>JBBBDQ010000923.1:1090000-1817500 GCA_037127315.1 Ascarosepion bandense | reverse complement strand
ACGCAGTGTGGCTTCCCTGTGTCTCTTCTACAAATACTTTCACGGCTTCTGCTCCGATAAACTTAGCTCACTGGTGCTACCTATATATGAATTTACTCAAGCCACAAGATTAGCCACTAGGTCCCACCCTTTTACTGTGAAGCCAATAAATTGTAAACACAAATTCTACTCCAGCAGCTTCTTTTCTCACATTTCCCACCTGTGGAATTCCCTTCCACATACTTGCTTTCCCAACAACTACAATCTCCAAGAATTTAAATGTAAAGTCATCTTTTATCTCCCTAACCTGCATCTTCTCTCTCATGCTCCTTTCTCCGTCCACTCCACTCTCATCAGTATTCTCATCCTTCTCTTACCCACTTCCTGACACTCCCTATAACCTGTCACTCTTTCTCATAACATTCCTCCTATGTAACCCCCTGCCCAACAGTGGCAGTGAAATACCTTGCATGGGGCCACATGATTATAAAAAAAAAACAAAAAAACATTCTCAACTAAAATCAAACATGTTATCTACTTCAAACACAATTTCACAAACTAAATCAAGCAGCTTCTTCCTGTGAACTTCTGTTCTGTAGAAAAGACTCCCAAGAGGATATTTCCCCCAACTTCAATCACTACTATCTTAACCTTTTCAAGTCTAGAGTTAAACATTATAGTCTCCTCCTTTCCACTGTTCGGTGGAACAGACTCCCAAGATGTTTCCCTGATCACTACAATCTTAATCAGTTCAGGTCTAAAGTTAACCATTATTTTCTCCTCCTATCTATTGCTCTGTGGAACAGACTCCCAAGAGGATGTTTCCCAGATAAGTACAATCTTAACCTGTTCAAGTTTAAAGTTAACCATACTTTTCTCCTCCTATTCATATAAACTTCCCCTAACATAACTTTCTACTTCTAAGAGGGTACAGATCTGAAACTTACCATGAAAAAAAATTATTTTCTTGGATTAGCTTCCTCAAATGAATATTTAGTCAGTCAGTTAAGTGCCATAAATGAGACATGCTTCAGGGATCATGTTTTGAAAGAGACATGACTGACTGGACAGATGATTATCACGCAGTAGGTTGCCAATACTTTCTGTGATAGACTGGTTGCCAGCCAAGGCTATAGAACACAATCTGTCCTATTATTTGACTCATAGCTAGAGGAGGAAGAGATGTATTATTAAGTAGTAATTAGTGGAAGATTAATTTATTAGTTAATAACAATATAAAACTGATCCCCCACTTTATGCCCAGTAGAAGCCTTAATCATGTTGATACGTGATGCATGCTTGGACAATCATGCCTCGAAAGAGACATGACTGACTGGACAGATGATTATCACGCAGTAGGTTGCCAATACTTTCTGCGGTAGACTGGTTGCCAGCCAGGGCTACAGAACCCAATTTGTCCTGTTATTTAACCCTTAACTGGAGGGAAGAAACAGATTAATACCTGTTGCAAGAGTATTTGTGCATAAGTGAATGCAGGGAATTCGACTGGAATTAAAAATAGTTTGTTTTATTGATATTATTCTTTCGATGAAACTATCTACTTTCAAATCAGTTTGTTATATTGATATTATTCCGTTCAATGAAACTATTTAGTTTCAAATTAGTTTGTCATATTGATATTATTTTGTTTGATGAAACTAATTAGTTTTGAATTAGTTTATCATATTGATATCATTATGTTCAATGAAACTATTTAGTTTCAAATTAGTTTATCATATCAATATTATTCTGTTCAATGAAACTGTTTAGTTTCAAATCAGTTTATCATATCAATATTATTCTGTTCAATGAAACTGTTTAGTTTCAAATCAGTTTGTCATATTGATATTATTATGTTCGATGAAACTATTTAGTTTCAAAGCAATTTGTCACATTGATAATTTCTTTTTGATGAAACTATTTAGTTTCAAATTAGTTTGTCATATTGATATTATTCTCTTCGATGAAACTATTTAGTTTCGAATTAGTTTGTCATATTGATAATTTTCATTATGATTAAAATATGTAGTTTCAAATTTGTTCGTCGTATTGATAATTTTCTTTTTGATGAAACTATTTAGTTTCAAATTAGTTTGACATATCGATTATTTTCTTTTTTATGAAACTATTTAGTTTCAAATTAGTTTGTCATATTGATATTATTTTGTTTCTATGAAACTATTTAGAAGTTATAACATCTAGAAAATTTAAATCATTGCTTTATATAAGTTTATGGAGCCCTAGGCTGGAGCCTAAATAATAATCCTATCTCGAGAGTAATATTCAAATAATCGGTTTCTTTTCCAAACCATTTTTTAGTAGCTCACTCAATTAAGTGCCATACTTGAAACACGTTTTGGCGATCATGTCTCAAAAGAGACATGACTGAGTGGGCAGAAGATCATCCCGTAGAAGGTTGAAATTGCTTTCTGCTATAACCTGGTTGCCAGCCAAGGCTACAGAACCTAATTTGTCCTATTATTTAGCCCATAACTAGATGAAAGAGATGAATTAATACCTTTCCCAAGGGTATTTGCGCGTAAGTGAATGCAATGAATTCAACTGGAATTCAAACTCGGTTTCTCCTTCCAAGCCGATATCCACTGCTTTTTGGTCAGTACATCTGTTCAAATTTTAGTAGGTACATCTGTTAAGTTTTGCTTTAATGCCTCGGGTGAAAATGAAGATATTCCATCTCTCGATTTCTCAGCAAAGCCCATAAGATTTCTCTTCTACACAACCTACTTCTTCCATTCTACTTTCAAAATATCTGACAGGCTTCAGTCCAGTTTATTAACAACAAATTAATTTAATTAAATGGTGAGTAATAAGAAGGTTGGTGCCAGATGGCCTGAAATCTGACACTGAAGAAGGTGGGGACTATTTGTTTAGCTGGCTTCAATGTATGGTAAAAAAGCTAAAAGAACAGCTCAGGTTATTAGACATTTGATAAGGAATAACTAAAATCTGTTTTTTTTTTTTTTGTCTGTTTGTATTTAACTAGAGAAAGAGTGCATAAATCTGACCTTATGCCATACTTGAATGTTTCCAACAAAAAACTTGTTTAAGAAGAGACTGCTAATTCTGTTTCTTCTTTGTTGAGAGGGCTTACGGCCATATCACATTGAATACACCGGTTCTCACTCAATCACCAAAGTTAAGCAACGTTGAGCCTGGTCAGTACTTAGATGGGTGGCCGCTTGGGAATACCAGGTGCTGTAAGCATTTAGTGACGGATGTGCATTGTGGTGCAGTGGATATCGGCTCGGAAAGAGAAATCAGTGAGCCAAGTTCGAATTCCAATTAAATACCCTGCATTCACTTAAGCACTGGTACCCTTGGGAAAGGTATTAATCCATCCCTTCCATCCAGTTATGGGTTAAATAACAGAGTAAAACTTGGGGAGCCTGCCTTTAAAAACAAATCCAATGAATCTTGATGCTCGGAAAGAAAAAAGTATTACTAGACACAAAAACTTATATAAAAACAACAATAAATTGTTGAAAGAAAAAGGTATTACCAGCAATAAATAAATAAAAAAATTTAGTTGGCAATAAATGACCCACTGAGGTTGATATGCCATAAAAACAAAACAACCAACCAACCAGTCTTTGTTGAGAACACTAATAATCTGACCTTGTGTCATAGTTGGATTTTTCCAACTGAGAGCATTGCTAATTCAGATTCTGTGTTCTTCAAAACACTATAAATTTGACCTTAAGTAATACTTAGATTTGTCCAACAAAGTATTTGTATAAGACAAGATTGTTAATTCGGTTTCTTCTTTGTTGGGAACTCTATAAATCTGATCTTTTGCCATACTTTGATTTGTATTTGTTTAAAATTGTTTAAGAATATTTTTTGAACCAGTTTTTTTTTTGAACAGAATAAATTTGAGCTGATGCCATTTGTGTATTTGTACAACAATGTACATGTTTAAGAAGATATTCCTTTTCTTTTTCTCTTTCTTCTTTTCTTTTAGTTATTTCTCTTTCCTTCCCTGCTTCCTTTCCTTTTTTCTTTCTCTTTTTGTGCCTTTCTCCTATTTATTTTTTCTTTCTTTCTTTTTCCATTCACTTTTTCTGTTTTTTCTTTCTCTTTCTCTTTTTTCTTCATTTTATTTTATTTTTCCCTTCTTTTTTATTTTTCCATTTTTTTACTTCTTTTCTTTTTATTACTTTTTCCTTTTTTATTTTCCTTTTTTTTTTTTTTTTTTTTTTTTAATCATATCACCTCGAGCAAGGCGGTAACGCCACTGATGCGCAGGGAGCTAAGTAAGGGTAAAAAGAATGGAAAAGAGAAAGCCGGAAACCACATCCTAAACAGGAAACAAGGGATGAGCCTCTTCACCTGTTCAATAGATGTGGGTGGAGTGTGAATCGGGCGATAGTTTAGTCTATCTACTCCAATTGAAAAAAAAATAAAAAATAAGGAAAAGAGTGAAAAGATTGGAAAAGAGAAAACCGGAAACCGCATCCTAAACAGGAAACAAGGGGTGAGCCTCTTCACCTGTTCAATAGACGTGGGTGGAGTGTGAACCGGGCGATAGTTTAGTCTATCTACTCCAATTGGAAAAAAAATAAAAAATAAGGAAAAGAGTGAAAAGATTGGAAAAGAGAAAACCGGAAACCGCATCCTAAACAGGAAACAAGGGGTGAGCCTCTTCACCTGTTCAATAGATGTGGCTGTTTATTTCTTTCTCTTTGTCTCTCTTTTATTCTTTTTCTTTTCCTTTCTATTGCACTTTCCTTTCTTTTTTCTTTATTTTTTGCTTTTGATTTTTCTTCTTTTTATTTCTTTGTTTTTTCCTTCTAAATTGCATTATTTTTATTATTTTCCCTTTTATTTCTCTTTGCTTTCTTTTTATTTTTTTTCCTCTTTCTTCTTTATTTCTTTTTCTTTTTCTTCTTCCTTTCTTTTTATTTTGTCCTCTTTCCTTTCCATCCTACCATCTTCTTTCTTTCTTTCTTCTCTCCTATTCTTTTTATTTTTTCCTTTCTCTGACTCCTTCTTTTCTTTCTTTCTTTCTTTCTTTCTTTCTTTCTTCTCTCCTATTCTTTTTATTTTGTCCTCTTTCCTTTCCGTCCTACCATCTTCTTTCTTTCTTTCTTTCTTTCTTTCTTTCTTTCTTTCTTTCTTTCTTCTCTCCTATTCTTTTTATTTTTTCCTTTCTCTGACTCCTTCCTTTCTTTTTTATACCTTTCTCTTTTTCTTTCTTTCTTTCTTTCTTTCTTTCTTTCTTTCTTTCTTTCTTTCTTTCTTCTCTCCTATTCTTTTTTCCTTTCTCTTACTCCTTCCTTTCTGTTTTTTATATCTTTCTTTCTTTCTTTCTTTCTTTCTTCTCTCCTATTCTTTTTATTTTTTCCTTTCTTTTTATATCTTTCTCTTTCTTTCTTTCTTTCTTTCTTTCTTTCTTCTTTTTATTCTTTTGCCTTTTTTCTTCTCATTTATTAATTATTTTTCAGTTGCCTATATTAGATGCTACATATCTCCAAAGCCATTAATTTATTCTTTTTAATCATTTCACCCCAAGCAAAGCAGTAACACCACTGGTGCGCAGGGGCTACACAAGAGAAGAGTGACAGTTTAAGCAGGACAAGAGCGGAGAGAAAGACAAATCGGTAACAGTGGGTGTCAAAGAAAGGGTAAGAGAAGGATGGGAATACCGGTGTAATGACATTTGCGAGGGTAGAGTGAGAAAGGAAAAGAACAAGATACATGAGGTGATGGGGAAAGGATGAGGGAAGGACTGGAGTCAAGTGGACAAGAGATGGGAATTGACATTGCGTTTAAATTTTTTGAGATTGTAGCCATCAGAGAAGCAAGTATACGGAAGGGAGTTCCACAGGCGGGAAGTGCAAGAAAGGAAGCTGCTGGAATAGAATTGGCGGCTGCATTTAGTTCATTTAATTGTAAAAGGGTGGGACCTTGTTGCCAGTCTGGTTGCTTGAGTAAATTCTTGTGGAGGGGGCATCAGTAAGCTAAGCTTGTCGAAACAGAAGCCATGAAAATATTTATAGAATAGACAGAGGGAAGCCACATCCCGCCGGTGAGAAAGTGGCTGGAGTCGAGCTGCCAGTTTGGAACTGATCACATCACTGATTCTCCCCATGGAGCCTGTCAAGAACCCTGAGATGAATGGCAGGGGCGCCCAACCAGATATGACAACAGTATTCAATGCACGGTCATCAAATTTTAATTTATGTAATTTTTTGTTATTATTCATTATTTGCACGTAATAATCAATGTTCTGTAATTCATTACAGTCAAAAATTCAGTTGCCCAAGTTTTTTTATATTAAACTTCTGAAAATTTCAAGCAATAATAAAATAAAAATAAATGGAACATGTGTCTGCCTGTTAAATAAACCATTTGTCTTTACAAACATTTTATTGTTGTTTGTAATTCGGACATTCAAATTTTTAATATAAAAAATAGATGACTGAATTTTCTACAAATGATGACTTCAAGTTGATAAACCAACCTCCTAATGTCTCAACAAGACAATGTTTTCTGATAAAAGATACTCCCTTCTCTTAGCATGAAAATTAGATTCCAATGTGATGGGTGGGGGCTATATTTTTCCAACTATTTTTTTATTTTATTACTCCTTTTTTTTCTTTTTCCGTTCTCTTTTTTTGTTCTTTTTTTTTCTATATTTTTATTTTTTCTTCTTTTTCTTTTTAATTTCATAAGGATTTGAATTTTCCAAATTTTTCAGCTTCTTTCTTTATTGCCCATATCTAAAGTCTTGTTGGAATTTACACACCAGAATCAATGTCCAAAGTTTCATTGGAATTTAAAGACCAAAATCAATATCAAAAGTGTGACTGTAATTTAGAAACCGGAATCAATATCCGAAGTTCGATTGGAATCTAGAGACTGGGATCAACATCCAAATTCTGATTGGAATTTAGGGACTGGAATAAATATCCAAAGTTAGATTGGAATTTACAGACCAGAATCAATATCCAAAGTTGGATTAGAATTAAGAGACCAGAATCAATATCCAAAATCTGACTGAATTTAAAAACCAGAATCAATATCCAAAGTCTGATAAGAAATTAAGAACTAGAATCAATATCCAAAATCTGATTGGGATTTAGGGACCAGAATCAATATCTACAGTTTGATTGGAATTTACAGACTGGAATAAATATTCAAAGTTAGGAAGAAATTTACGGACCAGAATCAATTTCCAAAGTTGGATTGGAATTAAGAAACCAGAATCAATATCCAAGGTCTGACTGAATTTAAAGACCAGAATCAACATCAAAAGACTGATTGGAATTTAGGAACCGGAATCAATATTCAAAGTCTGATAGGAATTTAAGGACTGGAATCTATATATTCAAAGTCTGATTGAAATTTTGGGACTGGAATCAATATCCAAAGTCTGATTGGAATTTAAAGACCAGAATTAATATCCAAAGTGTGATTGGAATTTAGGGACCAGAATCAATATCCAAAATCTGATTGGAATTTAGAGACCGGAATCAATATACAAAGTTGAATTGGAATTTAGGGATCAAAATCAGTCTCTAAAGTTGGATTGGAAATTAGTGACCAGAATCAATATCAAATGTTTGATTGGAATTTAGGGATCAGTATCAACATCCAAAATCTGATTGGAATTTAGAGACCAAAATTAATATTCTGATCCACCAGGCATTTATTTTGGCAAAATCACTGAATAATTAATTAGTACACTGAAGACAACTCCAACAGCTACTGTGATAATTTCCCTCCTTCTATTTCTTCTGACTGAAAACCAATGTGTAGAAAAGATTGGCAATTAAAATTTGCTTTACTTGACTGAAGTCATTATGTTTGTTATTCTTGTAAAGACTAATAATGTCACATGATAAATAAGAAAATTTGACTGAAAAAATACATGACTTATAAGTAAACAAGACAAATTATAATATAAGGCTTATAACGATACAAAACAGATACTAATACAACATTAAAATGGGTGTTTTTGACCCCAGTTTGGGGGTTAACTACTTGCCCATAGCTGGGACCCTAATTAAAATTACAGAGCTAAATCTAGATTTATCATTAATTAGATTAAATTTAATTAAATCATATATCAGGTTTTTTCCCCTAAATATGTTTTTTTCTAAAAATCTTTTTTCTAATACTTTAACCCATTTATAAACGCTAGTTTTGTTGACACGTATCGAGCGTCTCTAAAATATGGAAATTTTTCTTTTTTCTTTTCTTTTTCCTTCTTCTTCTTCTCCTTTTTCCTCCCTCTCTTTCTGTTTTGTTTAACCCACTTCTCAATTATACACCACTTCCTATTCCACCCATTAACCCCTTTCCCTTTGTAAAGCTAGACAAAGCCAAAGTTTCAAATTTTTTCACTTAAAACTCAATCTAAAAGTAAAATTGTCCAAAATCTAAAAATAGACATTGATTGCTAACCGATTTTTTTTGTGACGTAATTTTTTTTTTATTTCCGCCAGTGAATTCTTAACCTTCAAACTTTTTTTTTATTTCTTTTTTATTTCATTTTGAAATGTGGTAGTTGCCGATGAGATGTGAAATCTCTCTTAGGGAGTTCATGTTGAAATGATCATTCAACAGTTTTGAACACCGAAATTTATTTTATTTTATATATATATATATATATATATATATATATATATATATGTATTATAAATTATACTTTAGAAAATGTACAAACTACAAGCTACTACATAATGTACAATTTTGTAGTAGTTTGTAGTTTACGTATATTCTAAAGTATAATTTATAATAAATATTCATTGCTTGATTTTTTCTATCTTGAGCACTGTTTTAAATTAATGTTTTGAACGTTGCAATTATTTTCTTCATTCCTTATTCATTTGTATATATATATATATATATATATATATATATATATAATCATCTGCAGACAAGCCTGTTTCGTTGTATCACAGCTCTTCGGTGAAGCTAGATTAACCGTTTGCTTCAATTCCAACAGAATTAGCCATCAGGTTACCAGTTGACCGATATGGTGAAGAGGTGTACTTTTTGTTTTCATAGAAGATATATTTTATCTGATAGGTTGTCGTGATATTATTTTTTTTTTTTTAATCATCTCACCCCAAGCAAGGCATTCCACTACCACTATTGCGCATGGGGCTACATAGGGGAAGGTAAAGAGAAGGAGTGGTTAGACATAGGGAATGTCAGGAGGAAGGTGACAGATGAGTAAGGATAGCGAGGATGAGGGTTGGGCAGATGGGAAGAGTGTTTGAAAGAATGGGAGCAGGTTAGTGTGTCTATTGACCTTACATTTAAACTCCTGGAGATTGTAGCCGTCGGGGAAGCAATCGTTTAGAAGAGAATTCCACAGTCGGGAAGTGCGAGGAAAGAAACTGTTGGAATAGAAGTTACGGCTGCATTTTCTCGGTTTCACTGTAAAAGGGTGGGATCTAGTTGCTAATCTAGTATCTCGTTCAAATTCGTATTTAGGGGGCACTAGTGATCTAAGTTCATCGGAGCAGAAGCCGTGAAAGTATTTATAGAAAAGACACAGGGAAGCCACGTCGCGCCGGTGGGAGAGAGACTGCAGGCGGTCTGCCAAGTCGGTATCTATCACATTACAGACCCTCCTCTGAACCTTATCGAGAAGCCCGAGGAGAACAGCAGGGGCACCCGACCAGATATGGCAGCAGTATTCAATGCACGGGCGGATGGTAGATTTATAAATGTGCAGGATAGATTCAGACGGAAAAAAACTTCCGGGCCCTACACAGAGAACCGACTTGTCAGCGAATAAGATTAAAAAAAAAAAAATAGAATTATTTTTCAAAAAGAAAATAGTTTAGTGGGCGATTCAACGCGTAGTTCAGTCTCCCCCCTGGCGAAACTAGACACGTCTTCTCACGACGGCATCCTGCAGTTGAAGAAAGAAAGAAATCAGAGGGTGTGTTTTTTATCCTTTCCTTTATTCCTTCTTTATACAATGACAAGCAGCAGAGCTGAGACGTTCCCTGAAATACAAGGTAGGGTTAATCCCACAGTTTGCACGTCCATCTACGTCTGCTCTTAATTCCGTATTAGTTCCAGGCAATCTGTAACTGACTCAACAGCCAATGATATTTTTCAAACTGCTTCGTTAACAAAATTCTAGTGTTCCTTACAAAATCTTACGCGTTTGTCTCTATCAAAAATGTGTAGAATGCTTACCGTTTCTCCCATCCATTTACCAAACAAGATTTTCGGCAATCCCTATGGCCCCACCCACCAAAATAAAATAAATTTGTGCAAAACACTCAACTGAGAATCATATGCGGGTGTTGATCTCTGAAACTGCCTAGAATAGATTAGTTTTTTGGAAAGAATTAAGCTGCTCCTTCACATTAAAATATAGCATTACAAACAACTTTTTCATGTCTATTGCCTATCCTACGCTATATTCTTCAGAATGGTCACACCAACCAAAGGCGAACAAAGTTATTCCTGAATTACAAATTAAAAGAAAATGTTTTCTAAGCCTAAGCATTAAATGGCAAGGAAAAAATTGCTCAAAAGAACACATTACGGACAAAAAACAAATAAATAAATAACGATAAAATTTATTTTTTAAACGGTATTTTTATGTTTATTTTCGATATGTTAAAAGAAACTATTTAGGGATTCCGCCTCTCGGCAAGTGCCATCCACCGGTACGAGCTCGATTCCACGCTCGCCACATCAACTTGGACCCGAAGACGGACACGTCCCAACCAGCCAGGCGATTCTTCCAGCATCTTCAGTCTACCAGTTACCTCTACGAACGACCCTTTGGACTCAACACTGGACGAAACCCAACACTCGCAACACCAACTCCATAGAAGCAGCTAACCTCCGGGCCAAAAGCCTATCCGAACGAAACCTGTACCAAACCTTATGAAAATAAACACCAACTTGTTATTGTTCATACCTCCGCCCTTGTCTCCTCATTGTCTTGGCTGTTCACACTTTTCTAAATTTGACCTTGCGAAGTCGACTTCCTTCAACGCCTCCCGCAATAACTATTTAAATAAAACGATATTTTAAACCCTTTTAGATTATAAAAATAACTCTAAAGGAAATTGAAACAAATGTTCCTTTCATATATTTGACTAGCAGCCCGGCGTTGCTCAGGTGTAACGAAAGCTTCAAAACTAATCCATGGTCCTGGAGCTCAGACTCTTTGGACGTTGGCACGAAAGACTAAAAAGCAATAATAGTTGTTTCCAGTTAAAGCGAAACCGTAGACTGAAAGAAAAATTAATGGATGTAAGTCAAATTTTGATTTCCTGGTATCGATATATATATATATATTATCGATTTTCTGCACTATTGTAAGAACTGCAACCTTGAAACTTCTGAATGTCGTTTATTATGTCTTTGTCTATGAGTGTATCAAATTTGATCGGACCACTCCTTCTATAACCCGATTTTTTCGGTTATCGATTTTTGATATTTATCGGGGGTACCTCGACACAAAACCTAGCTAAGAACACTCGCAGACGCTTATAGTACAACTGTGTAAATTATCAAGAAAATCGGTTTAGCTGTTTCGGAGTCTATAGGTAACGGACACACACACATAGAGGGAACAAGAGACAGGAGAAAGCAGCGGATAACATATTTGAAGGACCTGATCAAGTGGATGACAGAACGACAGGAGAAAGCGTGCTAAGAGCCACCAGGGATAGAGAGACATGGAAAGCCATAATCGCCTACATCCTGAAAGGACAGGGCACATAGAAGAAGAAGAAGAAGAAGAAGAAGAAGAAGAAGAAGAAGAAAAAGAAGAAGAAGAAGGTGAGTTTGATCATCACTGGGTGCTTTAAACTTTTGTCCTTGTGCCACATCGAAGCTAAGCTTAGGAAACCACCATAAAACAATCTTTGGCTTTTTCTTTCAGCTTTAATTGCAGATAAATGATTAAAGTACTGACCTATCCTCGTGTCACCAATTTGACATCAAGTCTCGAGCCAATGATTGAATGATACTCGTATCGTTAAAAAAAATGCGAATCTCCAATTAATGAGATCCACTATTCTCTCACGAAACATCGGTTGCCGGTATCCCTCTTTTAAGGATTAAATACTGAATTAAATAAGCACCTCTCTCTCTCTCTCTCTCTCTTTCTCTCTCTCTCTCTCTCTCTTTCTCTCTCTCTCTCTCTCTCTCTCTGGCCTGTTAGTATCAGGTTCTCCAAGCCCTCCTTCCTCATTGAATGTCCCAGAAACTTTAATTGCCTCTCCCTGATGCTCAGTATTAATTTCCTTTTCGTTTCCTTCATTTCTAAGACCTCATCATTGCTCACATGCTCGATCCATGATATTCGCAGCATCCTTCTAAAGTTAGTAAGAACTCACATCACATAACAATCCAGTACACACACACACACACACACACACTCTCTCTCTCTCTCTCTAGTGTTTCTTTACAATAAAAAACGGATCATATAAAGTGCTTAATGTTCCTGACTAGAAAAAAAAAAAAAAAAAAAAAAAAAAAAAAAAAAAAAAAAAAAAAAAAAATTTAAATAGAATTCAAAACGTTCCAGCCAATCAGAAAAATGCAAATTTAATTTTTCAACCAATGAGAAGACGTAGCTGTCAATTTCATAAAACTTTTAGTTGGGCCTGTTTTAAACGATAAAAGAGCTACTGAAAATACAATTTCTCACTGTATATGAGAATTGTAGCGGAGACTTACCTCGGGGACCTAAAAGGGCCAGAGTCACATGGATGTTTGACATTGAAGTATGGAAACGGCGAATTGGCGAACTTCGGACTGAAAGTAAATCAATGAGCAAAAATGGCGGTGTTGGTTGTAGCCATTTTTATTGGCTGGTTATGGCCGCTTATTGGCTAAGCTATGGCAGGTCGAGTGCATAAAAGCCCGGTACGTTCATTCAGAGGCTATCTTTTGTTTTGACGAGGAGAGTGGCTTAAATGTGTTTGAGAAACTGATTTGTGAAATAGATTAGCCTTACTCGGCTACTTTTTGTTCAGTATGCTTAAAATTTTTCACACAGGAATCTTCCGGGATCTTTGTCATTTAAGAGAAATATCCACATTTCACAGAGGATTACAACGTAATGTTCACAGATTCGTGGATAAGTAAAACATGAATGGCGAACGTGAAAGGTTTTCCCCTCCCCGCTTTTAGAGATAGTCGCGTGACACAACAGTATTGTCAGTATAAATCTAGCGCTAATTTTTTTTAAAAAATGCCCTATTTTGCCATTTTCCTTCCAGGCCTGCACAGCCGTTGAAACACAATAGAAGACGTGGCTGCAGTGCTTTTTATACTCCCCCCCCCCCGTCCCCACCACTCTCAAGCGCGTGCTGAAAGAAACATGTGCCGACGATTTACAAACGAATTATTTTCAACACCAGCAGAGATGGTCAGTGAATCTTTTGCTGGCGATGAATTTTTGTTTTCTCAAACGTAGATTTTTACCGTAGACCAACTAAAAAGTCTTTTCTAAACCACAATTTGTTCTGTGAATTAATTACTTAAACGTTCTTTCTCAACTACAGATTTTACTGTAGACCACCTACTATCTGTATTTTCTAATCTTCAGTTTTTTTGGGGTTTTTTTGTGTGTGTGTGTGTGTGTGTGTGTGTACCAACCAACCAAAGACTTTAACCAAACTAAAGACTATTTTTACTCCTTTTCGACTCTTTTGAATGTATAGGGATAAGAAATTAAGAACTAAAAGCATTGTAGAAAACCCCAACTAAGAAAAATTAGCAAGTCAATTCGAAAAGCAAATTCTGAATCCTGATTTGATTAAAAACAGCAAATTCATATATGACGTATTTTCACGCCTAGATGTGAAAAGGCTCGCTGCAGCCGGCGTCATGAGAAGTTTCACTATTTAAACCACGACGCTAACCTGTCAAAGCCAGTCAGATGGAAGCAGTAGCTGACAGCATCTCACCATGTAAAGAAGAAACTTCAAGCTAACTCGCCCTCAATGCCAATTTTCTTTTCTTCTTTTCACTCCACGCCAACCCGGACATAGGTCACGCTACAGTTTTATTCAATCTCTTAACCTTTTCTTCATTTTCACACCATACCGCTAAAGGGGACAGCAGCAACAACAAAATGGACGTGTTAAGTACAACTTTTTAGTTGCTTTGTCTTCTTTTTCTCAACCTGTCACGACCTGCTAAAAAGAGGAAGGAACAAAGACTTTACATTCTGCTACTACATAACCATGAACTCTAAACTTCTGTGGACATTTTAAATACCTATCTACATTACGACTACGAACATTTTCTACAACTCTTGATACCCTGAACTTCTGCGGACATTTTAAATACCTATCTACATTACGACTACGAACATTTTCTACAACTCTTGATACCCTGAACTTTCTAATTGCACATTAATTTCTATAACTTAAATTTTCTTTCCTTTTAATAAATTTCTATTTTAAAATGCAAACTGTATATTTTATTCTTACACTATTCCACACTATTCCACACATTCCAACCTGCCGACAACCAACCTTCTGATAATTCTGATGATGATAGTACTGGATAAAATTTGTAAGCTGTGGGGAGTTCGGTTAAGTAAGACACAAGGCTGAATCAAAGAAACATTAACCAGCTTCTGAATAGCTTCATTTTCTTAGCCACCACTTCTTTTCATATCTTTTCCCTTTTTTCTTTCTTCCTTTTCTCCCCCACGTTTTCTGCCTCTTCTTCTCTTCATACATTTTCCTTTCTTTCTTTTTCTCTTCTGCTCCTCGTTTTTCTATCTCCTCTTTTTTTAAATATATTTTCCTTTCTTTTTCTTTCTTCCTTTTATCCCCCTCGTTTTTTGCCTCTTCTTCTCTTCATATATTTTCTTTTCTTTTTTCTTTTCTTCTCGTTTTTTATCTCCTCTTTTTTAAATATATTTTCTTTTCTTTTTGCCTCTCATTTTCTCTGCCTCTTCTTCTCTTCATATACTTTCCTTTCTTTCTTTTTCTCTTCTGCTCCTCGTTTTTCTATCTCCTCTTTTTTTAAATATATTTCCTTTCTTTTTCTTTCTTCCTTTTATCCCCCTCGTTTTTTGCCTCTTCTTCTCTTCATATATTTTTTCTTTTCTTTTTTCTTTTCTTCTCGTTTTTTATCTCCTCTTTTTTAAATATATTTTCTTTTCTTTTTGCCCCTCATTTTCTCTGCCTCTTCTTCTCTTCATATATTTTCCTTTCTTTCTTTTTCTCTTCTGCTCCTCGTTTTTCTATCTCCTCTTTTTTTAAATATATTTCCTTTCTTTTTCTTTCTTCCTTTTATCCCCCTCGTTTTTTGCCTCTTCTTCTCTTCATATATTTTCTTTTCTTTTTTCTTTTCTTCTCGTTTTTTATCTCCTCTTTTTTAAATATATTTTCTTTTCTTTTTTCCCCTCATTTTTTCTGCCTCTTCTTCTCTTCATATATTTTCCTCTCTTTCTTTTTCTTTTCCCCTCCTCGTTTTATTCTTACACCATTCCACACAATTCCACATATTCCATCCTGCTGACAACCAACCTTCTGATAATTCTGATGATGATAATTCTGCATAAAACTTGTAAGCTGTAAAGAGTTCGATTATGTCTGACACAAGGCCGACTCAGAGAAACATTAACCAGCCCCTATAGATTTAAATACATGTCCATATGTTTATAAATACAAATGATTTATTTAACAGGCGCACCAGGTTTTCTTTCTTTTTATTCTATTGTTGTTTGGAATTTGAATGTTTGAATTTTTTTTATAAATAAACCCGAACGAAAAAATTTCCTCCAGTATATTGTGCTTTTGAAAACCTGTTAATGTGTAAATCGTTCTGTAAACTATTTAAAAATATCAGCCAATTAAAATTAAATTATAATATTTATTTATAATGTGGTGATACCGAGCAAGCAAGGGACCGGATGTTTGCCCTCAGAAATCCAGAAAGAAAATGACCAAAACTGGCCTTTGCGCATCTGACTCCACGCAGAAGTTCCGGAAATAAATAAAAAATAAATAAATATCAAATTCCTTTTAGGGACCTGTAGCGGAATTCTGGATCCTGATTGGTCATCAAATCGCAAAATTTAAAATACGTCAGAGAAACGGTTTTTTCATAGCTAAAGAAAAAAATCGTTTCTGAACCACCCCACGTGACTATTCAATCTTTAAGGATGGTCTCTAACCGGCCACGATGGTCATTTCAGAGGAGGCGGTTTGCTGACACATCAAAGATGTAACTCTCAACTTCAAGTGACTCAGACATTGTCCTCTCTCTCTCTCTCTCTCTCTCTCTCTCTCTCTCTCTCTCTCTCTCTCTCTCTCAAACAAACAACTTTATCATGGAACACGAACTCTACTCATAACTTCTAAGTTTTATAATTGAACATTAATTTCTACAACTCTTGTTATTCTTTCTTTTAATAAATTTCTATTTTACATTCAAAATGTATATTTTATTATTCCACCCTTCTGCACTCATTCTACATATTTCAACTTACCAACAAACTACTTTCTGATAAATATTATTCAGCATAAACTTGTAAGCTGTAGCGAGTTCGGTTAAGAAAGACACAAGGCCGAACAAAAGAAACATTAACCATCTCCCTACATTGTGTATATTTACAGTTGGTATCTACTGCCAGTAATAAGTACAGTACATATGTGCGTTGTGGGACAGTGGATATCGGCTCGGAACGACAAACCGGAGAGCCGAGTTCGACATTCCAGTTGAATCCATTGTATTCACTTACGCGCAAATACCCTTGGGAAAGGTATTAATCCGCCCATTCCTTCCAGTTATGGGTTAAATAGCAGGACAGATTGGGTTCTATAGCCTTGGTCGGCAACCAGTCTACCGCAGAAAACAATGGCAACCTACTGCGGGATAATCTTCTGCCCAGTCAGTCATGCCTCTTTCGAGACATGATCGCCCAAGTGTGTATCACGTATGGCACTTAACTGACTGACTGACTTGTAATTATTAAGAAATACACATTCTTCTCACAAAAATTATTGTATCCATGAATATTTTTTGTACAATTTTATTTATTCTTTATGAAAATGAAATGATAGCATTGTAGTTTTTGGTAGGTTTCTTTTGTCTCCTGCCAACGAAAACTTTTAGCTCCAGTCCAACATTGTTTTTCGATTACCGCTTTTTTTTTTTTTTCCTTCTTACTTTAGGCGTAACTGTCAGATGTGAATTAATTTTCCTTACTGTGACACGAACTTTCTTAGCAGTCACACATTTTATAAGACCAGCTGCTGCTGCTGCTAAAGTTTAATATTAAACTATATATATATATATATGAAATGATTTGTTTGAACATTATTTTTGATCGATACACGTATTTAAGTAGATATTCTGTTTATAATCAAACAGTATATTTATTTCTACCGGCCTGATTATTTACGATAATCATCATGTTACGGAAATTAACGAAGATTAACGAAACTTCGTTATAAACAA
Organism: Ascarosepion bandense; assembly: GCA_037127315.1. Taxonomy (NCBI): domain Eukaryota; kingdom Metazoa; phylum Mollusca; class Cephalopoda; order Sepiida; family Sepiidae; genus Ascarosepion; species Ascarosepion bandense. The sequence goes on along the minus strand of JBBBDQ010000923.1, from coordinate 1,800,079 downwards.
CCGACAATTTGAAATGATTTGTTTGAACATTATTTTTGATCGATACTCATATTTACGTAGATATTCTGTTTATAATCAAACAGTATTATATATTTATTTCTAACGGCCGGATTATTTCCGATAATCGTCATATTACAGAAATTAACGAAGATTAACGAAACTGGTTATAAACAACCGACAATTTGAAATGATTTGTTTGAACATTATTTTAGATCGATACTCATATTTAAGTAGATATTCTGTTTTTTTTTTTTTTTTTTTTTATGTGGACAGGGGTCGCAGATTCGAACCCTGCCGAATGACACACATTTACGTAATAAAAAAAAATTATCGTAAATAATCAGGCTAGTAGATATAAATATATAATACTGTTAAATTAAAAAAAAAGAAAACAGAATATCTACTTCAATATGAGTATCGATCAAAAATAATGTTCAAACAAATCATTTCAAATTGTCGGTTGTTTATAACTAAGTTTCGTTAATCTTCGTTAATTTCCGTAATATATATATATATATATATATATATATATATATATATATATATATATATATATATATTGTTTAATTACTTAGCTTTTGGTCATGATAAAATTAGACCAGTGCACATTTGTAATAAAAAGTGTTTAATACAATTATATTGTAGAACTTTTGAATATTTTCCATCTGTAAACGACTTTTTACGCGACCTAGGTTTCTACCATATGGAATATATATATATATAGTAGAGGATACCCAGTGAGGACAGAACTCAGTTATAATGATTCTAGCGAGACGAGCTTGCGAGGTGCTATATATATATATATATATATATATATATATATTGAATCTGCAATGTGATAGATCCCGATTTGACAGCTTAGATACAGTCACTTTCTCACCGGTACAATGCCCTTCCCTCTGTCTCTTCTACAAATACTTTCACGACTTCTGCTCTGATGAACTTAGCTTACTGGTTCCCCCTATATATAAATTTACTCGAGCCACAAGATTAGCAACTAGGTCCCACCCTTTTACTGTGAAACCAATATGTGAATGCAAATTCTACTCCATCAGCTTCTTTTCTCGCATTTCTCGCCTGTGGAATTCCTTTCCGTTTACTTGCTTCCCCGACAGTTACAATCCCCAAGAATTTAAATGTAAAGTCAATAGTCATCTCCCATCTCACTAACTTGCATCCTCTTTCTCATGCTTCTTTCTCCGTCCACTCCACTCTCATCAGTATTCTCATCCTTCTCTTACCCACTTCCTGACACCCCCTGTAACCTGTCACTCTTTCTCATCACTTTCTTCCTATGTAACCCTCTGGACAACAGTGGCAGTAAAATGTATTGCTTGAAGCGATATGATTATAATATATATATATATATGTGTGTGTGTGTGTGTGTGTGTGTGTGTGTGTGTGTGTGTGTGTGTGTGTGTGTGTGTGTGTATTGATTATTTGTAATAAGATATCGCTAATCATTTAATTATTTTTTAATCAGTTTAACCCAGGCAAGACAATTAAGCCACTAAGACGCAAGAGGAGTGTACTAAGTGTTAGAGTATATGATAAAAATACGGTTAAGGAGAGAGAACAATAAAAAAAATAGAAATTAAGAAGACAAAAGATAACAATTGACATTGCATTTAAATTTTTGAAGATCAAAGTTGACTGGGCAGTAAGAAAAGCGAGAAGTGCGATAGAAGAAACTGTTAGACTAGAACTTACGGCTAAATCTCACCATTTCAATTGTAAAATGAGACTTAGCAGCCAGTCTAGAACTGTGTTTCAATTCATAAAGTTTAGGTACTTAAGAGGAAAGTAATATTTATTTTTATAATATAAAAACGTGACACAAGGCTAAAAGGAAAAATGAGGGGAAACTGGTCTTCAATCTGCTGCATTTTTAAAAAACAGCTAACCACAGTTACTAACCCAAACATACCACAGTATCCTGTACACCGAAAAACACATTCTTACTTACCATTCTTAATACAGCCACCATAATACTTGTCTCCATATGTACATTTTGTCTTGTCGGGTGGAGGGGATACGAATAACAGCATTTATAAATGAGTAAAGATGAAAGTTCATCCGGGTAGTTATCAAGAAAGTATTCATAGGATGTTGTGTATTGGATATCGGCTCGGAACGAGCCGAGTTCGAATTCCAGTTGAATTCATTACATTCACTTACTCACAAATACTCTTGGGAAAGGTATTAATCTGTTTCTTCCCTCCAGTTATGGGTTAAATAATTTGGTTCGATAGCATTGGCAGGCAACCAGTCTACCGCAGAAAGCAATGGCAACCTACTGCGGGATAATCTTCTGCCCAGTCAGTCATGTCAATTTCGAGACATGATCGCCCAAAGCGTGCATAACCTATGGCACTTAACTGACTGACTGAAGATAATAGTTGAAAATATGATTAAGACTTCTACCGGGCATGAAGTGGGGGATCATTTTTATATTGTTATTAAGTAATAATCTGTTCTCCCTCTAATAACTACTTAATAATATAATACATCTCTTCCCCTCTAGCTATGACTTAAATAATAGGACAGATTGGGTTTTATAGCCTTGGCTGGTAACTAGTCTACCGCAGAAAGCAATGGCAATCTACTGCGGGATAATCTTCTGCCCAGTCAGTCATGTCTCTTTTGAGACATTATTGCCCAAGCGTGTAACACGTATGGCACTTAACTGACTGATTCATAGAAGAAATGCTCAGGGAAGTTATATTACAGCAGTGGGAAAGTGACTGAAGATGAAATGCAAGTCAGTCAGTTAAGTGCCATACGTAATACACGTTTGGGCGATCATGTCTCGAAAGAGACATGACTGGCTGGGAAGAAGATTATCCCGCAGTAGGTTGCCAATCTGTCCTGTTATTTAACCCATAACTGGAAGGAATAGACGGATTAATACCTTTCCCAAGGGTATTTGCGCGTAAGTGAATGCAAGGAATTCAACTGGAATTCGAACTCGGCTCTCCGATTTCTCGTTCCGAGCCGATATCCACTGCGCCACAACGCACATAACAGAATCTCTAAATATAGATCAGGAGTGTCAGACATGATGTGGCATAGTATTTAAAGCAATGACGAATATTTACACTTCGTAAAATTGCTAATTTGATATGACTGAAAAAGTATTTGCCCTGTGGAAAAAAAAAAATGGCATGCATTGCATGCATGGACCATTCACCCTTTACCAAGAATTGTTGAAAATAACGAAGTGGCTACATCTGTTGTAAGTCTCCAGAATTCTCCTCATGCCAATTCTGGGCAATTTGGGCAACCGATGATACCTTGCTGGAATAATCTATTATTGCTGGAGGGGGGGGGTCATTCGGTGGTCAATGAATGGTCGCAAATTGTCACCAAGCGGTGTTACGGTGCAAATATTTGTGGTCAATGACGAAGCAGAATACACAATCCATGACGCATGAATATACCCGACACTATCATGTAATTACCACCAGCCTACACATTGCTTTGTTGAAAACTAGGTCCCTGGATTCATGGGATTGACAACACGCCCATGGCCTAACATCAGCCCGAAACCGTGTCTCATCGGACCACTTTACACGTTATGAATTCATCAGCCAGACATCCAAAGACCGAGAGAAGTGTTGTGTTCTGTGTCATGGGCACTCTGGTAGAGCTGAACTGACCCCTTGGGTATTGGTGTTAGGTATCTTCTGCATTTAATACTGATTTGCTGTTTGGGTCACGATTGTTTATCTATAACTGTAGACAATTCTGCATAGACGTTCTTCAGTCATAATTATTAACGACCTGTGGTCAGACACTGAGTTGCAGATCTATATTTTGATAATATTTGACCACGGCACTCTCGAGAATTTTTCGTCCAAGTAACTTTCAACGACAAAACTGTGTAGTCCGTTTATAAAATAATTTTAATTTTGAACCGAAACAAAAGTATTTTAATGGATTTTTCTTTTCTTGTTTTCTTTTTTTTTCTTTTTTTTTTAACAAGAATAAGTTTATCCAAGTTTTCTTACGCAAAGGAGCACCAATTTGGTGAGATCAGTGTCAACGACCAAAGTTTACAATTTTAGCTATTTCCGAATTAACGGTGGTGTTTCTTTGGCTTCTCTGCAACAAAAGTATCCTTCTCTACTTGCCCTTAAGAACTTGGGTGCGTTAATAAACAAACATATTTCGTGCAACAGTATTCTTGCTTTAGAGTGATTATCAAACCTAGTAAATTATGGATACTTGCCATGAGCACTTACTGATTTTTTTATAACTTGTGCATATTTATTGCAAAAAAAAAAAAAAAACTGAGGTAATGAAGAAATATTTTCCAGGCTCATATTAAAAACAATTCATTTATATTGTTCTACTGTGTTTAGGATGAAAATATATATGAGACTGGCCGCTGAAAAGTCGAAGCAACACAAAGACGCCACGAGACATGGGAAACTTAACTCATTTATTTTAACTGCCCGCTGGATCCGTCTTGATACCAGCATTCCCAAGTGAGACCGGAAGTCCTTACGATCATCATCATCATCATTGTCATCATTAATGATGTTGTTATAACAACCCCTCTCCTAAGGTAGTTTACTTTTTTATTAATATATAACTTTTCCATATTACAAAATAAATAATTACAAACCAAAAATAAATAATTACAAACCAAAGTTTGGTTTGGTTTGGTTTGGTTACAGTCCAAGAGAGTTAACTCTATTTTAATTGCCATTGCCACATGAAACGTGCGTGAGAGAACTGACAAACTGTTGGTATATATTGTAAAAGGTTTTATTTCTTGTACAGTACTTGTGCAGCTGTGAAAACTGCAATTAAAACAAACAAATAACAAGAGCACACGGAGGAAGAATGTAGACAAGGATAGATAATTACAAAATTCGAAAAAATAAGAAAATAAACAATGAAATTTACATAAATAGTTGTAACAAAACAGGGAACTAATAACAAGTGTTTAAATCAGCAAGAATCGTTTGAATTGCCAAAGCAATACATTTTTACAAATTAAGGAATGGTCTAAAAGCAATAAAAACTTTAGAAGAATTAAATTCCATTAACTATAAAATTTGTCTAGGGTTTGCTGGAAGTTGAATGGAAAAAAAATTAATTACCTCGTTGGCACCTCGTGTGGTCTATGGCAATTGAGTTACTCCCTAACAGTACCGAACGAATGTGCTGCCACTGGAGATAAGAAATTTACGTCTGACCTCTTAGAAGGTCTCAGTCCAAAAGACTGTTAAGGGGGTTTCTATTTCTTACGCAAAGACCAAAAATCCTATGTTTTAGAAAAGGTTGCCGTAAGACAGCTTATTTGTTATGTTTTTATTTACCTATTCTAACTTTACTGTTTTGCCTCATACTTCTCATTTAGACTTCATTATTGTTTTACGTTTTCCTAAAATATAAGGAACTATATTTTTTTTTTTATAAGCGTTTCACCCCGAGCAAGGCATGTCACTGCCACTACTGTGCAGGGGGCTACGTAGAGTGGAGAAAGGCTGATTAAATATAGGAAATGACAGAGGGTGGGTGATAGGCGGGTAAGGATACCGAGAATGAGGGTTGGGTAGATGAGAGTGTTGTGAGAATAGTTGGGAGTTAGTGTGATAGGAGGTGTCTATTGACCCTACATTTAAACACCTGGAGATTGTAACTGTCGGGAAAGCAGACTTGTGGAAGGGAGTTCCACAGGCGGGAAGCGCGAGAAAAGAAGCTGTTGGAGTAGAATTTACGGTTACATCTTATTTGTTTAACTGTAAAAGGGTGGGACCTCGTTGCTAATCTAGTATCTCGTGTAAATTCGTGCTTAGGCGGCACCAGTGATCTGAGCTCATCGGAGCAGAAGCCATGAAAGTACTTGTAGAAGAGGCACAGGGAAGCCACATCACGCCGGTGTGAGAGCGGCTGCAGCCGGTCTGCCAAGTCAGTATCAAACACGTTACAGATCCTCCTTTGTATTTTGTCAAGAAGCCCAAGGAGAGCAGCAGGGGCACCCGACCAGATATGGCAGCAATATTCAATACACGGGTGGATGGTAGATTTGTATATGTGCAGAATAGATTCAGGTGGGAAAAATTTCCGGGCCCTGCACAGGGAGCCCACTTTCATAGCAGCAGATTTGGCAATGGATTCAATATAGTTCCATTTGAGGTCCGCCGAGAGTGTAAGGCCAAGGAGGCGTAGTATTTTACTCTCTGGGAGACTAGCCTGTCCCATGCTAATGGGAGATAGATGCGATTGTCTATGGTGATTAGTTGATAACAGCTTTGTTTTGGAGGCATTGAAATTTACCAACCATTTCCTACCCCAGGTCACTACGGATTGGAGGTCCCTTTCAAGTACGGCAGCGAGGTTCACTTTGTCGTCCAGACCTGGTTTCTGATCGATGCGGGAGTAGATTGTTGTGTCGTCGGCATACATGCCAACTTGGGATCTAATGGTGTCGGGGAGATCATTAATGTAGATCAGAAAGAGCGTGGGGCCTAGGATAGAACCTTGAGGGACGCCCGCGTTCGTCTGGTAGTTTTGGGAAGCATGCCCATTTAATACCACCTTCAATGTGCGGTTAGAGAGGAAAGACTGGATGAGGTCAAACAGATGTCCAGTTATCCCATAGCTCCGCAGTTTGCACAAGAGGCCAGCATGCCAGACCCTGTCGAATGCTTTGGAGATATCCAAGGCAACGGTTCGGGCTTCACCATTCTTGTCAAGTGCCTGGTATATGTATTCGGTAATGGTCGTTAGCATATCAGCAGTAGACCTGGTGAAGCGAAACCTATACTGTTTGTCAGAGAGAAGCCCGTTGGCCATAAGATGCTGAGTCACCTCGGCGTTGATAATGGCTTCGAAAACTTTGCCAAAGATTGGGAGGAGACTAATAGGACGGTATAGGTACTACGCAGGAGGACTTCCAACAGGCAGGAAAGCAGGAAGCAGATAGGCAGAGGTTATAGAGTTTAGAGAGGACAGAGGAGAGTTCTGGGGCACATTTCTTCAGTACTATGACTGGGATTCCGTCACCGCCGCTCGCTTTGTGTGGGTCAAGTTGCGCAATTATCTTGGCGACCAGCGAGGGTGTAATGTGGACGTTATTTAGTTGAGCCTTAGTTCTGGGTGGGAAGTCTGGTGTAGGTATTCCTAACGAGTCCAGTGTCGAATTGGTTGAGAATCTACGGGCAAAGCATTCAGTCTTGTCGGCTGGGGAGGTGAGAACTTCAAATTCATTGATTAGTGGGGGTATTGAAGTCTTGTTCCTGCTGAGCACGCTTTTGCAGAGACGCCAGTAATCTTTGGAGCCAAACTTAGAGGATGCTATGCGTTGCCTAATTCTGGTAGCAAACGCCCTCTTGGCTTCGTTCAGTACTTTTTTACACTTGTTCCGTGCTGAGGTGAAAAGGCGCCTGTTTTGGTTTGACGAGCAGCTTCGATAGAGCCGGAAGAAATGGTTCCGGTGGGCAATAGCGGCCGAGCAAGCGGGTGAGAACCAGGGGGACGAATTTGGTTTTAGTTGGAATTTTCTGGCAGGGATAAAAGCATCGATGCCAACCTTAACCCAAGAGGAGACTTCGGAAGCACAGTCTTCGACAGGAAGATCAAAGACGTTGTTCCAGGGGACGTCGCAGAAGAAGTCCCTGAACGAGTCCCAATCGGCTCTTTGGTATTCTGCTGGTCTGGTTTTCTTGGGTGGAGTTAGTGTGGATTGATATGTTTATGGAGACTACGGCGTGGTCAGAGTTTCCGAGGGGGCAGAGTTGCCTGGTAGTGCAGGAGTCTGGGATGGAGGTAAAACAAAGGTCGAGTAAAGAGTCCCTTCCGTTAGGGTTTTTAGAGAAACGCGTGGGGAAGTCCACCACTTGCGTTAGAGCTTGGGTTTTTCTGGCCACATTGTCCCAAGGGGTGACAAGGCCGCCGGTCAAGAATACAGGGCTGGCTTCAGCGAGAAAACGAAGCTGCTGATTTTTACATTAAGGTTTGGTAGCAAATGGTGCCTGGCGGCAGCTACATCCATCATTTTGTGAAGTCAAACAGATATTTTGGAGTTTATATTTTTCGTCCGCTCCCTGTTTTTATGTACTTTCTCTTGTATCATTATTTGTTTGAAGATCCTTGTAATGATCGCTAATTGGTTTATTTTTTAGAAGTCTATTTTCAAAACCTGAAAATGAAATGTTTCCCCATTTCTTCTGAAATTTCCTTGTCCCAAGATAAAACTTGTTGTCATTGTCTTTTGACTTGATCGTTCCTTCGGGGTTCTGTAGTGGATAGGAAATTAAGAATTTAAATCAACCTTCTTCTTCACTTTTACGAAAATTCACAATGGCGTGTGAAATCCAGGTTTTTCCCAAATAGAAAAAGAATTGAATACGTGCTGAAAGAAAAGTCGAAACCGGATTTCGCAAGTAGATGTTAAATTGGTTTTCTGACCAATGGAAGCGATGTGCAAGACTAAAAAGACTGTTGTCATTGTCTGTTGACTTGATCGTTCCTTTGAGGTTCCAAAATTTCTCTTTACCTAATTTTATTCTTACTTTATCTCCTCTTTTTAGAGTTGGTAAATTTGGGAACTCACATGCTTCTGCTAATTAATGCACTGCAAGAATAAATGTTTCCACTGGTTCTCCTGGTAATTGAACTCTAAGATAAAATTTTACCCTTTCCTGAATTCTATTTCTTTTAGGAATGAAGTAGACATTGAATCTTTCCAAAACTGAGTCGTATATATTTGTGTCTTCTTCTTGTAAGAAAAAATAAACGTCGGGAATAAATGTTTCGGCTTCGTTTCCCATGCAATATATTAATGTACTTGAGTTTTGTTCTCTTCTTCCCCGAGTTTCAATGCTTCTCGAAAGTGATAGATTCTTTGCGAGCATTCCTGCCAATTTCTGGTGTCGTTAATTTGAACATTGTCCTCTTTCTCCTTCTTTCTCGTGTGCTGATTTCTTTTACTTCTCCTTCTCCATCCAAAGACATTCCTACCAAACAAACGCATATACATACATACATACATACGCATCAACGCTTTCCAAGAAATTACAACTACAAGAACATTTCTTCAACGTTTGATATCCTCAACTTTCTCATTGAACATTAATTTCTACCAATTCTTGTTATTCTTTCCTTTTAATAAATTTCTATTTTAAAATGAAAAATCTATATTTTATACTTACATTATTCCACTAAATAAAATAAACGTCGGGAATATATTTTCGGCTTCGTTTCCCATGCAATATATTAATGTACTTACTTGAGTTTTGTTATCTTCTTCCCGGAGTTTCAATGCTTCTCGAAAGTGTTGGACTCTCTGTGAGCATTCCTGCCAATTTCTAGTGTAGTTAATTTGACTTTTTTTTGTTTTCTCTCTCTCTCTCTCTCTCTCTCTCTCTCTCTCTCTCTCTCTCTCTCTGTGATTCGTATGAAATGCGGTCATTTTGGTTACAACATTTTTGGACGTAAAGATAATGTGGTTCTTTTTTTCCCTTCATACAGTGGCTTACGGTCTATCACGTTGAAGTTGAATACACCGGTTCTCGCTCTATCGCCGAAGTTAAGCAATGTTGAGACTGGTCAGTACTTAGATGGGTGACCGCTTGGGAATATCAGGTGCTGTAAGCGTTTAGTGACGGATGTGTGTTGTGGTGCAGTGGATATCGGCTCGGAAAGAGAAATCGGTGAGCCGAGTTCGAATTCCAGTTGAATACCTTGCATTCACTTAAGCACTGGTACCTTTGGGAAAGGTATTAATCCGTCTCTTCCCTGCAATTATGGGTTAAATAACAGAGTAGGACTTGGGGACCCTGCCCTTAAAAACAAATCCCAATGAATCTTGATACTCGAAAAGAAAAAAAGGGGACCCTGCCCCTTAAAAACAAATCCCAATGAATCTTGATACTCGAAAAGAAAAAAAGTATTACTAGACACAAAACTTATATAAAAAACAACAATAAATTGTTGAAAGAAAAAGGTATTACCAGCAATAAATAAATAAAAATTTAGTTGGCAGGTCCACCCTTTTACAGTTAAACAAATAAGATGTAACCGTAAATTCTACTCCAACAGCTTCTTTTCTCGCGCTTCCCGCCTGTGGAACTCCCTTCCACAAGTCTGCTTTCCCGACAGTTACAATCTCCAGGTGTTTAAATGTAGGGTCAATAGACACCTCTTATCACACTAACTCCCAATTATTCTCAGAACACTCTCATCTACCCAACCCTCATTCTCGGTATCCTTACCCGCCTATCACCCACCCTCTGACATTTCCTATATTTAATCATCCTTTCTCCACTCTATGTAGCCCCCTGCGCAGTAGTGGCAGTGACATGCCTTGCTCGGGGTGAAACGCTTATAAAAAAAAAAAAAAAAAAAAAAAACTTCATACAGTGGGATTGACACCTGTGGCATGAATTGGCGCATTCCGGTCTGCCATTATTGCCTGAAATATGTCTGATTGTTCTTAAATTTTCTCAGCTATTTTAACAATGCTTTCTGTTTCTCCATTTGCTTAAGGATAATGTGGACTTGATGTTATGTGTTTAAATCTATAACTGTCTGCAGAAATCTTTGAAAGCGTAACTTGAGAATTGTTTCCCATTATCACTGACAAGTTCAATTGGAATTTTCCAACGTGAGAAAGTTTTCAACTTTCCTACAACGCATTCACTTATCATTGGATTAAGTTTTGCTATTTCTGCATATATTGAGAAATAATCTATTGGCGTTCTTGGGGAGTAAAAATACCTGCACGAATTCTTTGACTTGCATCTTAAATGATGTGGTGTTACTTTTAATTTTTCTTTTTTATTTGTTGGGCGGTCCATGTTAAAAAAAAGAGCATTTTTTAGATATCCTCCAACTCCTGGGATATTTCAGTCTACTACACCGGCTCTCTCTCTCTCTCTCTCTCTCTCTCTCTCTCTCTCTCTCTCTCTCTCTCTCTGCATTTGTTTAGTCCCAAAGGACCATTATGAAGTCCCCTTTAATATTTCTGATCCAAGTTTTACCAGTTTGGCAATTGTGTCCTGAAACTATAGTAAGTTATCATCAACTGACAATTCATTTCGACTTGGATAATATGGTCTCATGCCTTCTTTTTGTTATGGGGATACATACTTATTCCCCAGATAATGGACTCTCCCTCCTATATTAATAAGAGTTAACAGGAAGTTCTAGAGAGTTCTATTGGAGTTCAGTAGAACTAATAGACAGTTGATATTAGTCAGTAGTTAGTCGAATACTAAGGAGTCAGCTTTCAGTGGAAGATTACCAAGTTCCTAATATTTTGGGTACGTTAAGTCGATTAGCAACTGACATAGCACAATTATAACCTTCAGTACGAAAACTACTCCACAACAATCTCCTAGGAATTTTTCCTTCATTTAATGGAAATATCGTATTCGTAGTTTTAGTTCTGCAGGCTACAGCAAAATGATTCATTTTCTCGCATTTATTACAGTGTTTCTGTGGTGATACCGAGTAAGCGAGGGGCCGGATGTTTGTTCTCAGAGGTACAGATAGCAAATGACCAAAACTGGTCTTTGCGCACCTAGGCTCGACGCATAAGTTCCGGTGGAAAACCAAAAAATAAAAAGAACATAAAAAGCAATTTCCACCAATCAAAAGGCCCCGCGCCATATCCAACGAATCCTTTCAGTACATCCATTCGAAGCCCCTTGGGGACAATTAAAAGAACGACGAATTCGACTTCTCACCAGAAAGCTTTGAAGTCTACCGACAGTCAATGTCGCTATGTCTTTCTCATCAACTCCTTTGCGCCAATAATCCTTAATTGTTGTCAGTGTTTCATTCACCAAAGAAGATATCGAATTACACTTACCAACCCATTGAACTCCTCTTTCATTTTCTGGGACCAGCACGGCAAACAACATAAGTATTCACAAAAGAGACACTTTAATTCCTTTTATAAAATTATTTCTTTCCTTTCTTTCAAATGAACATTTTAAGAACGGACTTTGTGCGTGTAAAATCAAGAGACATTATTTTTGTTATTTTTGTGCCTATATGTACAAAAGTATTTCAGCTAAACTCTTCTCTTTTATATTTTATGTTTTATGGTGACCGTAATTGATTGCTTACAGAACTTTATTTCTTTCTCCACGAAACCCAAGTTGTAGCTGTCCATAAGTGACTGCTATTCCTTCTGATACTGAACGACAATTTTCAGGTTTTGAAAATAGACTTCTAAGAAATAAACCAATTAGTGATCGTTACAAGGATCTTCGAACAAATAATGATACAAGAGAAAGTACTGGGAAATTTAATGAAGACGAATGCTAAGAGACCGAAAAACACATTCAAGCCATTACTGGATGGGGAAAAGTTCAAAGTTGATTATTTTAAGGTCACACTTTACAAATTTCAGGAGACAAAATGATTTTCCATGTAGTGTGACCCTTTTAAAGGTTGACATATAAAATAAATATTAATAAACAAAAAATGTTCAAATTAACTACATTAAAAAAAAAATTATGATATTAAAAAAACTGTCCGGCGAAAATGGAAATATGGTGTGGATACCGGTATGAGCTTGGCTACATTTTTGTGTTACCGTCCTTATAACCTCTCTGAAGATGGCTCATGTGAGCCGAAAGCTTAGAACAAACTTAATAAAAAAGTATCCAAATGTTGAAGAATTTTTGTTTTTATTTTCAACTGAAATTAAAGCCAAAATACGATGTTTAGAACGGCTCATGATTATACATAATAGACATTCATTGTCTCTTATTTTTAGCAGTGTATGTTCAGAATATATATATATATATATATATATATTAATACAGGTTTCATTGAATAATATAGACAAGTTCTCTCTATTTTGTGTAAGATTCGTTCGTATGATCTGATTAGCTTGATTGTGTTGTCATGGAAAGACGACAAGAAATCGCAATAATTGTTGATTTTTTTTATCAGGTCTGAGCTTTCGGCTGACATAAGCCATTATCAAAGGATGAACATTTAATGTTCAATGAACATAGAACATTTAAATTATTATTAACAGAGTGGAGTTATACAGAAAAAAATAGACAGGTCCATTTTTTGTGTCGCACATGGCTGTAGGCCTAGAAGGAATGGTGGGAGTGGTTTTTTTGTTCAATTGAGTGTATAGTGGCATGAGGGATTGGTCTGGGAACTGCTGCTACTATGGTGTAGGGGGCAAGTATAGTAACTGTGACCTCTCTCTCTCTCTCTCTCTCTCTCTATATATATATATATATATATATATATATATATATATATTTACTGTAGCGGCCATAATATAAGGAACGGAAACAACAAAGACATAAAACTGCAGTCCGTCATGTGACAGATGAGGATTAGAGCTTTTGAAGGTGACTGTTCAGGTAATCAGTTGACCACACTCGGATGTTGTAGCAGATGAGGATGAGGATGGACCTCGGATAAAACCGCAGAATTACGACCAAGAATCCAAACATTAGAAATGAGACGCTATAGAATCATCCACAACATCATCTACATAGACAGCATCACTCATAGAGCAAGGCCAGACATGAAGCAGGTCCAAGCGACGACCTTGTAACCACCGTCAAGAAAAGGACCGGGTTTGTTTTTACGTCTTCTCAAACTTTTGTTGGTTATTTAAAGCCATTATTTTTTTTTAGATTATAAGACCCATTTGTAGATAATAATGATTTACTGATTTAAGTACTACTAATTAACTTATGGCTGGGTAGAGATGTGGCGGATTCATATCTTACCTCAGTGTATTTACACGGATGCGAGTATAACGAACGCAACTGAATTTGGAGCTTGGCTCTTCGATTTGAATTCCGCACATCAAAGCTTACAGCACCTGGTATTCCCAGGCTCGACATGACTTAACTTCAGTTACAGGACGGAAACCGATATTTCAACGTCTTATGACCGTAAGCTGCCAAAAAAATGCCACGGACACGTCGTCAGAGCCAAGAGTGTTTTCACTGTCGTCTGAAATGAAGAGGAGGCGCTGACAACGTCACTGAGTTGACTGATCGTTCACAGAGATTCAGACCTTAGCTCGCGACCGAGATATATGGAGGGAGCTGTTCAAATGCCCAGCTGTGAAGTGACCCTAAGATCACACTCGGTCATGTGACTGATGCGAGTGAAAGCATGACTCGTGTAGACCAAGCTTATTGAATCAGTCACCGTGCATGTTATAATGCTTTATTTGATCCTGATGTAGAAAGATACTTTTCTGTTCAGAGCCTCGGTCACGATGACTTGTGATTTAGGGCTAGCACAAACATCGACAACTTCCGAACAACTTCGTCTAATCAATTGACCCACAGTGACCCTACAACCACACCAGACACGAGACTGTTGCTGCTACTGACGATGATGATGATGATGATGATGATGAACGTCTATTGAACAGGTGTAGAAGCTCATCCCTTGTTCCCTGTTTAGGATGTGGTTTCCGGCTTTCTCTTATCCAATCTTTTCACTTTTCCTTATTTTTTTTTTCAATTGGAGTAGATAGACTAAACTATTGCCCGGTTCACACTCCACCCACGTCTATTGAACAGGTGTAGAGGCTCACCCCTTGTTCCCTGTTTAGGATGTGGTTTCCGGCTTTCTCTTTTCCAATCTTTTCACTTTTCCTTATTTTTTTTCAATTGGAGTAGATAGACTAAACTATTGCCCGGTTCACACTCCACCCACGCCTATTAAACAGGTGTAGAGGCTCATCCCTTGTTCCCTGTTTAGGATGTGGTTTCCGGCTTTCTCTTTTCCAATCTTTTCACTCTTACGTAGCCCCCTGCACACCAGTGGCCTTACCACCTTGCCCGGGGTGATATGATTAAAAAAAAATGATGATGATGATTATTATTATTATTATTATTAATATATTATTTCATCAATATCATATGGAGTGAGCTGGTTAGGTGATCAGCTGCACATTGACCCTAAGACCATACCTGATCATTGGACTTTTGCTGCTGATTATGCTACAGAAAATGAAGATAGATATTAATATATATATTTTTTATAATCATTTCACCCCAAGCAAGGTAGTACTGCCACTGGTGCGCAGGGGGCTACATAAGAGGAGAGTGATGAGAAAGAGGAACAAGTTACTGGGGGTGACAGAGAATGGGCAAAAGAAGAATGAGAAGACTGATGTGAAGATGGCTGCATGAGAGTAGAGTGGAAAAGGAGAAGAATATGATATAAGGGTTGTCAGGGAAAAGATGCGAGTCAAGAAGATAAGAGATGGCAATTGACATTGCATTTAAATTCTTAGAGATTGTAGCTGTCGGGAAAGCAAGTAAATGGAAGGGAATTCCACAGGCGGGAAGTGTGAGAAAAAAAGCTAGTAGAGTAGAAGTTGCAATTACATTTTATTCGCTTCACTTTAAAAGAGTGGGACCTAATTGCTAGACTAATAGCTTGATTAATTTCATGCTGGCACCAGGGAGCTAAGTTCTTCGGGGCAGAAGCCGTGAAAGAATTCTGAGTGAATTTATTTATTTTTCAACGGTCTGAACGAAACCATGTATGTAAATTTACATTGTCGAAATAAAACTTGAATTATAACCGTCTAAATATGTGTTAAGGTTTTCTCTCAATATTTTATAATGCTCTGGATAATATCCATCGAGATCTCTATTTTTATCTTATTAATAATTCATATTAATTGAATAAAATATTTTGGACTATCTTCTCCTTTTTTACGAGTATGACATCCTTTCGTGTATATATATATATATATATTACGCGACCTAGGTTTCTACCATGTGGTGTCTTCAGGCGATTTGCAATAACTGATTTTACCATTTACCGCCTTTTTTTAACAACGTAACGATGTTGGGTTTTTTTGTTTTTGTTTTTGTTTTTTGTTTTTTGTTTTTGTTTATTTTACCATTTACCGCCTTTTTTTAACAACGTAACGATGTTTTTTTTTTTGTTTTTTTGTTTTTGTTTTTGTTTTTTTTGAATGCTCAAGTGACAGGGAAATTTTGAAGGCGCAATTTTTAAATTTACAAGAAATTATAACGTTTTCACCCATGGTTGTATAAACCTAATAGGTACTTTTTAGTATGGATACACTTCATCATAATTTCTGTTCTTTCATTCAATAGTTCATTTTTGTTTGGGAATAGCAACATCGATAACTTTTCTTCCTGGCACAGTCTACATATTTTGCCACCGTTGTAAGGTTTGGCTGTTTTTATTATACTCCACGTTATGTCTGGGTATTTTACACCACATGGTAGAAATCTAGGTCGCGTAATAACTCATTTACAAATGTAAAATATTCAAAAGTTCTACAATATAATTGTATTGAACACTTTTTAATACAAATGTGCACTGGTCTAATTTTCTTATAACCAAAAACTAAGTAATTAAACGCCAATTCTCATATGCTCAAAGAAGTTAAGGATCGTTGAAACTGGTCGTTACCTAGATGAGTGACTATTTGAGAATAGCAGATGCTGTAAGCTTGCGTATGCGAGTGGTGTAATGGATAGTGGCACTAAATATTTAATCGGATAGCTGAGTTCCAATTTCAATTGGGTTCGTTATATTCACATTATACGTTTCCCAAGGTACGAATCACCCTCTTCTCCCCCTGCTATGAGTTCATTTAAATACATTTGTGTCACTAATCCATTGTTATCTAAAAAAAATTAAACATTGGCTAGATTTAAATAACCTGCAATGGGTTAATAGACCGTAGGAATAAATCGATAACATTGTTAAGTACCAGTCGCTTCACTGGCGCTCGGATAAACAAATTTCAAATCTAAATTGTTTTCCACATTTAAAATACTATATTTATTATCTAAACTTATATAATAAATGGAACTGTGTGTGTGTGTGTGTGTGTGTGTGTGTGTGTGTGTGTGTCTGTTACCTATAGACTCCGAAACAGCTGAACCGATTTTCTTGAAAATTTACACAGTTTCACTATAAGCGTCTGCGAGTGTTCTTAGCTAGGTTTTGTGTCGAGGTACTCCCGATAAATATCGAAAATCGATAATCGAAAAAATCGGGTTATAGAAGGAGTAGTCCGATTATAACCAAATTTGATACACTCATAGATAAAGAAATAAGAAACGATATTCAGAAGTTTCAATGTTGCAGTTCTTACAATAAAGCAGAAAATCGATAATATATATATATATATATATATATATATATATATATATATATATATATATATATATATATATGTAAGAGGCAAGATGTTTGTGTGCGTGTCTGTTTATCTGCCTGTATGTCTGTATTTTTTTTTTTTTCAGCCTTTTTATTTTAATTTTTGCTTCGGGTTTGACTCTAAGTAGGTATAATTGTAGTTCTTAGTCTCAGCCATGAAACCATTTACTCAGAGGACTTATTTAGCGTTCAAGATTCAGTTTACAACGAAAAAAACTTATTTGATAACGATACCAGGAAATCAAAATTTGACTTACATTCATTCATTTTTCTTTCAGTCTACAGTTTCGCTTTAACTGGAAACAACTATTGCTTTTTAGTCTTTCGTGCCAACATCCAAAGAGTCTGAGCTCCAGGACCATGGATTAGTTTTAAAGCTTTCATTACGCCCAAGCAACGCCGGGCTATACTGCTAGTAATTTATAAGGTTTCAAAAATATTTTCAAAATATTTCCAAGACTTGTAGACGTTAGGTTGGTAGGTTAAAGAGCACACTAATCGAAAATTAAGAAGTTTAATACAAATCATCTAGCCATCGTATTTTTAAAATTTTTTGTGTATTTGAATTTGTTTTTTTTTTGGGGGGGGGGGTTTGCATGGTAATTTCTATGTGTACATTAAAAGGTCATGTGTTTCGCGGTTTTTCCCCTATCCCCAAAATTTGTACAATTATGTCACTTGTGATCGCCATGCACTTATCTCGCATTTGTCAACACATTCTAATTACGGTGGAAAGATTAGAAAGGTCACCTCTGTAATTAAGAAATAGTTTTCTAGGTACCTCCACTCATTTTAGATAACTAATACTTAAATTGAATTTTAAAAAAATAAAAAGTTTTCTTGAAAGTTTTATTTTAGTTTTAATTGAAAGCTAAATGATTAAATTTATTATTTCCAGTAAGCAAAATACTCTAGTGTATTTCAAACAAAAATTATATTGATTGGAATCTAAAATTTGTCAATTTTTTTAATTTTTCAATCTTTTGGCCATTTTTGAGCGACCGACACATTTATAAAGAAAAGGAAATTCTCGGTTTTAAAAATCTTGCAAAAATAAAATATAGAACTGTGACACAATATTTTGGAAAATTAGTAAATTTAATGTTAAATTAATCTGGTTTACACAGGTTAGTATTACGTATAAACCCAGAGTAGAGGTGGCCTAGAATGAGTGGAAATGTCTTTATGTATGTATGTATGTATGTATGTATGTATGTATGTATGTATGTATGTATGAGTGTGTGTCTGTGTGTACATTAAATAGCAAAAAACACGCGTAAGTCAGTTACTCACAAGTCACAACTCATACACAGACACGCGCCCCTGCAAACAGTGTTTGATGCACAGAAAATAAACGTTTCTTTTATAAATATATAGACTTTATTTTAATTTTTTAGCTTCGGGATTCAGATCGGATAATTAAATTAACTTTATTGCTAGAGAGAGATACACAACAGAAGGCCAAGCCACTGGTAAAGAAAATAATGACAGGGACTTTCTCTGTTTTAAATAAAAAAGAGATTAAAAAAATAAAAGAATTTAATGCGACAGAGAAGTAAGTGCTACCTCGACTTCGGTTCTGTAAGGTTTTGGGTCAACGGTTTTTTATGACGAAAAAACAAAAGGACGCTGGTCTCTTCTTTCTCTTGATCACGTCTTTCTATCTCAGTGCTGCTAAATTCAACTCTTATTTTATCTTTTAACCCCATAACACTCTCTCTCTCTCTTTCTCTCTCTCTCTCTCTCTCTCTTCCTCCCCGCACCTGCACGCACGAAATATGTAAATCCAGAGTGTGTTCTTGTTTCAACCTCTCTTATTACTAATTAATTCTGTGTTACTTTCAAGGGTGTTCTCATTTTACTGACTCACATCCTTTTATTCCGCCTGTCCCTTGCCCTTCAAAAAAAAAAACAAAAAAAAAACACTTTCCCCCTCCGCTAATAAAGCCCTTATCGCCACGTCATCTAATTTATTAACCGCACTACGACCACCACTTCCATCATTTATAAAAGAATGTCCATCGACAACATGATTCCAACTAAACTCCATTTACTGAAACAACAATTTATTACTCGATAACGTTTTATGTATGACTGAAGAAATATCAATCATTGTGGCCGAGGCAAATTTTCCATTGTTCATTTATCGCACCTGAAGGAGACTACCACCACCTTTAAATTTGTTTTTCATTGTTTTTGACATTTTTCAGCGCAGTCTTATCGGTTATTACATAAAGTTTCCCATTATCAAAAAAAAAAAAAAAAAAAAAAAATTTTTAAATTAAAAAAATTCAATATTTAAACAATTTTAGTGGGGGGTTCAGTTTCTCATACAACGTTATAGTAAATCGATCCTCCATTTATCGGTTATTACATAAAGTTTCGGTTATTACATAAAGTTTCCTTTTATAAAAAAAAATTGAAAAAATTTCAATATTTAAACAATTTTACCGGGGGTTCAGTTTCTCATACAACGTTATAGTAAATCAATCCCCCATTTTGGAATCACTCGCGTTGAGCTCGCTTTGTTTTGTTTTGTCATTTTTTTTTTTTGAACGAGTTGTTGCTCTTGTTTTTTTTTTTTGCTTTTTTTTTTTTTTCAAGTTTTCTTCAGTTCTTACGGTGACATCTTCCTGGGAAACTCCAAGAATGGCCTTATTCAAAAAACAAAAAATTCGCAAAGGATTCAGTTGTTGAATATGCGCAAGCAAAAAAGTTAATTGCACAGGATCGATTTTTACTATAAGGTTGTATGAAAAACTGAGCCCCCATTAAATTGTTTAAATGTTGAAATTTTTACAATTTTATTTATTTATTTATTTATTTTTTATCAATCGGAAAGTTTAGGGTTTAATCGATAAGACTGCACTGAAAAAAGTAAACAAAAAAAATGATAATCAACAAATTTACAGGTGGTGGTAATGTCGTACCGGCGAGTGATTCCGAAATGGAGGATCGATTTACTATAACGTTGTATGAAAAACTGAGCCCCCCCCCACCTTAAACTCGTTTTAATATTAAAATTTTTTCCAATTTTCTTTTTTTTTTTTTGTCAATCGGAAAGTATAGGGTGTAATCGATAAGACTGCACTGAAAAAAGTAAAAAAAAATGAACAACAACAATTTAAAGGTGGTGGTTGTCACCTTCAGGTCTACCTGTTTCTTTCTGAGTTTGTAACAGTAATCGGTACATCATAACAATTTTCCTTAAAATGTTCTAACTGGACGAATAGATCAATTTCTGCTTTAATCGAAATCAGCGGCTTCTAAGTAATTTTTAACTAATCAAGTGACAAAAAATCTACAAGGGAGATAATTCCAAATGCATTAAGTACTACTTACTATTGTTTCAGTGACGGATGTGCGTTGTGGTGCAGTGGATGTCGGCTTGGAAGGAGAAATCGGTGAGCCGAGTTCGAATTCCAGTTGAGTACCCTGCATTCACTTAAGCACTGGTACCCTTGGGAAAGGTATTAATCCGTCACTTCCTTCCAGTTATAGGTTAAATAACGGGATGGGGCCTGGAGGCAACCCATCCAGTGTTGGTGTCACAATAAAAACACCCTTGGTAGCCCTGGCGAAGAATCAAGTATTCAGCTATTTGACAAGATTATGAATTTCGTTACAAATTGCGCCAGGGTTTCAAATGCACAGAGAATACTGGAGGGGTGTAGTGGGTTCTATCTCGGCCAAGGGCGCAAGATGACGACGATGATTGTTTCCTGAGTTTTTCTTATTTAAAAAAAAAAAAAGTAAGAAGAAAAATAATGAATAAGCAGAGAAGGACCCTTTAGCTATCAATACTTCTCTATTCGGCAACTATCGTAGCATAGCAGTGAAAATAATGATAATAGTGTGCAATCACGTGTATTTCCATGCAGTTCATCCATAGCTGCACTCACTCATTGTACATACACACACGCGACAATCACGTGATAATCTTGCTTTCCCGCGTTTTTCCGGGATGTATAAAAAGCAGAGACATACGTGTTGCACACAGCAGTTCCAGTTCGAGTAGCAAGCGAGACATTTGGCAATTTCAGCGCTCTGCTATCGCGGAGTCGCGGACTCAATCTCATCTTATTCTCTCACACACCCGCACTAATTGCAGGACGCAGTTAGTTGCCATTTATTTGTTGAACTAACATGGGCACAAATTACAGTCGGCGCAGACATTCCCTAGGGACACATCATGTCAAAACTCCACAAGACTTTTAGTCTACAAGACTTTTAGCCCAACTCTGATATTCAAATTCTATCTTTTGCACAACTAACACGATGAACATTATTCATGAACTTTCATGTCTGAACAATTCTTCACAATTTCAAACAACCAATTTCACATATTATTCAACACCTATGTATATTATGTATTCTTGTTAAATATTAGTTAATTCACTGTACCGTTGTAAATTAATGTTTTGTCAAGTTCATTTCACTTTCTCTTTGCTTGTTTAATCATGGATTCTCAATGCTTATAAAAATAATGGTGGGTTGTAATGATTTGGGTAGAAAGTCCCTTTTGGAAGTGGCCTTGTGCCAGGTGAAATCTAACAGAGAAATTATTCCAAATTAATCCTGCATCACCGGTTACTCCACAATAGTAATAGTCAGTCAGTCAGTTAAGTGCCATAGTGATACACGCTTGGGCGATCATGTCTCTATCGAGACATGACTGACTGAGCTAAACATTATCCCGCAGTAGGTTGCCATTGCTTTCTGCGCTAGACTGGTTGCCAACCAAGGCTACAGAACCCAATCTGTCCTATTATTTGATTCATAGCTAGAGGAGAAAGAGATGTATTATATTATTAAGTAATAATTAGTGGGGGGGGTCAGTTTATTACTTCATAACAATATAAAGCTGATCCCCCTTTTTATGCCCAGTAGAAGCCTTAATCATGTTTTCACCTGCTATATTCAGTTAGTCAGTTAAGTTATATGCGTGACACATGCTTTGTGCGATCATGTCTCGAAAGAGACATGACTGAGCAGAAGATTATCATGCAGTAAATTGCCGTTGCTTTCTGCGGTAGACTGGTTGCCAGCCAAGGCTATAGAACTCAATCTGTCCTATTATTTAACCCATAATTGGAGAGAAGAGATTGATTAATACCTTTCCCAAGAGTATTTGCGCGTAAGTGAATGCAAGGAATTCAACTGGAATTCGAACTCTTTAACAAAGTCGATAATGATTTGAAGGGTATCCTCAAAACCGTAAAAGTTTTCAGTGATGACATCGGTATGTATTTCGTATTAGACGAATGTTAAAAAGTAACATTCAAGAAAGGGAGAATTACAGAAACACACTCCGTCGATCGAGACTTTGTCACAGAGATAAGAGAATTGGAGCAAACAGTTAGATCAATCAAATGCAAGCGACAATTCTACTCCAGTAGCTTCTTTTCTCGCGCTTCCCGCTTGTGGAACACCCTTCCATATATTTGCTTTCCTGACGGCTACAACCTCCAGGAATTTAAATGCAATGCCAATTCGCATCTCTTATCCATTTAACTCCAGCCCTTTTTACATGACACCGTGTGTCTTGTTCTTTTCCTTTCTCTCTACCTTCGCAGCTGTCTTCACACCTGTGTTCCCATCCTTCTCTTGCCCTTTCTCTTTCACCCTCTGTAGTTGGTTCGTCTTTGTCTTCACTCGCCTCCTGCCTAATACTTCAACTCTCTTATGTAACTTCCGCCCTTCCTACATCACCCAGTGTATCTTGTTCTTTTCCTTTCTCTCTACCTTCACAACTGTCTTCACACCTGTGTTCCCATCCTTCTCTTGCCCTTTCTCTTCCACCCCATGTAGTTGGTTCGTCTTTGCCTTCACTCGCCTCCTGCCTAATACTTCAACTCTCTTATGTAAATCCAGCCCTTTCTACATCACCCCGTGTATCTTGTTCTTTTCCTTTCTCTCTACCTTCGCAACTGTCTTCACACCTGTGTTCCCATCCTTCTCTTGCCCTTTCTCTTCCACCCCATGTAGTTGGTTCGTCTTTGTCTTCACTCGCCTCCTGCCTAATACTTCAACTCTCTTATGTAACTCCAACCCTTTCTACATCACCCCGTGTATCTTGTTCTTTTCCTTTCTCTCTACCTTCGCAACTGTCTTCACTCCTGTGTTCCCATCCTTCTCTTGCTTTTTTCTTTTTCACCCACTCTAGTTGGTTCGTCTTTATCTTCACTCTTTTCCTGTCTAAAACTTTAACTCTCTTATGTAGCCCCGTCCACATCAATGGCGGTACCGCCTTACTTGGGTTGAAATGATTTAAAAACAAAACAAAAATAACATTCGAGAAAGGGAGAATTACAGAAACGCTGTCAGTAGATCGAGATTTTGTCACAAAGTTTAGGAAACGGAACAAGAAGAAACCTGGAGTCAGCGAAGGAGATCGAATAGAGTATGCGCAATGATGAAGAAAGCAAGAAAATAATGCTACAGACGTGTGCGCCTGCTGTTAAAAACCAAGTTAAATTCACAAAACAGAATATCAGCTGATATATCCCGTGAGGGGATAATCAGGGAAAAGAATAGTGCAAGAATAATACTTAACACTGAAGATATATTAATGGGGATTTATTATACCGCAGTACAATAAACCAATAGACATACAAGAACACCAACGAATAGTAACAGGTATAACAATCAAGTAGACAATGTCTCTGCTTAGGACGTATGCGTCCGTGTAGTGAAGAATGCTTCCGTCTAGTGACGTATGTTCTCGTCTAGTGACGATGGCTCTCGTCTAGTGACGATGACTCTCGTCTAATGACGATGGCAGTATTTAGTCACTTCCCCACTTAAGGCAAAATGTGACACAAGGCTTTTTTAATGTGGGTCTTCCCGGCCATATAGCCAGGTCAAAAATATCTGTCTATCTTTCCCTAGTCGTGATTCTACCCTTCGGAGGAACCACGACTGGGTTAGTGCTCTCTGCTTTCGAGCAGAGAGCGCTCTCCGCCCGAAGGCAGAGGGCTTGACAGTGCATAGAGCCGTCAGTCTAGTGACGATTGCAGTATTTATTCGCCTTCCCACTAAAGGCAAAATGCAGCACAGGGACTGTTTAAAGTGGGATTCCCCGGGCCATATAGCCAGGTCAAAAATTCCTGTCTAATTTACCCCAGTCGCGACTCCACCCTTCGGCGTAGACACAACTGGGTCAACGCTCTCCACTCGAAGGCAGAGCGCTTGACAGTGCATAGAGCCGTCAGTCTAGAAACAATGGGAGTATTTAGTCATCTCCCCACTTAAGGCAAATGTGACACAAGGTCTATTTATTGCGGGTCTTCCCGGCCATATAGCCAGGCCAAAAAATGTCTGTCTATTTTTCCCCTGTAGTGATACTATCCTTCGGCGGAACCACCACTGGGTTATTGCTCTCTGCTCGGAAGCAGAGAGCGCCCTCTACCCGAAGGCAGAGAGCGGACAGTGTCATAGAGCCGTCAGTCTAGTGACGAGGGCTCTGTAGTTCGCTCTAGTCACAGTCTTTTATAGACCGGACCATACCCATTCCGGGGTAGTACAGAATATTCCTCTACAACATCAGACATAAACGTTTTAGCAGTTCTTTTGGTGCAATACAGTTTCAACATACTTAATTGGACCAGAGCTGACATTAAGAAGACGAAATGAAATGTACTCAAATGAAGGAAAAAGTAAAAAAAGTATACCACAGGCAGGGGCCTCTGGTGTTAAATACCGAGTTGAATTCACAAAACAGAATATCAGCCATAGACACTTTGACTGTCCCTGTGGTTCAATCCTTAATTGGACTATAGGTGACATTAAGCGAATGGATATCAAAACGAGAAAGCTTTTCACTTGTCATCTCATGCATCATCCAAAAGCTGGTTTTGATCGTCTGTATGTGCCCAGATCCGAAAGAGGTAGAGGATTAGTTCAACTGGAACTGTCGTACAAAACCACAACAATCGATTTTCAAAGATACCTGGAAACTACATAATACTAGACGATGATCTGTGTCAAAGAAAATGAAAGAAATAAGAAACTTTATTCATTAATAAAGCAAGCTAACAAATTCAAAAGGGAATTTCAAGTGGATTAAAAAGTTCAAGTAAGCAATAATACACGCTTTAGCGGCAAAGAACCTGAAAATGAAAATAAAATCAAAAGCAAATGCAACGTATGAAATGCAGAATCGATGTCAAGATTCATGGTCAATATTCTGCCCATAACAGACAAACTAATATAGACAAACCTCGTGACCATCAGTGTTTATAAAGTGCAATGTTAAAAGCCTAAATTGAGGGTTTTTATTCTTGTTGCACAGGACCAATGCTTTCTAAGTAGAAATTACCTTTTTTACAGACTGAAAAACTGTGTTGTGCAGATAAAACATGACAGAGTGGGCTAATATTTGCATTGGAAAATAAGCAACTTTTATGAAAAAAAAACTGCAAGAAACTGGTATGAACACCAACAAGACCCGGTTACAAACATAAGACTTGTAATATTTTTATAGGACTTTACAATACTCAGAGCCAGAACAATTAAATCTAATCACTCGGAAATCGACCACAAAGACGGAAAATGCCTTCCTATTGACATGGCAGTCCTAGTAGATTATAATGTATCCTTAAAGATACTCATAATCTATTAAAGTACAAGTACCTTGAAAGATCTATCAAAATACAAGGACCTTGAAGTGACAATCTCAAAACTGTGGCACATGATGACATCGATAATTGCAGTTGTAGTTGGAGCCCTCGGGTTGATTGAAAAAGGTTCCACTAGACTCATTGAAGGGATTCCTGGCAGCCCATGCCTTAAAGTAATGCACAAAATATCCAAATACAAAGATCTTGTAGTGACAATTTAATACATGTGATACATGAGGACATCAATAACTTCAGTTGTAGTTGGAGCCCTCGGATTGATTTTAAAAGGTTCCGATAGACTTATATATATATATATATATATATATATATATATATATATATATAGAGAGAGAGAGAGAGAGAGAGAGAGAGAGAGAGAGCGAATACAGAAACAAGAGGTAGGAAAACGTATCTTTCGTGGCCGACTGACGCCAATTGGGTTTCGAGGATGGTTTTTTGGGGATGACAATATATATATAGTGATCCGCAGACAGATCTGTTTCGCTGTATCACATCTCATCAGTACGGTTAGATATCCAATTGTTTCTAGCCAGGATTGAAACCCGACCGAATTGACATCAGTCGGCGATTCTACCTCTGAGCTATGAACGCTCGGTAGAAGACGGCAGACTTTTAGCGTATGATATACCATGTGAACACACGCCAGTACCTGAGAGTGTTCTAATTCGTTACTCAATGAACGATGTGTAGATGCTAGAGTAGCTACTGTTTTTCAAAGTCTACCATTCTTCCAGAGTGATCAATCAGGGTATGAGAGCGTAGCAATCGGATGTCTAACCGTACCGATGAGCTGTGATACAGCAAAACAGATCTTTCATAAGAAGTAGTAAAGTTTAACAACTTGTAGTAAAGAGAATAAACTGAACCGACGAGACATTGCCTCCCTATTGTTCTTCTCTCCATGAGAGTAATAAGATGAATATATATATATATATATATATATCACTCATTCAGTTGTGAATTAGAGCACTCTGGCTATTTGGCATGTATAATGATAATATACATGCTAAAAAGTCTGCCTTCTTCTACCAAACGCCCATAGCCCAGAGGTAGATTCGCCGACTGACGCCAATTCGGTCGGGTTTCAATCCTGGGTTAAAAGTCGGAGTCTAACCGTACTGATGAGCTGTGATACAGCGAAACAGACCTGTCTGCGGATAACTCTCTCTCTCTCTCTCTCTCTCTCTCTCTCTCTATATATATATATATATATATATATATATATATATAATTATACAGTTATGAATTAATTGTACATTGCGACACGGAAATTTCTATGTTTCGAGATAGATTCTCATCATGAGGCAATGTGAAAAAAATCCTTGAGTTCTCTTCATCTGGAATTATATATATATATATATATATATATATATATATATATATATATATATATATAAAGGAATACAGGACTGTCTTTGTTATAATAGGGATTATTATTATTTCTTGAATTTATTTAATTATCCTACTATATATATATATATTGTCTAAAATTTAAACAATGCGCATTCATAAATTCCCTGCCACGTGAACGTTCAAATAAAACACCGTTACGAGAGCGTTCTTAAAAAGAAAGACGGTAAAAGGTAAAATCAGTTATTAAAAATCGCCTGAAGACACCACTTATGGTAGAAACCTGGGTAGATAAATAACTCGTTTAAAAATGAAGAACACACACACACACACACACACACACACACACACATATATATATATATATATATATATATATATATATATATTGAGGTAATTTTCTGAGGCAATTGAATTCAAATATCTAAATGGTTCATCAATCAAGAAGGTTGATATCTTGGATTGTATATATTAGATTCGGATACGGAAAGATTTTGCTTGCAAAGCATGGAACAAACTTAATAAGATCTGCAGCTCTAACCTTCCACGTTCCTTAAAAGTTCGAACATTCCAATTACTGAACCGGTCTTTCTCTATGGTTCAGAGATTTGGACTGCTTATTTAGAGAAACGACTTGATGGAACTCATACCAACATGCAGAGAAAGATCCAAAATATCAGCTGGAGATTGAAGCTAGGGGGAGGGTTAATGTTTATTTAATTCGGCCTTGTGTCAGACATAACCGAACTCCCTACAACTTACAGATTTATTCGTTAACGTCATCACATCACTGAGAAGTACAGTATTTTACTCCATCAGCTTGTTTAACACTGAAAGTATATTGGCTATGAATAGGTTTTGAAGAAGGGGGAAGAGGACGAATGTCCGGGGTCACTTGACGCTTCTCCCGTTACATTTTAGCTTGTCGTCTCTGCTGCTTCCATCCCTGACTGTCTGACTGACGCTGGCCGAAGTCATTTATAGTCATCTAGATTTTTCGCACCTGATCGTTAAGCCCTTTTTTAGTCTTGCAGATCGCTTCCATTGGTCAAAATCAATTTAACATCTACTTTGCGAAATCTAGTTTTGACTTTTTCTTTAAGCGAATGGTCAATCCTTTTTCTATTTGGGAAAAACCAGGATTTCACACGTCATTGTGAATTTTTGTAAAAGTGAGGAAGAAGGTTGATTTGAAGGTTGATTTTAATTCCTAATTTCCTATCCCACAAGATCCCGCCTAACTTTGACCTACGTCTACGGAATTATCATGCGATTATCTCTTAAGCTTAAGTGGACACGGCCACTGTTATCGAGCGCAGAATGAGGTGAACACACCCTTGCTCCTTTGGCATCCCTCTGCAAGTGTGGTATCAAGTAAACTGACGTATCCACGCTCGTGACTCAGGACTGGATAGGAGAGTTCTTGAGATCTGACTTTGTTGCGTGAGGTGGGATTGTCGATGGACTTCTGATCAACCATTGGTTTGTTGGATGTTGATGATGATGATGATATTTTCAAATATGTTTGGTCGAATAATATATACATAGGATGTCTATGTATTATTATAATAGTCCGTTTGTATTCTTGATGTTAAGACATCAAAGAAGTACTGTTACGTTTATACTTATATTTAATTAATGAAACATTTGAATGAAGATATGCTGCCTTAATATATATATATATATATATATATATATATATATATATATGATATATATATTATAATATATATATATATATTATAATAATATATATATAATATATAATAATATTATAATAATATTATAATAATAATAATATATAATAATATTATAATAATATATATATATATATATATATATATATATATATATATATATATATATATATTATATAAATTATATTTTAGAACATGTACATAATCATTCTATATATATCCGCTACAAGGGTACGATTGTTTCGACATTGAAACTTCAATGTCTCATCAGGCGGTGTGTAAAGTAATGGAAATCCTCTTTCCTTATATTTATTTAGTTTTGTTAGAGGTGTTGGTGAGGGTTAGTGATGGCGGAATAAGTCTCTGACCGTTGGAATTTTTGGAGAGG
This sequence comes from Ascarosepion bandense, assembly GCA_037127315.1. Lineage (NCBI taxonomy): Eukaryota > Metazoa > Mollusca > Cephalopoda > Sepiida > Sepiidae > Ascarosepion > Ascarosepion bandense. The sequence goes on along the minus strand of JBBBDQ010000923.1, from coordinate 1,770,827 downwards.
GTATTTTTTAAGTATATATATATATATATATATATATATATATATATATATATATATATATATAAGTAAATTAACCTAGTGAGCCAACAAACCTAGCAAGGGCTCACCTAAACGGATATTCAGGAAAACCTTGGGAGCTTTGTTGGCTCACTAGGTTAATTTACTTATTCTGCTCTGCTTATGTATTGAGCGCTTTTTTATTATCGTTTACTCGTCTCAGGTTTTTTCTTTGGGCTACGTACTGACTCGGTTCAAATCACTTTGGCTGATGTTCATGTGCTTAGCTCTTTCTTTTTTTACAACCATTTTTTCCTTCCGCAACGAGTATAGTGATAAGTTTGCATTTATATATATATATATATATATATATATATATATATATATATATTAAACAAGTTCTGTTAAACGATAGAGACAACATAGTCTTATATATTTTCTTTTAAAATTTTTTATGTTTTCTGAATAGGAAGAAGGTTAGTTCCGTTGTATAGATTATTTAGTTTTCTATTCATAAAAAATCTAGTTGGTTAATATTATTTTTGGCAATATCAATTTATCGTTTAACAAGAAATTCTTTGTAATCCTAGTATTGGTATCATATAAAGCTGCGGGATCATGTAATTTAAAATTTACTAGGCAAATTTGGGGTGGGAGGTCAGTTTCTCATACAACGTTATAGTAAATCGATCCTCCATTTTAATCCACTATAAGGTTGTATGAGAAACTGGTCTCCCACCCCAAAATTGTTTAAATATTGAAATTTTTGCAAATTTTTTTGTCATTCGTAATGTATAAGGTATAAAAGGTAATATTGCACTGAAAAAAGTCCAAAACATTTGATAATGAACAAATTTACAGGTGGCGGTAATGTCGTATCGGCGACTGGTTTCAGAATGGAGGCTCGATTTATAACGTTCTATGAGAAACTGATCCTCCCCAGAAAATGTTTAAATATTGAAATTTTTCAAAATTTTTTGTCAATCGTAAAGCTAAGGTGGTAATCGATAGGACTGCGCTGAAAAAAAAAAAAATGAAAAACAACGAAATTAAACGTGGTGGTACTCTGCTTCAGGTCCGCCGCAATTTCTTTTTTTTTAAGGAGCTTTCATTCCAAGCCCTCACATGCTACGTGCGACTGGAATTCATGTAACCATTATTCTAATTTTTAAAAACTTTCAACACTCCATTTCCATTATTAAATAATGTAAGGTTGATGGTAGGAGAGAAATATTTTATGTATAAAGCCGCTCGAATAGCGAATATGCTACTGATATTGTGATTTATATAGAATTCTTATGCTTTCGATCACAATTTTCCTTAACACAAAATTAAATTACTACATAACAGTCAAATTGCTAAGCGTTGAGACCCGCCAACACATTTTCCGCTTGAAACTCCTGGGTCGGATGTGTATGCAAGAGGAAGGAGAAGGCGAACCCTTGAAGGAAGACGCCCGCTGATCTTTTCCGTCACTGGAAAGTGTGCATATGGGAGAGACAGAGGCCAAAAAATCTCCCCCCCCCCCAGTCGAATGAGCACCCTACAAGGAGTAACTTAACGCGCTAAGATGCCTCTTAAAGGTGAAGAGTTGTCTCTCTGACACCAGTCGTTGTATCCTAAGGCATTGTATCATGTGATAGTGAGTGGCGCTGCCAATGACAAACTCCCTAACAAGCTCGGCCTTACGAAGGAGGAGCTACGCTCCGCCTCCCTTTAGGCGACCGGGTTGAAATGTTTCAACAACAACGAGGCATGACTCACCTTTCTGGTGATGCAAGAGGTTCTCTGGGTCGCCAAGAGGCTTTGCGCGGCAGGGATGGCTATTTCGGACGAGTGCATAGGCTGCGGTGATTGGGAGGAGTCTGTAGGACACGTCTTCTTTCACGGCGGTGTCGTACGCTCGTTGTGCAGGCTGACTGAAGGCTACATGTTTCACGCCTTGAAAGCCAGTACCGTCTGTTCCAATGTGGTACCGTCAGTGAGAAAGGATCAGCACTAAGTGCTCTTGTGTCTGCTCAGCGTTATGCGGCTCGTTGGGTAGACGACACGACAGAAGGAGTTTCATGGAGGCGAGAGATTCTCTTCTCAACTGATCGCTTGCTTTAAGCACCAGCTTAAAGTGAAGATCAGAGCAGAAAGAGTGTGACTCTCTTCATCGGAATTCAGCAAAAGGTGGGTGAGTGTTTGGCACCTGGTACGTGTGAGAGGTGCTGATCTGGACTGGTTGTTGGATGCTACATAGAAACGAGGATTTTGATCCCCTAACTGAAACTTAGTCATCACAGCTCTTGTTTTAAAATAGACTGGGATCTTTAATTGTGAACACTTTTGACTTTACTAGGAACTTAGCTAGTGTGTGAATGCTTATATCCCTTTTTTTTTTGTCCCCATTTTGTTTTTTGTTTTTTACTTTCTCCTTTCCATCCCTTTCATAGGTGACAGATGGCTTTGTTATCTGACCGTACCAGATAACTTTGGATCTGGAATTTCACTCCGTTAACCGTAATCTTCTGCTACACACTGATAATTTTGGGGGGATCCCATTATTAATACTTAATCATTTTCATGCATATATATATTAATTTCATTGTACCAAGCATCATGTAGTTCCATGATATTCCTTTTTGCGCGTAAGTGAATGCAAGGAATTCAACTGGAATTCGAACTCTTTAACAAAGTCGATAATGATTTGAAGGGTATCCTCAAAACCGTAAAAGTTTTCAGTGATGACATCGGTATGTATTTCGTATTAGACGAATGTTAAAAAGTAACATTCAAGAAAGGGAGAATTACAGAAACACACTCAGTCGATCGAGACTTTGTCACAGAGATAAGAGAATTGGAGCAAACAGTTAGATCAATCAAATGCAAGCGACAATTCTACTCCAGTCGATTCTTTTCTCGCACTTCCTGCCTGTGGAACTCTTTTCCATATATTTGCTTTCCTGACAGCTACAACCGCCAGGAATTTAAATGCAATGTCAATACTCATCTCTTATCCACTTGACTCCAGTTCTTTCTACATCACTCTGTATATCTTTTCCTTTCTCTCTACCTTTGCAACTGTCATCACACTTCTATTTCAATCCTTCTCTTGCTCCTTTCTCTGACACCCCCGTAACTGATTCGTCTTTTTCTTTACTCTTCTCCTATCTAAACTTTTACTCTTATGGAGTCTCCAGGAATAAAAATGCAATGTCAATACCCATCTCTTATCTACTTGACTCTAGTTCTTTCTACATCACCCTGTATATCTTTTCCTGGAGGCTACATAAGAGTAAAAGTTAAGATAGGAGGAGAGTAAAGAAAAAGAGGAATCAGTTACAGGGGGTGTCAGAGAAAGGTTACTGGTAAAATTTACCCAGCTCCCGCCTACGCTGGTCATTGCTTAGCTGGTCATTGTTTTCCGAATGCGCCCTCATTAGACTACAAAACCTCAAAGTTCCAGCTTATGTTGTTCCTGCCAGACGTTGACGACTTTCCCGCCGTTTGCCGTTTTTGCCGACCAATAACGACTTTCTAGGCTGTACCGTTCATGCTACACACACCGACGACGTTCCTTACGATATTCCAGTCTGAGGTGTACATGTGACATTTCTGCCGGCCGACGACACCAGCTTCTGTCAATCCTGTAAGACATAGGTTCCCAAACTTTTTGCTGCGATTATCCCAAAATACAATTTCATTATTATTCATTACCCCAATGAACAAATACCCGTAATATAGGAAAAGAAGTAATTATATTTTCATACATCAAAAGCAGACTAAGTTAATGGAAATTATTCAATACAATAGTACCAATCTGTAATAATCAGAGGTATAGTAGCCGTAACCTAGGCGTGATTCTTAATGTTAGTGTTGAGCTTGTATCGCCTGTGCCAGGGCCAATTTATTCTTGGCTTTGTGACTGATCGGGCTACTCGGGCGTCGTTTGCCACATTGAGTCTGCTACGTTTCTTGGTCTTCATTCCAAGGACACGGTGTGAAATTATAAGCTGATTGCCAAAACCAAACATTCATTACCCGCAAAATATGGGCTCATTACCCCACTGGGGTACTTTACCGTGGGATTGGGAACCATGGCTGTAAGGCGATGACGACTTTCCAGCTTGTGCCTTTCATGCCACACGCCGACGATATTCTTGGCGACTTTCCAGTCTGTGTCATACCAGACGCTGACGACGTTCCCATCGACCGACGACAACATTCCAGTCTGAGCTGATCCTGCCGGCCGCTGCCGACGTTCTAGCCTTTTCCGATTTCCAACTGTTTTCTCCTCATTTTATATCAATAAAAATTGACTTTGAAATTTTTTACATCTTCGCCTCCGTCTCCTCGTTGTCTTTACTGTTTTCACACATACAACATTTTTGCGGGTTTGATATTCATTACTTACCTCGGCTCCGTAACAGCACAACCGCCATCATTCAGATGGTAATTAAAAGAGAGAAAAGATAAATCGAGTCACTACTATCAACAGACATTACACTATTTTTAAATTGAACTGGAAAATTATTTACTTAAGTTTGAGTATAAACTGTATTGTGCTAACAAAAATCCCGCTACAGCGTGCTGTTTTTTTTTTTACTGTTATAGTAAAATACACCCACAAACAGAAATCTAATTATTATAGGTACTTAGCTCTTTGTTCTGGTCAGAAAACTACCACGTAACCACAGTGATTTAAAATACTTTATTCGATATTTACTGATACTGACTTCAATAATGGGGGTGGGGACAACCTATTAATAAACTTCATGAATTGGATGAGGATTATGTGAGCATTCACCAACTTAAACAAGGAAGGAGACCGCCCAGAAGAGTTGCAGGAAATTTTAAAGTTTTCTGGAACCCCGAGGCTGAAGCCAATGGTGATTTTATTGAATATATTGTCTCTTTAATCTTACAAAAGGTTTTTCGGTAATTTTGGTAAATATGTCTGCTAAAATGTGATGTCACTGTTGTTTTAATTTTTGCCTAGTTTAAACGACATTTTATCCATCGCAGCTTGTATTTATGCTTACATATATGTTTATAAACACACACACACACACATATATAAGCTTGTAAATTTATATATAATAATGTGTAGTTGTCAGTAATATATATTTATAGGTCTAAATAGAATTGTAAGTGAGATTGTAAAAATTATGCTCGTGTTGGAAAACCCTTTGAAAACTAAAAAATATCGTCTGTTTCCAAGTCAATTCGATTTTCCAACCTTTTTAAAATAAAAAAAGCAAATAACGTACAATTTTCAGAACGAAAAGAAACGTGTATCGAACACTGAAGAAGTGCGCTGTGTATATAGAATCAGTTTTCTATCCTTCTTTATTCTTAAAGTCAGGTTTTCATTCGTGTTCCGCTCTGGTAATGAACAACAACAAAATAATCATGCCTAATTTCAGAACAAAGAAGAAACAAATTTACCGTAAAATAATGTCAGTATTAAAAGAATTAGAATTTTCATCCAGAATTAACACAAATGCTAGTCATCACTCATAAAAACTCGATAGTTTATATTATAATCAACCGGTTTTTTTCTGTTTCGGTTTTATCTCGTGACTGCAAATGTATTTTTAACAAATTAAATAAAAAATGTATATAAGATTTTTATCTTCTTGTAAACCCCAAAGATCTAAATAATTCAGCACAACACTAACGAGTTTCGGTGTCTCTAAATTCGGATTAGCCAAAACAAAGTGTCCTCTTCATTTTTTTCTTTTGTATTAAATTCGATTGGTATTAAAAAAAACAAAACAAAACAATTCAACCCAATCCAAAACGAAAAAGAAAAAGAACTATCAGTTATGCAACTAATTTTCCATTTACGGTATTAAGCAAAAATAATAAATATTTGCTTTTAATAAAGCGAACCAATACAGTTTACCACATTATTTTGTCACATACGTTACAAATCTACAATAATAACAATGACAGCGTCTAAATTTGTTGAAAATAAAATTTTTATATCCCGCATAGGTTTCCGTAAATTTCGCCGGTATCCGTCCCAACAATCCGGAAGTTGTTCTCTGCGCATGCGCATCCTTCTTAGGCTTTATAAATGGCCAAAAATGGACAAGTCTGGTTTTTAGGTTGGGAAAAGAAAGAAGATGGCCTTGTGGCTTTGTTTATTGACTGACTGGTAGCCACTGTTTTGCTTTGGGGTTCGGTTCTAGATGAAACCGGCACTCGAGAATAATTATTCAGTGTTTTTTTGTATGTCGAGGACGAACTTGAGTATAAAAAATGTTTTCTGATAGGCAAGGAATAATTTTTTTTTCTTTCATTCATTTTTTATTGACAAAGTGTTTAGTGTTTGTTTTTTGTTTTTTCATTAAATAATTTGTGGTACATATTTTATTTAGCTAGAAAATTTTAATTGATTCTACTATTTATTTTTATTATTAAATCTAAGTGATAAAAAAGATCACGCTTTTGAAAGAAAAATAAGAAAATAATTTTTAAATCGGCCCTATCGGAATATAGTTTTTTTTTGTTATTGTTAAAATGCGTTATAAAAACATTCGTCAATTATTGAATTGATTATTTGACACAGTTGTTAACGTCTGTCTGTATATCTCAGTTTGTTCATCCGTACATCCGTCATCTATCTATCTATCTATCTATCTATCTATCTATCTATCTATCAAATTCTGTTCATATCTATCTATCTATCTATCTATCTATCTATCTATCTATCTATCTATCTATCTATCTATCTATCTATCTATCTATCTCTATCTATCTATCTCAGTCTGTTCAAATTAATCTATCTATCTATCTATCTATCTCATCTATCTATCTATCTATCTATCTATCTCAGTCTGTTCTTATCTATCTATCTATCTATCTATCTATCTATCTATCTATCTATCTATCTATCACTGAGTCACTCTATCAATCTTTCTTTATCTATCTCAGTCACTCCCTATGTATCTCAGTCAACCTGAAACTTTAGAGGTATTTTAGAGTTGATTTGAAGTTTAATTAATAACTTAAAACAAATATTACTTTTGGTTTAAAATATTGCAGAAATGCATTTTTGAACACGGCGATTGCTAAGATGTTGACAGCTTGACTGACACACTTTATCTCATTTTTTTCTACCCTTTTTTTTTTTAAACTAATAAAATAAATGTTTTTTAAAAATCCACTAAAATTTCTTGTACACATTTACGGTGTCTTCCCCCACCGAACTAAAAAACCCAGATGTTTAACTTACATTTTGTCTGTTATAAAAGGGATAAAAAAAAAAACAATTTAATAATCAAAAACCCTCTGGTCTTTACTCTTAATGACAGATGATGATATGCGTTGTGTTGCCGTGGATATCAACTCAGAATGAGAAATCTGAGAGCAGAGTTCAAATTCCAGTCAATTTATGCGCAAATACCCCCCCCCCCCGGGAAATACTCCTGGGAAAGGTAATACATCTCTTCTTCCAGCTCTGGGTTATAGCAGAACAGATTGGTTGGCAACCAGTCTATTGCAGAAAGAAATGGGAACTGACTGCGAGAAAATATACTGCCCAGTCAGTCATGTCTCTTTTTAGGCATGATTGCCCATATCACATATGACACTTAACTGACTGAATGACAAAGATTTTGATAATCAAACTTTTTGTTTTTATTAATTTGGGGGCATTTTTTCATCATGTCTTCTCATTTTTTAACAGATCAGTGCAGGTACCCACACACATATCTGTCTCTTCATATATATTTACTCTAGTCCGTTTCTCTCTCTCTTTCTTTCTCTCTCTCACTATATATATATATATATATATATAAAATGTATGTGTATGTATATATGTCTGCATGTATATATATATATACTAGCAATATAGCCCGGCGTTGCTTGGGTGTAATGAAAACTTTTATATATATATTATCGATTTTCTGCACTATTATAAGAACCGCAACCTTGAAACTTCTAAATATCATTTCTTATGTCTTTCTCTATGAGTGTATCAAATTTGATTACAATCGGACCACTCCTTCTATAACCCGATTTTTTTCGATTATCAATTTTCGATATTTATCTGGGGTACCTCAACACAAAACCTAGCTAAGAACACTTACAGACGCTTATAGTACAACTGGGTAAATTTTCAAGAAAATCGGTTCAGCCATTCCGGAGTCTATAGGTAACGGATACACACACACAGACACACACGCACAGACAAAGTTCCATTTATAAATAAGTTTATATATATATATATGAGACTTTGCTTGATGGTGTATTGATGCTTCAATGCTGAAATGAACATGCATTCGTAGAGAGTATATATAGAAAAATTATGTACATGTTCTAAAATATAATTTATAACAAATATATATATATATATATATATAGAGAGAGAGAGAGAGAGAGAGAGAGAGAGATAAGTTTTGCATAGAATATATCTGTAAAAGAGCAGTATGAATAAAAACAAAAGGAAAACTTATCTTACCTGATGTGTTTTGTACTTTAAGGGACTTTATCAGGTCAAATATGCCTTGAGAAAGTTCCTCAGTGGACAAAACACATCAGTTAAGATAAGGTCTCTAATTATATATATATATATATATTTGTGTATCAGTATCTTCATATTTATTTATCTTAATGTGTTTATATCTCCCTCAGTCTCTTCATATCAATCACAACTGGTTCATAGCTATTTGCCAATTTAGTCCTATCTGTTTTTTTCCGGCCTATTGTACTCCATATATATATATATATATATATATATATATATATATATTTTTTTTTTTTTTTCTAAACATATACTGTTAAATATAAGAGACAATGAATGTTTATTATGTTTAATCATGAGCCATTCTAAACGTCATAATTTGGTTTTAATTTCAGTTGAAAATAAAGACAAAAATTCTCCAACATTTGGATAATTTTTTATTAATTTGGTTCTAAGCTTTCGGCTCACATGGGCCATCTTCAGAGAGGTCAACAAGACGGTAACACAATAACATCCACCATCGCCGACGATTTTATTTTGTGTTGACATAAAACTCCACTAGGCTACAGCAATAGTTACCAAAAATAACAAACGCAGTTCGCAAATTTGCAATGCGGTTCTATGACGTCACACCACATGATAGCGCAAAATGACAACAGAACCATGTATTTAAATGCAATGTAACGTGTTTTGGCCAGATTTAAAAGTGATTTTATTAAGTCTGGGTTGTTTGGATTTAATGTACATGGCATCCAATATCTGAAGGTTCTTTTTACTGTGTGTATGAGTAAGGATTATTGTATTATTGACTAAAATCTGTCTTGATGACCTCTCTGAAGATGGCTCATGTGAGCCGAAAGCTTAGAACCAAATTAATAAAAAATTATCCAAATGTTGGAGAATCTTTGTCTTTATTTTCAACTGAAATTAGAACCAAAATACGATGTTTAGAATGGCTCATGATTAAACATAATAGACATTCATTGTCTCTTATATTTAATAGTATATGTTTAGAAAATTATTTGCTGCCTCGATACACTAAATATATATATATATAGAGAGAGAGAGAGAGAGAGAAGTTTTGCATAGAATATATCTGTAAAAGAGCAGTATGAATAAAAACAAAAGGAAAACTTATCTTACCTGATGTGTTTTGTACTTTAAGGGACTTTATCAGGTCAAATTTGCCTTGAGAAAGTTCCTCAGTGGACAAAACACATCAGTTAAGATAAGGTCTCTAAATATATATATATATATATATATATATATATATATATATATATATATTTGTGTATCAGTATCTTCATATTTATTTATCTCAATGTGTTTATATCTCCCTCAGTCTCTTCATATCAATCACAACTGGTTCATAGCTATTTGCCAATTTAGTCCTATCTGTTTTTTTCCAGCCTATTGTACTCCATATATATATATATATATGAACAGACTGTGATAGATATCAATAGTCTGTTCATATATATATATATATATATATATATATATGAACAGACTGTGATAGATATCAACAGTCTCAAACCGTGGTAGATATCAACAGTCTCAAACAAATGTACCAACAGACTGAAATAGATACCAACATGAATATATGGTGGCAAAAAGCTTATACCAATCTACAAATTCCTACCAAATTTGTCTTGTAAATCATAGCTTGTAAATCTATTGCTTGCTATGATACTTAACTATGTTGACCTTGTGCCAAACTCTGTTCAGCTTAGTAGATATCTATTTTGGGTGCTTGTGAAAGAAAAAAAGTCTTAACAAGTTAATCTAACAAGCCACTGCTAGCTTGTTTGATTTTCTTGCCTCATCCTTTATTGTCAAATGAGATAAATATATTGATATACTTAAATGAATTCAAAACTATCACTTACAAATGTAAATGTACCTTAAGTTTATGAAACCTATGAAATCTATAAAGTTTATGAAATCTATAAAAGCTATGAAATTTATGAAAGCTATGAAAGCTGAAAATACTGAAAAAGCATTAAACAATTTATATTTAAACTTTCACCAGAAATCAAGAAAAGGTTTTGAAATCGAACAAATCCTTTATAAAGAATTTTCATTTAATTTTTATTTCATTCTAAATAAAAATTCTTTACAAAGAATTTTTTCCTTGCATTCGTGGAAAATTATTACCCGAATACACCCAATACATTATGAACATATATATATATCAGATTAAATAAATTGCATACATTATGTTTGCTTATATTTTATAAAATCTCTTCCTACTCACGGATAATCTTTCACGTATTATAATTGAAAGTTGTCAGAAATGAGCTGTAATATTGACAGGTGTTATTATCATTCTTTTCTCAAGGTACCCAAGTACTTTCAATCTCTTTCCGAGATCATTTTCAGGAATGTGAGTTATGGTAACAAAAAATAGCTGCAAAACTGTGTTGCTAAAAATTACTTATAAATTCTTTTTTTTTTTTCTGCTTTAAATATAACGGTTGACAAATTGCTAGCATTCATTAGAACATGAAAATCATCCAAAATTTTTTTATATTTTGCAATGTTATGGTCATGCAGGTGTTAAAGCATGAAAAAACTGGTTTTTTTTACAAACATTTTAGAACATTACCACTGTATTCATAGATGATTCTAATGTTTGCAATTTATCTTTTAGATATATCAGAGTAATATATATATATATATATATATATATATATATATATATATATATATATGAGAGAGAGAATGGCAACCTATGAAGATGGAGAGGATAATCCAAAAGATTTTATCTAATTAATATAAATTATCAATTAGAAATAGAGAGCTCAATGGAAATTATCCAGAGCAAATATGTGTGTGATTTGATGTATCTATTCTTAGCTTATTTCCAGTTTAAAAATTTCTTTGCTATAAACGTTTTTTTTTTTCAAAATATTCTGTGTGAAATTTACATTTATTTATTCATCAATGATCTGAATAAGGCAATTGTAAGGATTCTTCTTTACAATTGCTAAAAAAGATTCTGGATTTATAACCATTTAATTATGTGCTGAGTTTTCTTCTCAATATATATCGCTCATTCCATAATGAATTAGAGCACTCTGGCTATTGGGCGTGTATAATAATAATGTATATGCTAAAAAGTCAGCCTTCTTCTACTGAGCGCCCATAGCCCAGAGGTAGAATCGCCGACCGACGCCAATTCAGTCAGGTTTCAATTCAGGGTTAAAAGCAATTGGAGTCTAACCGTACTGATGAGCTGTGAAAAAACAGATCTGTCTGCGGATGACTACATATATATATATATATATATATATATATATATATATATGTGGTCATTTGTGATGTTACAAGCTGTAGTGCAATTTTCAATTCCAGCACACACGCACATTTTCACCGTTGCTTTGAAAATCTTCCATGCAAACAAAATAGACTACTACTATCGTTCATTTGCGAACTGTTTAATACACTCAATATAACTGTTGTCTTTGATAATGGCTTATGTAAGCCAAAAGCTCAGAAAGGAAGAAATAAAAAAAAACATGTATCAATATTGTATATTTCTTTCTTCTTTCAACGATAATGCTATTAAGCTAATCAGACGATATGAAAAGAATTTACATAAAATAAATTAACAAAATTGGGCATATTATTTAATGAAACATGCATCACTATATATATATATATATATATATATATATATATATATATATATCAGCAAGTTTCATTAAAAATGACAAGCAAGGTGTTGTAGTTAAGTTTTTATATAATTTTTCATGTGATCTTTCAGTGTATATATACATATAGAAACCTATCAAACTCTATTGGTAACATACTTATCAATAATACAAATATAATAGCATCATCCATGTGTAAAAAAAGCCTAAAAATAATGGAAGCATTATTAATAAAAAAAACAAAGCCAACACTCAACAATACCAACTATGAACACCACCACATATGAATATCAACTATGAACACAGCCACAATATGCTAACCTTGTGTTGCACACTTTCTTCTAGTGAGTGCAGAGCCAGGGATCGAACCACAGACCGTTGGATTTCAATTCAACGCTCTCCCAGCTGGCTTCTTGCTACGCCTCTTCCTCTTCCTCCTCCACTTTCCTCCTTCCACCTTTTCACTGCGTCTCTCTGCGTCAGCTTCTCGCCAAGAAATTGACGCCACCAACCCCTCGGTGAACTTGGTCGGTCGGTTTTATCTATCCATAATCCATTTCTCTACCCATAATCCATTTCCTCAGTCTATAAAAATTCCACTCGAGGGCCTCCTCTCTTTTTTCCTTTAGAATGAGCTGAAGGTGGATTATTAAGACAGCGGTGAGTATTATTATTATTATTTTCTTTCTTTGGAACAGATTACTGCCCTGCACGCCAGACACAAACGAACCCTCTTTTTTCCAGAGCCGCCGCTAGTCGCCCTTTCATGTTCACACCTTGTTTGGAAAATAATACATTCCTATAATTTTAAATATATACATAAAACAATCTACATCTACAGTTAACAGTAAAATAAAATTCATCCTTGATAATGGCTAAAAATATAGCTGAAAGCACTTGGATGAATAAAATGTTCAGACAATTTTTATATAATTTATGTGCTGAAAAGAAAAGAATTTTAAAATCACATGAAAAATGAATAATTATATAAAAAAAATTAACCACAACAATTTGTTTGTTATTATTAATGAAACTTGCATAAACAAAGGATTGCTGCCTATATATATATATATATATATATATATATATATATATATATATATATATATATAATAACAAGACCGACTCTGTAAGTATCTAAATCCTAAAATTATACGAAAATAAACTTTGAGGACAACAAATAACAGACAGAATCTAACTCCGTTATTGTCCGTTGCTATAAGGCGTTGGACAAGAGGGGAAAAAAAACAAAAAAACTGCGGAATACAGACAATACATACAATATCCCGTAGTAAAGAAAAAAAAAAACCCAAACGGAACCAACCACAAAGAAAGAAAAAGTGCTCGATACAGAACTAACCAAAGCGGAATAACAAAGAGGAAGCAATGTAGAGCAAAGACACATAAAAAAATCACAAGATCGCCAAAACCTACCGCGGTTTCACACAACGAGCCATTGTGTGAAACCGCGGTAGGTTTTGGCGATCTTGTGATTTTTTTACGTATATATATATATATATATATATATATATATATATATTAAAAAAAGAAATAGCGGTTGTTCCAACAAGAGAAACTGGTAAAGAAGAAAAAATGCGATAAGCCGTGTTATTTAAAGTGTAGATTTATTGTTGCTATTATTATTATTATTACTTGCTGTTTGTATGATATATTAAGTGTCCATTATGGTATTTGTGTCACTACACATGTTTCCAGTCTAATGTTGACTCTCTTCAAGCAAATAAACTTGTGACTTCACACATCAAAGAGTCAGATGATTAGTAACACTATCTTGTAAGCAATTGTGTGCTTCTCTGATTGGTCAGAGATAACATTCCAATACTATCAGAAATTTGAATATTTAAAGTCTTTTAAAATACAAAGTTTTGATTGGAAATTTGAAAAAGTGTCATGTATCCAATACTTTTGCATTGGGGAATTTTGAACTTTGATAAAAAAAATGGATTCAACCATCAGTTTTTAATTTTCCTTCCACATACAACTAAAACAACTTTACGAGATATTACTTACCAAATATCAGGCAAAATGGCGAACATAAACTAGAGTGATAACAGAAAATAACATGTATCCAATACTTATGCATGTCACTGTATATATAGATTGGTTGATTTATTCGTTATCTACAGCTTATCAACCATTTGCAGGTTATTTAAAGCCAGAAAATATTTGTTTTGAGATTGTAAGAATTTTGGGGGAATGATAAAAGCTTAGTGATACAAGTCTTACTAATTAACCCATAGTTTTGGGGAGAAGATATGAAGTCATACTTTTTCTCAGAGTATTTGCACATAAGTGAATATAACAAACCCAACTTGAACTCGGCTCCCTCATTAACAATTCCAAGCCTGTTATATTTTCGTTAAAGTAAAAATTTCTATTGCACGTGATTTTGCACACGTTCCTTTTCCTTTAAAAAGGCTGAGTTCTTTTCTTTCTTCGGCATTTTGTTTACCTGCTCTTGCGTTTACTGCATGCTCTTGTGTTGCGTTTACTACTTGCCTTTGCCTTTGCTATTGGCTGTGAAATTAGTTCGGTAAAGCCTAGTAAAGAGGTTTTGTTCTGTCTTCAGTTACGTTAAAACACCACCACAATTTACCGAACTAATTTTCTATTTTCCTCATGGAGAAAATAATTCGCCTGGACAAATTTGACGTTTCCTCGGCAGACCCACAGGCCAGCAAGCTTTGGAGATTATGGTATCGTAACTTTAATTACTACCTCTCAACTATTGCTTCGTTAAACCCTGATAAACTCGAAGTTCTCTATTTAAACATCGGTCCCACTGTTGCTGAAGTTATCGAGGGTTGTTCTGGCTTTGAACATGCTGTTGACTTACTGAAAGGTGTCTACGACAAGTCTCCAAGTGTTATTCATGCTAGACATCTGCTTTCTACACGTTTGCAACAAGAAAGCGAGTCTGTCGACCAATACCTTCAGGCCTTGAATCGACTTGCCGCTGACTGTTGCTTTAAAGACGTAACGGCCACCACTTACAGGGATGAATCTGTCCGTGATGCATTTATTCGTGGTCTTCGGTCCTCATTGATACGTGCTAGGCTCCTTGAAACTGACACTCTAACTCTCGCAGAAGCTACTCAATGTGCTAGGGCTTTAGAACAAGCTCACTTTCGCGCGGAATCGTATGCCACCCAGATTGGAGCAGCCGCCGTTACTTCTATTACTGGAACTAAAAGTGTGTTGACCGATTCTGCCGAGGAGGCCACTGGTATTTCTAAAAATTCTGCTCTAACTGATTCTCCAATGAAGTGTGACTCTGTACTGTTCTCTGCTGCCCTTCCTGTTCGTGGCAAGTGTTACAACTGTGGAGGGAGACGTCACTTTAAGGACGACCGCCGCCTCTGCCCTGCCCGCGATAAGGTATGTCGAAGCTGTGGTAAACTCGGGCATTTTTCTAAAGTTTGCCGTTCTACTCTACCGACACATTCACGTTCTTCTTCTGCTATCATAGGGGCCCGTGCTAAAGGTGATGATAGTTGCCCTCCTATCACCGAAACTGTGGAGTTAAAAGGGAAAAATTTGACTGCCCTTATAGACACCGGCAGTTCTGATAATTTTATCAGTTCCCGTATTGTCAAAACAATGAGACTGCCCACTTTAAAACGGAACTCCGTAATTTCTATGGCATCATCCGCCGTTTCCCTTAAACTGTCTGAATATTGCACCGAGAACGTTTTCTTCAATGGTTGCGAATATAAAGAGATTGACCTTACTGTGCTTCCTGACTCCTGTATGGACATTATACTCGGAATGCCGTTTTTGAAACTACACCGGGGTATTACTATTTCTTTTGGTGGATCTCAGGAAGTTTTAAAAATCTGCACGCTAACCAGGATCAGTTGTGCCCCTGTAAAATTGTTCCGAAACCTGACCCCTGATTGCAGACCCATTGCTACTAAATCCCGAAACTACCATGCGGAGGATGCCCGATTTATTGAAAAAGAAATTCTTCAACTGCTTGAAGACGATGTCATTGAAACCAGCTATTCACCGTGGCGTGCTCAAATTGTTGTGACTTCGTCACCTAATAGAAAGAAACGATTGGTGGTTGATTTTTCCCAAACCATTAACCGTTTCACACTACTTGACGCGTACCCTTTGCCTCGGATTGAGGATCTCGTAAACCGAATTGCCTAGTATCATATTTTTAGTACGATTGATTTGTCTAAAGCTTACTACCAGATCGAAATTTGTCCCGAAGATCGGCCTTACACGGCTTTCAAGCTGGAAATCGTTTGTATCAATTCAAACGAATACCCATGGGTGTCACTAATGGGGTTTCTGCCTTTCAACGATTTATGAATTCCTTTATTTCTGAAAATAAGTTATCCGGAACTTTTTCTTACATTGATGACATTACTATTTGTGGTAAAACTCAAGTGGAGCATGACGCTAACTTGGAACGTTTCTTAAAGGCTGCCTCAACATACAACCTCGAAATAAACCGAGAAAAATCAAAGTTTTCGCTTCGTTCTATCAATTTGCTTGGATACCAAATCTGTGACGGAACTATTCAACCTGACCCTGAGCGTTTGAAACCTCTTTTGTAAATGCCTCCTCCTTCGGATTCAAATTCGTTAAAGAGGTGCCTTGGTATGTTTTCTTACTACGCGAAATGGATACCTAAGTATTCACACAAAATTCGTCCCCTGGTTGAAAATAAACAATTTCCCATGCCTCCTATAGTTGTGAATTCTTTCGAAAAACTTAAGAAAGACGTTGCCGAATCATCTGTAAAGGTTATCGACGACGAACTACCATTTACTATTGAAACCGATACCTCAGAGAAAGCTATAGGAGGCACTCTCTTACAGGCTGATAGGCCTGTAGCATTCTTTTCCCGATCATTAAACCCATCTGAAATACGACTACACATAGTTGAAAAAGAGGCTTACGCGATAGTTGAATGTGTCCGAAAATGGAGGGACCTCCTTGTTGGGAAGCACTTTACTATCATAACAGACCAGCAAGCCGTATCTTTTATGTATAAGCCAGCTAACCGAGGAAAAATTAAAAATGATAAAATCATTCGGTGGAAAATGGAGCTTCTCCCGTTCTCGTACGATATAAAACACCGTCCCGGAAGTGAAAACACCGTTGCCGATGCTTTGTCGAGAGTGTGTGGTGCTGCTGCTTCCTCCTTGGAGGAGCTAAGGACCATACACAGTTCATTAATACACCCTGGTGTTCAACGTTTTTGGCACTTTATACGATCACAAAATATGCCATACTCAATTGATGAAGTTCGGCGCGTGACATCCGAGTGTACAACTTGTGCAAAAATAAAACCTCAATTTTCCAGCCCTACTAATAATACGCTAATCCGCTCTACTGCTCCCTTTCAGCGCCTCTCCGTAGACTTCAAAGGGCCTGTCCCGGCATCATCGAAAGGATGTCGTTACCTATTTACTATCGTCGATGAGTACAGTCGATTTCCCTTTGCATTCCCGTGCCGTGATTGTTCTTCGCAAACCGCAATCAAGTGCTTGACGAATATTTTTTCTATTTTTGGACTCCCCACTTTCATCCATTCTGATAGAGGAACGTCGTTCGTGTCCGAGGAGTTCAGAAATTTCCTGACGAGACTTGGGATTGGGTGCAGTAACACCACTGCATACAACCCAAGAGGCAACGGTCAGTGCGAGCGTTACAACGGCGTTATTTGGCACTCAATATTATTGGCCTTGGAATCTAAACGGTTACCCCTTAGTGCTTGGCAGGACGTTCTGCTCGATGTTTTAAATTCTATTCGTTCCCTACTATGCACTAGTACAAATGTGACTCCCCACGAACGCTTGTTCAAATTTGAAAGGCGCTCTTCTACCGGTACTGCCTTACCTGTTTGGCTCTGCGAACCTGGAAGGGTACTGCTGAAACGGTTTGGCAACAGGAGCAAGTATGACCCGATCGTAGAGGTGGTGGAACTCCTCGAGGCCAACCCAACTCATGCAAGAATACGGCATGATGACGGCCGGGAGGATTCAGTGGCGCTAAGACATTTGGCTTGCTTTCCACGCTCTGATGAACATCAGGGTCCTGCTGAGAATACTCGACCCGACCTTGCAAATGCAGACCCGGCCCATTTGATTGAAACAAGTCCAGTTGACACTACACTTAATGCAGAGGAAATAGAGAATCAGCCTTCCCAGAGACCTGCCAGTCCTTCGAATAGTGAACTGCCCCCACGGCTGTCTAGCAGGATTCGTAGACCAGTTCAGCGACTGGACTTATAAATAAAATAAATAAAATAATATATGCACCTTGCAATCTCTCTTACTAGTGGGGGGAGATTGTTATATTTTCGTTAAAGTAAACATTTCTATTGCACGTGATTTTGCACACGTTCCTTTTCCTTTAAAAAGGCTGAGTTCTTTTCTTTCTTCGGCATTTTGTTTACCTGCTCTTGCGTTTACTACTACCCGCTCTTGCGTTTACTGCATGCTCTTGTGTTGCGTTTACTACTTGCCTTTGCCTTTGCTATTGGCTGTGAAATTAGTTCGGTAAAGCCTAGTAAAGAGGTTTTGTTCTGTCTTCAGTTACGTTAAAACACCACCACAAAGCCATTATTCATTACACCACCTGTCCATCCAAGCTTACTTCATCTGGTATTCTCAAGCAGTCACCCATTTACATATTGACCAGTCATTCCTACCAACTAAGAAAACAACAAACAAAAATAAATAGATGTTAAAATGAAGGGAATTCAACCGTTTTCCTTGGACTTTTTATTATGTATGTTAGTCGGTTTCAATATCATTTTTATAAGAATTTTATTTTAAACATTTTAACATCTCGTGACATTGCACTACACATGAAGGAGTTCTAAAACTAAAATATTCTGTTAATCTTTTTGAATAATTTATGAGTGTTTTTTATAGTTGCCAACATTGTTAGATACATAGATACATAATTTGGAATAAAGCTCATTTCATCTTTTTGCCTTGATAAAGTCCATCACAGTTGAAACGCCTAGGCAAGTTAAATACAGTTTTCCTCTTGTCTTCTTTTTATTTCCACATGTTTCGATCCTGGCCAGAAGCAAGTGGATATGTCTAGCCACACTGATGAGCTGTGATACAGTGAAATGGGCTTGTATGTGGATGACTAATATATTATGCTCTCATTACGATTGAGCTCTCTGGAGAAGAAAATTTTTAAAAAGTTTCCACTTCTGTTATATGCGTGACTCTTCAGAAATGAATTGAGTTCTCTCGGTGACTGGCATCTGTATACACTGCTTACATACAAGATGTTAAAATTTCCCTTCTCTGATCCCATGCGCCGATGGCTTAGGGAGTAGAGACTCCGACTGACACCAAATCGGTTGAGTTTCGATACCGGCCAGAAGCAAGTGGATATGTCTAGCCACACTGATGAGCTGTGATACAGCGAAACAGGCTTGTATGTGGATGACTAATATATATATATATATAAACAAATTGCTATTACCATACCAAGCTACTTTTAATAAATACTTTTAAAAAAAGGGATCATACTTATTAATTAAACTAGGTACAAATGTATCTTGACGTTTAGGATTTAAGCTACCTTTCGACCATCACGTCTTCAGAAATAATTGTCAGTAAATTAAAACTAAGCTGCTGACAAGAAAAATTATTATCAATAACTGAATTTAAAATCAGAACTAAATAAAAGAGAGGGGAGGAAAAAATGTTTATTTTTCCCAGTTAGGTAATAGCTTCTTCAAACAAGGCTAATTTGTGCTTTAAATCTCTCTGTTTGCACAGTTCAGCTCTTTGCATATTAATAACAGACTCCAATATATCTAAATAGAGTGTGATCCATGCCCTGTGCAAGAGAGAGAAAAACTCAGGAAAATAAGTAATTTTTCAAGCAACACAATTTAATAAATACTTCAAGTAGCAGAGACATGAGTCTGTGAACACCCAGGTATCACCAACTATGGCCCAGAACACACACACACACACACACACACACACACACATATATAATATATATATATGCAAAGAGTTTTATTAAGTTCAACCAACAATGTTTAATATTTTCTTACATTTCTTCACTAAGGAGTAAATAGGTTTGCCTATTATTCATTTCACACTCCTCCTCATTCTTTCAAACAAGAGTAAAAGTTTATCCCCTCTTTCCGCTTTAGGATTGAATTTCTGGTTCTTTCTAAAGTCTAGTTCGGCTTTATACTCCTAACATTGGTTCTTTCTTATGCTAATATAACTCCACACAGTAACCCTCTACTTTGAGTGGCTCTTAGACCTTTAGCACAATTTGCACAATAGTAGCTAAAGAAACTCTTCGTAAAATATGCCTAGAAGAACTATGAAAAACCTTACAAATAAGAGGATAGCCCACTCCACTTATAAACAAGGGTTTCCAACCAGTAGAAAAAATACCATTAGAACCCTTCCGGAATCAAAAAAAAAAAAACAAGAAAACATGAAAAAGAAGAAAACATTCTAACAATCCAGAATTATTCACAAACATCAAAACAAACATGGAATTACTCAACAATAATGACAAAATAAAGGAAATCTTAAAAACAACTAAAATAATTAATAGAAAACGCCAGCCAAAAAATTTAAAACATCCTAATCTCATCAAAATTCGAAAACACACAACACAGCGGGTCACAAAATGCAACAAAAAAAAAAGATGTGGAGTATGCAACATAATAAAAGGAAAAGACTTCAAGTTCGAAAACACAATTACATTCGAAATAAAATTGGTTCTGAGCTGCAACTCGAAAAATGTAGTTTACGCTCTAAAATGTGACAAATGCGCAGATATACGTGGGAGCGACACAATGCTTGAATAATAGGGTATCCCTTCGTAAAAGCAATATCAAAATCTCAAATAACAAGAAATTATATGTCTCCTAACGTTTGCATGAATGCAGTAGGGGTAAATCCAAAGTAATACCTATCTACCAAAATGCAGATTATGACACACTAATAATGCAGGAAGAAAGATTCATAAAAAATGCAAGCCTTCGCTCAACAAAACGACATGAAAAACTTAATATACACGCACCAGAAAAAAAAGAAACACACACACACACACACATACACACACACACACATACACACACACACACAGACGCACACAGCAACTTCAAATGGTAACCCCAAACAATAAAAAGTACTAGATAATCCATAAAAAACAATTCTAAAGTATAAAGACGAAATCAAAAAATGCTCACACACACACACACACACACACACACACACACACACACACACACACACACACACACACATTCATATATATATATATATATATATATAGAGAGAGAGAGAGAGAGGCAGAAATAGGGTTGTTCTAACGAGAGAAATTAGTATAGAATGAAAAAAAAAGTGTGAGAGGCCATGAACATTTTGTTTAAAGTGTATATTTATTGTTGTTGTTATTATACATGTTATGATACATTAAGTGTCCATAATGGTATTTGTGACGCTACACGTGTTTTGATTCTAAAGTTGACTCTCTTCAGGCGAATAAACTTGTGGACTTACGTATCAAGTTCCGTTTGTTTCTGAGGGCCAAGGTTTTGTTTATAAATAAGTCAGTAAGTACGTCAGTAAATCAAATAAATAAATCAAATGAAATCAAATCAGTTTTTCATACAATGTTATAGTAAATCAATCCTCCATTTTGGAACCACTAGCCGGTATGACATTACCACCAACTATAAATTAGTTGATTATCAATTTCTTTTGAATTTTTTCAGTGCAATCTTATCGATTAAACCCTAAACTTTCCGATTGACAAAAAAAATTTGTAAAAATTTTAACATTTAAACAATTTTAGATGGGGAGCTCAGTTGTTCATACAACCTTATCGTAAATTTAAGTAAATCAATCTTGTGCAATTATTTTTTTGTTTGCACAAATTTAACAACTGAATCCTTAGCGAAAATTTTGAATAAAGCCATTCTTGGAGTTTCCGAGGAAGATGTCATCGTAAGAACTAAAAAAAAAATTGAAAAAGACAAAAACAAGAGCAACAACTCGTCCCAAAACAAACAAAACAAAGCGACCCCAACACGAGTGGTTCCAAAATGGAAGATCAATTTACTATAACGTTCTATGAGAAAGTGAGTCCCCCTAAAATTGTTTAAATATTGAAATTTTTTCAAATTTTTTTGATAATTGGAAACTTTAGGTAATAACCGATAAATCAGTCAGTCAGTTAAGTGCCATACGTGATACACGCTTAGGCGATCATGTCTCGAAAGAGACATGACTCACTGGACATATGATTATCCCGCAGTAGGTTGCCATTGCTTTCTGCGGTAGAT
This sequence comes from Ascarosepion bandense, assembly GCA_037127315.1. Classification (NCBI taxonomy): domain Eukaryota; kingdom Metazoa; phylum Mollusca; class Cephalopoda; order Sepiida; family Sepiidae; genus Ascarosepion; species Ascarosepion bandense. The sequence goes on along the minus strand of JBBBDQ010000923.1, from coordinate 1,748,386 downwards.
TGGTTGCCAGCCAAGGCTATAGAACCCAATCTGTCCTTTTATTTATCCCATAACAGGAAAGAAGAAACGGATTAGTACCTTTCCCAAGGGTATTTGCGCATAAGTGAATGCAATGAATTCAACTGGAATTCGAACTCAGTTGTCCGATTTATCGTTCCGAGCCGATATCCACTGCACCACAACGCATATCCGATAAGACTGCCCTGCTTCAGGTCCGCCATATATATTATTCTCGTCGTTTGTGGACTGAACATCTCTATATATATATATAATTAGATAGTTTCTCCTTCCTCCAAGTAAACTCACTTGACATCTTAGCTCTCTGTGAAACTACCCTTGACCCTTCTATTCCTTCCACTGATTTCTATATCTCTGCTTACCTTCCCCTCTTTAGAAAGGACTTCAATGTCTACATGCATGGAATTGGCGTTTATATCAGCAAACATCTTCTTCTAGCTAGGATGATTTCTCTTGGATCTTTAGATCATTCCTACAAGTCACTGTCTTGCTCTACTAAGCTTAGTTAGCTATCTTTTATTTCTCTACCGCTCCCCTTCATCTTCCGTAGTTGACAGCATCTCGTACAATACAGATAAGACCATTTCCGCTCATCCGTTTACTCAAATATTTGTGTTTGGAGACTTTAATGCCCACCACGCCAAGTGGCTGCAAAACTCTGTCACAGATCTTGCTAGTGTTCATACCATGAACTTTTCGATCACTCAATCCCTTACGCAAATGGTGGATTTCCCCATGCATTTCTCTAATAACTCTAATGGACGTGACTCACTGCTAGATCTCTGATTCACTTCTATCCCTGACTTTTGCCATGCTATGCAGCTTTGCCCTCTTGGCAACTCTGATCATGCTGTGGTTTATGTTAATATCTCCTTCTACTTCCCCTTCCACCAGGAACCTCCGACCAGTAAAATATCTTACTGTTACCAAAGAGCAGACTGAGAGTCGTTCTGCAATTACCTGTGTGGAACAAAGTTTTTAATTTTCCTATTGAAGACTGTGCATTTAAGGTTTCTTGGGTTAAAGTTGGCATCAGTGCTTTCATCCCAGCTAGGTAGTTATAACTTAAACCCCATTCATACCCCTGGCTCTCCCCTGCTTGCTCAGTCGCTATTGCCCACAGCAATCACTTCTTCCGGCTTTATCGGAGACATGCATCTGACTGTAATAAGCGCATTTATGCCTCTGCTCATAATAAGTGCAAGAGGATCCTAAATGATGTTAAGCTGTTGTTTGCTAACAGAATGAAGCAGTATATAGCATCCCACAATTTTGGCTCCAAAGACTACTGATTTCTTTTTTTAATCATATCACCCCGAGTAAGGCGGTAACGCCACTGATGCGCAGGGGGCTACGTAAGAGTGAAAAGACTGGAAAAGAGAAAGCCGGAAACCACATCCTAAACAGGGAACAAGGGATGAGCCTCTTCACCTGTTCAATAGACATGGGTGGAGTGTGAACCGGACGATAGTTCAGTCTATCTGTTCCAATTGAAAAAAAAAAAAAGAAAAGAGTAAAAAGACTGGAAAAGAGAAAGCCGGAAACCACATCCTAAACAGGGAACAAGGGATGAGCCTCTTCACCTGTTCAATAGATGTGGGTGGAGTGTGAACCAGGCGATAGTTCAGTCTATCACAGTAAGCCCTCAATCCCCTCTTTTATCAATAAACTCGAGGTCCTCATATCTTCAGTGGACAATGCCAAGTGCTTTGCTTACAGATTTTCCACCAGCTCAACATTTGATTTGTCTGGGGTATCCACACTCGACTTCCCAGCTAGAACTGAGGCTCAACTGAGTGACGTTCACATTACTTCCTCGCTGGTCTCTAACATAATTTCAAAGCTTGACCCCCCCCCCATAAGCCGAGCAAAGGTGATGGAATCCTAATCATTGTCATGACGAAATGTGCCCCTGAACTCTCCTCTGTTCTCTCCAAACTCTACAACTACTGTTTCTCTGCTTCTTGCTTTCCTGCCTGCTGAAAGTCCTCCTCTGTGGTTCCTGTATTTAAAAATACTGGAGAACCTTCAGACCTCTCTGATTATTGCCCTATCAGCCTCCTACCAATTTTTGGCAAAATGTTCAAGGCTATTATCAATGCTGTACTTTGGTTCAGCATCTCACAGCCCACAGCCTCTTTTCCGACAAACAGTATGGTTTCCGCTTCACCAGGTCTACTGCTGATATGCTAACAACAATCACAGAGCATATATACCAGGCTCTCAAGAAGAATGGCAAAGCTCGAGCTGTTGCCCTAGATATCTCCAAAGCATTTGACAGAGTCTGGCATACTGGCTTTCTATGCAAGCTCCGGGGCTATGGTATAACTGGATGCCTGTTTGATCTAATCCAGTCTTTTCTTTCAAATCACATAATGAAGGTAGTATTAAACAGGCATGCTTCCAGATACTATCATATAAACCTGGGTGTCCCTCAAGTCTCTAATCTAGGTCTTATGCTTTTTCTAATCTTCATCAATGATCTCCCTGATGTAATCAGATCCCAAGTAGACATATATGCTGATGACACAACCATTTACTACCACCTCAATAAGAAATCTGCCAAGGCTGACCAAGCAAGCTTTGCTGCTGATCTTGAAAAAGACCTCATAGCTGTTGCGGACTGGGATAAGAAACGGCTCGTAAATTTGAATGCTTCCAAAACGAAGCTGCTATTTTTAACCGCCATAGACAACTGCTTCTACCCCCCTGTAGAAGTCAAATAACTTACCTTTCAACTGTCTCCTTTTGTCTCTCTGTAGGAAGGTGAACATTCAAGAGTGTGAGACTCACCTTCCTGATGTTTCCAACTAGCATCCAGTTGGCAGACAAAAATAAACAGGGTTGTAACTGAATACATGTCCCTATGTGGCCCAAAGACAAATGGTGGATATTGTGCTGAATATTCATGGCGCTCAACGTACACACAGAAATTATCAGCCAATCACTGCTTATGGAATAGATTTGCCTGTAACAGAATGGAATCTCCCAAGTTATTATTTAAACCACCTACCAATTTGTCCTGGTGGTTTTTTTGGTCAGTTAGACTCAACTTCTATTCTAGTTGAGTATTGGCTGGTTCTTCCACAAGATTTTTACACCCCCCCCAATCAGAATGGATCAGGCTAGTCTCCCTGAAAGAAAAACACTGTGCCTCCTCGGCCAAAATCTATCAGCCAACCTTAAGTGGAACGACTATATTGAATCCATAGCTAAATCTGCTGCTCAGAAGATTGGTTTCCTTTGTAGGGCCAAGAAGTTTTTCTCGTCTAAATCTATTTTGTACATATATAAATCTACCATCCACCCATGCATTCAGTACTGCTGTCATATCTGATTGGTTACCTCTGTTATTCATCTCGAGATTCTTGACAAAATGTGATCAGTTTATTTCTGAACTTTTAATTGATTTTTGAATTTAGTGAATTTTGTTGTGTCATTTTGGATAGATTGTAATATTTGGTTGTAATCCTATTTAAAATAACTTTAAAATAAACTACAAAGTAACAGTCAAAACACAAGGAAAAAATAACAACACGAGAGGCAAAACACCCTTAAAAATGGCTAAAAAAAAGTAACAATAAAAACTTTTTAAAAATTTTGTACTCATTTACGAAACAAGAAAAATAAGGATGCTCAAAATACTTGATTAAGAAATAATTAAATTTTCCTTTTTGGTTGTATTTAATCAAAGATATATATATATATATATATTGTTTAATTACTTAGTTTTTGGTTATAATAAAATTAGACCAGTATGCATTTGTATTAAAAAGTGTTCAATACAATTATATTGTAGAACTTTTGAATATATTTCAATTGTAAACAAGTTATTACATGAACTAGGTTTCTACCATGAGTGGTGTCTTCAGGCAGTTTGCAATATATATATATATATATATGGAAATTATTTGTTTGAACATTATTTTTAATCGATACTCGCATTTGAGTAGATATTCTGTTTTTAAACAAACAGTATATTTATTTCTACCAGCCTGATTATTTATGATAAATTTTGTACAAAATGTGCGTCATTCGACATGATTTGAACCTGTGGCCCTTTTCAACATAGAGGAAGCCACCAATTGATCTGGTGCGCCTTAGACCACTCGACCACAAATGATCAGTCAGTTAAGTGCCATACGTGAAACACGCTTGGGCGATCATGTCTCGAAAGAGACATGACTGACTGGGCAGAAGATTATTCCGCAGTAGGTTGCCATTGCTTTCTGCGGTAGACTGGTTGCCGACCAAGGCTATAGAACCCAATCTGTTTTGCTATTTAACCCATAACTGGAAGGAATAAACGGATTAATACCTTTCCCAAGGGTATTTGCGCGTAAGTGAATACAATGGATTCAGCTGGAATTCGAACTCGGCTCCCCGGCTTCTCGTTCTGGGAGCCGATATCCACTGGACCACAACACACATTAGAAATAATGTTCAAACAAATAATTTCAATATCTCGGTTGTTAAAACCATTTTGTTAATCCTTTGTATTTTTCGTAACACACACACACACACACACACACACACACACACACACACACACATACATATATATATAATTAAACATATATATAGGCATATTATGTATTTTATAAAAATATTGTTTAGTGTGTGTGTATGTGTGTGTGGGCATAGATTGTTTAATAAGTAAGTGTATATATTTAAGTGTATATATGAATATCTATATATGTGTCTATAAACATCTGCATGTCTGTGTGTTCTTGTCCTTTCTCAGTTGATACAATGAGGTCAGCCTCTTCAGATTGACCAAATAAAGTCATACATTCTCTCTTCATCACAGGGATGGCAATGGTTGGTTGGATGGGGAATGTCCAATTACTGAAAAAAAGAGGAAAAAAAGAAACTGTGAACAAACGAAAGAAGTTACAAATTAAAACTGGGTCGGTCATGGCTATTAGGGTTTGGGGAATGGCAAATGTGGTAATTATTCCTTTGTCTTTTCAAAAAGAACTCTGCTAATTGTTTAGTGATTGGGCTCTGCATGTATTTATCACTAGTACCAGAAGCTTTTAGCTTTCACTGTCTAATGTCCAAATATTTTAGGTGTGTTTGATTTAAAAATTTCGTGTTTCACAATCTTCCAAATATTTATACTATTTACAATAACAAAGAGTTGTGAGTTCAATGCCTGGCCATAGCAAAGGTGAACAAAAGTTTGGAGACCCTCAAGGACACATGGCCCAGTGTATAAAAGCATTGGTTGAAGTAATCCAGTGACTTGACCTAAAGATTTGTGAGTTCAATACCTGGCCACAGTAGAGATGAACAAAAATTTGAAGATCCTCAAGGACACATGGCATAGTGGATAAAAGCGTTGGTTGAAGTAATCCAGTGACTTGACCAAAAGATTTGTGAGTTCAATACCTGTCCACAGTAGAGATGAACAAAAATTTTGAAGATCCTCAAGGACAAATGGCCAGTGGATAAAGCATTGGTTGAGGTAAATCCCAGTGACTTGACCAAAAGATTTGTGAGTTCAATGCCTGTCACAGTGAAGATGAACAAAAATTTGAAGATCCTCAAGGACACATGGCCCAGTGGATAAAAGCGTTGGTTGAAGTAATCCAGTGACTTGACCAAAGATTTGTGAGTTCAATACCTGTCCACAGTGAGAGATGAACAAAGAATTTGAAGATCCTCAAGGACACATGGCCCAGTGGATAAAAGCATTGGTTGAAGTAATCCAGTGACTTGACCAAAAGATTTGTGAGTTCAATACTGTCCACAGTAGAGATGAACAAAAATTTGAAGATCCTCAAGGACACATGGCCCAGTGGATAAAAGCGTTGGTTGAAGTAATCCAGTGACTTGACCAAAAGATTTGTGAGTTCCAATACCTGTCCACAGTAGAGATGAACAAGGGTGCGAAGATCCTCAAGGACACATGGCCCAGTGGATAAAAGCATTGGTTGAAGTAATCAGTGACTTCGGCAAAAGATTTGTGGGTTCAATACCTGTCCACAGTAGAGATGAACAAGAAAATTTGAAGATCTCAGACACATGGCCCAGTGGATAAAAGCGTTGGTTGGTAATCCAGTGACTTGACCAAAGATTTGTGAGTTCGTACTGTCCACAGTAGAGATGAACAAAAATTTGAAGATCCTCAAGGACACATGGTCCAGTGGATAAAAGCATTGGTTGAGTAATCTGATGACTTCACCTAAAGATTTGTGAGTTCAATACCTGTCCACAGTAGAGATGAACAAGAATTTGAAGATCCTCAAGGACACATGGCCCAGTGGATAAAAGCGTTGGTTGAAGTAATCCGTGACTTGACCTAAGAATTTGTGGGTTCCAATACCTGTCACAGTAAGAGATGAACAAAAATTTGAAGATCCCCTCAAGAACACATGGCCCAGTGGATAAAAGCGTTGGTTTAAATAATCCAATGACTTGACCTAAAGATTTGTGAGTTCAATACCTGGCCACAGTAGAGATGAACAAAAATTTGAAGATCCTCAAGGACACATGGCCCAGTGGATAAAAGCGTTGGTTGAAAGTAATCGTGACTTGACCTAAAGATTTGTGAGTTCAATACCTGGCACAGTAGAGATGAACAAAAATTTGAAGATCCTCAAGGACACATGGCCCAGTGGATAAAAGCGTTGGTTGAAGTAATCCAGTGACTTGACCTAAAGATTTGTGAGTTCAATACCTGGCCACAGTAGAGATGAACAAAAATTTGAAGATCCTCAAGGACACATGGCCCAGTGGATAAAAACGTTGGTTGATAATCAGTGACTTGACCTAAGGGTTTATTGAGTTCAATACCTGGCCACAGTGAGGATGAACAAAAAATTTGAAGATCCTCAAGGACACATGGCCCAGTGGATAAAAACGTTGGTTGAAATGATCATTGACTTGACCTAAAGATTTGTGGGTTCAATACCCTGGCCACAGTAGAAGTGAACAAAAATTTGAAGATCCTCAAAGACACATGGCCCAGTGGATAAAAGCATTGGTTGAAAGTAATCCAGTGACTTGACCAAAAGATTTGTGAGTTCAATACCTGTCCACAGTAGAGATGAACAAAGATTTGAAGATCCTCAAGGACACATGGCCCAGTGGATAAAAACGTTGGTTGAAGTAATCCAGTGACTTGACCTAAAGATTTGTTGAGTTCAATACCTAGCCACAGTAGGGAATGAACAAAAATTTGAAGATCCTCAAGGACACATGGCAGTGGATAAAAGCGTTGGTTGAAGTAATCCAGTGACTTGACCTAAAGATTTGTAGGTTCAATACCTGGCCACAGTAGAGATGAACAAAAATTTGAAGATCCTCAGAGACACATGGCCCAGTGGATAAAAGCATTGGTTAGAAGTAATCCAGTGACTTGACCTAAGATTTGGCCAGGTTCAATACCTGGCCACAGTAGAGATGAACAAAAGGTGAAGATCCTCAAGGACACATGGCCCAGTGGATAAAAGCGTTGGTTGAAGTACTCCAGTGACTTGACCCTAAAGATTTGTGAGTTCAATACTGTCTGATAGAGATAGTTAAAAATTTGAAGATCTCAAGGACCGCAGCTGATGGATAAAAGCATTGGTTGAAGTAATCCAGTGACTTGACCAAAGATTGTGGGTTAATACACATGTACAGTAGAGATGAACAAGGTAGAATCCTCAGGAACATGGCCCAGTGGATAAAAGCATTGGTTGAAATGATAAAGTGACTTGACTAAAGATTTGTGAGTTCAATACCTGGCCACAGTAGAGATGAACAAAAATTTGAAGATGTCAGACACAGCCCAGTGGTTAAAAGCGTTGGTGGAAATGATCCAGTGACTTGACCTAAAGATTTGTAGGTTCAATACCTTGCCACAGTAGAGATGAACAAAAATTTGAAGATCTCCTCAAGGACACATGGCCCAGTGGATAAAAACGTTGGTTGAAGTAATCCAGTAGCTTGACCTAAAGATTTGTGAGTTCAATACCTGACACAGTAGAGATGAACAAAGATTTGAAGATCACTCAAGGACACATGACGTGGATAAAAGCGTTGGTTGATACTCAGTGACTTGACCTAAAGATTTGTGGGTTCAATACCTGTCCACAGTGAAGATGAACAAAAATTTGAAGATCCTCAAGGACACATGGCCCAGTGGATAAAAGTGTTGGTTGAGATAATCCAGTGACTTAAGCCAAAAGATTTGTAGGTTCAATGCCTGTCCACAGTGAAGATGAACAAAAATTTGAAGATCTCAGGACACATGGCCCAGTGGATAAAAGCGTTGGTTGAAGTAATCCAGTGACTTGACCTAAAGATTTGTGAGTTCAATACCTGGCCACGAGTAGAGTGAACAAAAATTTGAAGATCCTCAAGGACATATGGCCCAGTGGATAAAAGCGTTGGTTGAAGTAATCCAGTGACTAAAGATTTGTGAGTTCAATACCTGTCCACAGTAGAGATGAACAAAAATTTGAAGATCCTCAAGGACACATGGCCCAGTGGATAGAAAAGCGTTGGTTGAAGTAATCCCAGTGACTTGACCTAAAGATTTGTGAGTTCAATACCTGGCCACAGTAGAGATGAACAAAAATTTGAAGATCCTCAAGGACACATGGCCCAGTGGATAAAAGCGTTGGTTGAAGTAATCTGATGACACGGCCCTAAAGATTTGTGAGTTCAATACCTGTCCACAGGAGAATGAGCAAAAATTTGAAGATATCAAGGACACATGGCCAGTGGACAAAAATGCAGATTGAAGTAATCCCATTGTTGAAGCAAAAGATTTGTGGGTTCAATGCCTGTCCACAGTGAAGATGAACAAAAATTTGAAGATCCTCAGAGACATGGCCCAGTGGATAAAAACGTTGGTTGGAGTAATCCAGTGACTTGACCTAAAGATTTGTGAGTTCAATACCACCAACCACAGTAGAGATGAACAAAAATTTGAAGATCCTCAAGGACATGTAGCCCAGTGGATAAAAGCGTTGGTTGGAAAGTAATCCAGTGACTTCACTAAAGATTTGTGAGTTCAATACCTGTCTGGTAGAGATGAACAAAAATTTGAGAGTCCTCAAGGACACATGGCCCAGTGGATGACGTTGGTTGAGAGCTAATCCAGTGAGTTGACCAAAAGATTTGTGGGTTCAATACCTGTCCACAGTAGAGATGAACAAAAATTTGAAGATCCCTCAGGACACATGGCCCAGTGGATAAAAGCGTTGGTTGAAAGTAATCCAGTGACTTGACCTAAAGATTTGTGGGTTCAATACCTGGCCACAGTAGAGATGAACAAAAATTTGAAGATCCTCAAGGACACATGGCCCAGTGGATAAAAGCGTTGGTTGAAGTAATCCAGTGACTTGACCTAAAGATTTGTGAGTTCAATACCCACCTTCACAGTAGAGATGAACAAAAATTTGAAGATCCTCAATGACACATGGCCCAGTGGATAAAAGCATTGGTTGAGTAATCCAGTGACTTGACCTAAAGATTTGTGAGTTCAATACCTGACACAGTAGAGATGAACAAAGAGACTGAGAAAATCCTCAAGGACACATGGCCCAGTGGATAAAAGCGTTGGTTGAAGTAATCCAGTGGCTTGACCTAAAGATTTGTGGGTTCAATACCTGGCCACAGTAGAGATGAACAAGAATTTGAAGATTCACTCAGGACACATGGCCCAGTGGATAAAAGCGTTGGTTGAAGTAATCCAGTGACTTGACCTAAGAATTTGGCAAGTTTATTACTGTCCACAGTAGAGATGAACAAAAATTTGAAGATCCTCAAGGACACATGGCCCAGTGGATAAAAGCGTTGGTTGAAGTAATCCAGTGACTTGACCAAAAGATTTGTGAGTTCAATACCTGTCCACAGTAGAGATGAACAAAAATTTGAAGATCCTCAAGGACACATGGCCCAGTGGATAAAAGCGTTGGTTGAAGTAATCCAGTGACTTGACCAAAAGATTTGCCGAGTTCAATACCTGTCCACAGTAGAGATGAACAAAATTTTGAAGATCCTCAAGGACACATGGCAGTGGATAAAAACGTTGGTTGAAGTAATCCAGTGACTTAAGCCAAAAGATTTGTTAAGGTTCAATACCTGTCCACAGTAGAGATGAACAAAAATTTGAAGATCCTCAAGGACACATGGCCCAGTGGATAAAAGCGTTGGTTGAAGTAATCCCAGTGACTTGACCAAAAGATTTGTGAGTTCAATACCTGTCCACAGTAGAGATAGACAAAAATTTGAAGATCCTCAAGGACACATGGCCCAGTGGATAAAAGCATTGGTTGAAGTAATCCAGTGACTTGACCAAAAGATTTGTGAGTTCAATACCTGTCTGATGAAGATGAACAAAAATTTGAAGATCCTCAAGGACACATGGCCCAGTGGATAAAAGCGTTGGTTGAAGTAATCCAGTGACTTGACCAAGGTTGTGAGTTTATTACCTGTCCACAGTAGAGATAGACAAAAATTTGAAGATCCTCAAGGACACATGGTCCAGTGGATAAAAACATTGGTTGAAAGTAATCCAGTGACTTCACCTAAAGATTTGTGAGTTCAATACCTGTCCACAGTAGAGATGAACAAAAATTTGAAGATCCTCAAGGACACATGGCCCAGTGGATAAAAGCGTTGGTTGAAGTAATCCCGTGACTTGACTAAAGATTTGTGAGTTCAATACCCCTGTCACAGTAGAGATGAACAAAAATTTGAAGATCCTCAAGGACACATGGCCCAGTGGATAAAAGCGTGGTTGAAGTAATCAGTGACTTGACCTAAAGATTTGTAAGGTTTAAATACCTGGCCACAGTAGAGATGAACAAAGTTTGAAGATCCTCAAGGACACATGGCCAGTGGATAAAAGCGTTGGTTGAAGTAATCCGAAGTGACTTGACCCTAAAAGTTGTGAGTTCAATACCTGGCCACAGTAGAGATGAACAAAAATTTGAAGATCCTCAAGGACACATGGCCCAGTGGATAAAAACGTTGGTTGAAGTAATCCAGTGACTTGACCTAAAGATTTGTGAGTTCAATACCCATAGCCACAGGTAAGAGATGAACAAAAATTTGAAGATCCTCAAGGACACATGGCCCAGTGGATAAAAGCGTTGGTTGAAGGTAATCCAGTGACTTGACCTAAAGATTTGTGAGTTCAATACCTGGCCACAGTAGAGATGAACAAAAATTTGAAGATCCTCAAGGACACATGGCCCAGTGGATAAAAGCGTTGGTTGAAGTAATCCAGTGACTTGACCTAAAGATTTGTGGGTTAAATGCCTGGCCACAGTAGAGACAGACAAGAATTTGAAGATCCTCAAGGACACATGGCCCAGTGGATAAAAGCGTTGGTTGAGTAATCCAGTGACTTGACCTAAAGATTTGCCAGGTTCAATACCTGGCCACAGTAGAGATGAACAAAAATTTGAAGATCCTCAAGGACACATGGCCCAGTGGATAAAAGCATTGGTTGAAGTAATCCAGTGACTTGACCAAAAAGATTCCCATGAGTTCAATGCCTGTCCACAGTAGAGATGAACAAAATTTGAAGATCCTCAAGGACACATGGCCCAGTGGATAAAAGCGTTGGTTTGAAGTAATCCAGTATTTGACCTAAAGATTTGTGAGTTCAATACCTGGCCACAGTAGAGATGAACAAAAATTTGAAGATCCTCAAGGACACATGGCCCAGTGGATAAAAGCGTTGGTTGATAATCCAGTGACTTGACCTAAAGTTGTGAGTTCAATACCTGGCCACAGTAGAGATGAACAAAAATTTGAAGATCCTCAAGGACACATGGCCCAGTGGATAAAAGCGTTGGTTAAGAAGTAATCCAGTGACTTGACCACAAGATTTTAATGAGAGTTCAATACCTGGCCACAGTAGAGATGAACAAAAATTTGAAGATCTCAAGGACACATGGCCCAGTGGATAAAAGCGTTGGTTGATATCAGTGACTTGACCTAAAGATTTGTGAGTTCAATACCTGGCCACAGTAGAGATGAACAAAAATTTGAAGATCCTCAAGGACACAAGGCCCAGTGGATAAAAGTGTTGGTTGAAGTAATCCAGTGACTTGACCAAAAGATTTGCTAGGTTTCAATACCTGTCCACAGTAGAGATGGTGACAAAAATTTGAAGATCCTCAAGGACACATGGCCAGTGGATAAAGCGTTGGTTGAAGTAATCCAGTGACTTGACCTAAAGATTTGTGAGTTCAATACCTGGCCACAGTAGAGATGAACAAAAATTTGAAGATCCTCAAGGACACATGGCCCAGTGGATAAAAGCGTTGGTTGAAGTAATCCAGTGACTTGACCTAAAGATTTGTGAGTTCAATACATCACAACAGTGAGATAGATGTCAGAGATTTGAAAGATCCTCAAGGACACATGGCCCAGTGGATAAAAGCGTTGGTTGAAGTAATCCAGTGACTTGACCAAAACATTTGTGAGTTCAATACCTGTCACAGTAGAGATGAACAAAATTTGAATCCCTTTATAAGGTTATGGCCCAGTGGATAAAAGCGTTGGTTGGAGTAATCCAGTGACTTGACCTAAAAGATTTGTGAGTTCAATACCTGGCCACAGTAGAGATGAACAAAAATTTGAAGATCCTCAAGGACATATGGCCCAGTGGATAAAAGCGTTGGTTGAAGTAATCCAGTGACTTGACTGAGATTTGTGAGTTCCAATACCTGTCCACAGTAGAGATGAACAAAAATTTGAAGATCCTCAAGGACATGGCCCAGTGGATAAAAGCGTTGGTTACGGTAATCCAGTGAGTTGACCAAAAGATTTGGCAGGTTCAATACCTGTGGAATGAGAATGAACAAAAATTTGAAGATCCTCTTGGAACATGGCCCAGTGGATAAAAGCGTTGGTTGAAGTAATCCAGTGACTTGACCTAAAGATTTGTGAGTTCAATACCTAGCCACAGTAGAGATGAACAAAAATTTGAAGATCCTCAAGGACACATGGCCCAGTGGATAAAAGCGTTGGTTGAGTAATCCAGTGACTTGACCTAAAGATTTGTGAGTTCAATACCTGGCCACAGTAGAGATGAACAAAAATTTGAAGATCCTCAATGACACATGGCCCAGTGGATAAAAGCATTGGTTGATAATCCAGTGACTTGACCCTAAAGATTTGTGAGTTCAATACCTGGCCACAGTGAGGGTGGAGAACCATTTGAAGATCCTCAAGGACACATGGCCCAGTGGATAGAAACGTTGATTTTGAAGTAATCCAGTGACTTGACCACAAAGATTTGTGAGTTCAACACACAGCACAGTAGAATGGGCAAAAATTTGAAGATCCTCAAGGACACATGGCCCAGTGGATAAAAGCGTTGGTTGAAGTAATCCAGTGACTTGACCTAAAGATTTGTGAGTTCAATACCTGTCCACAGTAGAGATGAACAAAAAATTTGAAAGATCCTCAAGGACACATGGCCCAGTGGATAAAAGCGTTGGTTGAAGTAATCCAGTGACTTGACCAAAAGATTTGTAGTTCAATACCTGTCCACAGTAGAGATGAACAAAAATTTGAAGATCCTCAAGGACACATGGCCCAGTGGATAAAAGCGTTGGTTGAAGTAATCCAGTGACTTGACCAAAAGATTTGTGAGTTCAATACCTGTCCACAGTAGAGATGAACAAAAATTTGAAGATCCTCAAGGACACATGGCCCAGTGGATAAAAGCATTGGTTGAAGTAATCCAGTGACTTGACCAAAAGATTTGTGGGTTAATACACCATACATTAGAGATGAACAAAAATTTGAAGATCCTCAAGGACACATGGCCCAGTGGATAAAAGCGTTGGTTAGTGATAAGTGACTTGACCAAAAGATTTGTGAGTTCAATACCTGTCCACAGTAGAGATGAACAAAATTTGAAGATCCTCAAGACACATGGCCCAGTGGATAATCAAAAGCATGGTTGAAGTAATCCAGTGACTTGACCAAAAGATTTGTCAATTCAGCCCACCTGTCCACAGTAGAGATGAACAAAAAATTTGAAGATCCTCAAGGACACATGGCCCAGTGGATAAAAGCGTTGATTGAAGTAATCCAGTGACTTGACCAAGATTTGTGAGTTCAATGCCTGTCCACAGTAGAGATGAACAAAAATTTGAAGATCCTCAAGGACACATGGTCCAGTGGATAAAAGCATTGGTTGAAGTAATCCAGTGACTTCACTAAAGATTTGTGAGTTCAATACCTGTCCACAGTAGAGATGAACAAAAATTTGAAGATCCTCAAGGACACATGGCCCAGTGGATAAAAGCGTTGGTTGAAGTAATCCCGTGACTTGACCTAAAGATTTGTGAGTTCAATACCTGTCCACAGTAGAGATGAACAAAAATTTGAAGATCCTCAAGGACACATGGCCCAGTGGATAAAAGCGTTGGTTGAAGTAATCCAGTGACTTGACCTAAAGATTTGTGAGTTATTAAGCCACAGAAAGTAGGTGAACAAAAATTTGAAGATCCTCAAGGACACATGGCCCAGTGGATAAAAGCGTTCATTTGATAATCAGTGACTTGACCTAAAGATTTGTGAGTTCAATACCCTGGCCCACAGTAGAGATGAACAAAATTTGAAGATCCTCAAGGACATGGCCCAGTGGATAAAAAGCATTGGTTGAAGTAATCCATTGACTTGACTAAAGATTTGTGAGTTCAATACTGGCCACAGTAGAGATGAACAAAAATTTGAAGATCCTCAAGGACACATGGCCCCAGTGGATAAAACGTTGGTTGAAGTAATCCAGTGACTTGACCTAAAGATTTGTGAGTTCAATACCTGGCCACAGTGAGATAGACAAAAATTTGAAGATCCTCAGAGACATGGCCCAGTGGATGAAAGCGTTGGTTGAAGTAATCCAGTGACTTGACCTAAAAGATTTGTGAGTTCAATACCTGGCCACAGTGAAATGAACTAAAATTTGAGAATCCTCAAGGACACATGGCCCAGTGGATAAAAGCGTTGGTTGAAGTAATCAAGTGACTTGACCTAAAGATTTGTGAGTTCAATACCTGGCCACAGTAGAGATGAACAAAAATTTGAAGATCCTCAAGGACACATGGCCAGTGGATAAAAGCATTGGTTGAAGTAATCCAGTGACTTGACCAAAGATTTGTGAGTTCAATACCTGTCCACAGTAGAGATGAACAAAAATTTGAAGATCCCTCAAGGACATATGGCCCAGTGGATGAAAACGTTGGTTGAAGTAATCCAGTGACTTGACCTAAAGATTTGTGAGTTCAATACCTGGCCTTTTGATAGAGATGAACAAAAATTTGAAGATCTCAAGGACACATGGCCCAGTGGATAAAAGCGTTGGTTGAAGTAATCCAGTGACTTGACCTAAAGATTTGTGAGTTCAATACCTGGCCACAGTAGAGATGAACAAAAATTTGAAGATCCTCAGGAACACATGGCCCAGTGGATAAACGTTGGTTGAAGTAATCCAGTGACTTGACCTAAAGATTTGTGAGTTCCAATACCTGGCCACAGTAGAGATGAACAAAAATTTGAGAGATCCTCAAGGACACATGGCCCAGTGGATAAAAGCGTTGGTTGAAGTACTCCAGTGACTTGACCTAAAGATTTGTGAGTTCAATACCTGGCCACAGTAGAGATGAACAAAAATTTGAAGATCCTCAAGGACACAAGGCCCAGTGGATAAAAGTGTTGGTTGAAGTAATCCAGTGACTTGACCAAAAGATTTGTGAGTTCAATACCTGTCCACAGTAGAGATGAACAAAATTTGAAGATCCTCAAGGACACATGGCCCAGTGGATAAAAGCGTTGGTTGAAGTAATCCAGTGACTTGACCTAAAGATTTGTGAGTTCAATACCTGGCCACAGTAGAGATGAACAAAATTTGAAGATCCTCAAGGACACATGGCCCAGTGGATAAAAGCGTTGGTTGAAGTAATCCAGTGACTTGACC
Organism: Ascarosepion bandense; assembly: GCA_037127315.1. NCBI lineage: Eukaryota > Metazoa > Mollusca > Cephalopoda > Sepiida > Sepiidae > Ascarosepion > Ascarosepion bandense. The sequence continues at coordinate 1,732,422 of JBBBDQ010000923.1, read as the reverse complement.
TAAAGATTTCAGAGTTCAATACCTGTCCACAGTAGAGATGAACAAAAATTTGAAGATCCTCAAGGACACATGGCCCAGTGGATAAAAGCGTTGGTTGAAGTAATCCAGTGACTTGACCAAAAGATTTGTGAGTTCAATACCTGTCCACAGTAGAGATGAACAAAAATTTGAAGATCCTCAAGGACATGGCCCAGTGGATAAAAGCGTTGGTTGAAGTAATCCCGTGACTTGACTCAAAGATTTGTGAGTTCAATACCTGGCCACAGTAGAGATGAACAAAATTGAAGATCCCCAAGGACACATGGCCCAGTGGATAAAAGCGTTGGTTGAAGTAATCCAGTGACTTGACCTAAAGATTTGTGGACACCTGGCCACAGTAGAGATGAACAAAAATTTGAAGATCCTCAAGGACACATGGCCCAGTGGATAAAAGCGTTGGTTGGAAGTAATCCAGCACTTTGACCTAAAGATTTGTGAGTTCAATACCTGGCCACAGTAGAGATGAACAAAAATTTGAAGATCCCCAAGGACACATGGCCCAGTGGATAAAAGCGTTGGTTGAAGTAATCCAGTGACTTGACCTAAAGATTTGTGAGTTCAATACCTGGCCACAGTAGAGATGAACAAAAATTTGAAGATCCTCTAAGGACACATGGCCCAGTGGATAAAAGCGTTGGTTGAAGTAACCAGTGACTTGACCTAAAGATTTGTGAGTTCAATACCTGGATACAGTAGAGATGAACAAAATTTGAAGATCCCTCAAGGACACATGGCCCAGTGGATAAAAAGCGTTGGTTGAAGTAATCCAGTGACTTGACCTAAAGATTTGTGAGTTCAATACCTGTCCACAGTAGAGATGAACAAAATTTGAAGATCCTCAAGGACACATGGCCCAGTGGATAAAAGTGTTGGTTGAAGTAATCCAGTGACTTGACCAAAAGATTTGTGAGTTCAATACCTGTCCACAGTAGAGATGAACAAAAATTTGAAGATCCTCAAGGACACATGGCCCAGTGGATAAAAGCGTTGGTTGGAGTAATCCAGTGACTTGACCTAAAGATTTGTGAGTTCAACACCTGGCCACAGTAGAGATGAACAAAAATTTGAAGATCCTCAAGGACATATGGCCCAGTGGATAAAAGCGTTGGTTGAAGTAATCCAGTGACTTGACCTAAAGATTTGTGAGTTCAATACCTGTCCACAGTAGAGATGAACAAAAATTTGAAGATCCCCAAGGACACATGGCCCAGTGGATAAAAGCGTTGGTTGAAGTAATCCAGTGAGTTGACCAAAAGATTTAGAGTTCAATACCTGTCCACAGTAGAGATGAACAAAATTTCGAAGATCCTCAAGGACACATGGCCCAGTGGATAAAAAGCGTTGGTTGAAGTAATCCAGTGACTTGACCTAAAGATTTGTGAGTTCAATACCTGGCCACAGTAGAGATGAACAAAAATTTGAAGATCCTCAAGGACACATGGCCCAGTGGATAAAAGCAAGTTATTAAAGTAATCCAGTGACTTGACCTAAAGATTTGTGAGTTCAATACCTGGCCACAGTAGAGATGAACAAAAATTTGAAGATCCTCAAGGACACATGGCCCAGTGGGATAAAAGCATTGGTTGAAGTAATCCAGTGACTTGACCTAAAGATTTGTGAGTTCAATACCTGGCCACAGTAGAGATGAACAAAAATTTGAAGATCCTCAAGGACACATGGCCCAGTGGATAAAAGCGTTGGTTGAAGTAATCCAGTGACTTGACCTAAAGATTTGTGAGTTCAATACCTGGCCACAGTAGAGATGAACAAAAATTTGAAGATCCTCAAGGACACATGGCCCAGTGGATAAAAGCGTTGGTTGAAGTAATCCAGTGACTTGACCTAAAGATTTGTGAGTTCAATACCTGTCCACAGTAGAGATGAACAAAAATTTGAAGCATCCTCAAGGACACATGGCCCAGTGGATAAAAGCGTTGGTTGAAGTAATCCAGTGACTTGACCAAAAGATTTGTGAGTTCAATACCTGTCCACAGTAGAGATGAACAAAAATTTGAAGATCCTCAAGGACACATGGCCCAGTGGATAAAAGCGTTGGTTGAAGTAATCCAGTGACTTGACCTAAAGATTTAGAGTTCAATACCTGGCCACAGTAGAGATGAACAAAATTTGAACATCCTCAAGGACACATGGCCCAGTGGATAAAAGCGTTGGTTGAAGTAATCCAGTGACTTGACCTAAAGATTTGTGAGTTCAATACCTGTCCACAGTAGAGATGAACAAAAATTTGAAGATCCCTTTCGGGCGACACATGGCCCAGTGGATAAAAGCGTTGGTTGAAGTAATCCAGTGACTTGACCTAAAGATTTGTGAGTTCAATACCTGGCCACAGTAGAGATGAACAAAATTTGAAGATCCTCAAGGACACATGGCCCAGTGGATAAAAGCGTTGGTTGAAGTAATCCAGTGACTTGACCTAAAGATTTGTGAGTTCAATACCTGGCCACAGTAGAGATGAACAAAAATTTGAAGATCCTCAAGGACACATGGCCCAGTGGATAAAAGCGTTGGTTGAAGTAATCCAGTGACTTGACCTAAAGATTTGTGAGTTCAATACCTGTCCACAGTAGAGATGAACAAAATTTGAAGATCCTCAAGGACACATGGGCCTATGGGATAAAAGCGTTGGTTGAAGTAATCCAGACTTGACCTAAAGATTTGTGAGTTCAATACCTGGCCACAGTAGAGATGAACAAAAATTTGAAGATCCTCAAGGACACATGGCCCAGTGGATAAAAGCGTTGGTTGAAGTAATCCAGTGACTTGACCTAAAGATTTGTGAGTTCAATACCTGGCCACAGTAGAGATGAACAAAAATTTGAAGATCCTCAAGGACACATGGCCCAGTGGATAAAAGCGTTGGTTGAAGTAATCCAGTGGCTTCATCAAGATTTGTGGAATACAGCTCTGGCACATAGTAGGAGACAACAAATTTTAGTATCTTCAAGGACACATGACCAGTGATAAAAATGTTTGTTGAAAGGTATTCAGTGACTTTACCTAAAGATTTGTATTCAATGCCTGTCACAGGTAAGCTTTTAACAAATTCAAACTTCTGTGGCTACATGGCATGCAGTGGATAAAGCAAACAGCTGAAGGAATTCAGGACTGGCCTAAAAGATTTTAAGAAGTTTCAAGTCAGCTCAAAGAAGGAGATGTATAAATGCATTTGTGTCCTCAAGACACAGCACGAAAGTGATAAAAAGCACATGAAGTACCAGTACTTGACCCAAAGATGAGGTAATCAATACCACACAGGAGAGAGGAGACAAAAATTAAGATCCCTTCAAGACATATGGCCTGAAAGGATGTAAACATTGGTTGAAGTAATCCAGTGACTTGACCTAAAGATTTGTGAGTTCAATACCTGTCCACAGTAGAGATGAACAAATTCCAAAGATCCTCAAGGACACATGGCCCAGTGGATAAAAGCGTTGGTTGAAGTAATCCAGTGACTTGACCAAAAGATTTGTGAGTTCAATACCTGTCCACAGTAGAGATGAACAAAAATTTGAAGATCCTCAAGGACACATGGCCCAGTGGATAAAAGCGTTGGTTGAAGTAATCCCGTGACTTGACCTAAAGATTTGTGAGTTCAATACCTGGCCACAGTCGAGATGAACAAAAATTTGAAGATCCTCAAGGACACATGGCCCAGTGGATAAAGCGTTGTTGAAGTAATCCAGTGACTTGACCTAAAGATTTGTGAGTTCAATACCTGGCCACAGTAGAGATGAACAAAAATTTGAAGATCCTCAAGGACACATGGCCCAGTGGATAAAAGCATTGGTTTAGTAATCCAGTGACTTGACCTAAAGATTTGTGAGTTCAATGCCTGGCCACAGTAGAGATGAACAAAATTTGAAGATCCTCAAGGACACATGGCCCAGTGGATAAAAGCGTTGGTTGAAGTAATCCAGTGACTTGACCTAAAGATTTGTGAGTTCAATACCTGGCCACAGTAGAGATGAACAAAATTTGAAGATCCTCAAAGGATTATGGCCCAGTGGATAAAGCGTTGGTTGAAGTAATCCAGTGACTTGACACAAAGATTTGTGAGTTCAATACCTGTCCACAGTAGAGATGAACAAAAATTTGAAGATCTTCAAGGACACATGGCCCAGTGGATAAAAGCGTTGGTTGAAGTAATCCAGTGACTTGACCTAAAGATTTGTGAGTTCAATACCTGGCCACAGTAGAGATGAACAAAATTTGAAGATCCTCAAGGACACATGGCCCAGTGGATAAAAGCGTTGGTTGAAGTACTCCAGTGACTTGACCTAAAGATTTATTGAGTTTAATACCTGTCCACAGTAGAGATGAACAAAAATTTGAAGATCCTCAAGGACACATGGCCCAGTGGATAAAAGCGTTAGTTGAAGTAATCCAGTGACTTTGACCAAAAGATTTGTGAGTTCAATACCTGTCCACAGTAGAGATGAACAAAAATTTGAAGATCCTCAAGGACACATGGCCCAGTGGATAAAAGCGTTGGTTGAAGTAATCCAGTGACTTGACCTAAAGATTTGTGAGAGAGTTCCAATGCCTGGCCACAGTAGAGATGAACAAGAAATTTGAAGATCCTCAAGGACACATGGCCCAGTGGATAAAAGCGTTGGTTGAAGTAATCCAGTGACTGACCTAAAGATTTGTGAGTTCAATACCTGTCCACAGTAGAGATGAACAAAATTTGAAGATCCTCAAGGACACATGGCCCAGTGGATAAAAGCATTGGTTGAAGTAATCCAGTGACTTGACCAAAAGATTTGTGAGTTCAATACCTGTCCACAGTAGAGATGAACAAAATTTGAAGATCACTCAAGGACACATGGCCCAGTGGATAAAAGCGTTGAAAGTTTGAAGTAATCCAGTGACTTGACCTAAAGATTTGTGAGTTCAATACCTGGCCACAGTAGAGATGAACAAAAATTTGAAGATCCTCAAGGACACATGGCCCAGTGGATAAAAGCGTTGGACGAGTAATCCAGTGACTTGGCCTAAAGATTTGTGATTCAATACCTGGCCACAGTAGAGATGAACAAAAATTTGAAAGATCCTCAAGGACACATGGCCCAGTGGATAAAAGCATTGGTTGAAGTAATCCCAGTGACTTGACCTAAAGATTTGTGAGTTTATACCTGGCCACAGTAGAGATGAACAAAAATTTGAGATCCTCAAGGACACATGGCCCAGTGGATAAAGCGTTGGTTGAAGCGAAATCAGTGACTTGACCCTGGAATTTGTGAGTTCAATACCTGGCCACAGTAGAGATGAACAAAAATTTGAAGATCCTCAAGGACACATGGCCCAGTGGATAAAGCGTTGGTTGAAGTAATCCAGTGACTTGACCTAAAGATTTGTGAGTTCAATACCTGTCCACAGTAGAGATGAACAAAAATTTGAAGATCTTCAAGGACACATGGCCCAGTGGATAAAAGCGTTGGTTGAAGTAATCCAGTGACATGACCTAAAGATTTGTGAGTTCAATACCTGGCCACAGTAGAGATGAACAAAAATTTGAAGATCCTCAAGGACACATGGCCCAGTGGATAAAAGCGTTGGTTGAAGTACTCCAGTGACTTGACCTAAAGATTTGTGAGTTCAATACCTGTCCACAGTAGAGATGAACAAAAATTTGAAGATCCTCAAGGACACATGGCCCAGTGGATAAAAGCGTTGGTTGAAGTAATCCAGTGACTTGACCAAAAGATTTGTGAGTTCAATACCTGTCCACAGTAGAGATGAACAAAAATTTGAAGATCCTCAAGGACACATGGCCCAGTGGATAAAAGCGTTGGTTGAAGTAATCCAGTGACTTGACCTAAAGATTTGTGAGTTCAATACCTGGCCACAGTAGAGATGAACAAAAATTTGAAGATCCTCAAGGACACATGGCCCAGTGGATAAAAGCGTTGGTTGAAGTAATCCAGTGACTTGACCTAAAGATTTGTGAGTTCAATACCTGTCCACAGTAGAGATGAACAAAAATTTGAAGATCCTCAAGGACACATGGCCCAGTGGATAAAAGCATTGGTTGAAGTAATCCAGTGACTTGACCAAAAGATTTGTGAGTTCAATACCTGTCCACAGTAGAGATGAACAAAAATTTGAAGATCCTCAAGGACACATGGCCCAGTGGATAAAAGCGTTGGTTGAAGTAATCCAGTGACTTGACCTAAAGATTTGTGAGTTCAATACCTGGCCACAGTAGAGATGAACAAAAATTTGAAGATCCTCAAGGACACATGGCCCAGTGGATAAAAGCGTTGGTTGAAGTAATCCAGTGACTTGACCTAAAGATTTGTGAGTTCAATACCTGGCCACAGTAGAGATGAACAAAAATTTGAAGATCCTCAAGGACACATGGCCCAGTGGATAAAAGCGTTGGTTGAAGTAATCCAGTGACTTGACCTAAAGATTTGTGAGTTCAATACCTGGCCACAGTAGAGATGAACAAAAATTTGAAGATCCTCAAGGACACATGGCCCAGTGGATAAAAGCGTTGGTTGAAGTAATCCAGTGACTTGACCTAAAGATTTGTGAGTTCAATACCTGGCCACAGTAGAGATGAACAAAAATTTGAAGATCCTCAAGGACACATGGCCCAGTGGATAAAAGTATTGGTTGAAGTAATCCAGTGACTTGACCAAAAGATTTGTGAGTTCAATACCTGTCCACAGTAGAGATGAACAAAAATTTGAAGATCCTCAAGGACACATGGCCCAGTGGATAAAAGCGTTGGTTGAAGTAATCCAGTGACTTGACCTAAAGATTTGTGAGTTCAATACCTGGCCACAGTAGAGATGAACAAAAATTTGAAGATCCTCAAGGACACATGGCCCAGTGGATAAAAGCGTTGGTTGAAGTAATCCCGTGACTTGACCTAAAGATTTGTGAGTTCAATACCTGGCCACAGTAGAGATGAACAAAAATTTGAAGATCCTCAAGGACACATGGCCCAGTGGATAAAAGCGTTGGTTGAAGTAATCCAGTGACTTGACCTAAAGATTTGTGAGTTCAATACCTGGCCACAGTAGAGATGAACAAAAATTTGAAGATCCTCAAGGACACATGGCCCAGTGGATAAAAGCGTTGGTTGAAGTAATCCAGTGACTTGACCTAAAGATTTGTGAGTTCAATACCTGGCCACAGTAGAGATGAACAAAAATTTGAAGATCCTCAAGGACACATGGCCCAGTGGATAAAAGCGTTGGTTGAAGTAATCCAGTGACTTGACCTAAAGATTTGTGAGTTCAATACCTGGCCACAGTAGAGATGAACAAAAATTTGAAGATCCTCAAGGACACATGGCCCAGTGGATAAAAGCGTTGGTTGAAGTAATCCAGTGACTTGACCAAAAGATTTGTGAGTTCAATACCTGTCCACAGTAGAGATGAACAAAAATTTGAAGATCCTCAAGGACACATGGCCCAGTGGATAAAAGCGTTGGTTGAAGTAATCCAGTGACTTGACCTAAAGAGTTGGGAGTTCAATACCTGGCCACTGTAGAGGGGAAGAAAAAGTTTTTTTATAAAACAAAAGATTTTTGTTGTATATATATATATATATATATATATATATATATATATATATCAGCATGCAGTGTGGGTATAGAAGATTCCAAAGGAGTATCCTGTACATACAGTGGCAGGAAGCAGTGGAAGCATCAGCTTCTGTCTTTATTTTACAAAGTATTCGTGTAAAATCCTTTGCATAATAAAGATGGAAGCTGATGATGATCCGCCTCAAATAGACCTACACTTCTGATTCACCATGAAATAATGTGTCTGTCTTAATTTTTCTTATATATATATATATATATATATATATATATATATAAATGAAAGATGGTCCATGCATGCTTAATATAATATGTAGATTTAATAGGCCAGTTGATGAAATTTGAAGAATTGGCAATAAGATTGAAGTATATATATATAAATATGTATCTACAGTGTTCATTCATTTTAAACCATTTTTAATCATTGATATGAGGAAACGGTTGTATAAACCATTTTTAATCATTGATATGAGGAAACGGTTGTATACAGCTGCCAGTTTATTGTTCGTTGTACCCTCCATTCTTCTTCAGTTGATTGGAATTTCAAATTGAATCCTTTATTTCTACGACCAGGTTAGATTGTTATAGTTCTATATGTCATGCCTCTTCTTGATGTCATTGCTTCAGTTATTTACCTTATTTGGAGTTGATTAAATCTAAATCTAATCTAAATCTAAACTTATTTATAAATGAAACTTTGTGTGCGTGTGTGTATGTGTGTGTGTCTGTGTGTGTGTGTCCGTTACCTATAGACTCTGAAATGGCTGAACCAAGTTTCTTGAAAATTTACACAGCTGTACTATAAGCATCTGTGAGTGTTCTTAGCTAGGCTTTGTGTTGAGATAAATATTGAAAATCGATAATAGAAAAACTCGGATTATAGAAGGAGTGGTCCAATTTTAATCAAAAGTGGTTGTGGTCCAATTTTAATCACATTTGATACACTCATAGACAAAGACATAAGAAACGATATTCAGAAGTTTCAAGGTTGCAGTTCTTAAAATAGTGCAGAAAATTGATAATATATATATATAAAAGGCAAGATGTTTGTGTGTGTGTCTGTTTATCTGCCTGTATGTCTGTATTTTTTTCAGCCCTTTTATTTTAGTTTTTCCTTCGGGTTTGGCTCTAAGTAGGTATAATTGTAGTTCTTAGTCTCAGCCATGATACCATTTACTCAGAGGACTTATTTAGCCTTCAAAATTCAGTTTACGATGAAAAAAACTTATTTGATATCGATACCAGGAAATCAAAATTTGACTTACATCCATTCATTTTTCTTTCAGTCTATGGTTTCACTTTAACTGGAAACAACTATTGCTTTTTAGTCTTTCGTGCCAACGTCCAAAGAGTCTGAGCTCCAGGACCATGGATTAGTTTTAAAGCTTTCATTACACCCGAGCAATGCCAGGTTATACTGCTAGTATGACAGTAAAAATGAAAACAAACAATGTAATAAGTTAGAATAGCTCATCTCGGACATTTTATTTTGTGCAAGAATAAAAGTTTGGAAATATATGGTTAACAAGCTGCTGATTATTAGCATATTTCATTTAACCTCTATCTCCAGCTTGAAAAATTATGTTGCTATATTTTGGCAATCTTACATTGAAGTTACTGACTGCTCACAACATACTTGCGTTGTTACAAATGTTCCAAATATGTCCTATATTTTAATGTGTCAGGTACTTGACAGAAGATGAATCAAGAACTTGAATTCCAAAAAACATTAACAACTGGTGCTAACCTTCAGGAGAATATGACATGTTGCACCTTCTCAGGCTAATATTCTCTGCTGATATGAAGTAGAAAGATTAAATTAAATCCATTCTTATGCATGATGCTAGAAAAGTTAGTCAACTCTATCATGCAAGACCATTTTTCTTGTCAGAATTACACATCTATATGTCTACCAATTACACATATATGTCTTCCAATTACATATCTATCAGTCTACCAATTACGCATCAAAAAGTCTACCATTTGTCCATACATTGAATATTGCTGCCAAATCTGGTCTGGTGCTTCTGCTATATATTTTGAGATTCTTAATAAAATCCAAAAAATCTACAACGTTTCTCTCCATAATCTATTTTCCATATTTATAAATCTACAATTTGTCAGTAAAGTGACAAGTATGCTGGGCTTAAATTCATAAAGTCTAAATACCATAGAGGAAAGATCATCAGAACAATTACCATGAAAACATTTATAGAAAAGGCACAGGGAATCTACATTACGATGGTGGGAAAGTGCCTGAAGTAAACTGGGCTTAAATTCATAAAGTCTAGGTACCATAGAGGAAAGATCATCAGAACAATTACCATGAAAATATTTATAGAAAAGGCGCAGGGAAGCTACATTAGGGTGGTGGGAAAGTGACAGAAGTATACTGGGCTTAAATTCATAAAGTCTACGTACCATAGAGGAAAGATCATCAGAACAATTACCATGAAAATATTTATAGAAAAGGCACAGGGAAGCTACATTACGGTGGTGGGAAAGTGACTGAAGTATACTGGGCTTAGATTCATAAAGTCTAGGTACCATAGAGGAAAGATCATCAGAACAATTACCATGAAAACATTTATAGAAAAGGCACAGGGAATCTACATTACGATGGTGGGAAAGTGCCTGAAGTAAACTGGGCTTAAATTCATAAAGTCTAGGTACCATAGAGGAAAGATCATCAGAACAATTACCATGAAAATATTTATAGAAAAGGCCCAGGGAAGCTACATTAGGGTGGTGGGAAAGTGACAGAAGTATACTGGGCTTAAATTCATAAAGTCTAGGTACCATAGAGGAAAGATCATCAGAACAATTACCATGAAAATATTTATAGAAAAGGCACAGGGAAGCTACATTACGGTGGTGGGAAAGTGACAGAAGTATAGTGGGCTTAGATTCATAAAGTCTAGGTACCATAGAGGAAAGATCATCAGAACAATTACCATGAAAATATTTATAGAAAAGGCCCAGGGAAGCTACATTACGGTGGTGGGAAAGTGACAGAAGTATACTGGGCTTAGATTCATAAAGTCTAGGTACCATAGAGGAAAGATCATCAGAACAATTACCATGAAAATATTTATAGAAAAGGCACAGGGAAGCTACATTACGATGGTGGGAAAGTGACTGAAGTATAGTGGGCTTAAATTCATAAAGTCTAGGTACCATAGAGGAAAGATCATCAGAACAATTACCATGAAAATATTCATAGAAAAGGCACAGGGAAGCTACATTACGATGGTGGGAAAGTGACAGAAGTATACTGGGCTTAAATTCATAAAGTCTATTTACCATAGAGGAAAGATCATCAGAACAATTACCATGAAAATATTTATAGAAAAGGCACAGGGAAGCTACATTACGATGGTGAGTGACAGAAGTATACTGGGCTTAAATTCATAAAGTCTATTTACCATAGAGGAAAGATCATCAGAACAATTGCCATGAAAATATTTATAGAAAAGGCACAGGGAAGCTACATTACGGTGGTGGGAAAGTGACAGAAGTATATTGGGTTTAAATTCATAAAGTCTAGGTACCATAGAGGAAAGATCATCAGAACAATTACCATGAAAATATTTATAGAAAAGGCACAGGAAGCTACATTACGATGGTGGGAAAGCAGAAGTATACTGGGCTTAAATTCATAAAGTCTATTTACCATAGAGGAAAGATCATCAGAACAATTACCAAGGAAAATATTTATAGAAAGGCACAGGGAAGCTACATTGCTGTGTGGAAGTGACAGAAGTATACTGGGCTTAAATTGATAAAGTCCTATTTACCATAGAGGAAAGATCATCAGAACAATTGCCATGAAAATATTTATAGAAAAGGCACAGGGAAGCTACATTACGGTGGTGGGAAAGTGACAGAAGATGGTTCGGCTTAAATTCATAAAGTCTAGGTACCATAGAGGAAAGATCATCAGAACAATTACCATGAAAATATTTATAGAAAAGGCGCAGGGAAGCTACATTAGGGTGGTGGGAAAGTGACAGAAGTATACTGGGCTTAAATTCATAAAGTCTATTTACCATAGAGGAAAGATCATCAGAACAATTGCTATGAAAATATTTATAGAAAAGGCACAGGGAAGCTACATTACGGTGGTGGGGAAAGTGACAGAAGTATATTGGGCTTAAATTCATAAAGTCTAGGCACTTAGAGAAAGATCATCAGAACAATTACCATGAAAATATTTATAGAAAAGGCCCAGGGAAGCTACATTACGGTGGTGGGAAAGGACAGAAGTATACTGGGCTGTAAAATTCATAAAGTCTATTTACCATAGAGGAAAAGATCATCAGAACAATTACCATGAAAATAGTTTATAGAAGAGGCACAGGGAAGCTACATTACGGTGGTGGGTGACACAAGTATACTGGGCTTAAATTCATAAAGTCTAGGTACCATAGAGTGGAAAGATCATCAGAACAATTACCATGAAAATATTTATAGAAAAGGCACAGGGAAGCTACATTACGGTGGTGTGGAAAGTGACAGAAGTATACTGGACTTAAATTCATAAAGTCTTGGTACCATAGAGGAAAGATCATCAGAACAATTACCATGAAAATATTTATAGAAAAGGCCCAGGGAAGCTACATTACGGTGGTGGGAAAGTGACACAAGTATACTGGGCTTAAATTCATAAAGTCTAGGCAGCTCCATAGAGGAAAGATCATCAGAACAATTACCATGAAAATATTTATAGAAAAGGCACAGAGAAGCTACATTACGGTGTGTGGGAAAGTGACACAAGTATACTGGGCTTAAATTCATAAAGTCTAGGTACCATAGAGGAAAGATCATCAGAACAATTACCATGAAAATATTTATAGAAAAGGCCCAGGGAAGCTACATTACTGTGATGGGAAAGTGACAGAAGTATACTGGGCTTAAATTCATAAAGTCTAGGTACCATAGAGGAAAGATCATCAGAACAATTACCATGAAAATATTTATAGAAAAGGCACAGGGAAGCTACATTACGGTGGTGGGAAAGTGACAGAAGTATACTGGGCTTAAATTCATAAAGTCTATTTACCATAGAGGAAAGATCATCAGAACAATTACCATGAAAATATTTATAGAAGAGGCACAGGGAAGCTACATTACGGTGGTGGGAAAGTGACACAAGTATACTGGGCTTAAATTCATAAAGTCTAGGTACCATAGAGGAAAGATCATCAGTACAATTACCATGAAAATATTTATAGAAAAGGCACAGGGAAGCTACATTACGGTGGTGGGAAAGTGACACAAGTATACTGGGCTTAAATTCATAAAGTCTAGGTACCATAGAGGAAAGATCATCAGAACAATTACCATGAAAATATTTATAGAAAAGGCACAGGGAAGCTACATTACGGTGGTGGGAAAGTGACACAAGTATACTGGGCTTAAATTCATAAAGTCTAGGTACCATAGAGGAAAGATCATCAGAACAATTACCATGAAAATATTTATAGAAAAGGCACAGGGAAGCTACATTACGGTGGTGGGAAAGTGACACAAGTATACTGGGCTTAAATTCATAAAGTCTAGGTACCATAGAGGAAAGATCATCAGAACAATTACCATGAAAATATTTATAGAAAAGGCACAGGGAAGCTACATTACGGTGGTGGAAAGTGAGAGAAGTATACTGGGCTTAAATTCATAAAGTCTAGGTACCATAGAGGAAAGATCATCAGAACAATTACCATGAAAATATTTATAGAAAAGGCCCAGGGAAGCTACATTACGGTGGTGGGAAAGTGACAGAAGTATACTGGGCTTAAATTCATAAAGTCTAGGTACCATAGAGGAAAGATCATCAGAACAATTACCATGAAAATATTTATAGAAAAGGCACAGGGAAGCTACATTACGGTGGTGGGAAAGTGACACAATTATACTGGGCTTAAATTCATAAAGTCTAGGTACCATAGAGGAAAGATCATCAGAACAATTACCATGAAAATATTTATAGAAAAGGCCCAGGGAAGCTACATTACGATGGTGGGAAAGTGACACAAGTATACTGGGCTTAAATTCATAAAGTCTAGGTACCATAGAGGAAAGATCATCAGAACAATTACCATGAAAATATTTATAGAAAAGGCACAGGGAAGCTACATTACGGTGGTGGGAAAGTGACACAAGTATACTGGGCTTAAATTCATAAAGTCTAGGTACCATAGAGGAAAGATCATCAGAACAATTACCATGAAAATATTTATAGAAAAGGCACAGGGAAGCTACATTACGGTGGTGGGAAAGTGACAGAAGTATACTGGGCTTAAATTCATAAAGTCTAGGTACCATAGAGGGAAGATCATCAGAACAATTACCATGAAAATATTTATAGAAAAGGCCCAGGGAAGCTACATTACGGTGGTGGGAAAGTGACAGAAGTATACTGGGCTTAAATTCATAAAGTCTAGGTACCATAGAGGAAAGATCATCAGAACAATTACCATGAAAATATTTATAGAAAAGGCACAGGGAAGCTACATTACGGTGGTGGGAAAGTGACAGAAGTATACTGGGCTTAAATTCATAAAGTCTAGGTACCATAGAGGAAAGATCATCAGAACAATTACCATGAAAATATTTATAGAAAAGGCCCAGGGAAGCTACATTACGGTGGTGGGAAAGTGACACAAGTATACTGGGCTTAAATTCATAAAGTCTAGGTACCATAGAGGAAAGATCATCAGAACAATTACCATGAAAATATTCATAGAAAAGGCACAGGGAAGCTACATTACGGTGGTGGGAAAGTGACAGAAGTATACTGGGCTTAAATTCATTAAGTCTAGGTACCATAGAGGAAAGATCATCAGAACAATTACCATGAAAATATTTATAGAAAAGGCCCAGGAAGCTACATTACGGTGGTGGGAAAGTGACAGAAGTATATTGGGCTTAAATTCATAAAGTCTAGGTACCATAGAGGAAAGATCATCAGAACAATTGCCATGAAAATATTTATAGAAAAGGCACAGGGAAGCTACATTACGGTGATGGGAAAGTGACAGAAGTATACTGGGCTTAAATTCATAAAGTCTAGGTACCATAGAGGAAAGATCATCAGAACAATTACCATGAAAATATTTATAGAAAAGGCACAGGGAAGCTACATTATTGCGGTGGGAAAGTGACACAAGTATACTGGGCTTAAATTCATAAAGTCTATTTACCATAGAGGAAAGATCATCAGAACAATTACCATGAAAATATTTATAGAAGAGGCACAGGGAAGCTACATTACGGTGGTGGGAAAGTGACACAAGTATACTGGGCTTAAATTCATAAAGTCTAGGTACCATAGAGGAAAGATCATCAGAACAATTACCATGAAAATATTTATACAAAAGGCACAGGGAAGCTACATTACGGTGGTGGGAAAGTGACACTAGTATACTGGGCTTAAATTCATAAAGTCTAGGTACCATAGAGGAAAGATCATCAGAACAATTACCATGAAAATATTTATAGAAAAGGCACAGGGAAGCTACATTACGGTGGTGGGAAAGTGACACAAGTATACTGGGCTTAAATTCATAAAGTCTAGGTACCATAGAGGAAAGATCATCAGAACAATTACCATGAAAATATTTATAGAAAAGGCCCAGGGAAGCTACATTACGGTGGTGGGAAAGTGACAGAAGTATACTGGGCTTAAATTCATAAAGTCTAGGTACCATAGAGGAAAGATCATCAGAACAATTACCATGAAAATATTTATAGAAAAGGCACAGGGAAGCTACATTACGGTGGTGGGAAAGTGACAGAAGTATACTGGGCTTAAATTCATAAAGTCTAGGTACCATAGAGGAAAGATCATCAGAACAATTACCATGAAAATATTTATAGAAAAGGCCCAGGGAAGCTACATTACGGTGATGTGGAAAGTGACAGAAGTATACTGGGCTTAAATTCATAAAGTCTAGGTACCATAGAGGAAAGATCATCAGAACAATTACCATGAAAATATTTATAGAAAAGGCACAGGGAAGCTACATTACGGTGGTGGGAAAGTGACAGAAGTATACTGGGCTTAAATTCATAAAGTCTAGGTACCATAGAGGAAAGATCATCAGAACAATTACCATGAAAATATTTATAGAAAAGGCACAGGGAAGCTACATTACGGTGGTGGGAAAGTGACACAAGTATACTGGGCTTAAATTCATAAAGCCCAGGTACCATAGAAGAAAGATCATCAGAACAATTACTCATGAAAATATTTATAGAAAAGGCCCAGGGAAGCTACATTACGGTGGTGGGAAAGTGACACAAGTATACTGGGCTTAAATTCATAAAGTCTAGGTACCATAGAGGAAAGATCATCAGAACAATTACCATGAAAATATTTATAGAAAAGGCAATAGGAAGCTACATTACGGTGGTGGGAAAGTGACACAAGTATACTGGGCTTAAATTCATAAAGTATAGGTACCATAGAGGAAAGATCAGAACAATTACCATGAAAATATTTATAGAAAAGGCACAGGGAAGCTACATTAGGGTGGTGGGAAAGTGACAGAAGTATACTGGGCTTAAATTCATTAAGTCTAGGTACCATAGAGGAAAGATCATCAGAACAATTACCATGAAAATATTTATAGAAAAGGCCCAGGGAAGCTACATTACGGTGGTGGGAAAGTGACAGAAGTATATTGGGCTTAAATTCATAAAGTCTAGGTACCATAGAGGAAAGATCATCAGAACAATTGCCATGAAAATATTTATAGAAAAGGCACAGGGAAGCTACATTACAGGTGATGTGGAAAGTGACAGAAGTATACTGGGCTTAAATTCATAAAGTCTAGGTACCATAGAGGAAAGATCATCAGAACAATTACCATGAAAATATTTATAGAAAAGGCACAGGAAGCTACATTACGGTGGTGGGAAAGTGACACAAGTATACTGGGCTTAAATTCATAAAGTCTATTTACCATAGAGGAAAGATCATCAGAACAATTACCATGAAAATATTTATAGGAAGAGGCACAGGGAAGCTACATTACGGTGGTGGGAAAGTGACACAAGTATACTGGGCTTAAATTCATAAAGTCTAGGTACCATAGAGGAAAGATCATCAGAACAATTACCATGAAAATATTTATACAAAAGGCACAGGGAAGCTACATTACGGTGGGTGGGAAAGTGACACAAGTATACTGGGCTTAAATTCATAAAGTCTAGGTACCATAGAGGAAAGATCATCAGAACAATTACCATGAAAATATTTATAGAAAAGGCACAGGGAAGCTACATTACGGTGGTGGGAAAGTGACACAAGTATACTGGGCTTAAATTCATAAAGTCTAGGTACCATAGAGGAAAGATCATCAGAACAATTACCATGAAAATATTTATAGAAAAGGCCCACATTACGGTGGTGGGAAAGTGACAGAAGTATACTGGGCTTAAATTCATAAAGTCTAGGTACCATAGAGGAAAGATCATCAGAACAATTACCATGAAAATATTTATAGAAAAGGCACAGGGAAGCTACATTACGGTGGTGGGAAAGTGACAGAAGTATACTGGGCTTAAATTCATAAAGTCTAGGTACCATAGAGGAAAGATCATCAGAACAATTACCATGAAAATATTTATAGAAAAGGCCCAGGAAGCTACATTACGGTGATGGGAAAGTGACAGAAGTATACTGGGCTTAAATTCATAAAGTCTAGGTACCATAGAGGAAAGATCATCAGAACAATTACCATGAAAATATTTATAGAAAAGGCACAGCGAAGCTACATTACGGTGGTGGGAAAGTGACAGAAGTATACTGGGCTTAAATTCATAAGTCTAGGTACCATAGAGGAAAGATCATCAGAACAATTACCATGAAAATATTTATAGAAAAAGGCACAGGGAAGCACATTACGGTGGTGGGAAAGTGACACAAGTATACTGGGCTTAAATTCATAAAGTCTAGGTACCATAGAAGAAAGATCATCAGAACAATTACCATGAAAATATTTATAGAAAAAGGCCCAGGGAAGCTACATTACGGTGGTGGGGAAAGTGACACAAGTATACTGGGCTTAAATTCATAAGTCTAGGTACCATAGGAAAAGATCATCAGAACAATTACCATGAAAATATTTATAGAAAAGGCACAGGGAAGCTACATTACGGTGGTGGGAAAGTGACACAAGTATACTGGGCTTAAATTCATAAAGTATAGGTACCATAGAGGAAAGATCATCAGAACAATTACCATGAAAATATTTATAGAAAAGGCACAGAGGGAAGCTACATTAGGGTGGTGGGAAAGTGACAGAAGTATACTGGGCTTAAATTCATAAAGTCTAGGTACCATAGAGGAAAGATCATCAGAACAATTACCATGAAAATATTTATAGAAAAGGCCCAGGGAAGCTACATTACGGTGGTGGGAAAGTGACAGAAGTATATTGGGCTTAAATTCATAGGAATCTAGGCCATAGAGGAAGATCATCAGAACAATTGCCATGAAAATATTTATAGAAAAGGCACAGGGAAGCTACATTACGGTGATGGGAAAGTGACAGAAGTATACTGGGCTTAAATTCATAAAGTCTAGGTACCATAGAGAAAGATCATCAGAACAATTACCATGAAAATATTTATAGAAAAGGCCCAGGGAAGCTACATTACGGTGGTGGAAAGTGACACAAGTATACTGGGCTTAAATTCATAAAGTCTAGGTACCATAGGAAAAGATCATCAGAACAATTACCATGAAAATATTTATAAGAAGAGGCACAGGAAGCTACATTACGATGGTGGGAAAGTGACACAAGTATACTGGGCTTAAATTCATAAAGTCTAGGTACCATAGAGGAAAGATCATCAGAACAATTACCATGAAAATATTTATACAAAAGGCACAGGGAAGCTACATTACGGTGGTGGGAGGAGAGAAGTGACAGTATACTGAGGCTTAAATTCATAAAGTCTAGGTACCATAGAGGAAAGATCATCAGAACAATTACCATGAAAATATTTATAGAAAAGGCCCAGGGAAGCACATTACGGTGGTGGGAAAGTGACACAAGTACTTAGGCTTAAATTCATAAAGTCTTGGTACCATAGAGGAAAGATCATCAGAACAATTACCATGAAAATATTTATAGAAAGGCCCAGGGAAACTACATTACGGTGGTGGGAAAGTGACACAAGTATACTGGGCTTAAATTCATAAAGTCTAGGTACTATGAGGAAGATCATCAGAACAATTACCATGAAAATATTTATAGAAGAGGCACAGGGAAGCTACATTACGATGGTGGGAAAGTGACACAAGTATACTGGGGCTTAAATTCATAAAAGTCTAGGTACCATAGAGGAAAGATCATCAGAACAATTACCATGAAAATATTTATAGAAAAGGCACAGGGAAGCTGCTACATTGCAATTGGTGGGAAAGTGACAGAGATATACTGGGCTTAAATTCATAAAGTCTAGGTACCATAGAGGAAAGATCATCAGAACAATTACCATGAAAATATTTATAGAAAAGGCACAGGGAAGCTACATTACGGTGGTGGGAAAGTGACACAAGTATACTGAACCAAATTCATAAAGTCTAGGTACCATAGAAGAAAGATCATCAGAACAATTACCATGAAAATATTTATAGAAAAGGCCCAGGGAAGCTACATTACGGTGGTGGGAAAGTGACAGAATATACTGGGCTTAAATTCATAAAGTCTAGGTACCATAGAGGAAAGATCATCAGAACAATTACCATGAAAATATTTATAGAAAAGGCACAGGGAAGCTACATTACGGTGGTGGGAAAGTGACACAAGTATACTGGGCTTAAATTCATAAAGTATGAGTACCATAGAGGAAAGATCATCAGAACAATTACCATGAAAATATTTATAGAAAGGCACAGGGAAGCTACATTACGGTGGTGGGAAAGTGACAGAAGTATACTGGGCTTAAATTCATAAAGTCTAGGTACCATAGAGGAAAGATCATCAGAACAATTACCATGAAAATATTTATAGAAAAGGCCCAGGGAAGCTACATTACGGTGGTGGGAAAGTGACAGAAGTATATTGGGCTTAAATTCATAAAGTCTAGGTACCATAGAGGAAAGATCATCAGAACAATTGCCATGAAAATATTTATAGAAAAGGCACAGGAAGCTACATTACGGTGATGGGAAAGTGACAGAAGTATACTGGGCTTAAATTCATAAAGTCTAGGTACCATAGAGGAAAGATCATCAGAACAATTACCATGGAAAATATTTATAGAAAAGGCAGAGGAAGCTACATTACGGTGGTGGGAAAGTGACACAAGTATACTGGGCTTAAATTCATAAAGTCTAGGTACCATAGAGGAAAGATCATCAGAACAATTACCATGAAAATATTTATAGAAGAGGCACAGGGAAGCTACATTACGATGGTGGGGGAAAGTGACACAAGTATACTGGGCTTAAATTCATAAAGTCTAGGTACCATAGAGGAAAGATCATCAGAACAATTACCATGAAAATATTTATAGAAAGGCACAGGGAAGCTACATTACGGTGGTGGGAAAGTGACAGAAGTATACTGGGCTTAAATTCATAAAGTCTAGGTACCATAGAGGAAAGATCATCAGAACAATTACCATGAAAATATTTATAGAAAAGGCCAGAGCTACATTACGGTGGTGGGAAAGTGACACAAGTATACTAGGCTTAAATTCATAAAAGTCTTGGTACCATAGAGGAAAGATCATCAGAACAATTACCATGAAAATATTTATAGAAGAGGCACAGGGAAGCTACATTACGGTGGTGGGAAAGTGACACAAGTATACTGGGCTTAAATTCATAAAGTCTAGGTACCATAGAGGAAAGATCATCAGAACAATTACCATGAAAATATTTATAGAAAAGGCCCAGGGAAGCTACATTACGGTGGTGGGAAAGTGACAGAAGTATACTGGGCTTAAATTCATAAAGTCTAGGTACCATAGAGGAAAGATCATCAGTACAATTACCATGAAAATATTTATAGAAAAGGCACAGGGAAAGCTACATTACGGTGGTGGGAAAGTGACAGAAGTATACTGGGCTTAAATTCATAAAGTCTAGGTACCATAGAAGAAGATCATCAGAACAATTACCATGAAAATATTTATAGAAAAGGCCCAGGGAAGCTACATTACGGTGGTGGGAAAGTGACAGAAGTATACTGGGCTTAAATTCATAAAGTCTAGGTACCATGAGGAAAGATCATCAGAACAATTACCATGAAAATATTTATAGAAAAGGCACAGGGAAGCTACATTACGGTGGTGGGAAAGTGACACAAGTATACTGGGCTTAAATTCATAAAGTATAGGTACCATAGAGGAAAGATCATCAGAACAATTACCATGAAAATATTTATAGAAAAGGCACAGGGAAGCTACATTACGGTGGTGGGAAAGTGACAGAAGTATACTGGGCTTAAATTCATAAAGTCTAGGTACCATAGAGGAAAGATCATCAGAACAATTACCATGAAAATATTTATAGAAAGACCCAGGAAGCTACATTTACGGTGGTGGGAAAGTGACAGAAGTATATTGGGCTTAAATTCATAAAGTCTAGGTACCATAGAGAATCATCAGAACAATTGCCATGAAAATATTTATAGAAAAGGCACAGGGAAGCCACATTACGGTGATGGGGAAAGTGACAGAAGTATACTGGGCTTAAATTCATAAAAGTCTAGAGTACCATAAGGAAAGATCATCAAGACAATTACCATGAAAATATTTATAGAAAAGGCCCAGGGAAGCTACATTACGGTGGTGGGAAAGTGACACAAGTATACTGGGCCCAAATTCATAAAGTCTAGGTACCATAGAAAAGATCATCAGAACAATTACCATGAAAATATTTATAGAAGAGGCACAGGGAAGCTACATTACGATGGTGGGAAAGAAAGTGACACAAGTATACTGGGCTTAAATTCATAGTCTAGGTACCATAGAGGAAAGATCATCAGAACAAGTATAAAACAAATATATATATATATATATATATGAATAGGTCGGTAGATATATATATATAGATATATATATATATATATATATATATATATATATATTGCCGGATATATATATATATATATATATATATATATATATATATATATATTACAGATGAAGAAGACAGAACAACCCTTTTCTCCAAACTTGACCTACTACAGACTTCGTACTGTTTTAAATTCATAAAGTCTAGGTACCATAGGAAAGATCATCAGAACAATTACCATGAAAATATTTATGAAAAGGCACGAGGGCTTCCCATTGCGGTGGTGGGAAGAGTGACAGAAGTATACTGGGCTTAAATTCGCAAAGTCCTAGGTACCATGAAGGAAGATGTGAAAGACAATTACCATGAAAATATTTATAGAAAAGGCACAGGGAAGCTACATTACGGTGGTGGGAAAGTGACAGAAATATAGGCTTAAATTCATAAAGTCTAGGTACCATAGAGGAAAAGATCATCAGAACAGTTACCATGAAAATATTTATAGAAGAGCTGAGGGAAGCTACATTACGGTGGTGGGAAAGTGACACAAGTATACTGGGCTTAAATTCATAAAGTCTAGGTACCATAGAGGAAAGATCTATGGAGCAATTACCATGAAAATATTTACTTAGAAAAGGCCCAGGGAGACTTTACATTACGGTGGTGGGAAAGTGACAGAAGTATACTGGGCTTAAATTCATAAAGTCTAGGAGTACCATAGAGGAAAGATCATCAAGACAATTACCATGAAAATATTTATAGAAAAGGCACAGGGAAGCTGTACATTACGGTGGTGGGAAAGTGACAGAAGTATAGGGCTTAGAACTATGCAGTCTAGGTACCATAGAGGAAAGATCATCAGAACAATTTATGAAAATATTTATGCCTGAAAGAGAAAGGCACAGAGGCATTGCGGTGGTTGGAAAGTGACACAAGTATACTGGGCTTAAATTCATAATGTCTATGTACCATAGAAGAAAGATCATCAGAACAATTACCATGAAAATATTTATAGAAAAGGCCCAGGGAAGCTACATTACGGTGGTGGGAAAGTGACAGAAGTATACTGGGCTTAAATTCATAAAGTCTAGGTACCATAGAGGAAAGATCATCAGAACAATTACCATGAAAATATTTATAGAAAAGGCACAGGGAAGCTACATTACGGTGGTGGGAAAGTGACACAAGTATACTGGGCTTAAATTCATAAAGTCTAGGTACCATAGAGGAAAGATCATCAGAACAATTACCATGAAAATATTTATAGAAAAGGCACAGAGGAAGCTACATTACGGTGGTGGGAAAGTGACAGAAGTATACTGAATAAATTCATAAAGTCTAGGTACCATAGAGGAAAGATCATCAGAACAATTACCATGAAAATATTTATAGAAAAGGCCCAGGGAAGCTACATTACGGTGGTGGGAAAGTGACAGAAGTATATTGGGCTTAAATTCATAAAGTCTAGGTACCATAGAGGAAAGATCATCAGAACAATTGCCATGAAAATATTTATAGAAAAGGCACAGGAAAGCTACATTACGGTGATGGGAAAGTGACAGAAGTATACTGGGCTTAAATTCATAAAGTCTAGGTACCATAGAGGAAAGATCATCAGAACAATTACCATGAAAATATTTATAGAAAAGGCACAGGGAAGCTACATTACGGTGGTGGGAAAGTGACACAAAAGTATACTGGGCTTAAATTCATAAAGTCTAGGTACCATAGAGGAAAGATCATCAGAACAATTACCATGAAAATATTTATAGAAGAGGCACAGGGAAGCTACATTACGATGGTGGGAAAGTGACACAAGTATACTGGGCTTAAATTCATAAAGTCTAGGTACCATAGAGGAAAGATCATCAGAACAATTACCATGAAAATATTTATACAAAAGGCACAGGGAAGCTACATTACGGTGGTGGGAAAGTGACAGAAGTATACTGGGCTTAAATTCATAAAGTCTAGGTACCATAGAGGGAAAGATCATCAGAACAATTACCATGAAAATATTTATAGAAGAGGCACAGGGAAGCTACATTACGGTGGTGGGAAAGTGACACAAGTATACTGGGCTTAAATTCATAAAGTCTAGGTACCATAGAGGAAAGATCATCAGAACAATTACCATGAAAATATTTATAGAAAAGGCACAGGGAAGTTACATTACGGTGGTGGGAAAGTGACAGAAGTATACTGGGCTTAAATTCATAAAGTCTAGGTACCATAGAGGAAAGATCATCAGAACAATTACCATGAAAATATTTATAGAAAAGGCACAGGGAAGCTACATTACGGTGGTGGGAAAGTGACAGAAGTATACTGGGCTTAAATTCATAAAGTCTAGGTACCATAGAGGAAAGATCATCAGAACAATTACCATGAAAATATTTATAGAAAAGGCACAGGGAAGCTACATCACGGTGGTGGGAAAGTGACACAAGTATACTGGGCTTAAATTCATAAAGTCTAGGTACCATAGAGGAAAGATCATCAGAACAATTACCATGAAAATATTTATAGAAAAGGCCCAGGGAAGCTACGTACGGTGGTGGGAAAGTGACACAAGTATACTGGGCTTAAATTCATAAAGTCTAGGTACCATAGAGGAAAGATCATCAGAACAATTACCATGAAAATATTTATAGAAAAGGCACAGGGAAGCTACATTACGGTGGTGGAAAGTGACAGAAGTATACTGGGCTTAAATTCATAAAAGTCTAGGTACCATAGAGGAAAGATCATCAGAACAATTACCATGAAAATATTTATAGAAAAGGCCCAGGGAAGCTACATTACGGTGGTGGGAAAGTGACAGAAGTATATTGGGCTTAAATTCATAAAGTCTAGGTACCATAGAGGAAAGATCATCAGAACAATTGCCATGAAAATATTTATAGAAAAGGCACAGGGAAGCTACATTACGGTGATGGGAAAGTGACAGAAGTATACTGGGCTTAAATTCATAAAGTCTACGTACCATAGAGGAAAGATCATTAAGAACAATTACCATGAAAATATTTATAGAAAAGGCCCAGGGAAGCTACATTACGGTGGTGGGAAAGTGACACAAGTATACTGGGCTTAAATTCATAAAGTCTGAGTACCATAGAGGAAAGATCATCAGAACAATTACCATGAAAATATTTATAGAAAAGGCACAGGGAAGCTACATTACGGTGGTGGGAAAGTGACACAAGTATACTGGGCTTAAATTCATAAAGTCTAGGTACCATAGAGGAAAGATCATCAGAACAATTACCATGAAAATATTTATAGAAAAGGCACAGGGAAGCTACATTACGGTGGTGGGAAAGTGACACAAGTATACTGGGCTTAAATTCATAAAGTCTAGGTACCATAGAGGAAAGATCATCAGAACAATTACCATGAAAATATTTATAGAAAAGGCCCAGGGAAGCTACATTACGGTGGTGGGAAAGTGACACAAGTATACTGGGCTTAAATTCATAAAGTCTAGGTACCATAGAGGAAAGATTGTCAGAACAATTACCATGTGAAAATATTTATAGAAAAGGCACAGGGAAGCTACATTACGGTGGTGGAAAGTGACACAAGTATACTGGGCTTAAATTCATAAAAGTCTAGGTACCATAGAGGAAAGATCATCAGAACAATTACCATGAAAATATTTATAGAAAAGGCCAAGTACATTACGGTGGTGGGAAAGTGACAGAAGTATATTGGGCTTAAATTCATAAAGTCTGAGTACCATAGAGGAAAGATCATCAGAACAATTGCCATGAAAATATTTATAGAAAAGGCACAGGGAAGCTACATTACGGTGATGGGAAAGTGACAGAAGTATACTGGGCTTAAATTCATAAAGTCTAGGTACCATAGAGGAAAAATCATCAGAACAATTACCATGAAAATATTTATAGAAAAGGCCAGAGGAAGCTACATTACGGTGGTGGGAAAGTGACACAAGTATACTGGGCTTAAATTCATAAAGTCTAGGTACCATAGAGGAAAAGATCATCAGAACAATTACCATGAAAATATTTATAGAAGAGGCACAGGAAAGCTACATTACGATGGTGGGAAAGTGACACAAGTATACTGGGCTTAAATTCATAAAGTCTAGGTACCATAGAGGAAAGATCATCAGAACAATTACCATGAAAATATTTATACAAAAGGCACAGGGAAGCTACATTACGGTGGTGGGGGAGAGTGACAGAAGTATACTGGGCTTAAATTCATAAAGTCTAGGTACCATAGAGGAAAGATCATCAGAACAATTACCATGAAAATATTTATAGAAGAGGCACAGGGAAGCTACATTACGGTGGTGGGAAAGTGACACAAGTATACTGGGCTTAAATTCATAAAGTCTAGGTACCATAGAGGAAAGATCATCAGAACAATTACCATGAAAATATTTATAGAAAAGGCACAGGGAAGCTACATTACGGTGGTGGGAAAGTGACAGAAGTATACTGGGCTTAAATTCATAAAGTCTAGGTACCATAGAGGAAAGATCATCAGAACAATTACCATGAAAATATTTATAGAAAAGGCCCAGGGAAGCTACATTACGGTGGTGGGAAAGTGACAGAAGTATATTGGGCTTAAATTCATAAAGTCTAGGTACCATAGAGGAAAGATCATCAGAACAATTGCCATGAAAATATTTATAGAAAAGGCACAGGGAAGCTACACATTACGGTGGTGGAAAGTGACAGAAGTATACTGGGCTTAAATTCATAAAGTCTAGGTACCATAGAGGAAAGATCATCAGAACAATTACCATGAAAATATTTATAGAAAAGGCACAGGGAAGCTACATTACGGTGGTGGGAAAGTGACAGAAGTATACTGGGCTTAAATTCATAAAAGTCTAGGTACCATAGAGGAAAGATCATCAGAACAATTACCATGAAAATATTTATAGAAAAGGCACAGGAAGCTACATTACGGTGGTGGGAAAGTGACAGAAGTATACTGGGCTTAAATTCATAAAGTCTAGGTACCATAGAGGAAAGATCATCAGAACAATTACCATGAAAATATTTATAGAAAAGGCACAGGGAAGCTACATTACGGTGGTGGGAAAGTGACACAAGTATACTGGGCTTAAATTCATAAAGTCTAGGTACCATAGAGGAAAGATCATCAGAACAATTACCATGAAAATATTTATAGAAAAGGCACAGGGAAGCTACATTACGGTGGTGGGAAAGTGACACAAGTATACTGGGCTTAAATTCATAAAGTCTAGGTACCATAGAGGAAAGATCATCAGAACAATTACCATGAAAATATTTATAGAAAAGGCCCAGGGAAGCTACATTACGGTGGTGGGAAAGTGACACAAGTATACTGGGCTTAAATTCATAAAAGTCTAGGTACCATAGAGGAAAGATCATCAGAACAATTACCATGAAAATATTTATAGAAAAGGCACAGGGAAGCTACATTACGGTGGTGGAAAGTGACAGAAGTATACTGGGCTTAAATTCATAAAGTCTAGGTACCATAGAGGAAAGATCATCAGAACAATTACCATGAAAATATTCATAGAAAAGGCACAGGGAAGCTACATTACGGTGGTGGGAAAGTGACAGAAGTATACTGGGCTTAAATTCATAAAGTCTAGGTACCATAGAGGAAAGATCATCAGAACAATTACCATGAAAATATTCATAGAAAAGGCACAGGAAGCACATTACGGTGGTGGGAAAGTGACACAAGTATACTGGGCTTAAATTCATAAAGTCTAGGTACCATAGAGGAAAGATCATCAGAAGAATTACCATGAAAATATTTATAGAAAAGGCACAGGGAAGCTATATTACGGTGGTGGGAAATCAAGTGAAACTTATATACTTGATCCGTCAATAAAGAGACTGAACAAGCATTTGACTCCCTGTACTACTTCTACTGTTGTTCTATCTTTGACAGATGACACAAGGACATTTTAATGTGGGGGTGCCTGCCACTGCTCATGACAAAAAATTTTTAGTCCACTCATGCACTGTCACGCTGGTGTTGGCATTTCACTGTGACGATCAAACTCACTATTCAGTCATAATTAATCTTGCAAGACAATCTTGCTTGCATATATATCTATCTATCTATCTATCTATATATATATATATATATATATATATATATATATATAAAAATTCACCTTATCTCCTCACTAAGACATGAATGTGACATAAGTTCAAGGTTTAATGTGGGGAGCCTGATCATACACACACACACACACACACACACACACACACACACACACACACATATATATATATATATATATATATATACTAGCAGTATAGCCCAGCGTTGCTTGGGTGTAATGAAAGCTTTAAAACTAATCCATGGTCCTAGAGCTCAGACTCAGCCTAAAGAATATTTGAAATAATAAAATAATTGAGACAATTTACCAATCGCACCTAGTATATATATATATATATATATATATATTCAATTTCAAATTGGTCAGGTTTCAATCTTGGCTGGAAGCAATCGGATGTCTAACTGTACTGATGTGATACAGTGAAACAGGATGTTTGTGGATAGCTATATATATATAAATGGGAAAGATATTTATCCCCCTCTTCTCCTGCTTGTTATGGGATATCAGTAAATCATTATTATCTTCATAAAATTCTAACAATCTAAAAATATTTTCTGATTTTAAATAACTTGAAAAAAGGTTGATAAACTTTTAAAACAAATCAATCAATGAAAATTTTAATTTCGTATTGTTTTTCATGGTGTCTTGTCAGCAAAAGAGTAGCCACTTTTATACAATGTAGGCTGATTTATCCCAGTTTGAAAATTAATGCTCGAGCTGCACCAAGCTGATAGATACTGGGAAAATGGTTGGCTCCTAATGCCATTCCAGAAAGTAGTAGAAGACTAAGAATCAGATCTGACCAAAAATGGAGTATTGTTTGCCATATCTGGACTAGAGTTGCTCAATGCTCACTTTCCGGCCTTGACAGAGTTAAAAAAAACTATTTACATGACCTCATAGATACTGAATGATTTTCCACCCTACATCCCCTTTCCACCAATGCAACATAACCGCTTACTATATTTCTATTTATATGGAAAATATTCTGGTGAGTTATATTCTTCAGCGTCACCTTTTCAAACCTCAGACAAAAGAGGCTTCACTTGATCATTATAATCTTAACATCTTCAAGTTCAAGGGCAGTTATTATCTATCCTACATATCCTCATAATCTCCAATTTTTATGTTCCTAAAACAACCACATTCAGCAACCCTTTATCTTGAGTGGCTCTTGGATATTATATTTAACAAACAGTAGCAGCATAAAAACGTACAAGTCCTGTTGAACTCAATTAGAACATCTACATTTTGGATGTGCGTTGTGGGACAGTGAACCGGGGAGCCGAGTTCGAATTCCAGTTGAATCCATTGTTTTCACTTACGTGCAAATACCCTTGGGAAAGGTATTAATCCGTCTCTTCCTTCCAGTTATGGGTTAAATAAGAGGACAGATTGGGTTCTATAGCCTTGGTCGGCAACCAGTCTACTGCAGAAAGCAATGGCAACCTACTGCGGGATAATCTTCTGCCCAGTCAGTCATGTCTCTTTCGAGACATGATCGCCCAAGCGTGTATTGCGTATGGCACTTAACTGACTGACATTTCAGTTTCAAATAGATGAGCCGGGACAATTTTTGTTTTTTTTTGAGAAAAATTTACCCTTGACACCCTTTTTCAAACTGCCCCTTTTATTAAATATTCAGGAAATTTCCTTCCACCCCTCAATGATAAAGTGTTTTGCAGTTGTTACAAAAAAGTATAAATAAATGAAAAACATTTGTTTATTTATCGATTATTGTTGAGCCTTTAGCTGTCAGTGAAATTGTGAACAAATTTTGGCGCTCTATGCCCTTGTCAGATTAATGACTGATGTTCTCGAGTGATAGTTTGCCCTTTTCTTTCTTTTTTTTTTAAATTGCAAACTATCACTCGAGAACATCAGTCATTAATCTGACAAGGGCATACAGCACCAAAATTTGTTCACAATTTCACTGACTGCTAAAGGCTCAACAATAATCGATAAATAAACTAATAATTCAACCATACTGATCAAAATGAATAAGAATACGTTGAAAAATAGAAAATGGTTTTAAGTTAAATTCAACAACTTTCTTTCCATCATGCAAAAAAAAAAGTTTTGATTCTGTATTTTTGTTTGAATTGTACATGAATGCATGGGTGTTGTAAAGTTACTTCCAAACAAACTTAAGGCAGTGAACCAAACCTTATTACAGAATGTAAATGTGCTGTAAACGTGCTTCCAAACACACTTAAAGCAGTGAACTGAACCATATTACAGAATGCAAAGGCTCTGTAAACTTGGTCCAAGCACACTTAAGACAGTGAACCAAACCTTATCACAGAATGCAAAGGCTCTATAAACTTGCTTCCAAACACACTTAGGGCAGTGAACCAAACCTTATTACAGAATGCAAATCCTCCGTAAACTTGCTTCCAAACACACTTAAAGCAGTGAACTGAACCATATTACAGAATGCAAAGGCTCCGTAAACTTGCATACAAGCACACTTAGGACAGTGAACCAAACCTTATCGCAGAATGCAAAGGCTCTATAAACTTTCTTCCAAACACACTTAGGGCAGTGAACCAAATCTTATTACAGAATGCAAATGCTCTGTAAACTTGCTTCCAAACACACTTTGGGCAGTGAACCAGACCTTATTACAGAATGCAAAGGCTTCGTAAACTTGCTTCCAAATACTTTTAGGGCAGTGTACCAAATCATTTTACAGAATGCAAATCCTCCGTAAACTTGCTTCCAAACACACTTAAAGCAGTGAACTGAACCATATTACAGAATGCAAAGGCTCCGTAAACTTGCATGCAAGCACACTTAGGACAGTGAACCAAACCTTATCACAGAATGCAAAGGCTCTATAAACTTTCTTCCAAACACACTTAGGGCAGTGAACCAAATCTTATTACAGAATGCAAATGCTCCGTAAACTTGCTTCCAAACACACTTTGGGCAGTGAACCAGACCTTATTACAGAATGCAAAAGCTCTGAAAACTTGCTTCCAAGCACACTTAGGGCAGTGAACCAAACCTAAGTACAGAATGCAAAGGCTTCGTAAAATTGCTTCCACACACACTTTATTATGTGCAGTTGAACAACTCCAAAGAATTTATGGAAATTATTGTGGATATCAGTCTGATAGGATACAAATCCTATATCATCCATCAACTAAAACACACAAAGTAAAATTGCACACTCACAAAATCGAACTCAAACAACTAAAAACATTTTGGAAAAACCCAGAGCAAGGCAAATTTCACAGCTCAGTGTGAACAGCAAAATTCTGTATCCTACTTGGGTAGCAAATCGAAAATTCATATATGACGTCAGTCAAACATTTTTTCATTCCACGCCACCCGGACATAAGAGCACATCACATATCCATTCCACCTATTCGTCCAATTTTTTTCTTCATTTTTCTCTATGCCGCCAAAAAGAAGAACAATTGGACATGCTAATTACTATTTCTGTATTTCTTCTTTCTCACCCTGTCACCGACCTACCAAAAGGAGGAAGGAACGTAAGACTTTACATTCTGCTACTACACAACCATGAACTCTAAACTTCCGTGGACATTTTAAATTCTTACATTTCTCTTTGAACAATTTTAACTACAAAACTACATGCATTTTCTCTGTGAACATTTTCCTTCTTACAAATAATATATAGTATCCACTTCTATTAACAAAATTCCACTTATTTTTTCAACAACCTGAACATATCTTTAAATGTGGGGATTGTCAGCTATGTTTGGAAGTGGCCTTGTAACAGTTATGGCTGACGCACTCTACATGCTGATTTTCAAGGGTTGCATCTCCTAATCATAACATTCTTAGGAAAGTTGTTCCCACAGAAGAGAAGAGTTTGATGAATTTAGAATAGCCTATCCAAGTGGGCAATTTTTTTTTTTTAATCATATCACCCCGAGCAAGGCGGTAACGCCACTGATGTGCAGGGGGCTACGTGAGAGTGAAAAGATTGGAAAAGAGAAAGCTGGAAACCACATCTTAAACAGGGAACAAGGGATGAGCCTCTTCACCTGTTCAATAGACGTGGGTGGAGTGTGAACCGGGTGATAGTTTAGTCTATCTACTCCAATGATATATTTTACCGCAAAAACAAAACTGCATAAAAAATACTTACATTTTGGCATTAAATAACCCCTAGAGCGTGATATGGTGCTAAACAACATAAAAAAAACACCCAATGAAAAACACTTCTCGGCCATAGAACTGTGCCAGCTTCTTGCCATGATTTTCTTTGTGCCATGCAGGACATAGGCGATCATTCCTCTCCACAATTTGCTGTCTTTCATAGCTCTTAATAAATTTTGTCTTTTTGTTATTTCTCCTAAACCTTGTTCTACCATCCTTTTTCTCAAACTCACTAAAAAGGTTATGCGTTCTCTTCCTCTGTCTCTTTTATTTACTAGTTCTCCCTTTGAGTATCAGATTTTCCGAGCCCTTTCCTCTCTTTTTGATGTTAAGGAAAGTTTTATTTTTGTTTTCATTTTCTCTAAAACTTCACTGTTGCTCGCATGTTCAGTCCATGTTATCCTCATCATCCTTCTGTAGAACATTTCTATTGCCCTTCATCTTTGAAAAAAAATTGTACTGCATTCACTACCATATAGGAGAACTGATATCATGTAACACAGTTCAATACTCTTTTCTTTGTTTCTAACAGTTTTTCCTTTTTTCTGATACTCTTAGTTTTTGGAGTGCATCTTTGGTTATTCCAATATGCCTTTGGATTTCAATGTCACACTTTGCATCTGTTAAAACATTTCCCAGACATTTATATACTTGTTTGATTTTGGTATCTCCAATTTGTAATTTGCATGTTCGGCTCATCATTTTGCTAACGACCACGCATTCTGTCTTTTCAATTTCCTTCACGACTTTTTGCCATTTTCTTTGTAATGTCGGTTACCAAGACAGTCACCTACAATCTTCAAAAATTTTAAGGCAAAGTTAATTGCTATTTTTTCTCCACACTAGAATCTTATTCTCTTTCACCCCCAGTAACCCTATGCAT
Organism: Ascarosepion bandense; assembly: GCA_037127315.1. Classification (NCBI taxonomy): domain Eukaryota; kingdom Metazoa; phylum Mollusca; class Cephalopoda; order Sepiida; family Sepiidae; genus Ascarosepion; species Ascarosepion bandense. Next base: position 1,699,637 of record JBBBDQ010000923.1, on the reverse strand, counting down.
CAGTGATATTATCTTCCTAGGGGTGAAATGATACAAAAAGAGAAAAAGCAGGATTCTGAAAAAATAAATAACTCATTAAGATGCTTATTAAAAGAGAAATTAAAGCAAGAAGAATAATCCATATTTTGGTTTCATTGTAAGTATGATGTTATGCTGAAAAGTTTGTTTGGTGGGAGGGGGTCGTCAATTAGGTCATTTGCACTTATACCCAAGATATAATAGGGCAATACAGTGGTTATCTGTAAACCTAACATTTACATTTCCATATAAAAAAAAAAAAAGACTTATTCACCGAAGCTTAACAAGGTTGGTAGTAATATAAACCAATTGCCTCCCAAGCCTTAGAAGATGATGGGCAATACAAATGTCTTGATTGTTATTTTTTTATTTTTTATTTTTTTTAATCATATCACCCCGAGCAAGGCGGTAATGCCACTGATGTGCAGGGGGTTATGTAAGAGTGAATAGATTGGAAAAGAGAAAGCCAGAAACCACATCCTAAACAGGGAACAAGGGATGAGCCTCTTCACCTGTTCAATAGATGTGGGTGGAGTGTGAACCGGGCGATAGTTCAGTCTATCTATTCCAATTGAAAAAAAAAGAAAAGTGAATAGATTGGAAAAGAGAAAGCCGGAAACCACATCCTAAACAGGGAACAAGGGATGAGCCTCTACACCTGTACAATAGACGTGGGTGGAGTGTGAACCGGGCAATAGTTCAGTCTATCTACTCCAATTGAAAAAAAAGAAAAGTGAAAAGATTGGAAAAGAGAAAGCCGGAAACCACATCCTAAACAGGGAACAAGGGATGAGCCTCTTCACCTGTTCAATAGACATGGGTGGAGTGTGAACCGGGCGATAGTTCAGTCTAAGATGATTTGGACAGTCACCATAACGTTTGACAAAAAAAATGTTTATGCAACTACAGTGAGAAATATTAACAATGCTGAGAGGTAAAAAGAAAAATTATGATTGGAAGCTGAATTTATGAAGATAATTTGAAAATGTAGCTTTCCCTTTTTCCAGAAAAAAAAAAAACAACAAAAAACTCCTAGATAGAGACATTTAAAATTAGATTTGAGTGATATGAAAACAGAAGAGAAAAATATCTGATATGACTGATCTGGATAAAGAAAAACAAATATTATCTCTTCCATGCAAACTGATTCCTCAAAAGTAATTTTTACTGATGAATGTGGAACTACATTGGATGAATATCGTCTCTGAGCTAGATCTCTGAGCTAGGTCAGTCATAGAATGTGTCTACTTAGAAGACAAATTGTAGAGTAATATTTTGAGTTAAATTATAAAATACAAAATTATTATTAATACACAAGGGTCTACTGGAAATAAAAGAGAACGAAAAAACATTACATTGAACTGTAAATCTAATCCTAAACAGGAGGCAAGAGATAAGCCTCGACTCCTGTTAAAGAAACTGGGAGGAGTTTGAACCGGGTGATAGGCAAATCAATCTACCATACTGGGGCACTCTACTGGGGCACTTCATCATGATGTAATAGTTAACAAGCTTACCTCACTAGAACAATTACAACTGAGTTCAATCCTCATTGGGTGCCCAATACTTTTGGTCTTGTGCCACACCTTATTTAAGATTAAAAAAACACCACCGGGAACTTCGACATGATGTAATGGTTAGCAAGCCTCTCTTGCAAAAACTGACAGTGAGCTCAAACCTCACTGGGCACCCCATACTTTTGGCCTTGTGCCATATATAAGTTATTCTTCAGAAACAACTATATGGGCACTTTGACATGGTATAATGGTTAGCAAGCTTGTCTCACTAGAAAAATTATGGCTGAGTCATGACTTTGAACCTCACTAAGTGCCCTATGCTTTTGGTTTTGCGCTACATTTAAGCTACACTTTGAAAATCAGCATATCTACTGTCATTGAAGAAAAAATAAATAAATTCTGGGGTCCTTGACAAAATCCAACAGAGAATCTGTAATGTGATCGATCCTAACTTGGCAGCTCGGATACAGTCACTTTCCAACCAGCGCAAAGTGGCTTCTCTGTGTCTTTTCATGGCTTCTGCTCAGATGAACTTAGCTCACTGGTGCCCCCTATATATGAATTTACTTGAGCCACAAGATTAGCAACTAGGTCTCACCCTTTTACTGTGAAACCAATAAAATGTAAACGCAAATTGTACTCCAGCAGCTTCTTTTCTCGCACTTCCCGCCTATCGAATTCCTTTCTGTTTATTTGCTTTCCTGACAGCTACAATCTTCAAGAATTTAAATGTAAAGTCAATAATTATCTCCTATCTCACTAACCTGCATCCCCTCTCTCTCATGCTCCTTTCTCCGTCCACTCTACTCTCATCAGTGTTCTCATACTCCTCTTACACACTTCTTGAAACCCCCTGTAACCTGTCACTCTTTCTCATAACCTTCCTTCTATGTAACCCCCTGCACAACAGTGGCAGTAAAATGCCTTGCTTGGGGCGACACGATTATAAAAAAAAATAGTAAATTAAGTTTAAGTGGAGACATTAGAAATATAGATTTGAAGTAGACTTTAAGATTCAAATTTGAAATAGTTTTGTCAGAAAAAAAAAATAAAATAAACAAATAAACATAATTGCAATGAATTAGAAAATTGAAAAAATTCATTTTCTAATGATGCTCAGCAATAAAGAAACCAGAGATTTTATTACCCTGCTTGGCTTTACTAAATGCCCACTTGGAAGTGGTGTTCAAGTTTCGAAAAAGACAAATATTTGCTGTCCATTTTTCTTTCTCCCCCTTGCTCCATGATATAGCACCACACGGAAATTCCATCTCTGCTGAGACTTGTTCATTTTCGGGGTTCATTGACAACTCACCAGTTTTTCCACTTTGCAAGGTATGGCTTTCGCACGTCTCTTCCAAAACCTTCACCTATGCAGTCAGTCTGCTTTTTCTTTAGTCATTCTAACTCAGCACAAGGCTGACTTGAGCTTATAACAATGCTTATCCCTGCTTACCTTTACTTCTCGACCAAGTCGAAGAAGACAGACATATGCAAGAGACGTTTTTCATTACAGTTTGTTAAGTGCCAATCATGATACACGCTTGAAAGACTGGGCAGAAGATTATCCCGCAGTAGGTTGCCATTGTTTTCTGCAGTAGACTGGTTGCCAGCCAAGGTTATAGAACCCAATCTGTCCTATTATTTGACTCATAGCTAGAGGGGGAAGAAATGTATTATATTATTAAGTAGTAATTAGTGGGGGACCAGTTTATTATTACATTACAATATAAAACCGATCCCCCACTTTATGCCCAGTAGAAGCCTTAATCATGTTTTCAACTATTATATTCAGTCAGTTAAGTGCCATATGTGATACATGCTTTGGGTGATCATGTCTCAAAAAAGACATGACTGACTGAGCAGAAGATTATCCAGCAGTAGGTTGCCATTGCTTTCTGTGGTAGACTGGTTGCCAGCCAAGGCTATAGAACCCAATCTGTCCTATTATTTGACTCATAGCTAGACGGGGAAGAGATGTATTATATTATTAAGTCGTAATTAGTGGGAGATCAGTTTATTACTTCATAACAATATAAAATTGATTCCCCAGTTTATACCCAGTAGAAGCCTTAATCATGTTTTCAACTATTCAGTCAGTCAGTTAAGTGACATACGTGATACACGCTTTGGGCAGAAGATTATCCCACAGTAGGTTGCCATTGCTTTCTACGATAGACCGGTTACCAGTCGAGGTTATAGAACCCAATCTGTCCTGTTATTTAACCCATAACTGGAGGGAAGAGACGGATTAATACCTTTTCCAAGAATATTTGCACGTAAGTGTATGCAACGAATTCAACTGGAATTCAAACTCGGCTCTCCGATTTCTCGTTCCATGCTAATATCCACTGCACCACAACGCACATCTTATGTTGTGGATTCTGGTTGAGAAACCACACAAAATATTAAATAACAAAAGCAGATATGGAGATAGAAAATGTAAGTTGTATTGAACAAAAATATACAAACTGGAACATGGGTTAGTCAATTCAGGAATACTAGGAATACTGTTAGTAGGAATCAATATATACAGTCTTGTAGTGAAAAAGTATGTCCAGGTAAATGAGTCTATATCCAGAACAACTCCAACTTACTATGCACCAAGTTACTGACCAACTAAGCAACTATACAACTGTACAACTACTACTTTTTACAACTACATTATTTAGCTGTCCCTCCCAGTAAGGGCAACATGTGACATATGGTCAGTTTTGACTGGGATTTCCGGGCTATATGGCTCGGCCCAAAAATGTCTGTCTATTTTTGCCCAGTCGTGCTTCTACCCTTTGGCGGAACCACGACAGGGTTATTGCTCTCTGCTCGGAAGCAGAGAGCGCCCTCTACCCAAAGTCAGAGAGCTGACAGTGAAAAAGGTAGCTACTTTACAACTACATTATTTAGCTGTCCCTCCCAGTAAGGGCAACATGTGACACATGGTCAGTTTATAACTGGGATTTCCGGGCTTTATGGCCCGGCAAAAAATGGCTGTCTAATTTTACCCAGTCGTGCTTCTACCCTTCGGCGGTACCACGACTGGGTTATTGCTCTCTGCTCAGAAGCAGAGAGTGCCCTCTACCCGAAGGCAGAGAGCTGACAGTGAAAAAGGTAGCTACTTTACAACTACTGCAGTTCTCTGTATAGGCAGGATTATATGTACACATCAGGTAAGTCCGTTCTTACATGCAAAAAGGGGTGCTCCCCAACACATTACAGTTTACATTCCCCCCAAAAAAAGAAAACAAATCATTGGGGCAGAGGAGATATTAACAAAAACCACAGCATGATCAGAGTTCCCAAGAGGGTAAAGCTGCATGACATGGCAAGATTTAGCAGTGAGTCAGTTCCCTCAGGGTTATTAGAGAAACATGTGGGAAAATCCACCTCTTGCAAAAGAGATTGAGTGATTGAAAAGTTCATGGTGTGGACACCAGCAAGATCTGTGACAGAGTTTTCCAGCCACTTGGCATGGTGGGCATTGAAGTCTCCAAACACAAATATATGAGCGGACGGATGAGAGGAAATGGCCTCGTCTATACTGTTCAAAATGCTGTCAACTACGGAGCAGTTGGGAGATAAATGGAAGCGGTAGATAAAGAAAAGAATGCTGACCAAGTTTAGTAGAGAGAGTCGGCAACACATGTAGGAATGATCTGGAGATTCAAAAGAAACATTTCTATCTAAAGGAAGATGTTTGCTGACATAAATGCCAATTTCATACATATGAATATTAGCGTCCTTCTTAAAGAGGGGAAGGTCTCACCCTTTTACAGTTACATCAACCAAATGCAGGCGACAATTCTATTCCATCATCTTCTTTTCTTGTGCTTCCCGCCCATGGAACTCCCTTCCATATATTTGCTATAGCCTCCAGGAATTTAAGCGCAAAGTCAATTCCCATCTCTTATCCACTTAACTTCAGCCATTTCTACATCAGCCCGTGTATCTTGTTCTTTTCCTTTCTCTCTACCTTCACAACTGTCTTCACTCCTGTGTTCATATCTTTCTCTTGCCCTTTCTCTTTCACCCCCTGTAGCTGGTTCGTCTTTGTCTTCACTCGCCTAATACTTCAACTCTCCTATGTAACCCCCTGCACATCAGTGGCGGTACCACCTTGCTTGGGGTGAGATGATTATAAAAAAACAAAAAAATTGTAACCAGTGATATAGAAATCAAAGGAAAGAATAGAAGGGTGAACTGCTTTGCTTGGTGTGAAATATTTATAAAAAAAATCTATAATAGAAAACTGAGATTTCAATGCTTCTTCCTTAACTGGTAACATATAAACACACTGCCCCACTTATAATACACCAACATGCAACACTTTAAACTTCTTTGGCAAAATGTTTTTGGGTGGCCTAAGTTACAAAAAAAAAAAAAAAGCTTTAAACTGGTATTTTTAATGAAAAAAATGTAAAAAATAACTTAGTTTGATTTGCTACTTGGCCATTTAAAATCTACCATTTGTCGATGTATTGAATGTTACTGCCACATCTGGTCTGATGCTTTGCCTTTGCAGCTAGAGAGTTTTGATAAAATACAAAGAAAAATCTGAAATGTCATCAGTCCTGACCTGGCATCTCAGCTTCAATCTCTTTCCCATTGCCATGACGTGACTTCCCTGTGCCTTTTCTATAAATACTATCATGGTAACTGTTCTGATGAGCTTTTTAATTTTTATGAATTTCAGCATAGTACTTTGAATTTAAGTTGAATTCGTTGCATTCACTTACGTGCAAATATCCTTAGGGAAGGTATAAATCCATCTCTTCTCCCTCCAGCTATGGGTTAAATAACAGAACAGATTGGGTCCTACAGCCTTGGTTGGCAACCAGTCTACTGAAGAAAGTAATGGCAACCTATTGCAGAAAAATCTTCTGTCCGTCAGTCATGTTTCTTTCGAGACATGATCACCTAAGCATGTATCACGTATGGCACTTAATTGACTGACTGAATATAATAGTTGAAAACATGATTAAGGCTTCTACTGGGCATAAAGTGGGGATCAGTCTTATATTGTTATGAAGTAATAAACTGATCCCCAACTAATTACTACTTAATAATATAATATATCTCTTCACCCTCTAGTTATGAGACAAATAACAGAACAGATTGGGTTCTATAGCCTTGGCTGGCAACCAATCTGGCAACCAGTCAGTCATGTCTCTTTTGAGACATGATCACCCAAAGTATGTATTATATATGGCACTTAACTGACTGACTGAATATAATAGTTGAAAACAGATTGGGTTCTATAGCCTTGACTGGCAACCAGTCTACCACAGAAAGCAATGGCAACCTACTCCAGGAAAATCTTCTGCCCGGTCAGTCATGTCTCTTTTGAGACATGATTGCTCAGGCGTGTATCACGTTTGGCGCTTAATTGACTGACTAGATTAGACAGATTCAAATTGTAGTGGACAGATTATTAGAATATATTTTGTTAATTAATCTTTTTATTAAAAATTATTAATAAGATTCTATATCCCAATTTAGTGGATATCAACTTAAAATAAGATTTAATCTATATATGAATACCGTAGTATCTACGTATGTCACGCGCTAGAAAAGATATAAACTCACACGCAAACACGTCAGATGAAATATAAGAATGCTGGACGATGTACAGACGAACAAACATGCCTGATAAATGGAAGAAAACAATGAACAGAAAATATAAAACAAAAAAAGAATTACTATAAAATATGTATTGTCTATCATTTAAAAAAAAGAGAGAGCATTATTGTACTTATAGCATTTTAAATAATAATTTCAAGTCTTTCTTTGCTGTCTTCATCTTGATTCTCCTTCAACTAGAAAAATACATTTCATTTTATTTTTATTTATTTTATTCAATCGGTCCTTCAATTCTCGCTGTGAACAACATACCAAGTCGTAGTCTTTATCTTATAATACAGTAAATACCTACCTAGGTACTTACGTGCGTCAAGCTTTTGCTGTTGTAGATATAGGGAGATGGTTAATATTTATTGATTCAGCCTTGTGTCACACATAACCGAACTCCCTACAGCTTACAGATTTTATCCAGAATTATCATCAGAATTATCAGAAGGTTGGTTGGCAGCAAAAGGTTGGAGATAGTGGAATTTGTGTGGAAAAGTGGAAGAATAAAAATATACATTTTTCATGTCAAAATAGAAATTTATTAAAAGAAAAGAATAACAAGAATTGGTAGAAGTTAATGTTCAATGAGAAGATTAAGGGTATCAAAAGTTGTAGAAATGTTTGTCGTAGTAATTTGTTGGAAAGAGTTTATGTGCGCATACGTATGAGCATTTGTTTGGTAGGAATGTCTTTGAATGGAGAAGAAGAAGTAAAAGAAATCAGCACATGAGAAAAAAAGAGAAAAAGGATGAATATTCGGGTCAACTTGAAGCTTCTCTCGTTACAATTTAGCTTGTTGTCTCTGCTGCTTCCATCCCTGACTGATGCTGATCGAAATCATTTATATATCCTTTAGATTTTTTGCACTGGATCTCAGAGTCTTGCAAACCACTTCCATTGGTCAGAAAATCAATTTAACACCTACTTGCAAAATTCGGTTTCGACTTTTTCTTTAAGCACATGGTCAATCCTTTTTCCATTTTGCAAAACCGGGATTTCACATGTCATTGTGAATTTTTTTAAAAGTGAAGAAGAAAGTTGATTTTAATTCTTAATTTCCTATCTGCCACACTGTAATGAATGAAATTTAATGTATTCTATAAATGCATTGTATTTCCGGAGAAAATCATTGTTAATGGAAGAAAGAATAAGACAACAAAGAGAGGCAGCAAAAGAATGGCATAGTCTGCTACTATGTCCATGTGCCAATTATAAATAAAAAGGCAACAGATCAAGTAGTCAGTCCACGTGATAGTACGAGTAGCAGATTATGTAACATTCAAAGTAGTAAAGCGTTCTGTGTTTAGTCTGTTTCTTGTTGTATGAAAATTGCCTTAATATAAAGAAAGTAGAAGAGAACAAAAAGGAGAAACAATTTTTTTAAAAACATCTCAACAATTTCTGGAATATAAACATTTTGATTTTAAACTTTATCTGTTTTCTTCTTTACGGTTTCTTTTTCTTTATGGATGAAGTGAATATTTTTAGAAGGCCAACTTTTCCCTCCCTCAATTTTCCACGGAAATATTTGGTAATGGTGAAATATTCGCCATTTATTGACCAAACAGTTATCATGACTGTCAATTGAAATTCATCAAAACTTTGTTGTAAATCAGCCTTTCAGGAAATTGACTTCTCAAGTCCACTATCATCGCTCTTTCTACTGTTGATGGGAATTTACTTCCAGATCTTTTGTTTTATAAAAAGTCTGCTTGTATGGAAAGTTAATTTCTGAATTATATCATTATTTTCCCTTGTAATTACACATGGTATCTATTTGAGTTGTTGTTGCTACTGCTGCTGCAAGTGTTTAAGTGATGGTAACAAAGTTAGTATTAAATGAGTGACTTTTAAAAATTTTATAACCTGCATATAAGTACACATAGTAATGATGAAATTAACTCTAACCCATTGTTGTGGACTTATTTTCGCAGTGGAGGCTAGTATTTGTGCTGAAGTCGGTCCTAATAGGTTCGACGTACAATACCTTAAGTACTTGATTTAATATGTATTATGCAGTGTAATTTTGCCAATTTGGATGTGCGTTGTGGCGCAGTGGATATCGGCTCGGAACGAGAAATCGGGCAGCAGAGTTCGAATTTCAGTTGAATTCCTTGCATTCACTTACGCGCAAATGCCCTTGGGAAAGGTATTAATCTGTCTATTCCTTCCAGTTATGGGTTAAATAACAGGACAGATTGGGTTCTATAGCCTTGGTCGGCAACCAGTCTACCACAGAAAGCAATGGCAACCTACTGTGGGATAATCTTCTGCCCAGTCAGTCATGTCTCTTTCGAGACATGATCGCCCAAGCATGTATCGCGCATGGCACTTAACTGACTGACTGAATTTTGCCAGGTCGCTGACTACTTTCGTATTCGACTAACTGTCAACTACTATTGTCCAACATCGACTCACCCTCGTTCCTGTTACTACTCCTACGTAAATTAGGTGGGAGAGTCTATTCACTATAGAATAGATGCGTTTCACTATAACATCCATACAGGAAACATAAAATATATTCGTTAACCAAGAAGTCTTAGTATCAGTTTAAATTTATAAAATCATTCTCTTAAAACAATTTTTTAAGAGAATAAAATATGTCACATTCATCAAATGTTATAGTTTTTCTTATATTTGATGGGAGTTTCCTTCCAAACTTTTTGCCTTTGGTAAAGTGGAAAGTTAACTTGATAATGTCATTATTTTCTCTTCTAGTTACATGTAGTGCCAATTTTTATTGTTTTTCTTTTTAATTGTGCAAGTGATGTGGTGTTTATTATTTGTTAATGATCTTCGTTTATATAGCACCAGTTTTTGGGGTCTGCTGAAGAAGCGTCTTTGTTCTATAACAAAATCAGTAATGTGAATTATGATGATGATCGTAGGCACTTCCGGTCCCAATAGATTTAAGCTGAAGTCTTTGAATAAGTTAGTTGTTGAGTTTAGCACTAATTGTATCATTTCAGATTTTCTTATATAATTTACCTTTCCACCCTAATTCCGGTGGAACAATCATTAAGACCTAAAGGATTTATTTGTTTGAAACCATTTTTAGTCTTTGATGTGAGAAAGTGGTTATATATTCTCTTTTTTTTTTGTTCTCAATTGGAGTAGATAGACTTAAGTATCGCCCGGTTCACACTCCACCCACGTCTTTTGAACAGGTGAAGAGGCTCATCCCTTGTTTCCTGTTTAGGATGTGGTACCCGGCTTTCTTTTTTTCCTATCATTCTACTCTTAAGTAGCCCCATGCGCATCAGTGGCGTCACCGCCTTGCTTGGGGTGATATGATTAAAAAAAAAAAAAAAAAAAATTAGACATTTCTGAATGAGTTGGATGTCATTTATGACAACCTTACGAGAGTCTAGATCTGACAAGGATTATTTAAGTTCATGACTCAAGTTCTCAGGTTAATATTTTGCTTTTATGTCATCTTACAATGTTGAACACAAAAAAGTGACCCTAGTATCGCCAATGGTATATTTAATTTCTTTAAGTTAAAGGATTCGTACAGGAAGATATTTAAAATGTTTAAAATTTATGAATTACAAATTTTTGAATGTTTCAAGCTTCCTTTACAATTTGGCATTTAAATTGTTGATTTTAATTTGATTACAAACTTAGACCACCTTCGCAAGCACTTCAAACACTTAACACATTTGAATTATATCACTGAACTTATTCAAAGTGGGAAATAATTCCTATAGTTCAGACCAAGGGGAATAACTGCAGATAAATACTTTATTATTTCCCCTTGTTTTAGTCTCTTGTTTTTTGCAATAACCATTTTAAACGAATTCCGTGAAGAATTTTTTTCTTCACTTTTTTTAACATTTTAGTTGATATACTCCGATCTTTCTTATTGTTTGAGGATCTGATAAGGGCATATTTTATTACCTAAAATGATTTGCAAACCTTTTAAATCCAAGGTCTACTTTTTTTCCTCAATGAATATTGTTCACAATAGGTTGTAGCTGTATTGTAGCATGATTTTATCAATCCCATGATTTAAATTTAAAAATGAAACTTTATTTCATATTTTCATTTTATAATGGTTCAAAAACAAAAATCATCTCACTAGAAAAATAAAATCTTTTATTTTGCATTAAAAAATCACAGAACTCTCAAATATTTTTTAACCAGTCTTAAATCTGCATATCATTTGATTTGCTATTTAATGAGGTACCTCCACTTCCTAAAAAAAAGAAAAAGGAAAACGCATTTTAAATAATTTAAATGTTTTCTTTGAAGCTAAATGTCGTTTTTATTTGAAATATAGTTTTACCTACTTCGATGTGATGTGAAAAGGAATTTCTTGAATTTTCATAAAATTAAACAGATTTAAAGAAAATATTATTTTTATAAAGAGTTTCTAAGAAGAAATATTTAAAAAGAGATTTCATAAATCCTGAAAGTTTACTAGAAACAAGGAAAAGATTACTGAACTGCAACATGATATGTGTCCTCTTCTATGCCAGTGAGTGCTGGACGATCTCCTCAAACATGAAGAGGAGACTTGAAGCAATAGAAATGTTATCGTTCAAAGAAGGCTAAGAATACCATGGACCAGGCATGTGAGCAACAACAAAATTTAGAGAAAATGGAAACGAACTTAACATTGGAAAGAAACTGTTTACATTTTTAGGGCTCATAATGAAGAAAGAAGGTTTAGAAAATATAACACTCACAGCACAGATTCAGGGCAAGAGGGACAGAAGAAAACAAAGCATAACCTACTTCGTGAGACTGAGTAAATGAATGACAGAACAGGGTTTAGGAGAATTAACAAAAAGACAAAATTTATTAAGAGCTATGAAGGAGAGGAAGTTGTGGAGAGCCATGATCACCTACGTACTAAGGAGACACGGCATATAAAGAAGAAGAATATTTATGGATAAACGTGCTCAATATCATAGAAAGTGCACACTGTAGTCAGCATCAAGTGGCAAAAGTTTGTTTCATGCTTGACTGCAATCTTCAGACCATGTGTTATTGCACTCAAGCATGAAACAGACAGTTGCCCCTCAGTGTTGATCTCAGTATTTATTTTATGTTACATACAGGGTGACTGAAAAGTAAATCCCTATTTTAAAATCATATAATAATTCTGCGTGTTCCTTCTTTAGTTAGTTAGTTCCTTAGTTACTTAGTTCCTTAGTTCCTCCGTCCGTTACGCCACTGAAGAAAGATAACACACTTACTCTCTATACGAGATTTTCCTTCCCCTCTATCTATTTATAATCTATAAACGCTACTCTCCTCAGCCTTTTTCTCACCTTTGCTAAATGGAAGGGTAGTAAAGAGTGAAAGAGTAGGCGGAGAGAGCCTATAGCATTACCGTAGCAGTAGCAGCTTAAGCTGTGTGTATATGTGTGTGTACTGTACAGTATAGTAAAAATAGGTAGGTTTGTTGTTGTATCCCATGACCTAGTAACAAAATTTCTAGCCTCTACACCCTTGGTCATTACTCAGTTAGTCTTTTCTGTTTACAATGGATACAGGAGCCATGATTTTTCAGTAATAAAAAAAAAAACCTTTTCTCTTTCAAAATTTCTCACAAAATATCATAAAGTATTTTGGTTATGGTCTGTGCATACGCCGCTTAATATAATATAAGATTACAGTAAAGTAGCTTCTATGGACATTACTTTTATAGATATTTTAATAAAATTACACTTTGTTTTATCATTATTTTATTATTCAATACCTTTGTTTGAAGATGTTACTATCATTTGTAGTATGACAAAGTAAAATTTTTCCAGGAAATCATAATTATCCTTCCGTGGAAATTCCACAGGTTCCGCTAGTTAACTGTAATTTTTACAAGAAATGGATATAAGAAGAAAGTGTTTTGCATGAGGTTTTATTTACAATTCAATGTGGCCACCAGATTTTGGTACCTGCTTCTTGAGTTGCCCAATAATCAAGTCAACTGATTTCAGCAGGAACTTTTGTGGGATGAAAGACAGCTTCTTGCATTGGCTTTTCATGTTCTTCCTGGTCCTGGGTATGACGGCAAACTACATCCGGCAGCAAGGCCTCTGATCGGGAGGTTTTGAGAAACGTGGAACCACCTTTTAATTGCTATTGTTCCAGGTCCACCCTGATCTGGGGTGGTAGCACCTGTTTGGGTCCCAGCTATGGGCAAATAGTTAACCTCCAAACTTAAAAAAAGATAAAAATAGACTTTTATAGCAAAAATTCCAGCAATACATTTTTGGAAAAAAATATTAACAGTGATAATTTTTTGGAATATTTATATTAGTCATCCACATACAAACCTGTTTCGCTTGATCACAGCTCATCAGTGTGGCAAGACATCCACTTGCTTTCAGCTGGGATCAAAACTCAACCGATTTGGTGTCAGTCAAAGTGCCTACTCCTTAAGAATCTTCTTCTTCTATGTGCCCTATCCGTTCAGGACGTAGGCGATCACTGCTTCCCACGATTCCCTATCCCTGGTGGCTCTCAACACACTTTCTCCTGTTATACCGTGCAATCCTTGTTCTGTCATCCACCTGATTAGGTCCTTCAAATATGTTATCCGTTGCTTTCCCCTGTCTCCTTTTCCCTCTATCTGGCCTGTTAGTATCAGGTTCTCCAAGCCCTCTTTCCTCATTGCATGTCCCAGGAACTTCAGCTGTCTCTTCCTGATGCTCAGTATTAATTTCCTTTTTGTTTCTATCATTTCTAAGACCTCATTATTGCTCACATGCTCGATCCATGATATTCATAGCATCCTTCTGTAGAACCACATTTTAGTTGCTTCAAGTTTTTTCTTCATCTTTGATTATATTGTCCAGCATTCACTGCCATATTGAAGGAAGTACAGCATGTAGCAATCCAGTACTCTCTTCCTTGTTTCTAGTGAAATTGTCCTGTTTCTTAATACCTTATACAACTTCTGGAATGCTTCCTTTGCCATGCCAATTTGCCTTCGGATCTCTGTGTCACACTTTCCGTCTTCTGTTATAACACTTCCCAGGTATTTAAATTTTTGTACCTGCTTGATTCTGGTATCCCCGACCTGTGTTTGGCATATTGGGTTGCCCTTTTTACTGATGACCATGTATTCGGTTTTCTTGCAGTTTATTTCTAGTCCTTTCTTGTTACTTTCTTCAGCTACCTTCTGTAGGAGGTCTTGTAGCTTCCTTTCTGTGTCTGCTATCAGCACTGTATCATTTGCATATTTTAGGTTGTTTAAATTGTGGCCTCCGATTACGAATCCAGGCATAACTTCTAGGGTCCTCAAAATATTCTCACTGTACAAGTTGAACAGATCCGGTGAACAGACACATCCTTGTCTTTTGCCCCTTTCTATCTTTGTATATCTACTCAGTTCATTATTTGTTCGTATGCAAGTGGTTTGCTGCCAGTAAAGATTCTTTATTACTCTCAAGTCTTTCCCAAACATGTCCAGGCTGCCGAGCATCTCCATCAATTCTTTATGGCGTATTTTGTCAAACGCCTTCGCATAATTAATAAAGCACAGGTATAAGTCCTTCTTCATTTGTATTGCCCTTTCAGAGAGCAACCTAATCATAAATATGGCATTCCTTGTTCCAGTGTCTTTAACAAAACCACACTGTTCTTGTCCTACCTATGACCTGATTCTGCTTCTCGCTCTATTCATCAGGATTCAGATGATCAGTTTTGTTATATGGCTCATAAAACTGATGGCTCTGTAGAGTTTGCACTCATTTGCTCCTGGCTTCTTATGTAGTGCTATGAAGATAGACTTGTTGAGGTCATCTGGTATTACCCCACTATTATAAATTTCATTTATTATTTCAGTAATTTTCTCTATACCAAATTCTTCCAGCGCTATCAGCAGCTCTATGACTATGGCGTCTGGTCCAGCTGCTTTGTTTCTATTCAGTTTGGCTACCGCAGATTCCACTTCAGAGTTTAAGATTTCCGGTCCATCCTCATCTTTGCATAATATTGGTTGCTCTCTCTTGTTGTGAAAAAGATCTTTTATATATTCTTCCCATCGTTGGAGTATTTCCTCTTTCTCCAAAATGATTGATCCATCCTTAGATTTTATACATCCTGCAGGTTTTTTGTAATCTGTAAATCATCAACTCTGCCTCTTTTCCAAACTCTTATTACCTTTCTCCTTCTTTTACATTTTTTGTTTTTTACATCTTTTTTTACATCTTTTTGCAAGATCTTTTCCACAAGAGAGAGCAACCAATAATCATATCACCTATAACACCCCAGTGGAGGTCCGAACAGTTTCTTTGGCAGCCGTTCTCCATGCTGTAATGTTGCCGGGGGTTGTTGAAAAAGTCGAAGTCTCAAGCTGTGGGTACAAGATGAATTATAAGAAACGAACTTCCACAACTTGGATGAGTTAAATCAATGCTTTATTTTGTTCAGAGATAGTCTTGCAGTTGGGGCAGGTGATGTGACACTCAGCTCTAACTCTAATTAATGGAGATCAAATGCTGAACTGACCAACTCAAGATGAACGGAGTTTCTCCTCTTCAGCATGCCCAACACATGCAGCCACCCCAAGCACACGCTTGGCTGAACTGAACTCTACTCAACTGGTCGGCTCGGCAAAATCCCTTGTATTTTACATTAAAATAATCAGAAGTGACTAGACCACTGGGTGATAAGCATTGGCGACTGTAAGTCCAAAATTTCAAGGTACTTAAATTCTGCTTCCTTTGATGTGTAAACGGGATGTCTGCACTAAGCCTTCAAGTATTTTCCAGGATTTTTTAAACTTTTTATCTAAATAAAGCTTTGTGTGAGGGCCGCTGGATGTTTTTATAGCCCTGACACTTTACTTGTAACCAGGCGTTTTTTTATTGCCTGGAGAAAGGGAAAATTCTATTATCTTTTCTTAATGTGTGGTCAAGATACAGTAAAGACAGTTTTTTGACCTGGTCACTCAAAAAATCTATTTTCTAAACTTTATCTCTTATCACATCAAATCACTTAGTCAAATATTTACTGGAAGACTGGTAGGATTTGACAGTAATCTGATACCCTTTTCTCTTCCACAAATTTCCTTATAAAAGAAAAAGCGTTTTTTTTTTTCCTCTTCTTTTTCACTTTTGTTAAACGAAACACATGTTTTTAAATTATTTTTCTATTCTTAACCATTTTCTATTTTAATCTATTATAATAAAATACATATTTTACAAATCCACCTTAATATACCCCTAGTTATCGTGTCACATCGCCTCAAGCAAGGCATTTTACTGCCACTGTTTTGCAGGGGGTTACATAGGAGGAAAATTATAAGAAAGAGTGACAGGTTATAGAGGGTGCCAGCAAGTGGGTAAGAGAAGGATGAGAATACTGATGAGAGGGGAATTGGACGGAGAAAGGATCATGAGAGAGAGGATGCAGGTTAGTGAGTTAGGAGATTACTTTACATTTAATTTCTTGGAGATTGTAGCTGTCGGGGTAGCAAGTAAATGGAAAGGAATTCCATAGGCGGGAAGTGTGCGAGTAAAGAAGCTGATGGAGTAGAATTTGCATTAACATTTTATTGGCTTTGCAGTAAAAGGATGGGATCTAGTTGCTAATCTTGTGACTCGAGTAAATTCATATATAGGGGCACCAGTGAGCTAAAGTTCATCAGAGCAGAAGCCGTGAAAGTATTTATAGAAGAGACACAGAGAAGCCATATTGCACAGGTGAGAAAGTGACTGCATCTGAGCTGCCAAGTCGAAATTGATCACATTACAGATTCTCTGTTGGATTTTGTCAAGGACACCTAGGTGGATAGCAGAAGCACTCGACCAGATATGGCAGCAGTATTCAATGCGAATGGTAGATTTATATATGTGTAGGATTGTTTCAGACGGGAAAAACTTCCTGGCCCTACACAGAAAATCGACTTTCTTAGCAGCAGATTTAGCTATGGATTCTATATAGTCATTCCACTTGAGGTCTGTTGTGAAAGTTAAGCCGAGGGGGTGCAGTGTTTTGCTTTCAGGGAGATTAGCCTGATCCATGCTAATGGGGTGGGGGGTTTAGGAGCGATATTATAATTTTTTTTTTTGTAAAAGGGAGTATTTCATTTGCATTTATTATTGTTACATACATATTATTGGCCATCACTTGGCACACAATGCACTTAATTTATGTAATTCTGTTGTCGAGTAAATGATACACCCCGGTGACAGAAATGAACTTTCCTAGACGCCTTAAATAAAGAACTTCAAATGAGTCTAAAACATCGTTGGAGTCTGTTTTGAATATTTCTAATATCCGTCACAGTGAGTAGCCTAAGCAAGACTTGATATTATTATAATCACTAGAAAGCTAATTATAAATCTTGTATTGTGGAAGGAAGAGATACATAGTGAAATCCAGATAAACTACTTTATTAAAAGAGTGGTACAACCAATATGTATGCACAATATTTACAGTCTCTTGCAGTAGTAGGTGTTACTTCCCGAAGTCCATGATAATGACAGCCCCCCCAACCCTCATGCCAAGCGCACATTGTCTTTTATACCTTCGGGCAACTGGATATCACATGGTACGAGCCATGACGCAACAATAACATTGGCGACGAGTAATCAAAAATCATACTTAGAAATAATGAGTGAAAAAATTAACTTGTTGCTTCGACACACATGATAACATTGAAAACAAGAATTTTAAATCATGCTGATTAATTTTTTTTACACGCAAATACCCTTGGGAAAGGAATTAATCCATCTCTTCTTTACAGTCATAGATTAAATAACAGAACAAATTGGGTTTTATAGCCTTGGCTGGCAACCAGTCTACTGCAGAAAGCAATGGCAACCTACTGCGGGATAATCTTCTGCCCAGTCAGTCATGTCTTGAAAGAGACATGATCGCTTAACGCTTAACTAACGTAAAAGGGTGGAACTTTGATGTCAATCGAGTAACACGCGTAAATACATGTGGTTGAAGAACTAGGGGAAAAAGCTTGTCAGAGCAGTTGCCATGAAAATATTTGTAGAAAAGACAGAGGGAAGCCACAACACGTCGGTGAGGAAGTGACTGAAGTCGGGCTGCTAATTCAAAATCGATTATATTGCAGATACACCTTTGAAATTTGGCGAGAATCTCGTTATGAATAGTAAGAGCAACCGACCAGATATGGCAACAGTATTCAATGCACGGACTAATGGTAGATTTATAAATGTGCAAAATGGATTCTGGCGAGAAAAACTTCCTGGTTTGACAAAGTGAGCCAATCTTCCTAGCAGTAGATGCAGCTATAGATTCAATGTCGTCATTTCATTTGAGATCTGTTGAGAGAGCTCAGTGTGTTGCTTTCCAGGAGACTAGAGTCTCCTGGAAAGCAACACACTGAGTCTAAAAGCTCAGTGTGTTGCTTTCCAGGAGACTAGAGTCATCCATTTTGATGCCAGATAGGAAAGTTTCTTTATGATGATTAAAAGAGAGCTACTTTGTTTTTGATGCATTAAAATTTAAGAGCCATTTCCTACCCAATTCAATCATAGACTGAAGGTCCTTTCTATGAGCAGAAGTGAAAATTACTTTGGCAGCTTTCTTATTGATATGGGAGTAAATGGTGGTTTCATCCGCATAAATGTCTACTTGGAAACTGATTACACCAGGAAGATCATTGAAAAAGATCAGAAAAAAAACGTTGGACCTATGATAAGAGTCTTGAGAGACGTCCACGTTTGTATAAAAGATCTGGAAGCTTGCCCGTTCAAAACGACCTTCATTTCACGATTTGATAGAAACGATTGGATCATAAATACCATAGCGTTGGTGCTTGCACAGAAGGCCAGCATGCCAAACCCTGTCAAATGCATTCGACATATCAAGAGCAATAGCTCAAGCTTTGCCGTTCTTATCAAGAGTCTGGTATGTATATTCAGCGATAGCCGTCAGCATATCAGCGATAGACCTGGTGATGCGGAAACCATATTGTTTGTCAGACAGAAGGTGTTGAAATGTGAGATGTCTATTTCAGCATTCATAATAGCCTCAAATACCGTGCCAAAAACAGGTAAAATGCCAATAGGGCGATAATTAGAGGGATCAGAGGGGTCCCCAGAATTCGTAAAAACAGGTACTACAGAGCCGAAAAGTAGGAAGCTGTGAGGCAATAGTTATAGAGTTTGGAGAAGACTGGAGCCACTTCAAGGAGACATTTCTTCAAGAGGATGACTGGAATTCCATCAACTCCGTTCGCCTTATATGAGTCAAACTTAGAAATGATGTTAGAGATTATATATATATATATATATATATATATATATATATATATATATATATGGCCAAAATAAAATATATTTGACTTCAACTAAGGACACCTTTAAGACCAGGTGGTTCAATCACAGGTCTACATTCAAAATAGAAAACTTAAAAAACTGTACAAAATTGGCTAACCACGTGTGGAAATTAAAATCAAAATATGGAAAAGACCCAGACATAACGTGGAGCATTGTAAAAACAGCCAAGCCTTACAACGGTGGCAAAATATGTAGACTGTGCCAAGAAGAAAAGTTAGAGATTATGCTATTCCCAAACAAAAGCAAAATGTTGAATGAAAGAACGGAAATTATGACTAAGTGCAATACTTCTTAAGTTCATACAACCATAGATGAAAAGAGGGATCAGAGGGGTCCCCAGAATTCTTAAAAACAGGTACTACAGAGCCGAAAAGTATGAAGCTGTGAGGCAATAGTTATAGAGTTTGGTAGAAGACTGGAGCCACTTCAAGGAGACATTTCTTCAAGAGGATGACTGGAATTCCATCAACTCCGTTCGCCTTATATGAGTCAAACTTCTTAAGTTCATACAACCATAGATGAAAATTCCATAATTCCTTGTAATTTTAAACATTGCGCGTTCAAAAATTCCCTGCCACGTGAGTGTTAAAAAAACACCCTTATATGAGCGCTCTTAAAGAAAACTGTAAACGGTAAAATCATTTATTGCAAATCGCCTGAAGACACCACACATGGTAGAAACCTAGGTTGCGTAATAACTCGTTTACAAATGGAAAATATTCAAAAGTTCTACAATATAAGTGTATTGAACACTTTTTAATACAAATGTGCACTAGTCTAATTTTATTATGACCAGAAACTAAGTAATTAAACAATCAATATATATATTCCCAATATATGTGTGTGTGTGTGTGTGTATGTATGTGTGTGTGCGCGCGCACGCGCGTGTGTAAAAATATACTCAGTTATGATCTGAGATTAAGGACAGGATGATTAAATAAAAAGAAGATAAGAGGAAAACTGTATTTAACTCGCCTAAGGGTTTCGTCCTGTAATGGATTTTATCAAGGCAAAAAAACGTCTTTTTGGCTTGATAAAGTCCATCACAGAACAAAACGCGTAGGCGAGTTAAATACAGTTTTCCTCTTGTCTTCTCTTTATTTAACTCTCTCTCTCTATATATATTTCTCAGTTGAGCCTCAGTTCTAAGTTCTAAATTGGCTGTGGGTAGACGAGTCAAATGTGGAGTTGGACGAAAACGACTCGACCTTGTCTGCTATGGATGTAAGGACTTTGAATTGATTGAATAGAGTATTTGCTGCTGTTCAGCACACTCTTGCAAAACTGCCAGTAATCTTTGGAACCCAACTTGCGAGATGCTATACGCTGCTTCATTCTATCAATAGACAACAGTTCTTACTGAGGACGGTAGCTCTGTCGTCTGAGGAGGTCTCTTTATCGTTTTCTTCTTCTGTTTTTGAAGAAAAAGTCTATTTGATGTTTTTAACTGCGTGCACAATAGTAGCAAATGTTCGTATAAAGTTCTTTTTGTTGTTGCCGGCAGTTGTGAGGACGAGGAGAAAAGAGAAAGTGAGAGGGTACGACACTGCAGATCGGCCGGACGATATCTGGAAGACGACCTGTGCCCCACTGAAGATAAAAGGCAAAATCACGCATTTCTTTTTTTTTTGGATCAGCTTTGAATATATTTCCTGTCTTCCGATTGGTCAATATATATATATTTAGGATTGTATTTTATCAACTTCAAGCGGAGGTTATGCGTAGAGCCTGTTGCGCTAAGCCCCAAATATGTCATTATGTTTTAAACTGTGAAGGAAATAACTGCCTGTTTCTGCTCTTAGTATCACTTCAGATCTTGATGGCATTTGTAAATCTCCTTGTTGGGGCAGGACTTCGTGATTTTGTACCTTTTTTCATAAGAAATCGGCTCCAGAATGATAGTATTTTACTTATTGCGAATTGACCCCCAAAATCCATGTGGTATGTCTACTACTACCCCCGTGCGATATTTTGGCGGTATCTACTTAAATTATGATGACTGATGAAACAACATTTCTGATTTGTATTCTATGATAATATATTGTACGGTTTAATTGGTGTGTGTTACAGATATAAGCACTTTATTGCGTTTTATTGTTTTATAAATATTTTGTAGTTGTGTTTTAATGTTTACGTAGCTGTTGCTGACTAAAAAAGTTTCTCATTAATAATTTTATAATTAATTTATCTATGTGAAAAATGTTGCATTTTTTAAGGTATTTTAACGGACACGATGCTATTACAGGTTGTAGCCAAAAGCACTGTGCCAGGTTATCCATTAAGCTGTTACGGGGGCATGGTAAGGAATGAGTATCGACCCCGAATACCTTTTGTATGTGCGAAAACATCACAGAGAATGAGGAGATGGAGGTGAAGATGTAGAAATTCAACGTAAAGTTTTATTGTGAAAAAAACAAACAAACAAACAAACAAAAAAAAACAAAACAAAAAAAACAAAGAACAAAACAGTAGGAAATCGGAAAAGGCTGGAATGTCGGCAGGGATCAGTTCAGGCTGGGACGTTGTCGCCGGTTGGCGGGAACGTCGTCAGCATCTGGCAGGATCGACACAGGCTGGAACGTCGTTGTCGTCGGAAGATATGTTGTCAGCGTCTGGCATGAACGTCTTAGGCTAGAATGGCACCAGGAAAGACGCAGGCTAGAAAGTAGTCAGCGTCTGACAGGAACGGCACAGGCTAGAACGTTGAGGTCTCGTTGTCTGAGGCGGACGGGTTTCGGCTGCAGCTTAGCATGTGCATTCTAAGGTAGGTGCGAGAGCTGTCTCGTTGTGGGGTTCCAGAACATCTCGGATTAAAAAGGCGGTTTTAATGCGGGTCATCCGGTCCACAAAAATACAACACAAATTTCGAGAAAAGACAACGCAATAAGAAATGTTGTATAAAAATATGAAATTTTGTATTTGACAATATATATATATATATATATATATATATATATATATAGTATAAACAATTTGTATAATTCTGTGTATCTTTTTGTTTGATAGAAAAGCGTCTTTTATATTTGCGTGAATGTCGGTTGAATATAAAAGTGTCTGTTGGATTTGAACGAATGTCGTTAAATTGTGTCTGTTGTATTTGAACGAAAGTTGGTTAAGTATGAAGGTGTTGGTTTTGAGTCTGTAATGACACAGAATAGTAGCACAATGTTTCTTTTCTTTTTATGTATCAGCCGTTAAGTAGGCGGAAAAGGAAAGTGTTTCAAATTGTGTTGAAAAGGAGTGTGAATGTGAATTCCAGAGAGAGAGAGAGAGAGAGAGAGAGAGAGAGAGAGAGAGAGAGAGAGAGAGAGAGATTGTGTCAGTCAGTCAGTCAAACGGAGATAGTAACTGTCAGTGTACGTGTAAAACGATGAATCAGTCTACTTAACTTCATGTTGCTTCTCCTTTCTGGTTGTTTAGAGATGTGAAAAGTTTTACGGTCGTTGCAGGTGTTTTCTCTCTTCTTTCCGTTCGAAACGGTTGAGTGGACGAAGGATTAGTTTGTCGGCACTTGTCTCTTTGATGTAGGCGCCTATTGAAATGTGTGTAACTAACACTTGGCCTCTCCCTATTTGACTGGCGTGTCTGACAGATCGACTGCTTGCTTGAGTGACGGATCGACCGACTGCCGTCTCTCAGTGACCCTCTTGACTGACTGAATGACACTATTTATTCATGGAAAATACATGAATTGTGGCACAAAGCCGAAAAAGGGAAAGGGTAGAAGGTGGTCTTCGGTTAACTATCCTATACCTAGCTAATCACTGTCACGACCCGTTCACTCGTTACAATTTGCTCAATCACCAAAAGAACCCATCCATCAACTCCCAATCCTTCATACACCATAATGCCACAAACTAACAAAGGGCACCTAAAAAAGTGGGGAAAATAACCCATGACAATAAAAATATATTTATATACAATATAATAAAACATTTAATGAAAGACGAAATGATGGGAGGGGAATGAACCCAAAAATAAACTGAAAGTACAACAAATGACTGAATGACTGGTGTGAACAGTTAGGGGACCTCCTTAAATACAGAGTTTTGGTCACGTGGGAGGATCACAGACGTATTTTGAATTTCTCGATTTGTCAACCAATCAGGACCCAGAGTATCGCTTTTCACACTGACTTGTGAGAAAAAAAGCTTTTAGTCGTTTGGATCCACTTTTGCGGGTGTGCAATTTTACTTTGGGTTTTTCCCAAATGTTGTAGTCGTTTGAATTTAATTTTGCGGGTGTGCAATTTATTCTGTTTTTAGCTTGTTGATGGATGATATAAGATTTGTATCCTGTACTTTTTTGTGTGAAAACGAATTTTGGAAATGTACTTCGTGCCTATAAACATTTTCTCAAATCTACAAACTTTTAATGTCTGATTACTTGTCTTGAAATAAGCTACTGTCAATTACAACTGTGTAAATTTGTAAATAAATTCCTTGTTTTTCTGTGGTTAAAATATACACACGTGTTTTCTCGTCATTATACACTACCAACGACCCCTCTTGCAGCTAAGAACACAGGGCCAGATTATCCACTAGGCTGCAACCTAGGGAGCTCCTCAAACTTGGTTATGCTGATTATAAAAATCATTTTTTAAAAATACGGTTGAGTTGTTGAAAGTTTATGCTACTTTGATTTGCAGAAATTAGTAGTGGTATTTAATTTCATAAAGAATATTTTTATTGATAAACAAAAGATAGCTTTCTTAGTTTATTTAAGGAATTTGTAAAAAAATTTTCTTCGAGCTATGTAAATGTTAAAAGGTCATAATCCAGCGCTGGTAGTAAGGTCAGTCCTTACTGTTGTGCGATGATGACGAAACTTGTCTCGGAGACTAATGCACTTGCACTAGTATCGGGAAATTTGTTCAGCTGTGGTTCTATGCCAATTTAATTGTTAGCCACTTCTATCAATACATTTTAGAAAATGATGCAAATAAAACATGAAATCTTTAAGAAAATGGACATTATTATTAATTGATTGCCTGCAAGTATTAAAAAAAATTATTTTCATTTTTTTAGCAATTTGTTTTGTAATTTTTACTGATTATAATTTTCACTTTGACTAATCATGTTAAATTTGGTTCTCTGACAAACTAAATTTAGACAGTCATGTGTTTCTAAAGCTACTAAATACGTTATTAATCAAGTGTCTTTTGTACTTTTGCTATGAACTACTATATCTGAAAAAATAAAATCTAATTCACTTTAAATTTGAATTTAAAAAGGTTCTAAAATATTTGCAAGGTGGAGACTAAATATTGACCAATCAAAGCGAAGCTTCTGATTTACTCCGAAACAACCGGAAGTCGGGTAAGTAAGACCTTGGCAGTATTGTAAGCAATGGCGGACAGTGGTAAACATTCACTGCCCAATCTTAAAATTTGTATCGAAAATGATGAGGAAACAGACAACGAGGATATTTCTTTTAGTGACAAAGACGATTATTCTTTCATCGATGAACCTTATTCCCACCGGGTTGAGTTCAGTATTAGGTTAAACAACAATGAAGGACCTCAAAAGTTTGAGGTAAGTAGAAAAAGCAAATAAAAATGGGGGATTTATTTTTTCTTTTTAGGAGTTGGGTTTTTTTTATATTAAATTTTATGATTTTTTTTTTTGTTAAATTAAAAATATATACTGTTTGTTCGGGGATAATATTTTCAAAAGGTATGTAGTTACTTATTGTTTTTCTAGACTTTAGAAACTTCCTTTGATTGGTATTTTGTAAAATTAATTTGGAAATAAAATTAATAAAAAAAAACATTTAAATTTTGTGGTAGAGTTTTACTTTTAGTTTTAAAAAAGCTAAAAACTTAAACTTTCATTATTTTGAATTTTACAGTCGATGAGAAGCTTTTTTCTTATTTATTTAAATTTTTTTGTGATTTATTGGAGAACTTCAAGAATCAACGTCTTAATTTTAAATTCTACTTCGCTCTATTGAATTTTAAAAATTGTTTTATTTTCGGGTTTTAACAATTTCTGCACATCAGACACTGATTTACGTCTCTGATATTCACCCTATTTTTATTATTTTAAACTAGTCACATATTCTGATCTCTAAGAAAATAACTTAGTGTTCTTAGTTTTTAAATCGTTTGGAACGGTAACATTTAACATGAAATAAAACGAAAAATTGAACCTAAGTTAAGAATTCTTCCTATTATCCTAGGAATTCTATGTGGAAGGAAGACGTTCTCGGTGTGAAAGCAACAACTGTTTTTTTAATCTCCTATCAAAACATACTCGATTAAAACGGTAATGAGAAAAATAGTTTCCAAATAATGCCAAAAAAAAGCACACACAACGAAACTCCGTGGAGACAATGTAAAAAAAAAAATATAAAAATAATAATGCGATTCAAGACGTAGGTGTATATGGCTCTCTACAAATTCCTTTTCGTTATTATATGTGAATTTCTATTATTATTATTTTTGGGAAGATAGAGGTTTCGATTCCATTTGCCTTTCTTCGGTTTTGGAATTTTCTTTTTCCTTGACTGGTTGACACCTGAGGCTAAAGAAGTCCAGTAGAGACTGTTCAGTAAAAAAAGATTGAGTTGAGTCATACGTTTCCCACCCAAGAGCATTTGTGGGAAAGGGAGCTATAGGTTGTGAGAGCAGCACAGTTCTTTCTTTCCTTGGTAGTATTTACTTTCCACTAACACCATCCTTCTTTGAGGTCAGACCTTTTTTTTTTTTGTCATGTCCAGTCTAATGACATGCAAAACATAGTTTTTCTCTGCCATCTTGACAACTTCTTTTATGTGCCATGCCCTTTCAGGACGTAGGCGATCATGGATTTCCACATCTCCCTATCCCTGGTGCCTCTTAACATGCTTTCTCCTGTTGCACCATGTAACCCTTGTCCCGTCATCCACCTGATCAGGTCCTTCAAATATGTTATCCACTGCTTTCCCATGTCTCTTTTTCCCTCTATCTGGCCTGTTAGTATCAGGTTCTCCAAGCCTTCCTTCTCAGGAACTTTACTTGTCTCTTTCTGATACTCAGTATTAATTTCCTTTTTGTTTCAATCCTTTCCAAAACTTTGTCATTGCTTACATGCTCGATCCATGATATCTGCAGCATTTTTCTGTAGAACCACATTTCAGCTGCTTCAAGTTTTTCCTTCATCTTCGAAGATATTGTCCAATATTCACTGTCATATTGAAGAACCGACAACACTTAGCAATCCAGTACTCTCCTCTTTGTTTCTAGTGAAATTTTGTTTTTTTAATACTTTACTCAACTACTGGAATGCTTCCTTTGCCATGCCAATTCGCCTTCGGATCTCTGTGTTGCACTTTCTGTCTTCTGTTAGAAAACTTCCCAGGTATTTAAATTTTTGTACCTGCTTGATTTTAGTGTCCCCAACTTGTATTTGGCATATTGGGCTGCCCATTTTACTGATGACCATAACACCTCACCTAAATCATGACCCTACACTTGAGATAAGTACTTGCCAGTCTCTTCCTTCCATAGTAGGTTGGAATTTGAACTTGGGTTGCTAGTTTCATTTTCCCTGCTTGTAACTGTTATATTTAACTTTGCACGTCAGAATGAAAGAAAAAGGAAATATGTGTAGTGAAGGTGTTCCTGAAACTGAAAAAAGGCGGACCTGTACGACCGGCACCCCACCCCTGTAATTTTTTTGCTTTCCATTTTTTTTTTTTTTTTTTTTTTTTACTTTTTTCAATGCATTCTTATCGATTAGACCCTAAACTTTCAGATTAGCAAAAACATTTAGAAAAATTTCAACATTTAAAGATTTTTAGGGAGTGCTCAGTTTCTCGTACAACGTTCTAGTAAATCGATCCCCATATTGGAAACACTCACAAAAAAAAATAACAGGGAAGGTGCTGGTCGTACAGGTCCATCTTGAAAAACCTTAAAACAAAGCCGCTTGCAAATAGATTTGATGTTTTTAAATATCAGTCATTTACAAATCTTTAAAAAGAAACAAAAAAACTTTAGTAAACTGCATTGTTACCAGCAATAAACCTGTTTGTTTATTCTGGGATTTTAGAATTCTTGTGTCCTGGAACCACTAAATTCTTTGAGTTGGTGAATATCCTCTCTTGCGGGAAATTGTTGAGATGCTTGAAAAATTGGTTTTCAGTCAGAGAAGGTTTGCTGATCAAACCAAATGAGGCATCATTTTGTGGATTGGTTCATACAGTTTTCTGTGGAGAAGACATGTGGTCAAGTGGATTCTTTCCAATTGATTTTAGCTTTGGATGTAAATGTTGCGTTTCCCTGGTTATACTTCTCTGCTGTGATGGTCATTCCATGATGTCATCAGTTGTTTTGAATTCATTTTTCGTCACCTGTCACAATTTTACAGAGCATCTGTTGTAATGATACAGGTTTTGATTTTGTTTAGCGTGTGCACCCCCCACCCCCGAAAAAAATTTAGGGGGAAATGTCAAATGACTGGTAAATGGTCAACATTTTCTTCAACAATCACTTAAGTTGTTTTTTTAGCATTTCAGTAATGGCATTGAATTGATTCTCTGAAGGTCACTTGGATTGAGAGATTCCTGAAGAAGGCCGAAGAGCACAACAGCTAAAATGTAACAACAACAACAAAAAGATAAGGACATTAGTCTGCATGTAAATAATTGGAATAAAGATACCTCTTTCCTGATCCTAGAAATTCAGACAGAGATCTTTCTCATGTCTCCTTTTACAAAACCTTTGCAATGAACATTGAGTTTGTCTAACTTACTAGGATGAGAATGTCTTATTATCACTATTTATATTCAGACTGTTTTCTTCATTTTGTTGCTGTAAACTGCATTTTGAGACAAGGCCTCTGATTGGGAGGTTGTGAGGAGCATGGGACCACTTAGTTGCTGTTGTTCCTAGGTCCACCCTGACTCAGAGTGGTAGCACCTGTTAGGGTCCCAGCTATGGGAAAATAGTTAACCCCTCAAACTGGGATCAAAACACTATGAAAGTATGAAAATACACTTTATAGAAATATATTCATAAAAATAGACTTTTATGGAAAAATATACATTTTTGAAGGAAAAATATACATTTTTGAAGGAAAAATATTCCCAACAATACATTTTTGAAGGAAAAAATTATTACCATAAAACATTTTTTAAGAAAAACATTATTACCAGCAATACATTTTGAATACAAAGCTAGAAGGCATCTTCAGGTTTCTAAAATAAAAAAAAAAATTTTTTCATCAAAATCTGACTAAATCAACCGTCTCACTATAACTGATCATTAAAAAAAATACCTTGACACCATACCTTTTTGGCATTAAATAACCGAGACAGGTTGATATGCCGTTAAACAAAACTCACACTCATTTTGTTGCTTATGTTAACAATTTGGCCATTGTGCTCTCTGGCCTTCCTCAGGTGTGTATTGATCTGAGAAATTTACAGGCAATTCTGAACTGAACCCTTTAATTAATCCATGAAGGGTAGACTTCTAGTATATAAATAAATAAAATATTCATTGTGCTCACTGGCCTTCATCAGGTGTATATCAATCTGGGTAACTTACAGGAAATTCTGAACTGAATGAACCCTTTATTTAATTCATGGGGCTAGACTGTTCCCAGTGGGAACAGGTGAGCAATAATTGAACTGTACTAAATATAAATAAGTTTACGGCTATATGGTGTTGAATACACCGGTTCTCATCCAATCACCGAAGTTAAGCAACATCGAGCCTGGTCAGTATTTAGATGGGTGACCATTTGAGAATACCAGGTGCTGTAAACATAAGGACCATGAAATAAAAATAAGAACTCAACAAGATAACCTTAGACATTGTAGATTAAATAAAAGTTTTGGTTCAGAATTCCCTGTAAGTTACCCAGATTGATAGAAAGGACAAAGGGCACAACAACCAAAACATTTTGAAAAAAAACAAAAAAGATAAGGACACCATAAATTGTATAAATAATAACATTGGGTTGTAGGTTGGTTTTGTTGCTGCATATAGCAGTTGTATCACATACAATGAAATGGCTCAGATTGACAGTTTTTTTCTTTCAATCTTTGCTTCGACAATCTGAAATCTATATATATAAAAGGCAGTCTGTGAGTGACTGTTCTGTATGCATGCCTACATTTTTTAAGCTACGCTATTCAAACTTTCTAGGGACACAAATCTACAGAGAAGCCAGGTTGACACATACTTTTTGAGTTTAAGTTCAACAATTTTCCCTTTCGCACTTTTTGGTCAATGGTGCAGATTGTTTACATTTGCTCTGTAAAACATCTAAGATGGTTGCTAGATTACGTCACAGAAATCAAATCCCATGTGTCAAATGCGACTAAAATATTTTTTTATTAAAAGGAAAAAAAATGAGCCTTTATATTTAATTTTTATTCCGACGTTTTAAAAATTCATTTGGTTAACAAAAAAATTAACATAATTCTTGTTAGAAATTATATATTAGGGATTACTAATAACTATATCACCAACTATAAACACATCAAAAACATCTTACATCTCCAACCTTTATTGAATCCATTCTTAACCCTCTAGGGCCATTCGTATCATATTAGTGGGGGATCTGTTTATTACTTCATTACAATGTAGAACTGATCCCCCACTTTATGACAAGTAGAAGCCTTAATCATATTATATTATTAACCCTCTAGGGCCATTCGTATCATATTTGATACAGTATGAAAACAAGCCTTGAAAGAAATATTTTCCTGAAAAATTTTTTAAGAGAAATATTTTATAAATTTCAAATGAAAGCAGTACTGACTGCTCAGTCAATAAATACCAAATGTTTCCTAAATAGGGAAATACCAAATGTTTCCTTATAGGGAAATACTGTATCAAATATGATATGAATGGCTTGAGAGGGTTAAAGAATCTAATGTTTATCTAAAACCTTGGTTCCCAACCAGGGGCCTAAAAGATTCTAATTCGTATTAGTGTGTATTGATAATGTGCTAGATGTGTGGTGCACACCCTATAATTTATTCCATAATTTCAAACTTGCTTTCTTCTACTTGTAAGATGCTTCTTCATATATTTTTTTTTTTTTTTCAATATTTTTCAATAAATAAAAAGTTTCATTCATTTCTGTTTTGGTATTTTTTAGTGATTCTTTTTTTCATACATGTGTTTCATTTATACAGGTTATGATTTTTTTTATTCATACATTCACTCGTAAGCTCAAAAATAAAGCCAGTTTTATAAAGATAGTTTTTGTGTATAATACCTACAAGTATAAAAACGTTAACATAACATTTTTACTAGGTGTTTTACTTAAACAAAGGAGGGTTGAATGAAATGTTTTTTGATTTTATATGAGTAAGTTTAAAGCTTAATCAGTATAATAACGCAGGGCATTTTATATGAATATATTTTTTTACAGAAAAATCTTTTATTTTTGCTGGTTTAACTTATTCTGTTGTAGGGATCCACAAGTGAATAAGTGACCGGAATAAGTGATAGGAATGGGACAAAAAAAAGGTTGAAAACCATTAATCTAAAACAAACTGTACATAATAAATATTCCCAAATCTACATGTTCCCAGTTTGTTGACTGAAAGTTGATCATAAAGACACTTCACTTTGGGGGCTCTGTATTTTCAAACATACTGGAGGTCTTGGTTGGGATATGTCTACTCTCCCAACTCCTTCAGTAATGGAGATTTCTGTAATTTTTAGGGATATGAGAAAATGGTATTTTGATAATTTACCAGGCAGGGAGAGAAAAAAAAAAAAAAATGAAAGACAAAAAAGCAATCTTTATTTAGAAAAAAGATAAATTTTGCATTTTTTTAATTAGAATTTTCTGGTGGTTCTTAATTCTCAATATAATGATTGAATTAGCTTATGACGAGTTCCATAGCTATAAAATACCTGTGGAAATTCCCCTATTGCATCATAAAATATTTGAGGTTAAAAACTTTCACAAAATATTGGCATAACAGGTTATCTAAAGAAGAGTCAAATTCAGTTAAGTGCAGTATGTGATACACACTTGGGTGATCATGTCTCAAATGAGACATGACTGACTGGGCAGAAGATTATCCTGTAGGTTGCCATTACTTTCTGTGGTAGACTGGTTGCCAGCCAAGGCCATAGAACCCAATCTGTCCTGTTTGAGAGAAGAGATGGATTAATACCTTTCCCAAGGGTATTTGTGCATAAGTGAATGCAAGGAATTCAACTGGAATTCGACCTTGTACCCCTCCCCAGGTTTCTCGCTCTGAGCCGATATCCACTGTGTCACAACACACATCTAAAGAAGAGAGTACAAACGAAAAATAAACTTGAAATTTACCAAGTTTTTCCATATTACTGAAGCAAATATTAACCCTTTAGCATATCTCTCCCTCCCCCACCATAAATATCAACTCTCAGTATTCAGCCTGCTATAATAACCCCCACTCCCATGCATACTCCACCATAATATATGATGACATCATTGCAAATAACACAGGAAGTCACGCAAACAGTGAGATTTTGATAGTAAATATTTATGGGGTGCATTAAATGCTAAAGGGATAAACATCTCCATTTTCTCTTTTTTTTTCACTGAAAGCAAACAGTATCTCTCTGCCATTTCAGTCTTTCCTCGTAATCAAAAACAGAGTAGTCCATTATTTTTTAAGTATTGGCAGGGTGTAGCAGTCGTGCTAACTAAGGAGCAAGCAGGATTATTATAGTATTTTATTTTGTCTTCTCTATTCACAGACCAAGAAGTACGGCAACAAAGACGGTGATTTTCTTACTGGTATTGATATTACACAAAAGGTAAAGAAACTTTTCTTTTATCCTGATAAAATGTGCAAATCTCTTCAGTTGATGCAAAAGTTCCCAGCAACCTCTTTTACACAATATTAGAGAAATCTTAGTGTATAAAAAAAAATAATTCAGCTGTTTGTCATTTTTGCATTCATCCTCTTTAAGAATTATTTTCCAAAATCTTTTCTTAATTTTCACTGGCCTACAGCCACATCACATTGAAACACCAGTTCCTGTATGATTACCAAGTTAAGCAATGTTAAGCCTGGATGGATGAGCGCTTGGGAATACCAGGTGCTGTAAGATTGGATATGCGGTTTTGCAATGAATAATGGCTTGGAATTGGAGAGCCAAGCTCCAATTCTTGTTAGATTCACTATATTCACTTATGTGTAAATACCCTTGAGAAATATATAAATTCACCAATTCTTCCTCTCCAGCTATGGGTTAATTAGTAATTCTTGTATCACAAAATCATTATACCCCATCTCCCCAAATTCTTACAATCTAAAAGTATTTTCAGGCTTTGAATTACTTGCAAGGGATTATGAGGTGTGTATATATATATATATATATATATATATAGTCTATCGAGGCAGCAGATAATTTTCTAAACATATATTGTTAAATATAAAAGACAGTGAATGTCTATTATGTTTAATCATAATAATTCTTGTAACCTCTCTGAAGATGGCTCATGTGAGCCGAAAGCTTAGAACTAACTTAATAAAAAATTATCCAAATGTTGGAGAATTTTTGTCTTTATTTTCACCTGAAATTAAAGCCAAAATATGACGTTTAGAACAGCTCATGATTAAACATAGACATTCATTGTCTCTTATATTTAACAGTATATGTTTAGAATATATATATATATATATATATATATATGTATATATAGATATAGATAAAGTGTGAAAAGCCGTGAACATTTTTTTTTAAAGTGTAGATTTATTGGTATTATTATTATTAATATTACTTGATTTTTGTATAATACATTACGTGTCCATAATAGTATTTGTGTTACAAAACGTTTTGAATCCAAAGTTGACTCTTTTCAAGCAAATAAATTTGTGACATTACATTTTGAGCTCCATTTGTCTTGAAGCTTTGATATTTTTA
Source organism: Ascarosepion bandense (assembly GCA_037127315.1). NCBI lineage: Eukaryota > Metazoa > Mollusca > Cephalopoda > Sepiida > Sepiidae > Ascarosepion > Ascarosepion bandense. The sequence goes on along the minus strand of JBBBDQ010000923.1, from coordinate 1,666,329 downwards.
AAAGATGTTTTTCAAAATATTTGTTTGTCATAAAACTTTGAAGACTTCAAGGAATAAACACTCCTTTTTATATTAACATAGAAAATTGCTTAATGAGGAAATTGAACATTTCATCCAACTTGCCAACATAAATCACATGCCACACACTTGATTGACTAAATAGTCACAAACCAAATAGCAACGGTGAATTACTAAGTGCGTTAATCATCGAACGTAAGGGCATTTGTGATTCTTCCAGTTAAGGAAAACTGCAAATGCTTCAGTCGACTCTACATTAAATCTTTATGACTGAAATGAAAGAAAATTTTTATGCTGTTGAGATTGTGAAAAGGAAACAAACATCATTTAGCAGCAGAAGCTTGCAATTTTGAAACGAAAGTAAGGTAAAGTAAAATATAAAAAGAGAAGAAAATGAAAAGTGTATATTTTTGATTTCAGAGTACAGGCAAAAGTTAAGTTTTTTATTTTTTAATTCTCATATCACACACACCTTTCCTCACAGGCATGTTTCCGCCCATAACATTTTTACTACATATTAATTTTTGTTAAATTATAATCCCAGCTTTTGTCATTTGTTCCTGTTGGTTATTTTCCTATGACTGGAGTGGAAACTTAGGGCATACCTCTTGGCAACAAGTTTTATTTTTACTTTTCTTTTTATATTTTATAAAAAGTCATTGCAAATATATATATATATATATATATATATATATATTTAGTATATCGAGGCAGCAAGTAATTTTCTAGACATATTCTATTAAATATAAGAGACAATGAATGTCTATTATGTTTAATCATGAGCCGTTCTAAACGTCGTATTTTTGCTTTAATTTCAGTTGAAACTATTATTAGCATGCACCACACAAGTACCCTTTCACGACCCCTTAGGCAATATTTATACACAAATAGATGGCATTGCGATGGGATCTCCTTTAGGTCCCCTTTTTTCTAATTATTATATGGCAAATCTAGAAAATAAAATAATTAATGACAACAATAAACCCTGTATATATGTAAGATATATAGATGACATCTTTGTTTTAGCTAAGAATATCGATCAAATTAAATATCTTAAAAACCAATTTGAAAGTCACTCCGTCCTCAAGTTTACATTAGAACTTAATATTAATAACAAACTCCCATTCCTTGATGTATTCATTGATTCTAGCACACATAAATTTACTACTTCTCTATATAGGAAACCAACTAGCATAAATTCGTGTCTTCTTAATTATAATAGTGAATGTCCCCAACGATATAAGTTAGCTGTTATAAAAAACTTACTTCAACGCACACAAATGATATCTTCTTCCAAATCTATATTTTATAAAGAATTACACAACATTAAGCAAACACTAGTCAATAATGGATTTCCTAACTCCGTTATTGATCAACAAATTAAAATGTATCTCAACAAACTTAACAATAGCTCTAACAATAATGATAATATTAATAATGGTTTACATCAAAATAAACATAACACTATTAACTTATACTATTGCAACCAAATACATAATAATTATAAACAAGATGAAAAAACTCTCAAAAACATAATACGTAGAAATGTTAAACCAGTGGATAGTAATAATCAAATTAAACTTATTATATATTATAAAAAGTTTAAAACAATTGACCTCATAGTTTATAATAACCCAACAGGCACTAAACTAAATTCTTTACAAAAAACCAATGTAGTGTACCAATTTACATGCCCATTCAGAGATTGCATCTCTGATACTACTCAAAAACCTAGTACATATATTGGTTTTACCACAACCACGCTCTCCCGTAGACTTACATGTCATCTTTCTGATCAGAGTACTATTAAACAACATTTCTCTGAAAAACATAAACATGTAGGTAATATCAGACAGATTTTGGTCAACAATACGGTGATCCTTACTCATACACACAGTAAGAGGAACCTGCAGATATTGGAGGCCATGTACATCAAATCAAAACAACCAACACTCAATAAAATCAACTTTAAAACAGGAAATAACATATTACATTGCATTTGACTAGATGGTTTTGTTGTCATTTCGCGCTATCCCGCGGTGTGACGTCATAAAACCGCATCGCAAACTTAAGAACTGCGTTTATTATTTTTGGTAACTATTGCCGTTGCCAAGCGGAGTTTTATGTCAACACAAAATAAAATCGTTGGTGATGGTGGATTTTATAATATTTCAGTTTAAACTACCTCTCTGAAGATGGCTCATGTGAGCCGAAAGCTTAGAAGAAAACCAATAAATAATTATCCAAATGTTGGAGAATTTTTGTCTTTATTTTCAACTGAAATTAAAGCAAAAATACGACGTTTAGAACGCTCATGATTAAACATAATAGACATTCATTGTCTCTTATATTTAATAGAATATGTCTAGAAAATATATATATATATATATATATATATATATATGAGCGTTCAAATAAAACACCGTTACAAGAGTGTTCTTAAAAAAAAAACGGTAAATGGTAAAATCATTTATTAAAAATCGCCTGAAGGCACCACTCATGGTAGAAACCTAGGTCGTGTAATAACTTGTTTAAAAATGGAAAATATTTAAAAGTTCTACAATATAACTGTATTGAACACTTTTTAATACAATTTTTCTCTGGTCTCATCCTATTATGAACAAAAAGTAAGTATTAAACTATCACTATATATATATATATATATACACACACATACATACATGAATCATTCATTCAGTAATGAATTAAAACACTGTAACTACTGGCGTATGTATGCATGGTATATCACACGCTAAAAGTCTGCTTTCTTCTACCAAGCACCCATAGCTCAGAGGTAGAATCACTGACTGGGGCCAATTCGGTCAGGTTTCAATCCTGGATAAAAGCAATTGGATGTTTAACTGTACTGATGAGCTGTGATACAGCGAAACAGATCTGTCTGTGGATGACTGTATATATGTGTGTGTGTATCAAAAATACTCTACAAACTTTGAGGGCAGGTTCCACACACCAAAGCAAGGACAAAAGTCCATATGAACATATATGTCTGCAAATCCTTCATTTTTGGGTTCTTAAACTTAAAGATTATGGCAGATGATGCTGTGTTGCCATGTAGACTAGATTACATTTGTCATTCGTGTACATTTGTGGCTAGTCTGTCTTCAACATTTAACATGTGTAGTAATGGATTAACAGAAGAGTGTTCTGTTTAACAATGGCATGATATCAATATTATGAGCAGGCAGATATAATTTTTGCATACAGCTGCTTGAAACGTAATGGATGTGTCAGATTGTGTTTCCAGACCGAAGGCAGCCGAGTCATCCAACCTGTGCTGCTGAGACAAGATCTGTGACCCCACAAACTATGAATCAAGCAAGAACATTCTAAAGGCTGACAGTCTAGGTATCAGCGCACATCAAATGTTGTCTATCTCATAGTATTGCAAAGAGGGTATTTCAAGAGCAGGTTCTGTATCCTTATTGTATGCAGAATCTTTTGTTTTCTGATCTCTCGCCATGAGGGAACTTTTGCCGATTATTTATTACACAAACTGCTAAATTGTTGTTTGTCTCTACAGTCTTTTTTATAGATGAGACAACATTTGGAAGAGATGGAATCACAAATTTACACAACCAACATTTGTGGGCAGGTCAGAATCCCCATGGTACAATACACCTGCATCAGTTTACAATTAATGTGTTGGCTGAAATTGTAAGTGACTATTTGGTAGGTCCATATGTTCTGCCAGCACATCTGCAGGGACTATTTTGAACACCTTTCCAGACATGCTAGTCTTACGGCCATATCACGTTGAATACACCGGTTCTCGCTCGATCACCGAAGTTAAGCAATGTTGAGCCTGATCAGTACTTAGATGGGTGACCGCTTGGGAAAACCAGGTGATGTAAGTGTATAGTGACGGCTGTGCATTGTGGTGCAGTGGATATCGGCTCGGAAAGAGAAATCGGTGAGCCGAGTGTGAATTTCAGTTGAATACCCTGCATTCACTTAAGCACTGGTACCCTTGGGAAAAGTATTAATCCGTCCCTTCCCTCCAGTTATTGGTTAAATAACAAGGGTAGGACTTGGAGACCCTGCCCTTAAAAACAAATCCCAATGAATCTTGATACTCAAAAAGAAAAAAGTATTACTAGACACAAAAAAAGAAAAAAAATTTAGTTGGCAATAAATGACCCGCCGAGGTTAATATGCCATAAAACAAAACAACCAACATGCTAGAGGATGTACTCCTCCTAATACAAAGATGCATGTGGTTCATGCATGATGGGGTTTCAGCATATTTTAGTCACATTGTGATGCACTGACTGACATCTACCATAAAAGATGGATATGTAAGGGGGTAAGAGCCACCTAAAATAATTGGTTTATGTAGCAGACTTTAATAATGCAGATATGTTTCATCAATGTGTCAGCCATTCGAATCTGTATGAGAGTATTTGAAAGGGTCCTGCAGTCAATAATCCAATGTCTGTATCCATATGTAGAAGCAAGCAGAGGACATTCTGAATATTTGTTATAAATTACTGTTGAGGTACAACGGTGGTCTTTTGAACATGTTTATATGGCCATTTTACCTTGTTTTGATGTGAGGAACCCACCCCCAAAGTTTAAGTATTTTTGATACTCTGTGTGTGTGTGTGTGTGTATATTAGAATAGATTTTTTTAATCTGACAACCTAAAATTTTCTAAATGACAGTTTCCTCTGCCCAGGTTGATACAGGTTCAAATCTTGCTGGAGAACACACATTTTTCTTTAATAAGATTTCTCAAATATTCAGGCCGGTAGACAAAAATAAACAAACATAATATGTAATAAATAAATGGACTGCCTATTTAAATATGAGTATCCACTAAAAACAATGTTTAAAGTGATAAGAAGCTGTCAGAATAATAAAAATAAGTTTTATATATATATTTTAGAAAAGATTTTTGATTTATTATAATGGTTAATACATATTTCATCGCATCATGATGTTATTATTGCGGCTTGTCAGACCCAAATTGTATAACAGTTGATCCTCAAAATATCACCCCCCCCCAAAAAAAATTGTTTTACACAGATGCTCACATGTCCATATTTAGAATAGACATTTGTAATTATTTACAAAAAATTTCTCGCTCATTCAAAAAGATCCCCAAAGAATAGAAAAAAGCAAGTATTACCCATTGTAATAAATCAAAAATCTTTTCTAAATTATATTACTCTGTTAAATTAAATAAATGAATTTAACATTGAGTTCATCTCTATTGGAATTTCCCTGGATAGTGTACCAAGTGTGCTATGTTTTATTTATATATATATATATAGAGAGAGAGAGAGAGGAAAAACTACTAAAAAGTTGTAAGTTTAAAAATGTATTTTTCTGATAGTATTTATTTATTTCTATTATTATATTTGATATTTCAGACCGTCTTCGGCCTTTCATCAGAAACAAATGATTTTAAAATTTAAATTAGAAACGTATTTCGCGAGAGCGTTCTTCCGAGAGATTGTTTATATCACGTGACACAGAAAGCGACAGATTGTTTTAAATATTTGTAAACGTAAACCTAAACCTGTCTTTAATAATACTTATAAATTTTGTTTTAGAGAAAATTTTTTATTGTATCTAAAAAAATGTTTAACTATTGAAATATTTATAAAGATTCAAAACACCTAAGTCCCTATTTAACCCTAGCCTGTGTGTATTTAATTTTAAAATCCAGTATTTTTCTTTCTTTCTGCGTGAGTATGTAGAACTAAAATCAGAATCTATTAGTAAACATTTGCAGTTTTCTAGTGTGTGTCCTGGTTGATTGAAGTGTTTGGCTATGGGGGAATATTGGTTGTTCTGGCGTATGCTAAGTTTATGATTATTGAAACGGAATCTAAAGCTATTTCCAGATTCACCAATATATCCACTATTTGGACATATTGAACAGAAGAGAAAATATATAATGTTTTGGCTGTCACAGGTGAGGCGTGGTGAGTTTAATTTGATGTTGGTGTTGGGTAGAGAAAATACTGCGTCGTTTACTAAATGTTTGCAAATTAAACACCGGGATTTCAGACATTTGAAGTTCCCTGATAGGTTTGTATTTTTTAGATATTTGGTAGAATTGAGGATAGCTGATAGGTTGAGTGTTTGTTTCATTGCATTTATGGGTGGTTTATCGAAAATGTCTTTGATTTTTTTTTTGTTTGATTGGAGGTTCTTGTAATCATTTTTTAAATTTTTAATAAGTGTGTGGGAATATTGATTGTGGTTAAAAACCATGGGAATTCGGTTGTTGTTGTTTTCTTGTATGTGAGAAGTGTGTTGCAATTTATGTGGATTTATATAAAAAGTAGAATATTTGATATTTAAGTCAGGTAAATTCCGATAGATGAACTCCAAAAGAACTCAAATTTATTTATATAATTTAACAGAGTAATATAATCTATAAAATTTATTAGATATTCTACAATTTAATGGGTAATATGTATTTCGCAGCAAACCTGCTCGTTGGACCCAAATGATACAACAGTTAAAATTCAAAATAATCCAGAAAAAGAATTACGCACTGACACTCACGTGCCCATATATATATATATATATATATATATATATATATATATATATATACTAGCAGTATAGCTCGGCATTTGCTCCGGTGTAATGAAAGCTTTAAAACTAATCCATGGTCCTGGAGCTCGGACTCAGCCTAAAGAATATTTGTGTGAAGTTTGGTAAGAATCGGATAAAAATTGTGGATTTGTATAAAGGGCATACAGACAGATAAACAGACACACACACGAACATCTTGCCTTTTATATATATATATATATATATATATATATATATATATATATATAATCGATTTTCTGGACTATTGTAAGAACTGCAACCTTGAAACTTCTGAATATTGTTTCTTGTCTTTGTCTATGAGTGTATCAAATTTGATTAAAATCAGACCACTACTTCTATGACCCGATTTTTTTTCGATTATCATCGGGGGTACCTCGTCACAAAACCTAGCTAAGAACACTCGCAGACGCTTATAGTACGCCTGTGCAAGTTTTCAAGAAAATCGGTTCAGCCGTTTTGGAGTCTATAGGTAACGGATACACACACACATACACACAAAGTTCCATTTATAAATAAGTTTAGATATATATTTTGTCTCAGATTTCTTGTCTAAATGTGAAACTTGTTTTTTGTTTTAGGAAGAAGCTGAGAAACGAGAAGAACGTGCTCGGCGGTTTGGTTTAGAAGACACAAGTCAGCAGGTGGACGTGGCTGCCCTCTACAGTAGGTGAGATTGAATCTGGTTACACCATACACTATTTCATGGGGTCAGCGATATGCTGCTTATAACAAAGTTGACTTGATTTTATTATGAAGTTTAGCTTCACTTTGCATCTTGGCATTATTGCCTTGCTTGGGGTGAATTGATTAGAATAAAATAATTGCTATTATATCTATTGTCAGTTAAGACTGATGAAGATGTATACATCCTCATTTAGTTTGTTGAAATACATGTTTGACGTACAAACCCTGAATCAATATCATTTCATGCTTAAAGGCATGAATCTAATCTTCCCTTGAATCACCATTTTTATCCTTTTGTATAAGGTTGTGTTTTTTTTACTGATATAAAATTCTTTTTTGTTTCTAAGTGAAGATGTTTGTTAGATTTTTCTGACTCAGTTGTTTCGTAATTGAACCAGTCACAGCTTACTAGACATGTTATCCTGTTTTCATATCCAAATACCAGTAATTGATAATTTAACCCATACGACAGCCACTATGTCAAAATGCTTAGTTTCAAGTTTGGCCTTTTCTATCTGGGAGATTGGCAGAGCAGGGCTGATATTATTCCATTTTTCCGACATATACATTTGATCAATGATGGAAAGGACTTTACTTATAGAGAAGGAATTCTAAACTCAAAATAAAATTAGGAATAAACACAACTGATGATGAATTAACAGTGCAAAAAAAAATTTATAAAAATTTGCTTCAGTCTACATAGTCTTTTGGGACAATTCAAATCTCGAGTTCTGTAGTGGGGCTCATCTAAACTTATTTATGAATGGAACTTTGTATGTGTGTGTCTGTGTCCGTTACATATAGACTTCAAAATGGCTGAACCGATTTTCTTGAAAATTTACACAGTTGTACTATAAGCATCTGTGAGTGTTCTTAGCTAGGTTTTGTGTCAAGGTACTCCCGATAAATATCGATAATTGAAAAAATTGGGTTATAGAATGAGTGGTCCGATTTTAATCAAATTTGATAGACTCATAGACAAAGACATAAGAAACGATATTCAGAAGTTTTAAGGTTACAGTTCTTACAATAGTGCAGAAAATTTATATATATATATATGGCAAGATGTTTGTGTGTGTGTGTCTGTTTATCTGCCTGTATGTCTGTATTTTTTTCAGCCCTTTTATGTTAGTTTTTGCTTCAGGTTTAGCTATAAGTAGGTATAATTGTAGTTCTTAGTTTCAGCCATGATACCATTTACTCAGAGGACTTATTTAGCCTTCAAGATTCAGTTTACGATGAAAAAACTTATTTGATATCGATACCAGGAAATCAAAATTTGACTTACGTCCATTCATTTTTCTTTCAGTCTATGATTTTGCTTTAACTGGAAACAACTATTGCTTTTTAGTCTTTCGTGTCAATGTCTAAAGAGTCGAGCTCCAGGACCATGGATTAGTTTTAAAGCTTTCATTACACCCGAGCAACGCCGGGCTATACTGCTTGTAAAATATAACTCGAGAAATATCAGGTTTTTAGGTTGTTGTGTTTTTTTTTTTAAGCTTAATTTATACATTCAAACAAATTTTTATCTAGCATTGTAAAAATACAATGCTGAAAAAATGACTAAAAGATAATTGAAAATGGAGAAAAATTGGGATCTCAATGCTTGCCTCGTACCTAAGATCTGCGTTTCTTCCTGGTGCTGAAAGGGATGTGTGTTTCATCCTGGAGCCGAGAAAAATGACTATTTCCTACTGCTGCTGGCATATGTTTTGTTAATTCTGGTAAAAGCCGAAAATTGAAACTCTAATTTCTAAGGCTGGCAGGCTCTTCCCATTTAGAATATTAGTGCAACACAATCTTCCCTATCATCCTCATCATTTGGGTTTGTGCTAAATGAAGTAAAGGTCTATAACGCTTTTGTCTGAAAGGATTTCAAATGCCGCTATAAAAAGGAAATTTTAGTTGGGCTTTCCTCATTTCAAAAGCCTTTACAGTAAGGAAATGAAAAAAAAACTTTTTTTTTTCTTTTCTTTAAACAATAGAGGCATTTGAACCCTGCCTCTTTATATTGTTATGAGGATGCATTTATATATAAAGATAATAATAATAATGTCTAAAAAGTTGTAGTAAGGGATTCTATTTAGTCATACTTGTTATTCCAAAAAAGTTTTAATTCATGAAGTAGTCGTAAAAATAAGGAAATTAGAAATAGAATGTTTGGAAGATGCTAGAATGTTCCAGTAAAATCGAGAGAATTCGAAAGGTTCTAGAAATATGCAAATTAGGTGTTCCCCTATATGTTTTGGGCAGAGAACAGTCAGTTGTTACCAGGGTTTGCTGATGTTATCAACCCCGGTTATGATTCAATTATAATTACTGGTGATGACTCTCCTTAGCAAATATGGCTTGATTTCAAGACATTTGAAGAGGTCCTGATGCATCTGCATGTGCCGCTTCTGGTCATTGTTCAGCAGCTTTTCCACTTACCCAAATCTTTGGTAATAATCTTCCAGATTACCATGATCAGCTCACTTGTGATCTGTTGAACAGTCAGCCAATGATCTCTATACACCACACGCCTCACATGCTTAACATTAGCCTCAGTCCTGCTCATGTAAGGCCGTCCACTCTTGGAGTCATTTTCACATCTTGCTGAAATTTGAAATCGCCGTTATATACTTCCCAGATATTATATCACGTGGTGATTATAATTCCTACCCCGCTCATGGCTCACACGACACACTAAGTTCTGTGTGACACGATAACTAGGCGTATATTAAGGTGGATTTGTAAAATATGGATTTTATTATAATAGATGAAGAATAGAAAATGGTTAAAGAATAGAAAAATAGTTTAAAAACATGTTTTGTTTAACAAAAAAAAAAGTACTTAGTGAAAAAGAAAAGGAAAAAATAAATAAATGCTTTTTCTTTTATAAGTAAATTTAAAATATTTGACTAAGTCATTTGATGTGATAAAAGATAAAGTTTAGGAAATAGATTTTTGAGTGACCAGGTCAAGAACTGTCTTTACTGTATCTTGACCACACATTAAGAAAAGATAATAGAATTTTCCCTTTCTCCAGGCAATAAAAAAAACGCCTGGTTATGGGTAAAGTGTCAGGGCTATAAAAACATCCGGCGGCCTTCACACGAAGCTTTATTAAGATAAATACAAGTGATTTTTCCGAGCCGATCAGTTGAGTTAGTTAGTTCAGCCGGGCGTGTGCTTAAAGTAGGGAAACTCCGTTCGTCTGTGGCGGTCGGTTCGGCATTTGATCTCCATTAATTAGAGTTACAGCTGAGTGTCACATCACCTGCCCCAACTGCAAGACTAACTCTAAACAAAATAAAGCATCGAATTGACTCATCCAAGTTGTGGAAGTTCTTTCCTTGTAGTTTATCTTGTACCCCCAGCTTGAGACTCCAACTTTTTCAACAAACCCCCGGCAACATCACATTGTGGAGAACGGCCGCTGGAGAAATTGTTCGGACATCCACTGGGGTGTTACATCTGTTACTTTTCTGACACTTTAAATTACTTTGCAGTCACTTAGTATATTCACATTAACTTATTAAAAAACTAAAGAACATATAATTTACTATTATCTCAAAGAAGATATGGTTAGTCTTATTTAGCACAATGTCATAACAATGAGACATGCAGTACTGATATAATTTGGTAGCAGTGGGTTGATTGTGGATAAGATAGCTCCAGACACACTAATAGTTTTCTCAAAATAAAAATGTTTTTAAAAATTTTAGAATTTTTGAGATGAGGTGTTATCATTATTTACACTATTCATATTCAGACTATTGTCCTCATCTTTGTTGTTGTTATCAGAACGGTTTAGCCATTGAGCTCTCCAGCCTTCTTCAGATAAAAATTGTCACAAAATACTGTTGATTTATTTAAGACGCAATAGTAGATGCAAATGAAATGGAAACTTATACTTAGCATCAGGTGTAGACAGTTGAGTTTTTTGAGATACGTAACGCAAAAGGAGGGCTTAGAGAATCTAATAATCACAGGACAAATAGAGGGTAAAAGAGAGACAGGAAAATAGTGCAAAACGTACTTGATGGGCTTGGGAAAGTGGATTATGGAACAGGGTTTGGAAGAGATATTCAGAGGAGAAATGTTAAGAACGTCAAGTGATAGGAGTAAGTGGAAGTCCGTGATCGCCTACGTTCTAACAAGGCACAGTTCATAAAGATCATTTCTACAGGTCTCTAATTTGAATTTAGATACATTGTGTTTAAAATTTTTCTAGTTGAATTGTTCATCTATATTGCATATGAACTATTATTGTACATAGGCTGGAATGATCTATTATGACAGGTCTCTAATTTGTATTTAGATATATCTGTATTTATTTTCAATGTTTCTAGTTGAATTGTTCACCTATATTGCATATGATCCATTATTGTACATAATTAGTTTAGAATAAAATTCACATAAATTTAAAAAAAATAAATATTAAAGTTTTAAGAATTATATAAATAAATACAAAAATGGAATTTTAATTTCATTATTAGTAACTTCTATCATCATTTTAGAACCGAGCTGTATGAATTCACTTTCTGTGTCAAGAACATTAGCACATTCCAATTATTCCTGATCAAAAAAGTTTTTACAGTCTAAAATGTTCATTTACAATCCTCTGCTTTGTGCATGATTAAATTTTCCATGTTTATGATTTTTTAAAATTCCTCATTTATTTCAGTTCAGTTTATAATTTATTTTTAATCAGAAATTGATGGAAAAAAAGTGTTCTTGCTTGTTTATTAAAGCCAAATTCGGTCTCTCCAATCAGATCCTAATGCTTTTCACATTTGGAGGTAAATAATAGAAATATCTACATTTAAGTCCTTCAACCTCAGCTCTTGGGTTTTTATAATATATTGTCCTTTCTTTGCTTTGTTTATTAAAGCCAAATTCAGCTCCTTCTCCAATCAGATCCTACTGCTTTTCACATTTGGAGGTAAATAATAGAAATATCTACATTTAAAAGTCCTTCAACTCCTAATTCAGGGTTTTATAATATATCCTTTTTCTGTTTTGTTTATTAAAGCTAAATTCAGGCCTTCCAATCAGATCCTAATGCTTTTCACATTTGGAGGTAAAATAATAGAAATATCTACATTTAAGTCCTTCAACCTTCATTTGGGTTTTATAATATATCCTTTTCTTGCTTTGTTTATTAAAGCCAAATTCGGTCTTCCAATCAGATCCTAATGCTTTCACATTTGGAGGTAACAGAAATATCTACATTTAAGTCCTTCAACCTTCATTTGGGTTTTATAATATATCCTTTTCTTGCTTTGTTTATTAAAGCTAAATTCGGTCTTCCAATCAGATCCTAATGCTTTTCACATTTGGAGGTAACAATAGAAATATTCATTTGTCCTTCAACCTTCATTTGGGTTTTATAATATATCATTTTCTTGCTTTGTTTATTAAAGCCAAATTCAGTCTTCCAATCAGATCCTAATGCTTGCATTTGGAGGTAAATAATAGAAATATCTACATTTAAGTCCTTCAACCTTCATTTGGGTTTTATAATATATCATTTTCTTGCTTTGTTTATTAAAGCCAAATTCAGTCTTCCAATCAGATCCTAATGCTTTTCACATTTGAGGCAAATAACAGAACATTCATTTAGTCCTTCAACCTTCATTTGGGTTTTATACTATATCCTTTTTCTTGCTTTGTTTATTAGCCAACGGGTCTTCCAATCAGATCCTAATACATTTGGAGGTAAATAATAGAAATATCTACATTTAAGTCCTTCAACCTTCATTTGGGTTTTATAATATATCCTTTCTTTGCTTTGTTTATTAAAGCCAAATTCGGCTCCTTCAATCAGATCCTAATGCTTTCTCACATTTTGGAGGTAAATAATAGAAATATCTACATTTAAGTCCCTTCAACCTTCATTTGGGTTTTATAATATATCCTTTTTCTTGCTTTGTTTATTAAAGCCAAATTCGGTCTTCAATCAGATCCTAATGCTTTTCACATTTGGAGGTAACAATAGAAATATCTACATTTAAGTCCTTCAACCTTCATTTGGGTTTTATAATATATCCTTTTCTTGCTTTGTTTATTAAAGCCAAATCGTCTTCCAATCAGATCCTAATGCTTTCACATTTGGAGGTAAATAATAGAAATATCTACATTTAAGTCCTTCAACCTTCATTTGGGTTTTATAATATATCCTTTTCTTGCTTTTGTTTATTAAAGCCAAATTGCCCCAATCAGATCCTAATGCTTTTCAGCATTTGGGAGGTAACAATAGAAATATCTACATTTAAGTCCTTCAACCTTCATTTTGGGTTTTATAATATATCCTTTCTTGCTTGTTTATTAAAGCCAACTCGGTCTTCCAATCAGATCCTAATGCTTTCTTACATTTGGCGTAAATAATAGGAAATATCTACATTTAAGTCCTTCAACCTTAATTCAGGTTTTATAATATATCCTTTTCTTGTTTGTTTATTAAAGCCAAATCTTTGTCTCTCTCCAACTGTGATCCTAATGCTTTTCACATTTGGAGGTAAATAATAGAAATATCTACATTTAAGTCCTTCAACCTTCATTTGGGTTTTATAATATATCCTTTCTTTGCTTTGTTTATTAAAGCCAAATTCGGTCTTTCCAATCAGATCCTAATGCTTTTCACATTTGGAGGTAAATAATAGAAATACTTCAATATTTAGTCTCAACTTTAATTCAGGTTTTTATAATATATCCTTCTGCTTTGTTTATTAAAGCCAAATCTGTCTTCCAATCAGATCCTAATGCTTTTCACATTTGAGGTAAATACTAAAATATCTACATTTAAGTCCTTCCCAACCTTTAATTCAGGTTTTATAATATATCCTCTTGCTTTGTTTATTAAAAGCCAAATTCGTCTTCCAATCAGATCCTAATGCTTTTTCACATTTGGAGGTAACAGAAATATCTACATTGGTCCTTCAACCTTAATCCAGGTTTTATAATATATCCTTTCTTGCTTCGTTTATTAAAGCCAATCAAGTCTTCCAATCAGATCCTAATGCTTTTCACATTTGGAGGTAACAATAGAAATATTCATATTTGTCCTTCAACCTAATTCAGGTTTTATAATATATCCTTTTCTTGCTTTGTTTATTAAAGCCAAATTGGTCTTCCAATCAGATCCTAATTACACATTTGAGTGTAACAATAGAAATATCTACATTTAAGTCCTTCAACCTTAATTCAGGTTTTATAATATAATTTTCTTGCTTTGTTTATTAGCCACCTCAAATTTTCCAACTGGATCCTAATGCTTTTCACATTTGAGAATAATAGAAATATCTACATTTAAGTCCTTCAACCTTAATTCAGGTTTTATAATATATCCTTTTGCTTTGTTGTACAGCTTCTAAATCGGTCTTCCAATCAGATCCTAATGCTTTTCACATTTTAGGAAATAATAGAAATATCTACATTTAAGTCCTTCAACCTTCATTTGGGTTTTATAATATATCCTTTTTATTGGTTTTATTAAAGCCAAATTGGCCCTTCCAATCAGATCCTAATGCTTTTCACATTTGGAGGTAAATACAGAAATATCTACATTTAAGTCCTTCCAACCTTAATTCAGGTTTTATAATATATCCTTTGCTTTGTTTATTAAAGCCACCCGGTCTTCCAATCAGATCCTACTGCCACATTTGGAGGTAAATAGAAATATCTACATTTAAGTCCTTCAACCTTCATTTTGGTTTTATAGCTATATCATTTTCTTGCTTTGTTTATTAAAGCCAAATTCAGATCTTCCAATCGAATCCTAATGCTTTTTTCACATTTTGGAGGTAAATAATAAAAGTATCTACATTTAAGTCCTTCAAACTTCATTTGGGTTTATAATATATATCCTGCTTTTGTTTCATTAAAACGGAAATTAGGTCTTCCAATCAGATCTAATGCTTTTCATTTGGAGGTAAATAATAGAAATATCTACATTTAAGTCGCCTTCATTTGGGTTTTATAATATATCCTTTTCTTGCTTTGTTTTATTAAAGCCAAATTGGTCTTCAATCAGATCTAATGCTTTCACATTTGGAGGTAAATAATAAGAAATATCTACATTTAAGTCCTTCAACCTTCATTTGGGTTTTATAATATCCTTTTTACTTTGTTTATTAAAGCCAAATTCGAGTCTTCAATCAGATCTAATGCTTTTCACAGCTGGAGGCAAATAATGAAATATCTACATTTTGATCGCTTCAACCTTATTCAGGTTTTATAATATATTCTTGCTTTGTTTATTAAGAAGTAAATTGAATATTGAGAAATCGAATCTAATGCTTTTCACATTTTGAGTAAATAATGAAATATCTACGACTAAGTCCTTCAACCTTCACATTTGGGTTTATAATATCCTTTTCTTGCTTTGTTTATTAAAGAAGCCAAATTGAATCAATCAGATCTAATGCTTTCATTTGAGTAAATAATAATATCTACGACTGATCCTTCAACCTTCATTTGGGTTTATAATATATTTTCTTGCTTTGTTTATTAAACCAAATTGATCTTCAATCGAATCCTAATGCTTTTCACATTTGGAGGTAAATAATGGCTCTATCTTGTTTAAGTCCTTCAACCTTCATTAGAGTTTTATAATATATCCTTTTCTTGCTTTGTTAAACCAAGTACGATTAAATCAGATCTATTCTTTTTCACATTTGGAAGTAAAATAATAGAAATATCTACATTTAAGTCCTTCCAACCTTCATTTGAGTTTTATAATATATCCTTTTCTTGCTTTGTTTATTAAAGCCAAATTGGTCTTCCCAATCAGATCTAATGCTTTCCCACATTTGGAGGTAAATAATAGAAATATCTACATTTAAGTCCTTCAACCTTCATTTGGGTTTTATAATATATCCTTTTCTTGCTTTGTTTATTAAAGCCAAAATTGATCTTCCAATCAGATCTAATGCTTTTCACATTTGGAGTAAATAATAAAAATATCTACATTTAAGTCCTTCAACCTTCATTCGGGTTTATAATATATCCTTTTCTTGCTTTGTTTATTAAAAACCAAATTCGGTCTTCCAATCAGATCCTAATGCTTTTACATTTGGAAGGTAAATAATAGAAATATCTACATTTAGTCCTTCAACCTTCATTCGGGTTTTTTATAATATATCCTTTTCTTGCTTTGTTTATTAAAGCCAAATTCGGTCTTCCAATCAGATCCTAATGCTTTTCACATTTGGAGGTAAATAATAAAAATATCTACCATTTAAGTCCTTCAACCTTCATTTGGGTTTTATATCCTGCTCCTTTTCTTGCTTTGTTTATTAAGTAAATTCGGTCTTCCAATCAGATCTAATGCTTTTCACATTTGGAGGTAAATAATAAGAAATATCTACATTTTTAAGTCCTTCAGCAACAATTCAGGTTTTATAATAATACTTCTTGCTTGTTTATTAAAGCCAAATTCGGTCTTCCAATCGAATCTAATGCTTTCATTTGGGGTAAATAATAAAATATCTACATTTAAAATTATTTCTTCATACATTTGGGTTTATAATATATCCTTTTCTTGCTTTGTTTATTAAAAATAGTCGGTCTTAAATCAGATCCTAATGCTTTTCACATTTGGAGGTAAATAATAGAAATATCTACATTTAAGTCCCTTCAACTTTTAATTCAGGTTTTAATATATCCTTTTCTTGCTTTTTTGTTATTAAAATAAATTGATCTTCAATCAGATCCTAATGCTTTTCACATTTGGAAGTAAATAATGAAAATATCTACATTTAAGTCCTTCAACCTTCATTTAGGTTTATAATATATCCTTTTCTTGCTTTGTTTATTAAAGCCAAATTCGGTCTTCCAATCAGATCCTAATGCTGCATTTGGAGGTAAATAATATCATTTAAGTCCTTCAACCTTCATTTGGGTTTGTAATATATCCTTTTGTTTACTTTGTTTATTAAAGCCAAGTCGGTCTTCCAATCAGATCCTAATGCTTTTCACATTTGGAGATAAATAATGAAATATCTACATTTAAGTCGCTAATATTCATTTTAAGGTTTTATAATATATCCTTTTCTTGCTTTGTTTATTAAAGCCAAATTCAGTCTTCCAATCAGATCTAATGCTTTCACATTTGGAGGTAAACCGTAAATATCATTTAAGTCCACAACCTTCATTTGGGTTTATAATATATCCTTTTCTTGCTTTGTTTATTAAAGCCAAATTAAGGTCTTTAATCGAATCTAATGCTTTTCACATTTGGAGTAAATAATGATATCTACATTTAAGTCCTTCAACCTTAATTCGGGTTTACTTAATATATCCTTTTCTTGCTTTGTTTATTAAAGCCAAATTCGGTCTTCCAATCGAATCTAATACTTTTCACATTTGGAGTAAAAAAATAATAGAAATATCTACATTTAAGTCCTTCAACCTTAATTCAGGTTTTATAATATATCCTTTTCTTGCTGTTTATTAAAGCAGAATTCGGTCTTTAATCTGAATCCTAATGCTTTTTCACATTTGAGTAAATAATAGAAATATCTACATCTAAGTCCTTCAACCTGCATTTTACATTCTGGTTTCAGCCACCAGTTTAAAAAGAGATTAAGTTTCGTTGTTTTTGTGTGTGCATGTTCCATCTCTTATCAGTGTGATGTAAAAATATTTATTTTAAATTATTTACTTTTAAAATAACTATAATTTCACCTCCTCAGTACCTAACCAGTTATCCAAAACTAATGTCCTATCATTGCTGGGATGATGATAATTTTGAACTCTGTCAGAGATCTTGTTTTAAAAGTTGAGTTTTAATGTCTCCTAAGAACTTGTTTAACACACGATGAACGAGACTGTCTAACGTGTATTCACAGTCATTTGAAGAAAGATGCTTTAAAGCTTGGGATTTTGAAAGAACAGGAAATCATTGCTTGTGACCAAAAGTCAATTGTCTTCACCTCTTTAAAATTGTAATATTTGGCAAATTTATTCAGTGTTTCATGTCTAAGGTTGCTGATCTCATGGTTTAATTTATGCTATTAAGTCAAGTTTTTAAATTTAAAATAAGTATTTTCTTTCTCTTGTCTTAGCTTGGGAATTCGTGAGGAAGATGTTCCAAAAGACGAACGAGGCATCAGATTGGAGGCAGTACATATACGAGGAGTGAAAAACATGAGCACCAAAGATGTCTTTGAGTACTTTCAGGAATTTGCACCGTCCAGTGTGGAATGGATTGAAGACAATTCCTGTGAGTATGCCACCAATACACTTTAAATTTTAAAAAAAAGTTGTATACTTTTAAAAGTATTTTTTGTTTATATCAGTGAATTCTGATATAACTTTGGAAGAAGTATTTTTTTAAAATTTTATGTTCTAGATGGTTGTTTTTGTCTTTTGAAAGCAATTGATATCAAACATTTTTTTATGTAATTATCATGAATATATTTTGTGAATAGATATTGTTTTTGAAACTTTTTATTAGAAATATTATCAAATATAGAACGTGTAAGAATAACAAACCTGCAAGAGTGTTTAGAATGTCTGGTCGTCTTAGGCCCGCTACTGGTAACATGTAACCCAGTTTGACCTGCTGCATTGGCATTTAAAGGAGGTTCCCCTCTAGCTTTTCTTCTTGTGAGGAGGGTGGCATGTCACCTACATGACGAAACAAATAAGACCTGTCAAGGGGCAGATGAGCTACTCATGGAACACAATGCCCAATAGATAATTTTGTAATAAATTATAATTTGTACATGTACTAAACTATAATTCATAATAAATATTCATAGTTCTATTTCTATATTGATCACTGTTTTAAAGTAATGTTTTGAACGTTGTTAATATTTTCGTTGTTCTTTATTCACTTGGAGATATATACTAAACATATCTTGGTGTTAGGATCATTTAATGCTGCAGCATCATGTAACGTAAATTTTGTGTATCCTAATGATCCTAACATAAGATATGTTTAGAAAATTATTTGCTGCCTCGATACACTAAATATATATATATATGATTGATACAAAATTTATCAGCTAACTTTGTAGATAAACCCTTTTTTAGTTTCTCTGTTTCCTCATGTTTCAGCAATTTATATTATATATTTATATCAATTGCTGTATATATATAAGGATTTTCAAGCCTTGAATTGGAACCTTCTTAGAAATGATGCCTCAATAAAAATACTACTAACTAATATGTAAATAAACCTTATAAATTATTCTTTGATCAAATTAAGTACTTTAAAACAGTAGTTCCTAAACTTTTTTTTGTCTGGTTTTGCATTTTTGGAATAAAAATTTGTGTCACTGAATTTCGTGATTTTGTACATTTCAAAATAATAAAAAAACTGTGGGTTAAAGGGAGATAACTGGCAGAACTAAGACTTAAATGCTTAATATTTGAGCAAATTTTGTGTCAACAAGAGACGCTAAAATCAGGAGAAGGATTTTGAATAAACTTGAAAATGAGCTCAATCTCACTTTACAAAACCTAGCAGAAAAATTGTCTGAGATTTATAAATATTCAACAAAATGCTAAGGATATCAAAGTAAGCGGTGTGTTGCTCATTAAAAAAGGTGCGCCAAGTGAAGAAGTAAAAAGACATTACTCCTGATTCCTGCTACGCATGTCGAGAATGACATCTGTCTGTCCATTCAAAAATAAGGAATATTTTCGTTGCATAAGAAAAGGACGTAAAAAACTCACTGTAAGATAAGAATAAAAAAAAAATGATCAATCGCATTAAAGTAACTCATGCAAATGAATCTTCCAGTCAGAATACAGGAAAATTTGTGCAGGTAAAAATGCGGAACAAAAATATCAAATTGCAATTGGATAGCAGATCAGACTTAAGTATAATAAATGAATATACATGAAGAAAAATTGGACAACCAATGTTAATGGTTACCAAGAAAATCATTTGTAGTGTATAGGACAGAAAATAAAATTCGAATGTGACTTTAAATGCAAAAACATCAGTGTTAAGTCTGTTTGTAATGTTTTTGGGATAGATTGGATGGAGCAATTTAAATCGTGGGACAGTCCAATCAGTTTGTTTTGCCAGAGAGTTAATAGTTCTATCAACAAAACAGAAATTTTAACCAAAAAACTGAAAACTAAATTTCCAGAGATATTTTCTGGTGGTCTAGGGGGGTATAATAAATTGAAAGTGAAATTCATGCTAAAGGAAAACATACGACTAATTTTCAAAAAGGAAAGGAATTTACCCTTTGCATCATTAAAACAAATAAATGATGAGCTTGATAGACTAAAAAAAAAAAATGGGTTTTTGTCCAAAATTGACTATAGCGACTGGGCTTCATCTACAGTCTACACAAAAAAAAAAAAATTGAAAGAGATACGTGTGTGTGCATATTTTTCCACAGGCTTGAATGATGCTCTCAAAAGTTATTACCCACTTCAAGGGTCAGAAGAGGTTTGTGCATAATTTAGCAAAGGTCAGATATTTTCTAAAATCAACCTGAGCAACACATATCTTCAGATTTAGGTTGATGACGAATGTTAAAGATTATTGACCATAAATACACATCGTGGATTGTATAAATTCAATTCTTTGCCATTTGGCATAAAGGTTGCTCCAGCTATTTTTCAGCAAGTCATGGACATGATGCTGAGTGGACTCGACTTTGCAGTCCAATATCTTGACGACATATTGCTGAAAAATTGAAAACCTAAAACATAAGTAAATGTTTTTGAAGTTTTCAAAAAAATCAAAGACTCTGGATTCAAGTTGAGAGATGAAAAGTGTGAATTCTTTATGGACAAAAACAAATATTTGGGACAAATAATTGACAAGAATGGCAGGAGACCTAATCCAGCACAAGCCAGTGCTATAAAAGACATGCCTGTTCCTGAAAATGTCATTTCTCTACAAAGTTTTCTGGGATTAGCAAGCTATTAAAATGTTTTTGTGCCAAACATGCATTGTTTGCAAGCTCCATTAAATGTACTATTGAAGAAACTCTGAATGGGTTTAGTTGACAGAGTGCCAGGAAAAATTAATGAAATGTTAACGTCAGACTTGTTTTTGTCATGTTACTATCCAAAAAAAAAGAAATGTAGCAAGTGACACTAGTACATACTGTATAGTAGCCTGCATTATGCATAAATTCAAAGACAACTTAAACCTATTGCACACGCATCCAGGATGCTTATTCCAGCTGAAAAAAAATTATTCTGTGATAGAAAAGGCAACTTTAGGGATTGTCTTTGCTCTTAAAAAATTTCACGGATTCATGCACAAGAGAAGGTTTAGTTTACAAACAGACCACAAAAAACAACTGAATATTGTTAAGATCAAAATAATTTGTTAAAGATTTACAGGATTAAAAAAGAAAAAAATAGGAAACTAATCTATCATAAAAGTAAATAATATACGTCAAGGGAAAAAAAATAGACATCAGGAAAATTAAAATTTTGAAAGATGTAAATTAAATTAGAAATAAATCCAACATGGCATCAACATTTAAGTAATACTTCTGACATAAATAAATTTATAATTGGATAAATAATAGAAATTATTTTGTAATATATATATATATATATATATATATATATATATATATATATATAGATAGTTGTCAGTCCGTAAACGGTGAGGATAATCCAACAAGATTTCCTTAATATAAATTATTAATAGGTAGACCCATATAGAGAGCTCAATGGGTATTACCCAGAGCGATATGAAGTTTATAAAGGAAAACTCAACACGTCATATTAGTTATAAACTATAGTTCATTTCAATGAGCTTAAACAGCTCATTTCATCAGACCCTTTTTCCTTTATATATATATATATATATATATATATATAAGCTTAGAAGAAAATCAATAAATAATTATCCAAATGTTGGAGAATTTTTGTCTTTATTTTCAACTGAAATTAAAGCAAAAATACGACGTTTAGAACGGCTCATGATTAAACATAATAGACATTCATTGTCTCTTATATTTAATAGCATATGTTTAGAAAATTACTTGCTGCCTTGATATACTAAATATATATATATATATATATATATATATATATATATAATTAATCTCAAGTTATGTTGCTTATAAGAGGGGGAAAAAGCACTAAAATAATTTAGAATAATTAAAATTACTAGGAAATAAATTAAAATTAATTAAATTAAGACTATGACTGCATTGTTACTAAACCAAATATGTTTATTTTCACTTAAGTCAAAAAAAAAAATTAAAATCTAGAACTGGAATGAAAAAAACCAAGAACTAGAGTGAAAAGGGGGCTATAAGGAGCAGGAGGTATTATTTTAAATATTCTGTAGGGAATGGCTAATTAGAAGGAATAAACCATTTAGGGTAAGTAAGTTATAGATTAATAAAATTGAATTGAAATTATTAGCATGGGACTCACAATTACATTTATCCATTTTAACAGTAAAAGGGTGAGACCTTACTGCTAATCTAGTATTGCACTTAAGCTCTTAAACTTATAGGAACCATAGTAGAAATCACCATGAAAGTATTTGAAGAAAAAGTACAGGAAAAGTACATTACAGTGACTGAAGCTGAAATGCCAGGTTCAGACTAATAAGATTGCAGATTCTTCTTGGGATGTTATCGAGAATATCTCTCTCTTTCACTTGTGTGTGTGTGTGTATGTATATATATATATATATATATATATATATATATATACACACACACACATTTTGTTTGAACATTATTTTTAATAGATACTTATATTTAAGTAGATACTCTGTTTTTAATTAAACATTATATTTATATACATAACTCTACCGGCCTGAATATTTGTTGAGAAATTTTGTTAGGAAAATGTGTGTCATTTGGCTGGATTTGAACCTGCAACCTCTAACATAGAGGAAACCATCAATTGATCTGATGCATCTTAGACCGCTCAAACACGAATGATTTCACAGTCCAAATGAAGCTATATCAAGCCTTATAAACACAGATTTTTAATTTCTCGTAAATATCCATCACTGCTCTGAAAGCGTATCTTAATGTAAACAATATTACAGAAAGTTCCGGAGATTTACGAAATGAATTGACAACTGACATATTTTAATTTATTTGTTTGTACATTCTTTATAATAGATACTCGTATTTGAGTAGATATTCTGTTTTTAATTAAGCAGTCTTATTTTTTTTTTTTAAATCATCTCACCTAAAGCAAGGCATTCTACTGCCACTGTTGTGCAGGGAGTTATATAGGGGAAAGTGATGAGAAAGAAGGGTTAGTTATAGGAAATGTCAGGAGGATGGTAATAGATGGATAAGAATACTGAGGATGGGAGTGGAGTAGGTTAAAAAAGAGCTTGAGAGAATGGATGCGAGTTAGTGTGATAGAAGATGTCTATTGACCTTACATTTAAATTCCTGGAGATTGTAGCTGTCGGGGAAGCAAGTATATAGAAGGGAATTTCAGAGGTGGGAAGTGTGTCTATTTATATGACTCTACTGGCCTGAATATTTTTTGAGAAATTTTGTTAGAAAAATATGATTCTGGCATGAAAAATTGGCTAGCATGACACAGGGAACCAACTTTCTTAACAACTGACCTAGCGAATGATTTAATATAATTTTTCCACTTCATGTCAATGGAAAACACAAGATCTAGAAAACATAATGTGTCACTTTCTTGGAGGTTAGCATAAGCCATGCTGATCAAAGGTCAAAAGGGTTCTCTATGACGATAAAAAAAGAACAGTTTCATTTTGGAGACGAGTTAAAAATTAACAAGCCATTCCTTGCCCCAGTTAACAACAGAATGCAGATAATTTTTGAGAAGAGCTGTCAATTTGACCTTATTGAACCAATCAGATTGACTATTAAGATGACAATTGTTGTATCATCAGCATAGATATCGAGTTGAGAAATTATGCTTTCAGGAAGGCTGTTAGTGAGAATTGGGATCAAAGTATGTCCAAGGATAGAGAGCTCTGGGGAGACACCTGCATTAATGCAAAAAGATCTAGAAGAGTTGACCGTTCAAGGAAACTTTAATTTTGTCAATCATTAATAGCATAACCTTTCAACTTGTAAAGAACAACAATATGCCAAACACTGTCAAATGCCTTTGAGATGTGTCCAAAGCAACAGCTCATGCATCATCATTCTCATCTAAAGCTTGGTAGACTTTTTCAGCAATAATTGTTTAATTTAGTGTTGATTACAGCCTCTAGTCAGTTAAGTGCCATATGTGATACATGCTTGGGTGATCATGTCTCGAAAGAGACATGACTGACTGGGTAGACGCATTAGATTGCCATTACTTTCTACAGTAGATTCGTTGCAAGGCTATAAAACCCAATTTGTCATATTATTTAACCCATAGCTAGAGGGGAAGATGTGTATTATTAAGTAGTAATTAGTGGGGGATCAGTTTATTACTTCATGACAATAACAAAAGCCTTAATCAGCTATTATATTCAGTCAGTCAGTTAAATGACATCTGTGATACATGCTTTGGGCGATCATATCTCTTTCAAGACATGACTGACTGGGCAGAAGATTATCCTGCAGTAGGTTACCATTACTTTTTGTGGTAGACTGGTTGCCAGCCAAGGCTATAAAACCCAATCTGTCCTATTATTTGACTCATAGCTAGAGGTGGAAGAGATGTATTATGTTATTAAGTAGTAATTAGTGGGGAATCAGTTTATTACTTCATAGCAATATAAAACTGATCCCTCACTTTATGCCCAGCAGAAGTCTTAATCATGCTTTCAACCATTATATTCAGTCAGTTAAGTGCCAGATGTGATACACACTTGGGTGATCATGTCTCAAAAGAGACATAATTGACTGGACAGAAGAGTATCCCGCAGTAGATTGCTTTTACTTTCTGCGGTAGACTGGTTGCCAGGCAAGGCTATAAAACTATAGAACCCAATCTGTCCTGTTATTTAACCCATAACTGGAGGGAAGAAATGGATTAATACCTTTCCTGGGGGTATTTGCACGTTAGTGAATGCAATGAATTTAACTGGAATTTGAACTTGGCGCCTTGATTTCTTGTTCCAATCTGATATCAACTGCACCACAACGTGCACCCTCTCGTGCTTTGCCAAAAAGAGGTAGAAGGCTAATAGACCGATAGTTAGAAAAATCAGGCCTTTCACCTGAGTTTCTTAAAGACAGGAACTACAGTTAAAGATTTCCAACAAGCAGCAAAGCACTTATTGTACAGCTTAGAGAGAACAGGAACCAGTTTGGGAGCACATTTTTTATGAACTATTACAGGCATACCACCAAGTCCACATACTTTGAAAGCGTCTAGGTTAGAGATGATAGCAAGAACCATAGACAAAGTTGTATGCCTATCACTCAACAGGGACTCAGTTCTAAGTGAAAAGTCAGGTAAAGATACTTTGATCAGTCCTGGGTAGAATTTGAGAATTTATGAGCAAAACATTCTGTTCTTTCAATTGAAGAAGTTAAATTGAGTGAAGCGAGGGAGGGATAGAAGACTCACTCTTTTTTAAGACACTATTACAGAGCCGCCAATAGACACAAGAGCCAAACTTGTTAGAAGCTCTTAGGTGTCTCATTCTATCAAACTAATACTTGCTTCTTTCAAGATATGTTTACAATTGTTACAAGCAAACACAAATGGGGTTCTGCTATGATCAGAATTATCATGCTGAAACACTCAAAAAAAGTGATTCCTGTGGGTTAAAGCAGCAGAACAGATTTTCAAAGTGTTTACTCAACCATCATGATATACCAGTGATTAAAAATGCAGGGAAAAATGGCTTCATGCCTAAATGTTAGAGCTAAACAAATATCAGTAATTGCAGGTAAAATTCTGTCTCTGTTGATTGATTTTATTTTTGTTTCTGAAATGTGCTAAGCAATAATAGTATTT
Organism: Ascarosepion bandense; assembly: GCA_037127315.1. Taxonomy (NCBI): domain Eukaryota; kingdom Metazoa; phylum Mollusca; class Cephalopoda; order Sepiida; family Sepiidae; genus Ascarosepion; species Ascarosepion bandense. The sequence goes on along the minus strand of JBBBDQ010000923.1, from coordinate 1,640,193 downwards.
AAAAAGATTAGTCTGGCACAAGGCCATCTGTGAAGCATAGATCAAGCTTGTTACATTTGTAATAGTCTGAGAATAACTGTGACAATGGCAAAATACTTTGTTACATAATGTATTTGTAACCCTGGATTTCTTTGTTTATTACCAAACAAAATATTAGCTTGTGTGTGTTTTTTTCTTTTTTTTTCTTCTTGAAATTGTTTGCTACTTTTGAGAATGTAAGCTTATATTTGTGTGTCTAACACGTTTTGGTTGCAGGTAATGTTGTGTGGGCCGACAGTATCAGTGCTGCACGTGCCTTGACTAAACTGAGTGTTAGTCAGGAGAGTTTGGTGTCTGCAGGGCTTGGCCAATCACTGCCTGACATTAACCAAAAGAATCTTGGGAAGGAAAGACAAACAAAAGAAGACATGGATGAAAATAGCAATACTTCAGTTGTTTCTTCAGGTAAGTAAGGGCATGTGGCATTGCCATTTTGGGGTAGGGATTGATGGTGGGGCACTTAATTGTCAAGTATTGTGGCTTTTTTCTTAGCAGAATTTATAGATCCGTGCTTTTGTTAGATAGAAAATTTATTGCTAGCAAATAAAAAAAATTTTGCCATTGATCCTTGTGGATGAATTAGTGTTTGAATAATGTAGACATATCTACGTGTTAACCTTGTTTTGAGAATATATCTATATGTTTGTATGTGTATTTTACGTGTGTAGCATGATGCATATGTGGGTGTGCACGTTTTTCTTGGTATGTGTGGGGGTATGTGTGCATTTGATTTCATGTGTGTGTAATATATATATATATATATATATATATATATATTTTTTTTTTTTTAATCATATCACCCTGAGCAGGCGGTAATGCCACTGATGTGCAGGGGGCTACATAGGAGTGAAAAGATTGGAAAAGAGAAAACAGCAAACTGCATCCTAAACAGGAAACAAGAGATGAGCCTCTTCACCTGTTCAATAGACGTGGGTGGAGTGTGAACCGGGCGATAGTTTAGTCTATCTACTCCAATTAAAAAGATTTTTTTTTTTATATATATTACAAAAAAGTGAAAGCACACGTAGATTAAAAACCCACTGTTCAAACATTTACTTTTATAAAGAGTGTTCAATACAGAGTAGAGCTTAATATTGTAGTTTTGTTATTACAATGGCTTATAAACCATTACAATTATAAATTGTAATTTTAAAAATTACGTGTGCAAAGATTCCGTCATGCGAGTGTTCTTAAAAAAACAAAAAAAACTCCAGTAAAACCAGTTATTGCAAATCGTGTGAAGACACCACTCAAGGTAGAGACACCACTCATGGTAGAAACCTAGGTCACATAATAACTCGTTTACAAATGGAAAATATTGAAAAGTTCTACAATATAATTGTATTGAACACTTTTTAATACAAATTTGTACTGGTTTAATCTTATTATGACCAGAAACTAAGTAATTAAACAATCAATCAATATATATATATTGTAACTAAGTTGTTGAACTCGTAGGTTTATTTACCTTTTTGTTCATGCATTTACTTTTATAAAAAGTGCTCGATACAAATGTAGAGCGTTATACTGTAATGGTTATTACAATGTCTTTAAATTCATAGTATCACTACACAAAAATTTTTCATGTTTCGAAGCCAGCCCATTATGTTTTTGGCTTCTTCCTCAGGTGATTTTTAGAAGAAACCAAAAACATAATGGGCTGGCTTCGAAACATGAAAAATTTTTGTGTAGTGATACTATGAATTTAAAGACATTGTAACAACCATTACAGTATATATATATATATATATATATATATATATATATATATATATATAGGGCACCTCGAGGTGATGAAATGGTTAGCAAGCTTGTTTGGCTAGAATCATTACAATTAAATAGTGATTTTAATCCTCACTGGGTGTCCATTACATTCGGTCTTGTGCCAAATCTAAGCTGCATTTAGAAAATCGCTATATATATATATATATATATATATATATATTAAGAAGTGAAAGAACACTTAGATTAAAACATATTGTTCAAGCATTTACTTTTATAAAGAGTGCTTGATACAGAGTACAGCTTAATATTGTAATACTTGTTACAATGTATTCTCTTCAGGCGATTTAGGATTAAAATCGCCTGAAGACACCACTCAAGGTCGCGTAATAACGCGTTTACAAATGGAAAATATTCCAAAGATGTACAATATAATTGTATTGAAAACTTTTTAATACAAATGTGCACTGTTCTGATTATATTATGACCAAAGACTAAGTAATTAAACAACCTATATATATATATATATATATATATATGTAGTCATCTGCAGACAGATCTGTTTCGCTGTATCACAGCTCATCAATACGGTTAGACTCCGATTGCTACACAACCCAGGCTCGAAACTTGACCGATTTGGTGTCAGTTGGTGACTCTCCTCCTGGGCCACGGGGCGTTCGGTGGAAGAAGGCAGTCTTTTTAGCGCATATCATATTACGCGCCCAATAGCTAGAGTGCTCAAATTCATTTTTACTGAATGAGCGATGCGTACACGCTAGAGTGGCTACTGTTTTTCAATATGTATATATCTTTTCATTTTTAAACAAGTTATTTCATTACTTTGGTTTATGAGTGGTGTCTTCAGACGATTTTTAATAAATTATTAAAAATCGCCTGAAGACACCACTTATGTTAGAAACCAAGGTAGCAAAATAACTCGTTTAAAAATGAAAAATATTCAAAAGTTCTACAATATAATTGTATAGAACACTTTTTAATACAAATATGTACTGGTCTAACCCTATTAGGACCAAAAACTAAGTATTAAACAATATATATATATATATATATATATATATATATATATGTGTGTGTGTGTTTATCTAAGGAACCTTCCATCAGTAAAACAAGCATTACATTTATCTCCTTGCAGCTGCCTCTCGGGGGGATGGAAACAGCTTCTCCTTGGAGCCTGAGACTGAGGCTACTCGTTCAGAACCTGTGGAAATGAATGAACAACCATCTGACCCTAAAAGTGATGGAGAATTGTCAAGCTCAGAAGATGAGGCTGATGTGGTGAGTGTGTAATATTTCCTACTTGGCTTTTTCTTCTTTGTCTCCTCCCCACCTCCAACTTTGACTTTCTTTTAGAAGGCTTTTTAATTTTTTTTTTTTTTTTCCTAAAATTCTTTTGAAGCCACAGAATGCAAATAAATCCTTGCTATTTAGCCCCTAACTTGGTCTTGGGTCTATTTTATTCCTGACACTATGACAGGAAACCTTGAAATTCTTGTGACTCACTCACATGATATATGATAGGTCCTCATCTGGCATCTTTGAATCCATCACTTTCCCACCACTGTAAATATTTTCATGGCAATTGTTCTGTTGAGCTTTCCTCTTTGCTACTTTGACTTTATGAATTAATTCTAGAGTGACAGTTAGGTCTCCTTTTTACTTTTAAAAGTGTGGGCATAAATTCTATTTTAAATGTTTTTTCTATTGCATTTTTTGCTAGTTGTTTAAATGCAATGTCAATCACAATTTTCTGTCTCTTTAATCTTGTTCTTTTGTCTTTTCTACTCAGTTTTTTTTGTTTTTTTTTTAATATTTTTTTCTGAGGGACCTCTTTCATCTTAGTGGCTTTATTGCCTTCTTTAGGGTGAAGTGATTAAAAAAAAAAGATAAAAAGGCACTTGTCACCAAGTGATCTCTTCATTTCCTGTGATTTTGGGTTGACTGTGACTAATGCTGTTAAGGATCAACACCTGGTCTAAATTAATTCATTTTTCTTTTTTTTTAATCATATCGCCCCAAGCAAGGCATTTTACTTCCACTGTTTTGTAGGGGGTTACATAGGAGGAAAGTTATGAGAAAGAGTAACAGGTTATAGTGGGTGTCAGGAAGTGGGTAAGAGAAGGATGAGAATACTGATGAGAGTGGAGTGGATGGAAAAAGACACATGAGAGAGAGGATGCAGGTAAGTGAGATAGGTGGTGACTATTGACTTTAACATTTAAATTCTTGGAGATTATAGCTGTTGGGGAAGCAAGTAAATGGAAAGGAATTCAACAGGCGGGAAGTACAAGAAAAGAAGCTGTTAGAGTAGAATTTGCATTTACAATTTATTTGTTTCACAGTAAAAGGGTGGGACCTAGTTGCTAATCTTGTTGCTTGAGTAAATTTACATATAGGGGGCACTAGGGGGGCTAAGTTCATTTAAAAATTTAAAAAAATACTTTCTCACTTTTACTTACATTTGTCTTGTTTTTTTTTTTGTTTTTTTTTTCAATTATAAATTGAGTTTTTCAAAATTTTTAGCCTTGAGTAGATTTTGTGTAGAAAGCACAAAATGGAAATGAAGAATATGTGATCTATTTGTGAGATCTGTTTTGCCTGAAGAAATCCCAGTAAATGCCCAGCTGCTTTAACTTTAAGGACATAATTGCTTTGCAGGAGTCAGAACTCATCAATCTATTTAATGACAGCTCCCAGTCACATACTTTTTGACTTTTGTTTGGTTTTCGCACTAGTAGCTTTAGTAGTAACCATTCGTGAAACACGCTTGGGCGATCATGTCTCGAAAGAGACATGACTGACTGGGCAGAAGATTATCCCGCAGTAGGTTGCCATTGCTTTCTGCAGTAGACTGGTTGCCGACCAAGGCTATAGAATCCAATCTGTCCTGTTATTTAACCCATAACTGGAAGGAAGAGACGGATTAATACCTTTCCCAAGAGTATTTGCGCGTAAGTGAATGCAATGGATTCAACCGGAATTCGAACTCGGCTCCCTGGCTTCTCGTTCCGAGCCGATATCCATTGCTCCACAATGCACCTCCTAGTAACCATTAGGGCTCGCAAAAAAAAAAAAATGATAAATCTCAAAACCAAGTTCAAGTATTAGCTATTCTCAAAACCGGTTAAAACCAGTTGAGGTTGACTTAGAGCAGTGCCCCCTCAACTTATTTTTCCTTTAATGAATTGATATCAAGTAGACTATGTACCCCCACTAATTTACTGAAAAAAAAAACAAAAAACAAAACAGCATGATGTTAAAAGGCTCCAAACTTAATAAAAACAAAGTTTTATCATCAAAATGTTTCTTATTAAGAGGAAAGATCAAAGGTTTTTAAATTATTTTAAAGATTTTTGATGTTTGCTAAGACATTCAAAATTTTTGTTAAAAATTTTTCTTTTGTCATTGAGTGGCCTGAAAGAGTTTGCTTTGGCAAAAGTAATGTTACACAACTGACTTTTTTTGCCAGTGAAAAACATTTTAATTTGAAAATTCTTGCAAAATCAAATAATGGTTGGATTTTGATGAAACTTTCAGGACTGAAATCATTTTTTTAAATCATTATTTTTATAAAATCATGGTGTGTGTGTATATATATATATATATATATATATATATATATATATTGTACTAGTTGTTACAATAGTTTATAAATTCATAGTATCACGACACAAATTTCAAATTTTTGAAGCTGCTATGTGAAAAGTTGAAAAAATTAAATGGTGAAAACATTTTATTAATGGTGATATGATGTTTAAATGAATGTGGGGTGGGAGCTTATTCTGATTTTGTATTCTAAACTTCCACCCCACATTTACTTAAATCGTTCTCATTAACAGCGGCGCCACTCCCATCACACTTGGACAGCAGGAAAAATAAACAAAAAATGTCTACCCTTCCTTAAAAAAAACAAAACCATAAATCCCAATATAAGAACTATCCAGACAAAATAAATAAGGAAGCTGTCTTAAACTAAGCTACCCCTCTTAACCCATATCTCTAAGGCTACAATACCACCGACAAAATTAGAATAAGCTTCCAACCCCACATTCATTTAAACATCATATCACCATAAATAAACCGTTTTCACCATTTAATTTTCATTTCAACTTTTCACCCGATGAGAAGCGCAGAAAGCAGCTTCGAAACGCGAAAACTTTTGTTTAGTGATACTATGAATTTATAAACCATTGTAACAACTAGTACAATATAATGTTCTATGTTGTATTAAGTACTCTTTATAAAAGTAAATGCATGAACAGCAGGTAAAAAAAAAACCTTTGTTACAATATATATATATATATATATATTTAAAAAAACAGGAAGTCATTATTAGGACTTTAGATATCTTTCGGCCAACAGTTATTCATATGTAACCGTTGGCAGTTGTTAATAGTAATGAACGGGACACAGAAATGCAAATAATTACTAATGAAGGCAAAGATGGAACTTGTTTTAAAATTAAATTTAATCAAATATAATTAAAACATAAGTTGGGGGGAGGTAAATGCTACCTCCACAAGAGTTAATAAAATTGAAAAAAAAAGAAAACTTACAGTCTCTCCAATAGTCTTAAAGAACGGATAAAATGTTCTGTCCACACAAGTTGGGACGATGGATCTTCAAATAGATAAACGTTGTGAGCGCTATTAAGGACAAAAAACTAAGTGTCCTCATACATTGAGGCACAGTCCTGACTATCCAGCAGATGTTGTCCGATAGCTGATCCTAGATGGATTGTGTAGTTCTTATGTGACGTCCAGGATTACCATAATGAATGTTAGCAGGGACATGCTGTGAAACATGTTTTTCATCTGAGATTAGTCTGTCCGATATAAACCACTTCACAGCAGCATTTAAACTTTTAAATGACAGAATTTTTACATAAATAGGGAAGCTTATCTTTTGAAAAGGAGGGGAACACTGTTCGAGTATTAAAGATAGTCCTTAATTTTACTGAATAATAGTAAGACAAATTCTGTCCAAATCCTTGTGTGTGTGTGTGTGTATATATATATATATATATATATATATATATATATATATATAACACCTGCATCCTCTCTCTTGCTTCCTTCTCCATCCACTCTCACCAGTATTCTCATCCTTCTCTTATCCACTTCCTGACTCCTGACACCCTTTATAACCTGTCACTCTTTCTCATAACTTTCCTCCTATGTAACCCCCTGCAAAATAGTGGCAGTAAAATGCCCTGCTTGGGGTGATATGATTACATTGTAATGATTGTTACAATGGTTTATAAAAGCATAGTATCACTATACAAAAATCTTCGTTTCGGAGTTACTTGTGCTCAACTATTTTCAACTATTATATTCAGTCAGTCAGTTAAGTGCCATGCGTGATACATGCTTGGGCGATCATGTCTTGAAAGAGACATGACTGACTGGGCAGAAGATTATCCTGCAGTAGGTTGCCATTACTCTGCGGTAGATTGGTTGCCAGCCAAGGCTATAGAACCCAATCTGTCCTATTATTTAACCCATAATTGGAGAAAAGAGAGACGGATTAATATCTTTCCCAAGGGTATTTGTGCATAAGTGAATGCAAGGAATGCAACTGGAATTCAAACTCAGCACCCCTATTTGACGTTTCAAGTCGATATCCACTGCATCACAACGCACCTCTAAAAATAACTATATTTTTTAATTATGCATACTTGTTTCTTCCTTGCATTTATTTCAAAATACATAACGGCAGCAAACCAGTGTGCATCTATTTATTTACCATAAAGTCATGTAACACACACATCCTCGGGTCCTGGACATGACGGTAAACTACATCCAGCAACAAGGCCTCTAATTGGGAGGTTGTGAGAAGCATGGAACCATCTCTTAATTGCTGTTGTTCCCAGGTCCACTCTGACCCAGAGTGGTAGCACCTGTTAGGGTCCCAGCTATGGGCAAATAGTTAATCCCCAAAGTGGAGTCAAAACACTATGAAAGTATAAAAATACACTTTTATAAAAATATATACATTTTTGAAAGAAAAATATTACCAATAATACATTTTTGAAAAAAAAAAATGTTATTACTATAACACATTTTTGAAGAGAAAAAAAAATTATTCTCAGCAAAACATTTTTGAATACAAAACTAGAAGACATTTTCAGTTTTCTAAAATAAAATAAAAACAAAAAATGTTCATTAAAATCAACCTTTCCACTATAACTGAACATTATAAAATGAAAATACCTTAAACCCCCACCTTTTTGGCATTAAATAACCCACAGAGGTGTTGATATACCGTCAAACATAACTCAAACTCTGTATCAAAAACTGAATTACTTATTAAAAATGCTGTAAAAAGAGAAACCCGGCTCTAGCTCAGGAATCTCTTGTCTAATTTTAATGAAATTTGGCATTGCTTTCGGCAGAGGTCCCTGGCATATGCTCTTAAATTGGTTGGATTATTATGTATTGTTTCTACTGTATCTCGGGTACACACACACACACGCACACACACTTATGAGATTAGAGTTTTAGTATTAAGGTAGATGAACAGTCTTGAGAGAAAAAAAAGTAAAGAAAAAGGTAAAAACTGCAGGGGAGAGAAAGGTAAACTGAAATTTGGTTTGCTTGTCGGTTCCCATACAAATAAGCAATTTCTGGTTTTAGCCTTTATTCTAACTTGTTTAAAAGTTATGGGACATTCAAAATGGTGGTGGGGGGGGTAGGAGCATCTGCCAAATTTTCAGATGATCTTGATCTATAGGCTGTGTCCCTTCAAAATATTGGCAATCATGGCTCTTCACAAATTCCTGTCTTTGGTAGCTCTAAATTTTTTTTTTTTTTTTTTTTTTACCTCCCATAAATCCCTTTTAACATCAAGCTTGCTAGGTAGGTAAGTTAAGTGTTGTTTTCCACTTTTCCTCTTGCCTCAATTTGTCCTGTGAGCATCAAATTTTCCAAGCCCTCTTTCCTCATTATGTGCCCTAGATATTTCAACTGTCTCTTCCTGATGTTAAGCATAAGTTTCCTTTTTGTTTCCATTTTCTCTAAAACTTTGTCATTGCTCACATATTCAGTCTATGGTATCTTCAGATCGATTCAATTCCTCTTCTGTGGGTCTTAGATTTTCAAAGCCCTCTTTCTTCATGATATGCCCTAGATATTTCAACTGTCTCTTCTTGATGTTAAGTATAAGTTTCATTTGTGTTTCCATTTCCTCTAAAATTTTCATTGCTCAGATATTCAGTCCATGCTATCCTCAGACCGATTCAATTCCTCTCCTGTAAGTATCAGATTTTCCAAGCTTCTTTCTTCATTATGTGCCCTAGATATTTCAACTGTCTCTTCCTGATGTTAAGTATAAGTTTCCTTTTTCTCTAAAACTTTGTCATTGCTCACATATTCAGTCCATGGTATCCTCAGACCGATTCAGTTCCTGTCCTGTGAGTATGAATTTTTCCAAGCCCTCTTTCCTCATTATGTGCCCTAGAAATTTCAGTTGTTTTTTTCTGATGTATGAGTCCTTTTGTTTCTATTTGCTCTAAAACTTTGTCGTTGATCACATATTTGGTCCATGGTATGATCAGCATCCTTCTGTAGTACTACATCTCTGTTGCTTCAAGTTTCTTTATCTATGAGAAGATTGTCCAGCATTCACTGTCATAGGAGGACTGATATTATGTAACAGTTCAGTCATTGTTTCTTAATAGTCTGCTCAGCTTTTGGAAAACAGCTTTAGTCGTCCCAATGTGCCTTTGGATTTGTGTTTTTAAAAATGGTCCAAATGAGTGCTTGTTTCAAATGTTTTTATCTAATTTGTCCTTTTCAAGGATTTTGGTTGGGATATTATAAATGGCTTGTGAGTTGCTGAACAGTGGATATTTGAACTTACAAATGTGTCTAGTATGGACTCATTTAAATCAGCATAAAAATGTACCAATTCAATCCATGAATCTGATAAATGCACCTCCAACTGCAAAAAGAGACTAAATAATAACTGAGACCCTTATCATAAACAATAGCAAAAAAAAGAAAGAAAAAATAAAATCAATCTTGACATCAACTATGAACACATCCATAATATTCTCTTTGTCTTATCCACAAATATTTTCATGGCAACTGCTCTGATGAGCTTTTTCTTCTTCTTTTATGTGCTCTGTCCTTTCAGGATGTAGGCGATCATGGCTTTCCACATCTCCCTATCCCTGGTGGCTCTTAGCATGCCTCCTCCTTTTACACCACCCAAACGCCGCTCTGCCATCCACTAGCTGAAGCCGATAAATCTAGAATATAAATGTATAGAAACTAGCGTGGCCACAAAATGAGGGATCTGTTTATATATTGATTATAATATAGAATTGATCCCCCATTTTATATCCACATTATAATTTCATATAAACACATGGCATATAACTTCTTCTATGTGCCTTGTCCTTTCAGGACGTAGGCTATCATGGCCTTCCACGTCCCCCTGTCCCTGGTGGCTCTTAGCACGCTTTCTCCTGGTACACTAGACAACCTTCATTCCATCATCCACCTGATTAGGTCCTTCAAATATGTTATCCGCTGCTTTCCCTTCTCTCTTTTCCTCTCTATCTAGCCTATTAGTAACAGGTTCTCCAAGCCCTTCTTCCTCATTGCATGTCTCAGGAACTTTAGTTGTCTCTTCCTGATGCTCAGTATTAATTTCCTTTTTGTTTCCATCCTTTCCAAAACCTCATCATTGCTCACATGCTTGGTCCATGATATCTGCAGCATCCTTCTGTAGAACCACATTTCATTTGCTTCGCACAGGGTAAAAAGCTCTTTAAATTGTGGTCATCGGGGGGGCATATTTTAAAGAGCTTTTTAACATGTGCGAAAGAAAAGAAGCTTTTGGAGTAGAAGTGGCGGAAGGAAGCAATTAAACAAAAGCTTGTTTCTTTGCTTTCCTGATAACTACTATCTTCAAAAACTTAAATGCAACATCGATCGCCATCTTGAATTCCGTTTATTTTTTTTGATCTTTCCTCAATCCTCTTTCCTCTCAATCAGTCTTTTCTTTCTCTGTAGCTCCTTGTGTACTAATAGCATTTCCGCTTTGCTTGGTGGTGGGGTGATTAAAAAAAAAAATACTATCTGTGTTTGGGAATTAAAGCAAATTTGATGTCAGGCACAAGGCTCAATTTATTTTTCAGATTTTTACATTCAGTGACTGACATTAAATCGTGTTTCTTCTCATTTTAATTTGCTATTTGTCATGGTGGCATCACCCATTACAACGGATTGAACTCTTCCTACAACTACTTATACGTCCCCTCACAAGAGGTGGCAGATCAGAGTGAGAGATCCACGAGATCAGCATAAGCAGATCAACGGAGAGCAATAGGCAGAGATAGTCAAGACTGTTATAGCACGGCCATTGCGAGTTCCGAATTAACTGTATTACTTCCTAATCTGTATTCATTCGTTCTACTAACAGAGTTCCATGTATTGTATTTTGCTGTGTTGATATATATTTTTATTTCCTATTTTGGTTGTTGTTGTATTATTTCTTTCTGGACTTCTTAACCGGGTCCACAGCACTATTTAACAATTGTTGTTTTTTTTTTGTTTTTAGTACATACTAAGTTAGATACGGTTATTTATGAAAATAAACCACAAAATTTTCAAAATCAGCCACAATTGTCTTGTGTTCATTATTGTAAGTTTAAAACTAATTTACCGTTATTTCGTTTGTACAGGAACAAAGTGGAGAGAAAAAAGACGCATCTGGTGGTGTTGGAGTGACAACATCTACAAAATCCACGGCCATCATAGATTCAAATCCTAAAGACATTCAGTGGCCCCCAGGGAAATGGCGTCTTGGTAAAAGCTGTTGCCATGCCACTCACCTATTCATGCGCTATGCCACAAAAGGTTGGTTACCATCTTTCATTTAGGTTGGCACTTAAATTGTTTAACCACAATGTCCAATTTGGATCAATCAATCAATCCAGCACATTTATTTATTTTTTTAGTGAACGCTGTCAGATTATGAGAAGACACTTTACTTTTGACTGCTAAACTAATTTATACAGCGGGTGCTGTAACAATTTTGTTATACTTTAGCGAATTTATTTTTTCCTATTTGTTTCTATTCAAATATCTTAATGCTAATAGCTGTTTCTTTATAAGGAAAGATTTAACTTTCATTGACTGAGCAGCCAGTGCTACTGTTGGTTGAAATTTATGAAATCTTTCTCTTAAAATAGCTTTCCACTAACTGTTGTCGCTCTTGTATTGATAGGATCTTCCTTCCTAACTTTTGTTCAAAGTTTTGTGGAAATCAACATCTTGATTGTCATTATTTTCTCTTTGCGTTACAGCTACTATCCATTTTAGGTGTTGCTAATGTTGGAAGTCTTCATGTGATGTGGTTTCTATTGTTCTTTGTAATTTTAGGGCCCCAGTCCACACAGTTTGAGGGAGGACAGTCCTTTCTAAGACCTACAGGATTCATTTACTCAAATCCATCTTTAACCATTGCTCTGAGCAGTTGTATAAATCTGACAGTTTAGATATTTTTAAGTTTGATGCCATGCATGACATCCACATGAAAATCTCAATCTGATGAAGCGTATGGCTTGAGTTTTTCAGTTAATGTTTCTATTTTCATTATTTACACTGTTCAGACTGTGTTTATTGCCATGTTTACAACGTTTCAGCCATTGAATTTTGAACCAAACCGTTTATTTTGATTACTGGGATATAACATTCTCATTCTATGTGCAATGCCACTTCCAGATGCCATGTAGTTATCTCTTTTTAACTCAACTCTCTAAGCTATTCCTTCGTGACTGCTGTAGTCAGGTATTGAACTCACAACTCTTTGGGTCAAGTCATTGGAACCAATGATTATATCCACTGGGCCATGTGTCCTTGTTTTGATTTTGTAGCAACTTGTGGTGTTAGGCGAAACTAACTCTAGCACCGCCTATTCTATAGAATAGATAAGGAAATTGTTCCTTATCTGTGACACTAAATTTATTAAAACTGATCCATGCACCAAGATATTTGAAAGATTTACTGTTTATTAATTCAACATTCTGAATTCTTATCGATTCAGGGTTGGGTGCCATCACAGCTTTCATTCCAGTTCCAAATCCTAGTTTCTGTTTTTGAAAGGTTTAACTTGAGTCCTATTTCTTGGAACACTTGATGGAGAATATTGATTTTTTTTTTTTTTTCTGAAGATAATTCTTATCACAAATATGAATACCTATGTCAACTTTTATTCCTCACTCATTAACAGTAAACTGGCCTTGGCAGGGAAAGCAAGAACACAGTTTTTTTTTATTTTTGTGTGGATGTAGTATGGACAAATCACCAGGTAGGTTTTGTGCTGATTTCCTATCTCACTCTCAGGACAGATTGAACGTATGAAATTTTCCCATCCTCATTATGTCCTAGTTGTTTGTCGTTGCTCATATTTTTGGTGCATGGTATTCTCAGCAACCTTCTGTAGAACCACATTTCTGTTGTTTCAAGTTTCTTCATTTGTGAAGTGATTATCCTGCATTGACTGCCATAAAAAAAGTAAATTTAGGCGGAAGATAAAAATCAGTGGCATTATACATTTTTTATGTGGTTCTACAAATTTTACAGTTTGAGAAATTTACCACTGATAGAGAATAAAACAAACAGCAGGTGGCAAAGACAGCAATGAGAGTTTGAAATGATTAAATCACAAACTTGTATTTTTTATGGTGACAGGTGTTTCATTTGCATTTAAAAGTTTCAATCATTTCTGAATGCAATGTGTCATTGTCATTGGCATAGACTCCAGTCAATTCAAAATGAAGGTGACTCACTTTGTTACTATTTGTAATGAAATTCTCTGCATTTGAAAATCTTTTAAAGGTGATAAAAATGAGTAACTACGAGAACCACTTAAGGTAGAGTGGTCCTGGGTATGACAATAAACTGCATCCGGCAGCAAGGCCTCTGATTTGGATGTTGTGAGGAGCATGGAACCACCTCTTAATTGCTATTGTTCCCAGGTCCACTCTGACCTGGAGTGGTAGCACCTGTTAGAATCCCAGCTATGGGCAAATAGTTAACCCCCCCCCCCAAACTGGGGTCCAAATACTATAAAAGTATAAAAATACACTTTTGTAGAAAAATATATACATAAAAATAGACTTTTATAAAAAAATATACATTTTTGAAGGAAAAATATTACCAACAATAAATTCTTTAAGAAAAAAAAGTATTACTATAACACATTTTGATAAAAAAAAATATTCTCAGCAAAACATTTTTCAATACAAAACTAGAAGACATTTTCAGTTTTCTAAAATAAAAAAGAATAAAAACTAAAAATTTTTCATTAAAATCTGACGTAATCAACCTTCTCACTATAACTGAACATTAAAAAAATACTTTAAAACCTTCCTTTTTAGCATTTATTTAACCCACAGAGGTTGATATGCCGTTAAGCAAAACTCAAACTTAAAGTAGAGGGTTACAGAGTAAGAGCTACAGTGGGGTAAGTAAATAGTTAACCCTAGACTTGTGCAGGTTAAGACTATAGTGATTTGGGAAGCATCCTCTTGGGAGTCAGTTCCACTAAGCAGCAGTTGATGAGAAAAAGCTGCTCAAGTGGAATTTATATCTCTCAAATGAACTAAGAAAAGGGAACGAGGGTGGTTCACTACAATGTGCATGGCATGGCGGGTCTTAACTGTGAAGGTTAAAACTGGTGGGACTAAAGAATGTAGTTTGTTTTAATTCTTTCCATGGAAACAGCAATAGTGCAGTGAGTGGCTTGCGAACTTTCGTCTGTGAGGAAAGGAGTTGCAGGGTGGAAAATAATTTGTCACCCACAAGGAAAGTGAAAACTGGGTAGTTCCTACCTATATATGGCAACAGGACTCCATTTTAGGCTCTTCTAAAGATAGATGATAGCAGGAAGAGTCAGGTACTTACTGGAGTGGTAGAGGGAACTGACCATATATATTTTTTTTCAGTCCTCTATAGCGATTGATCTTATGTATGAGTACTTGAGGTCTGGGTTGAATTTAAGTCCCAATAGGTGCTAAAGCCGTCAAATCTCCCTGGGGGAACATCCATTAATTGTGATTGTTGATAATTCTGGGTCCGATCGATGATGCGTTAAGAATTTCTTTGACTCTTTTTTGGTTTTCCAGTTGTAAAAAAAAAATCCCTATTCTATATTTTAGTTGCAAGATCAGGAGAAACAAAAGAACACTTCCTTATCTAATTCAGAGAAATGACTTTGTCTGTTTTGTCTTTGCTTTAACCCTTTTTGTAACTGTCATGGTGGCATCACCCATTACAACGGAACTCTTCCTACAACTACATATACTTCCCCTCACAAGAGGTGGCAGATCAGAGTAAGAGCTCAGAGAGAGAGAGCATAAGATATCTGCAGGAGATCAGCATAAACAGATCAGCGGAGAGCGATAGGCAGAGATAGCCAAGACTTGCTACCATACTTCCATTGTGGTATTACTTCCTAATTTGTATTTATCGTTCTACTAACAGAGTTCCACGTATTGTATTTTGCTGTGTTAATATATGTCTGTATATTTGTTACCGTAGGACAGCAGAAATTGCACATCATAGAACAGATTTTGTTTGCACAATATCGTTAAAATACTTGAAACAGAGAATGAAATAATTTTAGGAACAGACTGTCCAACTATAAGTCTATTAACTGCGAATTACAAAGTTGTTTTACTCAGTTTATTTAATAAAGAATAAATAATTGAGCATAGTACTAATTAGTATTTATAAATAAGTATAATTTCTTTAAATAAAAAGTGAGCTGACATTGGATGAAAGACTATATTTAAGCATGGTTTAATATCCAAATGCATATATATGCGCATGACTAATATATATATATATATATATATATATATATATAGTAAATTAAACCTAGTGAGCCAACAAACCTTGGTAGGTTTGTTGACTCACTAGGTTTAATTTACTTTCTCTGAAGATCCATTTAGGTGAAACCTTGGTAGGTTTGTTGGCTCACTAGGTTTAATTTACTTATTCTGCTCTGCTTAAGTATTGAGCACTTTTTTGTTATTGATTACTTGTCTCGGGTTTTGTCTTTGAGCTACGTGCTGGCTCGGTCTAAATCTCTTTGGCTGATGTTCATGTGCTTAGCTCTTTCTTTTTTTACAACCATTTTTTTCCTTCCACATATATACGCGGAGGGTTTTTTGGAACGAGTATAGTGATAAGTTTGTGTTTTTATATATACTTATCTATATATATTTAGTGTATTGAGGCAGCAGATAATTTTCTAAACATATACTGTTAAATATAACAGACAATGAATGTCTATTATGTTTAATCATGAGCCGTTCTAAACATCGTATTTTGGCTTTAATTTCAGTTGAAAATAAAGACACAAATTCTCCAACATTTGGATAATTTTTTATTAAGTTGGTTCTCAGCTTACGGCTCACATGAGCTATCTTCAGAGAGGTTACAAGGACGTTAACATAAAAACATCCACCATCAGTGACAATTTTACCTTGTGTTGACATAAAACTTTGCTAAGCAAGGATAAGTTACCAAAAATAGCAAACGTAGTTCGTAAATTTGTAATGTGGTTCTATGTACGCCACACCATGTGAGAGCTCAAAATGATAACACAACCATATATTCAAATGCAATGTAATGTGTTATGACCAGATTTAAATGTGATTTTATTAAGTGTTTAATGTAGACGGCCTCCAATATCTGAAGGTTCTTTTTAATGTGGGTATGAGTGAGGATTATTGTATTGTTGATTAAAATCTGTCTGATATGACCTACATGGCTATGTTTTTCTAAGAAATGTTGTTTAATTGTACTCTGATCAGATATATATGCATACATACACATAGAAACATACATACAGATCCTAAATTGGTTGGTGAAAACTGTTAGAAAAAAATCCAAGTACTTTGGTTTTTGGTCATTTAAGACTTGAAACCAAATATTGAAGCCTGGTAACTGGAGATTTGTCTTTCAGACAATACCTCACTTTTGCATTACAAAGTATAGAATATTTTCTTCAACAATGGTCAGGTAGAGTCAGGCAATTTCTGGAAGATTCATCATGAATTGTGAAGACACTCAGGAGGTCACAATTCTACCCCAATGGGCTGTTTCAGAGCAACTGTTTGTCAAAATTCTTTTTAACTCTGATTCTCTATCCATCTTCATCATGTGAGAAATAAAACCCTTGCCAGGATTCGTCATTAACAGCCACGATCTCAACAATATAAGATATGCTGATGACACAGTGCTAATAGCAGGGACAGAAAGGAGAATGCAGGACCTACAGAAGGTACGAAGAGAAAGTGAGAAGAAAGGACTGAGCATAAGAAAGCTGAATGTATGGTATTGGCAAAAAGAAAACCCCAAAATGCCAACTACAGGTCGGAGAAACTAAAATAAAAAACAAGTAAAGAAATTTAAATACCTGGAAAAGTGTGCTGACAGAGGATGGAAAGTGCAATATTGAGATCCAGACGCATTGGCATGGCCAAGGATGCATTTCAAAAGCTGACCAAAGTACTAAAAGACAGGAAAATCTCATTGGAAACAAAGAAAATAGTGCTGGATTGCTATGTGATATCTATCCTTCTGTATGGAAGTGAATTGGATGATCTCCTCAAAGATAAAGTAGAGGTTTGAGGTAGCAGAAATGTGATTCTACAGAAGGATGCTGAGGATAATCTGGACTGAGCATGTGACTAACAACGAGGTGTTGGAGAGAGTGGAAATGAGGAGAAAACTCATACTTACCATATAGAAGAGACAGATAAGGTAATGAGGAAGGAGGACCTGGAGAATTTAATACTCACAGAATGGATAGAGGGAAAGAGAGACAGAGGAAAGCAGCACGAGATCTACTTGATAGGTTGATAGGACTGAGCAAATGGATGGCAGAGCAGGATTTGGGAGAGATGTCAAGAGGAAGAAATTTAAGAGTGACAAGAGACAGAACCAAGTGGAAGTCCATGATCGCCTACGTCCTGAAGGGACACGGCACATGAAGAAGAAATAAATCTAAAAAATCTGTCTGCGTAGCTAATCAGTATTGAGAACTGGTGGATTAATACATAATTAGAATTTGACAAAAAAATAAGAAATTAAAATGTGGGATCAATTCACCATTATAATCAATATATAAACTGATCCCTCAGTTTATGGTCATGCTAGTTTTTATCCATTTAGGTTTTAGATTTATAGGCTTCAGCAAATGGATGGCGGAGTGGGGTTTAGAAGAGATACCAAGAGGAAGAATTTTGAGAGCGACAAGAGACAGAACCAAGTGGAAGTCCATGATCACCTACGTCCTGAAGGGACACGGCACATGAAGAAGAAGAATATTCGAGCTATTGTTCTTATCTTTGTTGTTATCAGTTTGTCGGCTGTTGTGCTTTCCGGCCTTCCTCTGGTGTATTTCGATCTGTGAAACCTACAAGAAATTCTGAACTGTGGCCTTTATTTAATCTAATGAGGGTAGACTGTTCTCATTTCACTGCTTGTGTCTAGAGATGTCTTGTCTAGTTCTTTTCTTTTTTTTCTTTTTTAATTTGTTGAGGGGAGAGGGGAGCAGTCTGTGTAAACAGGTGAGCAAAAACTCGGTGTTTATAGCTGTTTAGTGTGTCGTGTGAAATATTAGTGCTTGTTACACGTACCACATATATAGGGGATTTACAGTAAATTCTTAAGGGATGAGTAAAGAAGCATGGAAGGTTTATGGGGTTTATCTGTAAATGAAGATAGACTCAGAGGTACAGGGAATAGAACCTTTATCCTTAAATGAAGATAGACTCAGAGGTAGAAAGAATAGAACCTTTATCCTTAAATGAAGATAGACTCAGAGGTACAGGGAATAGAACCTTTATGTACAACAATATAACATGAAATGCAATTGAATAAAAATGAATACATTGTCCCAAAACATAAGGCGAAAGTAAACATGTTGCTTCAGAAATACATGTTACATTAGAGCAATACTTATTTGACTTGTTGGATCATCATTCCTCAGTGAAAAGTTCGGGCTAACAGCCCAGCGAAGAGGAAGAGAAAGAATTTTCTCTTCGCTGGCTTTTTATATGGGATCAACAGCCCTTAAATGTCACAAGAGGTAACTCTGAAATGTCCTAGCATAAAAATAAGACCTAGACAATATATCCCTAGACATGGGTAGTAGAACGAGAACAGTCTACTCTTGTAGTTTAAATGAAGGGTTCAGTTCGGAATTCCCTGGAGGTTATCCAGACCAATTTAGATTTAAGAAAAGATTGTTGGAAAGAGTGAGAAATGTCCTATTAAGTGCCTGGAAGGGAAGAATTGTTAAAATGAATTAATTAAAAGTAGCCCTCACCCATGCTTTCAACCAAACCATAAATGTTGCATTTCGATTCTTGGTCTCATCTACACATCCCAACAGATGGCTGGCAATATGAATGGATGGCACAGAAAAACCCGAGCAATGTTACAAGTTTAACTCTCATGAAGGGCAGACGAGGACTCCTCCCATTACCAATCTTAATATAGACCAGCTCCTGGATTTACCTTATTTCCATTTTTGTTGCCACTTCATCTTCAAAAAACCCTCATCCACCTCTTACATTGCATTCTCTTTCAGTCAAAGTGGATATGGTTTAGAAAATTAGACTTCAAAAAGGTCCACCAAAACATGAGGTAAAACCGCATTTTCTTTTTCTACAAAGGTGTCCTTGGTATCATATATTGTCTCATTTTTATTATTTTATTGGTTTTTTTATTTTTATTTTTATTTTTATTTTTTATTTTTTTATTCTGTTGATTTACTTTTTCCTTGGTTTTTAGCTGATCGAAAATTACCTGGAGCGGAAAAGAGAAGTCAGTATTACATGAAATATGGAAACCCAAATTATGGGGGTAAGTATTTAAAATTATTTTCTTTTTCATTTGGTTTCATTTTATCATCAAATTCAAGGCCACTATACATGCACCTTCCATTTATCGAAGTTGAATGAAATTGGATTTGAGAAATAAATATGAAAAAGAATTTAATTACATTTTCCTTTTTAATTTAAATAATTTCTGAAAGAAAATAAAAAAAAATTCTTACTCTTCACCAATGGTGGCGGACCTTAATAAAAGGAGCACGTATATACACATAGAAAACTTAAAAGATTCTTTAAGGTTGAAGGACTTAAATGTAGATATTTCTATTATTTATCTCTAAATGTGAAAAGCCTTAGGATCTGATTGGAAGACTCAATTTGGCTTTAATAAACAAAGCAAGAAAATGATATATTATAAAACCCAAATGAAGGTTGAAGGACTTAAATGTAAGCTTGCCTCCCAGAGAGTAAAACACTACGCCTCCTTGGTCTCACACTTTCAGCGGACCTCAAATGGAATGACTATATCGAATCCATTGCTAAATCCGCTGCTATGAAAGTCGGTTCTCTGTGTAGGGCCCGGAAGTTTTTTCCGTCTAAATCTATGCTGCACATTTACAAATCTACCATCCGCCCGTGCATTGAATACTGCTGCCATATCTGGTCGGGTGCCCCTGCTGTTCTCCTCGGGCTTCTCGATAAGGTTCAGAGGAGGGTCTGTAATGTGATAGATACCGACTTGGCAGACCGCCTGCAGTCTCTCTCCCACCGGCGAGACGTGGCTTCGCTGTGTCTCTTCTATAAATACTTTCACGGCTTCTGCTCCGATGAACTTAGATCACTGGTGCCCCCTAAATACGAATTTGCACGAGATACTAGATTAGCAACTAGATCCCACCCTTTTACAGTGAAATCGATAAAATGCAGCCGTAACTTCTACTCCAACAGTTTCTTTCCTCGCACTTCCCGACTGTGGAATTCTCTTCCAAACGATTGCTTCCCCGACGGCTACAATCTCCAGGAGTTTAAATGTAAGGTCAATAGACACCTCCTAACACACTAACCTGCTCCCATTCTATCAAACACTCTTCCCATCTGCCCGACACTCATCCTCGCTATCCTTACTCATCTATCACCTTTCTCCTGACATTCCCTATGTCTATCCACTCCTTCTCTTTACCTTCCCCTATGTAGCCCCATGCGCAATAGTGGCAGTGGAATGCCTTGCTTGGGGTGAGATGATTAAAAAAAAAAAAAAAAAAAAAAAGATATTTCTATTATTTATCTCTAAATGTGAAAAGCATTAGGATCTGATTGGAAGACTCAATTTGGCTTTAATAAACAAAGCAAGAAAATGATATATTATAAAACCCAAATGAAGATTGAAGGACTTAAATGTAGATATTTCTATTATTTATCTCTAAATGTAAAAAGCATTAGGATCTGATTGGAAGACTCAATTTGGCTTTAATAAACAAAGCAAGAAAATGATATATTATAAAACTCAAATGAAGATTGAAGGACTTAAATGTAGATATTTCTATTATTTATCTCTAAATGTAAAAAGCATTAGGATCTGATTGGAAGACTCAATTTGGCTTTAATAAACAAAGCAAGAAAATGATATATTATAAAACCCAAATGAAGATTGAAGGACTTAAATGTAGATATTTCTATTATTTATCCCTAAATGTGAAAAGCATTAGGATCTGATTGGAAGACTGAATTTGGCTTTAATAAACAAAGCAAGAAAATGATATATTATAAAACCCAAATGAAGGTTGAAGGACTTAAATGTAGATATTTCTATTATTTATCTCTAAATGTGAAAAGCATTAGGATCTGATTGGAAGACTCAATTTGGTTTCAGTAAACAAAACAAGGAAATGATATATTATGAAATACTCACTAAGTTATACCGATACAATATCTGGTATCTACTGATGTGTGTTGTAGTTTGTTTCATATCAATGAATAGACGAGAGGTGTGACCTTTTGTAGTTTTGGGACAAAATATCATATATTATAGTTAAATGTTATTTTGTGGTATTTCAAAGTTTGTGCCACTGGTTGCCTATTGTATATTTTGGGGTCAACCTTTATGGTAAGTAAATACCTAACTTCAAATTTTGAGCTAAAAATATTGAGTTCAACTTGTCTGCTGCAATTTATAGTATTATAGCACTTGTGGTACCTGTGAAAATTTCATTGTTTTTCTATTTGAATTTTCTGATGAAAAATTCTTCAGTTAATAATTAAATTAGTTCCTTGCGAATTCTACAATTACAAAATATCTAAGGAAATTCCATTACTGAGTCGTTTAATATTTGTGCTAAACAAATTAACAAAATACTTCATTAACAATCATAAATATGAACATTGGTCATCATTTAAAGAAGTAAGAGGGTAAAAATGAAAAAGATTTCAAATTGGCAAATTTTTTTTCCCATTTCATTGAAGCAGATGTTAAGCACGAGTGTTATCACCTTTTCAATTTTTTTCCTGTTAATGAAACCAAACTGCATCTCTGATATGTCTTTTCTGGTTTTCCTCACAGTCAAATTGGAATAGTCTGTAATTTATAAGATATTGGTTGGGCTTAACAGTTGTGCTAATTAACTAAGTAACAAACAGAATTATATTCTTGTATTTGGTGACATGACTCAAGTGATTTCAAATGAATTCAATTTCATCAAAATATGTAACTATTATGGAGAAAAAAACAAAAAACTTGATGAGACTTCAGCAATTTGCTAAAGAAAGCTAAAGATCTCAACTTCATATGTAAGGCCTAGAGGGATGTTTTTAGCTGTTGTATTTTACTCCTCAGTCAACAATTGTGCCTTATGGCCACATCACTTTGAAACCCTTGTTCCCATACAATAACTGAAGTTAAGCCATGTCAAGCCTGGTTTGTACAAAGGTGGGTGACCACTTGAGAATATCAGCTGCTGTAAACTTGGATGTGCAGGTGGTGTAATAGACAATGACTTAGAATTTTTAATTGGGGAACCAAGTTCCAATTCCCATTGGGTTCGTTATATTGTTATATATCGGCAAACAACAAACACACATATATATAAAAATATAAGTTGTATTTTTTATTAATGACGATGAACCGTGTAGCACAGGGACAGAGAATTTAGAGAGCGCGCTTCTAATGGGTTGACGGGAGTGTCTCTCTTCACCGGCCGATCTCTGTCTACTGTCTGGCTCTCTGTCTGTCTGGTGAATTCGTGCGCCGAGGTCTTTTTATAATCTCCAAACCGGGACTTTTTCTTCCGGTTTTTGCCTCGCCCACGCACACCCACGTAATTCTCAGAGACACCTGTTCTATTTGCCTCTTGTAGCCATTTCCGCTACTGCCGGAAATAAGGTCAACAAACATCCGTTCCTTTCAACGACCGGAAACGCCCCCGCTTGCATCAGCTTCCTCGGGTGGGCCCAGATTGTTATATTACATTCCTCGCCCACCCATTTTCCAAAATGTTCACCTAACACCCTCACTCTCCTCCCCACGCCACACAAGCCCGACAATTGTATAAAACATGTGCACGCCAAAACAACAAAAACATGTGCATGCCGAAACAAAAAAAACAACAAAAAAAATATATAGGGGAGCCTACATCGGCAACCCAACAATGTTCGTGTCCATCTTGAAAATTGTTCTACCAGCTCGATGTTTCATTGTTCTTTTTTTCTCTCTCTTTTTTTTTTTTTTTTTTTTTTTTTTAATATCCATTTTCACAGAATTGGGCAAAGTTCTTAAAAATGTTCATTTTCTTTCTCGACTCTGTCCATAAGCGTAGACTCCTCGATGCATAACCACATGATTATAGGCGGTAACCGCGCCCCAGTTTCTAAACTAACATCGAGTAAATGACCTTTGACCAACACCATGCGTGCTTCTGCTCGAGTTTATTGTTACACATGTAACTTCATTTAATTTAATTTAATTTCAAACATACTATGTTTGAACACAGAAAAATGGCCATTATCTGCCGTACATATCATTCATAGTCTGACCGAGAAATGTTCAATAGAAAATGAAGAAAATTACCCTGATTCCAACGTTAATCCGCATGCAATTTACTTGTGGAGGATTAGAGGTTTCATCTATATTAATTTAGTCTAAAACAATGGACCCGTGACTCGTAGTTCCTTAGTTTGTACAATGTTTTCCATTCCCTGAACTACTTCCTCTGGATTCGAATCCAAGCATATCTGACCTGCCGACATCCCTCTGCCCAACGCAGAGACACCCGAGTGCCGAACACCCGTTGACCCCGGAGTACTATTCACAACGGATAACTCAATTTCCTTTCCCGAAGCACTGTTGCTTCTTTCACACTTAAAAATCCACTTCCTAGCTATTATTCCAAGGATTATCATAACGCCGACCACGCCAGCAATGACCCCTATCGTCAACTTCTTCGGGAGTTCTTCATATCCTTCACTAAATCTTTCCATATCTATCTGTTCCAAGGTATTTACTAGTTTGCGGATAGGAATCTCCTCCATATCGCGCAATTCTACCGGCATGGTGTCCACTGAAAAATTGGGAAATTTCTGTGTATTTGGGGACCAAACCACTGAACCAGAGACGTATAATTTACTTTATGCTTTAGATACTATTAATAATTTTCCACGTTTGTATCTTTCTTTTTGTTCCGATCAACTGTGGAATCTGCAGGTCTATCCGTGTCAATATAAAGTTTTCAGAAATTAATATATCTTCAAAAGATATTTCCCAAGTCACATAAATGAAAATTCACAGAGGATGTTGAATTGATGGGAACCTGCACAAAAGCATAATTCACAACCATAGAAATGTAAATCATTTTGTAGTGTACAGTCATTGAAAAGAAATCCAAAAAAAAAAAAGAAAACCTAACACTGCACAAACCAAAGAAAACATTGTTATCAACAAGTTAATCCAATTATCCACTTTAAAGAGTAGAAGAAACTTCCTTTACATGATTTTACATTTCACTTACTCAATAAAAGTAAGATTAATTAAGCAACATACCAGTAAACTCACTTCACATATATGGTAAAATATTAACAAAAAAAATAAATCATTAACTCAGATGTTTTGCACTTACAGATAGGTAAATATTTATTCCTCCCGTCAACCCCCTATGCGCTCTCTGCTAGACGTACTACTCTCTACATGTAGTCCTGCACCCCCTCCGTTCTACCCTTAATGTGTTTGACACATTTCTCAATTCTAGGGTCAGATCGGCAAAAGTATGCTGTACCATTTTTTTTTTTCTTCTAACTAGACTTATAAACACGAGCAGAAAATACACACACTATCAAATCAAAGAGTCACCTACCTTGGCTGATGTTTTATAGTTGTGCGGCTGCTATATATTTTCGTCTTCTTTTTTTCTTTCTATCTGGTAGTTTTAAGTCCGTTGAATTTTCAATCGTCGCCGTGGTAACCAGCTCGTATCTATCTGTTTTGTTGTCTCAAAACAGCAAGTCACTTAGGCACCAAATGAATGTCTGTTACGCCTAGCGAATGCTGGTTCCAGTTATATCGACAAACAACCGCAAACACAGATATGTATATAAATATATGAAATATATTTTTATTAATGACGATGGACCGTGTAGAATAGTGAACAGAGAATTGAGAGAGCGCGCTTCTAATGGGTTGACGGGAGTGTCTCTCTTCACCGGCCGATCTCTGTCTACTGTCTGGCTCTCTGTCTGTCTGGTGAATTCGTGCGCCGAGGTCTTTTTATAATCTCCAAACCGGGACTTTTTCTTCCAGTTTTTGCCTCGCCCACGCACACCCACGTAATTCTCAGAGACACCTGTTCTGTTTGCCTCTTGTGGCCATTTCCGCTACTGCCGGAAATAAGGTCAACAAACATCCGTTCCTTTCAACGACCGGAAACGCCCCCGCTTGCATCAGCTTCCTCGGGTGGGCCCAGATTGTTATATTACAATATTCACTTATGCGCAAATAACCTTTGAAGAGGTATGAATCCACCTCTTCTTCCGCCAGCTGTGGGTTAATCATAATTATTATGACGTGGATCACTAAACCATTATTATCTCAGAAAAAAAAAAAAATCTTACAATCTAAAAATATTTTTTGGCTTTAAATTGTTCTGAGTATGACAATAAACTACATTTAGCAGCAAGCCTTCTGACCAAGAGATTAGAGCTTTTGAGAGGTGTTAACCTACCTCTTAATTGGTGTTGTTCCCAGGTTTACTCTGACCTGGGATGATTGCGCCTGTTTGGGTCCCAGTTATGGGCAAATAGGGAATCTTCAAGAAAAAAACAAAACAGTATGAAAGTATTATATTTTTATATAAATAATTACCAACAATACCTGTTTGTAGTTAAATGACCGATAATACCTATTTGTTATAGTAAAATGACTGACTACACATTTTATCTGTAGTTGAAGTCATAAAATTGTGTTCAAATTATGTAGATTTTGACATTGAATAGAGGTTGATATGCTGCTAAAAAAAAAAACAACCAACCAGCCAACTGACCTTAAATAATGTACAAAGGGTTGATAAGCTGTAAAAAATGAATGAATCAGCTTTGCGTACACAAAGGATTGGTTCTTCGTACTGTTGCTCTTTTTTATTTGCTTATTTCCCAAATGGATTTTTAGTTTTTTCATTTTTCTTCCAATATAAATGCTTGCATCCCCTTTTGTCTTCCATAAAGTCCACAGAGTCTCCGGTCATCTCTTTAATAGGCTTGTAGAAGGCTGGACAATAGACACACACACACACACACACACACACACACACACAAAATTAAGACAACAAAGATTAGGATGCTCATTAGAAAGAATCTTTTACTCCAGCCACTTTCTCAATAGTGGGATGTGGCTTCCCTCTGTCTTTTCTAGAAATATTTTCATGGCTTCTGCTCCGAAATGCTTAGCTCACTGATGCCCCCTCTATGAGAATTTACTCGAGCAACCAGACTGGCCATAAAGTTTTACCCTTTTACAGTAAAATCAACCAAATGCAGCCGCCACTTCTACTCCAGCAGCTTCCTTTCACACTTCCTCTCCGTGGAACTCACTTTCATATACTTGCTGACAGCTACAATCTCCAAGAATTTAAATGCATTGTCAATTCCCATCTCTTATCCACCTGACTCAAGTTCTTCTCTCTTCCTTTCCCCTTCACCTTGTGTATCTTGTTCTCTTCCTTTCTCACTCTACCTTCGCAACTGTCTTCTCACTGGTATTTCCATCCTTCTCTTACCCTTTCTTCGACATCACCTGCAATAAGTTTGTCTTTCTCTTCACTCTCCTCCTGCTTAAACTTTCACTCTTCTCTTATGTAGCCCCCTGCACACCAGTGGCTGTACCGCCTTGCTTGGGGTGAAACGATTTAAAAGAAAAAAAAAAGAAATAGGTTTAGACTTAGTAAAAAATATTTTTTCTTGCTATGATGAAAAAGAAACCAAATGTCATTTGTGAAAATCTGTAATTTTACAAATTTACTTGGTTTCGAAATGACCCTATATTGTTGTCAGCGTTTAGAACAATCAGAATTGCATTTTCATTCTGCCAAGAAAATAAGTTTCATGCAAAATAAAACAACATAGGGATTTTTGTTTTCAAATTCAAATCTTTTAATCTTTTCTTTTGTTACCAATTCTTTTGTTTCAAAAATGTTTCTTTACAGGAATGCGAGGACTTATCAGTAACTCTCGGTGAGTTGAACACTTTTCTCTTTCTCTTTTTCTCTCTCTCTCTCTCTCTCTCTCTCTCTATATATATATATATATATATATATACACACACACACACAAGTATAGGGTAGGTATGGATGGAATAATATTCGGTATTCAAAGAAACATTATAAGACAGTTTTACTTAATTATTTCAAATCCTCCTACTATTTCTGTTTGTATATCATTGCTTGAACCAGCTTATAATGCTCTGGAGTGAGTGGCTTGGTGAGAGTAGTCTTGGCTCTGGGAGGCACCATCCTATGGGTAAAGGAACTTGGGTGAGTTCCACCATGGAATATATGAATGAACAGCCCTTTATCGAGTTTAATTCATTACACCTTCATCACCTGGGCCTGTGGTACAGTTGGTGTGACATTCGCTTAATAATGCAACTATCTGGGTTTCAATTCCTGGTAGTGGATACACACTGCTGATGAGTCCCAAATATAGGATGAAATGACCGTCCAGTGCTTTCTGCATTCTTTTGAGGTCTAATAAAACTCAATGAATTACTTATTTCAAATCCTCCTCCTATTTCTGTGTGTGTGTGTGTGTGTGTGTGTGTGTGTGTATATATATATATATATATATATATATATATATACACACAAACACAAGAAGGCTGGAGAGATGCTCTATTTGGGTGTTACTGTTAAAAATGGTATTGATCAATTAAGTTTGTTTTATAAATAAAAGAGGATTTGGTATGAAGTGAAGATTATGAGGATAGATAATGATTGATCCTTGTCTTCAAGAGGTTATGATTTTAGTATTTAGAGAAGCAGTCATCTGGGAGTCTGTTCCACAAAGTGGTTGTTCTTGGGGGCGTGGAGGGGGTATCTAACTGGAACCTTCTCCTTATACAGTGGAAATGAGGGTGATTTGACTCTTTGGAAGCAGCATGGCGCTGTTTCTCTTGGAAACTGCACAAATCCATCTTTCTGTAGCTATGGGTTAAAAAGCAGAGGAAAGAGGGCTCTTTTGCATTAAATTGGTAGACTGTAAATTCGAAAACAGGCGTGGGTGGAAAATGGGCTCAGTCAGGCTATTGTGCTCCAGATGCACCACTGCTGCAATAATTGCAGCAGCAGAGGTGGTACACCTATGACTCTAATGGGTTACAGACATCTTCTCATCACATGACGTCATTGAACAGGTGAAGAGGCTCATCCCTTGTTTCCTGTTTAAGATGCGGTTTCCGGTTTTCTTTTTACCAATCTTCTTACTTTTTTTTTTTTTTTTTTTCAATTGGAGTAGATAGACTAAACTATCGCCCGGTTCACACTCCACCCTCGTCTATTGAACAGGTGAAGAGGCTCATCCCTCGTTCCCTGTTTGTTTCCGGCTTTCTCTTTTCCAATCTTTTCACTCCTATGTAGCCCCCTGCACATCAGTGGCGTTACCGCCTGGCTCGGGGTGATATGATTAAAAAAAAAAAAATCTGTGTATCAAATATTTTTGAAGTGGTGTAAATAAACCTCTGTCAGCATTTCATTCCAAAAAATAAATCTTTTTTTTTTTTTTTTTTTTTTTTTCCGTCTTGGCGATGTGGTGAGATTTCAATTTTTCTCATTAAAAAACCTTAAAAAAAAAGAAGTTCTGTTTCTTCTATTTCACTTCTCACTTGTCGAACTCTTTTTGTTCTCTCTCCTGAATAATAGTGTTGTATGTTTCTTCTCTCAGATTCAGTAACCCCTTGCATTTTAATGAATTTATTTAAACACAAAAAATAATAATTAGTGTGATTGAGTTCAAAATGGTTTATGTGGTTCTGTAGAAGGAAGATTCATTTTTTATCCTGCAGCCACTTTCTCACACTTGCAATATTCCAAGCCTCTTACTACTTAAATGCTATTTTCATGGTAAATGTTCAAAAGAGCACTCCATTCTTCTGCTCAAACTTTTATAGTTAGGATACCACCTAAAGTAATGAAAGTATTTTTTAACGTATACTTGTGTGTTTAGATGGCCTTATTTTGAAAAGCTGGGGGCAGAGAAGACCCTATTTTTATGTTTTTTGTTTCCCTGTGGGTTGTACACCTGGCAAAGACTGAAACCTGTTTCTATGTAGGCTGTACACCTGACGAGTACTGGAACCTGTTTCTGTATGGTCTGTACACCTAACAAAGGTTGGAACCCGTTTCCATGTGGGCTGTACACCAGACGAAGGCTGGAGCCTGTTAATAGCAACCATAAATGAGATTAATTAGTTTGAACAGTGTCAGTATCAATCAGAATTTTATCCTTTGAAATAAAATCATAGAAACTGTCAATATTCAAAGAAAGTCTCTTCATAATTTCTAAAATTTGGTTTACATAACTTTTATTTTTATTTTTTTTTATGTCAGAAAACGTAAAATCCGTTCGGTGAAGAATAAAGAAGAGCCAAGCAGGGGTCAAAATACAGACGGTCATCGGAGGAAGAACTCGTCAGGATTGGATTGTTCAGATGCCTCAGGTAAGAGCCCCTAGACAAGAGAGACAGTGGCATCCTTTCACTGATTGGATACAAAGGAAAACATTATGATCCGTAATTCTCAATAGTTCTTTTTTTTTTCTTCTCTGACAAATATTTATTCTGCCAATTTTTAAATATTATTACCATCCTCTCATTAAGCTTGTCTTTTTTTGTATTTTAACCAAGTTATAGATTCTTCTTATTGTTGGTCTGGTCTCTCACCAGCACCTGATGACCTTTCCACCCATTTTGTGCCTCTTTAGAGAGTTGGCTGAATCATCCATCAAGTTGAGTGTATTTGGTCCCAGTAAACAAAATTAAGTGATCTTGAAATGATAGCAAAATTTAAATGTGTGAGGTGAGAGGGGGGGGGGGTCTATTAAAAACAAATGATAAAATAATCCCTCATTATTTGGCCATCTCTTCTCCAAAAAGTAGGTACCTCAACAAAAATCCCGATATGTAATGTTTAAATTAATTTTTATAAACAAAAAAATCTTTCTTGAAGCTTTCATTTTAGCTTTAATTGAAAGCTAAAGGATTAAATTCACTATTTCCAAAATATTCTGGTGTATTTCAAACAGAAATTATAATAATTGGATTTTTTTTTCCTCTGAGCAACATTGTCGAAGTCATCTATTTTTTTTTTAAAACATTTGTAAACAAAAGTCTTTAATTTTAAAAATCTTGCAAAAATAAAATATACTTTTCTAAAATTTTATTTGAGGAAAATTAGCAAGTTTAAAGTTACATTAATCTGATTTGAAACAAATATTATTTATTTTGTTTAAAATAACACAAAAATTAATTTTTTAACCAAATAATAGCTGTGTTTACATGTTTGCTAGCATGATTTAATATTGTTTTTCAGAAACTTTATCTGAAAAACATCATTAAGAAAATTTTTTATAAATTTTAATTACTCAGTAATCTTGAAAATTTAGGAAAATATCTCTGTAATTAAATGTTTATTGAATTTTAGAAATTTTGGTTTTAAATATAATTTGTAAAAAAAAAAATGGATTTATAATCTCCAAAGAGTCCTGCTTATAAGTAATATAAGAAAATATTTGAATCAAAATCTAATTTCTCAACATAAGATTAAGTTAACAGCTGAAAAAATTTTTTTACCAAGATTTTGTTTTTAAAAAAATATTAAAAAATAATTTAATTCATTTGTGAATAGGTCCTGAAAATCTCATTAAAATACGAAAAATATATATTTTTTTTTTTTTTTTTTTTTACTCCAAAAAAAAATGTACTAAATTTCCTGTTGTAATCTTTGGGTGATGCTTAGAAAATAAGATTTTTAACCAAAATTTCAAACGTGTGAGAAAGAATTAAAAAATTTAATAAAGCACTCAGAAAATTCTTTGGTTTTTCCTCTAAATAATAACATATTTTAGCAATAAAATTTTGTTTTCATCAAGTTTAAGGGCCTTTTTTTCAATATGCAATGCTGTTTTTTCATTAAATTAAGCATAAGCGGAAGTACCTACCAAAAAGGACTTATGTGATCGATTCCTGTTGGGAATCAGTCTTTAAGAACAAAGTCCAATCATAAAGTGTGTGTGTGTGTGTGTAGGGGGGGGGTCTGTTATCTATTTAAAACATGATAAAATGACCTCCTATAATTGGCCTTTATTTTATAGGTAAAAGGTGTTTATAAAAAGTACCTTTTCCAACTTCTTTTTTTCTTTTTTTTTTTCTTGTGCCTATGTGAATGACAATTTTGTTTTATGAACAAAAGCATAAGATGGTTGAGGTCATAATTGAGATGACCAAATAGCCAGCACAGTCAATAGAAATAGTCAGTCAGTGTTTTTATTTCTATTTTTTTGTGTGTGTTAGATTTATCAGGCTCTGATTCCTGTGGGGAGATTGAACCCGCATCCCGAGTATCTCCACCCCCTGCAAAACAGCGCATGATGAGGATGTACGCTGATGATATTGAAGAGGAACTTAAAGCTAAAAGGTAAGAATTGTTTTTTGTTTTCCGTCTGCCTCGAATTAGTCGGACATTTATGATACCAAATTACTGATGGCTATGTTAAAATACACTTAAGCTAATCGCTACATCCCACCTTTAAGAAATTAGAAATTTGTACGTGTTTGTTAATAAAGCAAAAATGAAATGGAAATCAATTGAAATTTTGATGTAAGCGCAGGTAAATTAAATTTTAACGAAACGCCTGGTAAAATAAAAGTTACGTCTAATTTGATTGACATACATAAGTGTTGTAACCTGTTAAAGGTTACTGCGTGGGTAACCACCAAAACAGATGTTGGGAATAACAGTATATCAACAAATACAAGACTCGCATGCTGTGTGAAGTAGATGCACTGCTAGTGAACTTGTAGTCAGTATAATCACTCTACTCTTTACTCCAATAGTGTTCACATATGAGGAGTTAGGAACATACCATTACTGTATATAGGTAGGTATGCAACAATAAGCAAAAGTTAAATTTGTCCTTTTTTTTTTTTTTTTAAGGAATTCCCATCTTTCATTGGAACTTAGACAATAGTCTGTACCTCCAAGATTCGTTTTTGTAATGAAAATCTACTCAACGGTAAATGGATTTAATGAATAATCCATTTAAACTTTGCTTTATCAAGATGGTCTTACATGTCAAAATTGGCAGCATCACAAGTTGTTATGGTGAAACACACCTATTCTATAGTGAGTAAACTCTCCCACCTAATTTAAGTAGGAGTAGTAAGAGGAATGGGGTCTTAAAATTGAGGTTATAAAATTCCGATTGTGATGTAAGCGGCTCTGGTGACAGCCATTATCAAGTTGAATGCCAAGATTCTGTAACAGAAGAATCCCAAGAAACCGTTTCGAATAAGGAAACAAAATGTAATGCTAAAGCCAGGTAGAGAAAAATTTATTCAAGCAAAAAAAATACAGTCCTGGTGAAAAAGTATTCTTTAAGGTCTACAGACAATAAATCCTTCTGTGAGATTGGAAAAATAGAAAAGTGGAGTGGCAATATGATGTACTTGGTGAAAGGCAAAAAATTCACGTGCAGACAGCACATTAACCAGATCAGACAACGTTTTTCAGACGTGTTTGACAGCAGTCATGTGGAAGAAATGCCTATGGAGGTGATTTTCGATATGTTTAATCTACCAACGCCAGTAACAATTTTACCTGAGGTATGCCAATCCAGGAGGAAAAGAAAGGCAACTACTCATTTAAAAGTGGATCCAAAACGTAGGAGACGTTGCTAAAAATTAATTTTTTTTTTTTCTCTGTTCTTCATATTTCCTGTAAAAAATAAAGAAAACTATTTTATTCTTATGGAGTAAAGTTTGAGGAGGGAGGTGTTAAGGTGAAACACACCTATTCTATAGTGAATAGACTCTCCCACCTAATTTAAGTAGGAGTAGTAAGAGGAACGATAGTCAGTTGATGTTGGACGATAGTAGTCAGTGACCTGGCAAGATTACACTGCGTAATACATATTATATCAAGTTCCTAACGTTTTGTATGTCGAACCTATTGGGACCGACTTTAGCACAAATGCTAGCCTCCACTGCGAAAATAACTCTACAACACAAGTAAACCTTTTTGACTTTGTCAACAAACTTTTCTAATACGGGTCTTGATAAATATAAATAAAATTCCAATTACTACATTCGTCTTGATAAATATAAATAAAATTCCAATTACTACATTCGTCGTATAGCTGTTTCAGCGAGAAAAATCTCGCTTCCTCAGCAACAACCAAAAACAAAATTTTATTTCAAATATGGTACAAAAATTCACATTACCAGAAGGGTACTCAAAAATATTTCCATACAAAGGAAGTTTACATTAAAAGAAAAAAAGGGGGTGAGAAAGAAAATAAGTTAAAATTTTTCGTCCAGTCATTGAAACAGGAGTTACAGAAAAAAAGAGAGAGCAGGCGATTTAAAACTCAATTATTGAAGAAGAGTTTTAGATTATGTCTGTATTAAAAAATCAAAAATTAAACTGTCATTGGAATTTTGTTTTTTATCGTTGCTGATAAAGCAAGAATTTTATTGCCTAAATAGCTATACAACAAATGTAGTATTCGGAATTTTATTTGATATAATATACATATTTGGCTCTGTAAATAGATAATACTATTTATATCAAGCCCTCTACCTGGATCATTTTTAAGATTAATAAAAGTAATATTAACAGCATCTGGTTTTTCAGATTTTACCTACATACTTTTCTTTTTTAGATTTATAATATATATATATATATATATATATATAAAAATAGGATTAATTCAAGGATGTTGAATGACCATTTCAATATGAAAATCCACACAGGGGATAACACATCACCTCAGAAACTGGAGAAAAATCAGTGTAATTTTCCTTTTTAAATAGATTTGCAAAGAAATTAAAAAAAGGAAGAAGTGTAGTGAAGTGTAATTCAGAGATTTTAGTGAAGCGCTTATTAATCGCTATGAAAAATAGTTTCTCTATTTTGAACTTCTAGATAAAAAGGTAGGTTAAATCAAAAAAATTATTTTATTTTCCATATATATATATATTATATATATATATATATATATATATGAATTATTTTGAACATTGTCCTGCTGGATAGCACACATTTTCATAATAAAATTTATCGTAAAATAATCAGGCCGGTAGATATAAATATAAAATACTGTTTAATTAAAAACAGAATATCTACTTAAATACGAGTATTGGTAAAAATAATGTTCAAAATAATTCATTACAAATTGTCGGTTGCTTATAACCAAGTTTCGTTAAAATTCGTTAATTTCTGTAACATGTTTATATATACATACACATATATATATGTGTGTGTGTGTGTGTGTGTGTATTTAGGCAGCATTTTTTCATTGATGCATGTTTCATTAAATAATATAGACAAGTTTTGTCAATTTATTTTGTGTAAATTCTTTTCATATTGTCTGATAAGCTTAATAGCATTATCGTTGAAAGAAGAAAGAAAATCACAATTGGTACATGTTTTTTATTTAATCCTTTCGGAGCTTTCAACACACACACACACACACACACACACACACACACACACATGTGTGAATGACAAAAACAAGTTTTATGGTGTGCTATATTCATTGGTTAAAGTGCTCAATATTAGGGATAGTGTATGTAAATATAAAACATTGTTAAATCTAACAGACAATGTCTGTTATGCTTAATCATGAGCTGTTCTAAACATCATATTTTGGCTTTAATTTCTGGTTGAAATAAAAACAAAAATTGTCCAATATTTTTTATTACACTGGTTCTAAGCTTTCGGCTCACATGAACCATCTTCAGAGTGGTTACAGGGACGTTAACATAAAGACATCCACCATCAGCGACGATTTTATCTTGTGTCGACATAAAACATTGCTATGCGACAATAACAGTCACCGAATAGCAGACGCGGGTCGTAAATTTGTAATGCGGTTCTATGACGTCAAACCACACGAGAGACCAAAATGTTAAGAACAGAATCGTACGTCTAAATGCAATGTAATGTGTTGCGACCAGATTGAAATGTGATTTTATTGAGTGTGGGTTGCTTTGGTTTAATGTAGATGGCCTCCAATATCTGAAGGTTTTTTTTTACTGTGTGCATGAGTGAGGATTATTGTGGCATTGACTAAAATCTGTCTAATATTACCTACATGACTATGTTTTTCTAAGAAATGTTGTTAAATTGAACTATGATACAAAAGGTGGCAGGTAACTCTACAGGAGAGCGTGATTGTAGTAAAACTAAGATATATAATAAACCCACTATATATATATGTAGTGGGTTTATTATTAGTATCTGAGATACAGCCTTTGAACAGGCATGTAAATTGATACACTACATTTTTTTTAGTGGTTGTAGGGTTATTAGAGACTATGAGGTCAATTGTTTTGA
Source organism: Ascarosepion bandense (assembly GCA_037127315.1). Lineage (NCBI taxonomy): Eukaryota > Metazoa > Mollusca > Cephalopoda > Sepiida > Sepiidae > Ascarosepion > Ascarosepion bandense. Next base: position 1,604,469 of record JBBBDQ010000923.1, on the reverse strand, counting down.
ACTTTTTTTTAATATATGATGAGCTTATGATGGGTTAACATTTCTACCTATTATGTTTTTGAGTGTTGTTTCATCATGTTTGTAATTATGCATTTGGTTGCAATAGAAAAAGTTTGTAGTGTTATGTTTATTTTGATGTACACTATTATTAATGTTATCAATATTCTTAGAGGTATTATTAAGTTTATTAAGATACGTTTTAATTTGTTGATCAATGACGGAGTTAGGAAATCTATTGTTAACAGGTGTTTGTTTAATATTATGTAATTCTTTATAGAATATGGCTTTGGAAGTAGATATCTTTTGTGTGTGTTGAATTAAGTTTTTATTTCTGCTAACTTATCGTTGAAGACATTCACTATTATAATTAATAAGACACAAGTTTATCCTAGTTGGTTTCCTATATAGCGAAGTAGTAAATCTGTGTGTGCTAGAATCAATGAATACATCGAGGAATGGAATTTTGTTATTAAGTTCTAATGTAAATTTGAGGACGGAGTGACTTTCAAATTCGTTTTTAAGTTGTGTAATTTGATCAATATTTTTAGCTAAAATGAAAATGTTTATGTATCTTACATATATTGAGGGTTTATTAGTGTCATTGAATATTTTATTTTTAATTGTGCCATATAATAATTAGATGAGAGGGGACCTCAAGGAGATCCCATCGTAATATCATCTATTTGAGTATAAATATTACCTAGGTGATCATGAAAAGGTATTTGAGTGGACTCTGCTAACAACATTTTTTTAAAAATAGTGGGTTTAATATTGATTGGTGGTAGAGTAGTATGATTGTATACATCACAAATAATGATGTCAATTGTTTTATGAAAGGGAACATTAGTGAATAAATTTTGTACATCCAAAGATGTACAACACAAGAGAATATCATCTTTAATGGTGGATATTTTTGTTAATGTCCCTACAACCACTCTGAAGATGGCTCATCTGAGCCAAAAAGCTTAGAACCAGTGTAATAAAAAAAAATAACCAAATATTGAACAATTTTTGTCTGTATTTTCACCAGAGATTGAAGCCAAAATATCATGTTTAGAACGACTCATGATTAAACATAACAGACATTCATTGTTTGTTATATTTAACAATGTATGTTTATATAATTATCTGCTGCCTCAATACACTAAATTTAAGTCAATATAAAAGTGGATATTGAGGTCAACGCACACACGCACACACACGTGTATCAAAATGTATTCTCCTTTTAAGTTTTACTCATAATGAGAATAATCATTGGAACGTGTGAAAGTGAAAGAATTCTTTTTTTTTTTTCTGAAATCTCTTTTGAAGATCTGGAAAGCCGAGTGTGGCTCATCGGATGGGAATTGGCCATTATGGAGGACAAGTGAAAGATGCCCGAGAGCTTCTCTCCCGTTCTGATGGTAGTCACCGACACTTGACCAATGCTGACCACTACCACCAGTACCACAATGTTCATGATGGTGTGGAGGAGGAGGAGGAGGAATTGGAGGAGGCGGAAGGTAACTACAGCTCCACCTACAGTACAAAGAGTGATCTACGTGCCAAACTTGAGCGCAAAAGGATGCAGCTATCATCATCATCGGCATCTGCATCTTTGTCATCAGCATCCGGCCACTATCCTCGTTTAAAGATAGAGGTCTTGGACTAAGGAGTAGATCCCCTATTCCTTCACCCCTGCCACTCCAATCCCTAAACTTTTTGTCCTCTTCTGACTGCTCCACCCACCCGTCTGATTCTTTTATATGAATATCCCTTTCTTCACATACACACACACACACACACACACACACACTCTCTCTCTCTCTCTATATATATATATAATGTATAAATATAGTTTTAAGGTGTGCTATATTTATAGGATAAAGTGCTCGATATCAGAGATAGAGCGTATGTAAATATAAAAGAGTTAACATTGAAGTCAACACTCAGGGGTGACAGACTGCTTCATGCTAAGCACAATCATCAGGCCTGATGGTTGTGCTTAGCATGAAACAGTCTGTCACCCTTGAGTGTTGACTTCAATGTTCACTCTTTTATATTCATATATATATATATATATATATATATAATTTTTTTTTTTTGTTAAATGTAAACTGTTTTTCATTTTCAACCTGTCTCTCTTTCCTCTGTTTTATTTATTTATTTTTTTTTTCCAATATGGTACCCCCTCTGAAAACTTCTAAATGTTTGTAGAAAATTTTTGCCATCAACTGTAATGTTTTATAATTCCTTGGGGAAAAAAAGAAAGCCCTGTTTTGTTAAAGAATTTCTCATTTCCTGGTTCTTAGGTTTTTTTATTTTTAAAAAAATTTTCTTATTGAATGTACAAAAATGACCCTTTCAATTCTCTGGCACATAGAAACACTCGATTGTTCTGCAGGCCAAAAATAGGGCGCCTGTTGCAGAGCAATGGTCAGCAAGCCAATAATATGAGTGGTTACTCGTCAGTTGATATGATCCTTGTGCCAGACTAGACTCAATATCGACTTTCTTTAGAATAAACCAGATCTAGTAGAAGGTAAAAGTAAAAAATTCCACCATTCTCAAAAAGATGAAACCCGTTTCAAAAATGTTTGACTTTACCTCCTTTTTCCGTCAGCATAAGGCACATTTGATATTTTCTACGTGTCCCAAATTTATTTCTGTCTTTTCAAAAGTACGTCATTAGTTTTTTTGTCCTTGGTACAGATACTTTTCATTTCAGTTCAATCATTAATGCATCCATGGGTAGTAAGATAACTCGTGAAAGGAGTGTCAGTGTATGTTGGGGATGGGTAACATCACCTTCCAATTGGTGCTCACTCAAGAGTGTTCGATTAGACAGTTGTTTGGAAAGTAATTCTCACTGGTACTCAAACTATTAAGACCTTGTGTCAAACATGGGAATTTAAGTTTCACTCAGTGCCCAGCCATTGTAACTTTGTGCCAGACTAGGTTAAGTTTAGTAAATAGTATAAAAATGAAATTCTTCATAATTAAAAACAGGGAGTCATTATACCTCTACTCTCTCTCTCTCTCTTTTTTGTCCCCCTTACCTTTGGTCTCCGGTGACGTGGGGAGGGGCAACATTCTCAGGTTGAGGACTCCTGCCCCCCTCCTTATTTCTAGCAGTCATGCACGCGCATATACACACAAACATACATACACACACTATGTACATTTTTTTATACTAAGTTGTATGTACAACAAGCCATTTCTCAGAAGCCTGCTCTCCTTTTCCACCTGTGTGCCCCACAGATCCCACCCTACCTTTCTGTTCCCTAATTCATGTCATTTCATTAATTTCTTATAATATAAAGATAAAATAACTCTTTGTGTTTTTACTTTTTTTTTCTGTACTCATATTCCAATCTGTTGTTTTTATGAATTTTTTTTAATCATTTCACCTCGAGCAAACCAATGTTGGAAAATATGAGAAAAAATATCCTATTAAGGAGAGAGGACAATAAAAGACCAGACATTAAGAAAACAGAAGATAACGATTGGCATTTCATTCAAACTTTTGAAGATCAAAGTTGACTGGGAAGCAAGAGGCCCGAAGTGTGAAAGAAGAAACTGCTAGCATAGAACTTAATCTAGTCAACTCAACTTCAACGTGATGAGACTTAACTGCCAATTTAGTATTGCACTTAAATTCATAAATACTGGGTAGCATAGAAGAAAGTTCATCAGGATAATTACCATAAAAATATTTATAGAAAAGGCTCAACGAAGCTACATTACAATGGTAGAAAAGAAACTGAAGCCATGATGCCAGGTCAGGACCAATAACATTGCTTATTCTTCCTTGGATGTTTATAAAAAATCTTTAAATATATAGCAGGAGCATTGGACTAGGTGTGGCAGCAATATTTATGCCATCTATCGTTAGAATTATTGCAGAAATGGACAGAGGCTAAGGGCGCAAAAGATCTATTTTTATGTTCCTCTTCTGTCTCAGGTGTGAAATTACATTTGTTTCATTCTTTGCTGTTCATTGCATATTTCTGTTGCAAAATTGATACGGAATTTTTTTTTCTTCTTTAAAATATTAGGTTGCATTTTTGGGTTGGTTGTTTACTCGTTCATCTACAAATTAAAAAAAAATCTTATTACTGACGCTTTTCCTTTCTAGATAATTTTTTCTTTCAATATATTGTTACTCAAAAGCCTAATGAAAATGAAACATTGTCAAGTAATCTTACTGTATTAAGTACAAATTGGGGAAAAAAAAGAACCATTTTCGTATCAAATCATTATGTGCGATGAGAAATGGATACTTTTTGACAAAAGTAAGAGAATTGGGCAGTGGTTGGATGCTAGGAAATCACCAAGACACTATCCAAAACCTCCGCTGTGCCTTCGTTCTTGCATCAAGGGAAAACAATAACAGCAACTTTGTATTGTGGAGAAATTGAGTTTATACATGAAAAATTGAAAGAAAAAAAAAATTCTAAACTTGTGAATAAGGATGGCCCAATTTTGCTTCACAACTGCGCACTTCTCAATCAACAGTTCAAAAGCTGCATATCCAGAATTAAAAAACTTTGCCTCATCCTACATATTCGTCCGATGTCTCTTCTACTGATTATCAGTTAAGCATTTTGTACTTTTCATACACAATAAAACATTCACCAATGAGGAAACAGTAATCGAAGCATTTGAACTGTTTCTCGTATCAAAGGATCAGAATTTTTTTTTAAAGATGGGATCAAGAATTGTAGAACATTAATGAGCAGGCTGCCTATTTCAACTAAATAAATTCGTTATTTAACATTTCAGAAGCATTTTTAATTTCCCATAGAGTGTCGTTTCATGTGTGACAACTTAATAGAAAATCCAATTTTGGAATTATTTCGAACTTTTGTTCTCATCTTGGTTGATATAGGTGTTATAATAGACACAATTTTTCAACCGAGTACCCTCTGGTCATCATCAGGTCTCCATAGATTGGCTGATGTGGAATATCTCGTTGATTATTGCGAAATATCCTGTGAAATCAATTATTGTTCTTTCATGTTGGAATTTGGTTTGCCACTACCAAATCCAAAGATCGAACTCATGACCACTAGATGATATTAAACACATGTATAACCAACTACTATATCCACTACGCCACCATCCCGAAGGACTTTAGTGGCGTATTTTTGGAGTCTTTTATATTCAGTGTCAGATGGATTTTGACAACTGGATTATGTTAGTGGGTTCGTGCCGCTTGTCATAATTTGTATCTATGGACACCTGATGATGACCAGAGGGTACTTGGTCGAAACGTTGTGTCTATTATAACACCTATATCAACCAAGATGAGAACAAAAGTTCGAAATAATTCCAAGATTATTGAAAATTACTCATCTCAGAAATCAAATACAAAAGAAAATCCAATTGTTGATTTAAGGCATAAGAATTGACACTTTACTATCCTCATTAAGATGAGGTAAAGAAATATCACCTATCTTCCTGCCCCCATCCTCCATTACTCCTGGCATCTGGCAGCAAGGGCTCTGATTGGGAGGTTGTGAGGAGCATGGAACCACCTCTTAATTGCTGTTGTTCCCAGGTCCACTCTGACCCAGAGTGGTAGCACCTGTTAGGGTCCCAGCTATGGGCAAATAGTTAACCCCCAAACTGGGGTCAAAACACTATGAAAGTATAAAAAATGCTCTTATAGAAAAAAAAAAAAAAATATATATATATATATATATATATATATATATATATAGAAAATATATATTTTTGAAGAAAAAAATTATTACCACAACACATTTTTGAAGGAAAAAATTCTCAGCAAAACATTTTTGAATACAAAACTAGAATACATTTTCAGTTTTCTAAAATAAAAAAGAATAAAAACAAAAGTTTTGTTAAAATCTGACTAAATTAACCTTCTCACTATAACCGAACATTAAAAAAAATACCTTAAAACCCCACCTTTTTGGCATTAAATGACTTTAGCTTTTAATGGGTGACTTTTGCTGTTAAGCAAAACTCACCCATTACTCCCTCGTTCTCTTAGAGGATGGTGAGGGACTGTTGTGTAGCTTTACATCTGTTGTCCTTGGCTAGTCTTTTCACCAACTTCGACTTTGCTCCTGTGATGCGTTTTGGTTCCTCTTTCCATCGTGTGAACAAAGTCTTGGAAAGGTCTTGTGTATATTCGACAAAGAAACGGAAGATGAAATATTGCCAGAACAAGAAAACAGTTTTTATGTTTGCGGTTGCTTGTCTTTGGCACAGAATTAGGTGATGCAGGTAAGTGATTTTTGGATTTCTTCACTGCTTTTTCTTTTCTGACACTGCTGCTTCATCTGTCTTCTCTCACAACAGTCGAAGCAACCAGATATTTTCAACTTGACCAGCAACAATGCAATTTTCTTCTCTCCAACTCTCTCTACCTTTAACCATTTCTCTTCCACCGATCTGACTGTCTGTATCTCTACATGTCCCCCCACCTTGTCACTCACTTGCAATTTTCTCTCAGTCACAATTCTGCCTACTACATCATGAGGCAGCTTGTCACTTGCCCATGCGCGAATATGGCCTCACGATATAAACGGGAATTCCCTAACTTATCTCTGCAGCTGTACTTTCTTTTGTTTGGTTTAATACAGCGGAGAGAGAAAAATTAATATTAGTAGTATTATTGGTTGTGCTTTATTATAATTCGCGATGTGAGCTTTTGTAAAAAATTATTTTAAAACTACCATATACTTGTAAAATATGGAGAATAGGAAAAATTAATTATTTTAATACTATCATATACTTATAAAATATGGGGAATAGAAAAAAATATTTTAATACTATCATATACTTGTAAAATATGGGGAATAGAACAATTAACTTTTTTTGGGAAAGAAAGGTAAAAATATTTTTCTTTCGTGTTCAAAGCAGATATTTTTTGGGTAAAGCTAAAATTTTGGTAGCCAAAACAAAGTGTCAGGATTGGTTTGATGGAGTCAGGTGGGCTTAAAGTCCCTCAACAGATGTTCCCTGAGAACAAAATTTGTGGGAAATTGAATATGACGTGAGCTGGTGATATCCCATTCGTCAAGCTACCCCCTTCTGCAGATCGGATGGGTGGAAAATGATTTCATTGGCCCAAGGCCTCGAGTTGGCTAGATCCCCCGAGAGGATTATAAAAATAGACTCGACGAGAAAAAGTCAGTTAGCCAGGAGCAAGCTTCCAGACAACAAGGAAACCAACCCCACCCCGCTGCTGCCACATCGCCTCTGATTCGGCAAATCCCGTCAAGTTTCATTAAAAACCCGAAAGAACTTTAATTTTCTAACATCACCTAGAAAACAGACAGCTCCAATTTTAGAGAATACGTGAAAAGACCTTAACGAGAATTGAAGAGTTCTGTTACTTTAATGAAACTTAGAAAAGACATTCTTATTTTGAAGATTGGAAACTGAGGTTTTGAAAACAAGCTCTCTCTCTCTCTCCGTTGTAAACCGGCATTCTGACAACTGTATTGTCTGCTCCTGTGAAAAAAACATTTTTTTTTTATATAAAGATATTCTTCATAACTCTCCAGGTGTGTTCAACCTTATTCATTTATTCTGTTAATTTTTTTTTTGGTACCATATTTATTTTTTTAACCACAAGTGTGCACCAGTGTCCAGACTGGCTTTGGGTAGAAAGACGCCTACTAAAATTGCACGACGCAACCTCTGGGATCAATTTACAATGTAAGTCGTCGTAAGTGTTACATTGCTGTGTGTTACTAGATTCTAAAAGTTTTCATTAATTTTCCATTTCCTTATTTGTGGAAGGAAGCAAGTATGCCACTACCCGGTCAGCTGCTGTAGGTTTCGATCCAGATTGACTCTGTTTACGGTGATCTCCCTTGTCTCACGTTGTGTTGATTGATCACTAGGTAATCACGTGAGTTTTCCACTAGCGGTCTCTCTGCCGAACTAAACCAAACCGGGAAGCGTGCACACAATTGAGTAATAAAAGAAAGAAATATAGCACCAAGAAAAATAAGTGGACCGACGTCTGAAGTGTTGTAAAATAACGTCTTTATATACAGAAAGTAATTCACACAATAGTCTCTTGGATAATTCCCAATCTCTGCTTCTATCAAACTGGTAGCAGGACGGAAGTCTCTTAAGTAAAACGAATTGTCCTCCTAAGCAATAAACAAGAAACCTGGCTAGCTGCAGTGTGCTGCTCTGAACGGAGTTCTAAGTTCGTCGTAAGTCTAGTCATTTGATTCTTGTTCCCTGGAATGCTGCGGAAATTGCCGAAGTGCTGGGTTATGGATAGGTTGGTGCGATTCGTCTTTGGAATCGGAATCGAGGTAAATTTCTTGTTCCAGGCTGGATCACTCTCACAAAAACTCTGGTTAGTTGATTGGCGGCAGGCTTCTCTACGGTCGGCACCCAGTGGCATAGCAATTATCTTTCAGTCTCTTTACTTCTTGAGCTGGGAACTGTCTTTCGCAGGCGGTGATTTTTCCATGGTTGGTACCCAATTGCATGACAATTATGTCTCTGGGCCAGGACTCGAACTCACTGCCACTCAAATTCAACTCCAACTCTGTTCAGTTGGCGATTTCAAAACTTTGTCTGCAAAATCTCTTTGTGTCTATCTTTAACTCTGGTTGGCTGGCATCAGGCCTCTCTACAGCTGGCACCCAACTGCATGGCATTTACCTGTCTCTTTACATCTTCAGCCAGGAGCTCTATGGGAGGTGGCAGGCCCTGCGGTTCGTGCCCAACAACATGGCACCTATCTCTGTCGTTACATCTCTGGGCTGGTAACTCCAACTAACTGCGAACTCCCTCAAACCGTCACTTCAACTCTTCAACCTCGATTGACTTTGGTCCCTCGGGATCCTGTATTTATGCCCATGCCATGGTGAGGGGCTGACGAACGCTGGGTGTCTAATCCCTCATCTCAGCCACCAATAGAATGCTGAGGTTAGCTGCTACTCGTTGCCTTTGGTTTACCCAATGGGATTAGTCTTATTTCTATGACGTCAACTGCTGGTCGTCTTCCCTTTTCGAGTGCTGGTTCACAGGACCAATGAGATTCCTCTCAGTCTTATGACGTCATCTTCCCATTTTCTGGGCTGGACTTCTGTGAATTTTCTTTCTTACAAAACAATTTTGGGAAATTTTTTAATCAATCACTTAACCTTTTTGAACTATGTCCCTTGTTTCGCCCAAAACGACGAGACAAGAGTCTGTTGACATTGTCACTTAGATAAGAATTTTCGCATCTGCATTTCTAATATTTATTTTTGAGTCACAGGTATTTTCTGATAGAAAATATTTTTGCTACCTGCTTTCTTTTTCTTTTCTGTTTAATGTCAGGCCAGCCAGACTGATTCTCCATTTCCTTTGTTATCAATTCTACTGAGTCAAAGGAATTTTCATTCACCTAATTTCAGATACTACGTCTAAATGTCTCTTCGCTGAATCACTAATCCGGCCTTCGACTTTGAATTAGATATTTGTTATCTATTTCTCTTTACAATTCACGCAAGCAAGACAATGCCTTTGAGTACAATAATAAAAAGTAAAATCTCCTTTCGGGTTTTGAACCCGCTTCTCATTTCAACACTTGTCTAGGGCCATCTGACTTGTTTTATGTTTTAGATTACTAATGTCCAGCGTAAATAACAATTGAATTTATTTCTCTTTTTCTCTTCTCTCTCAGGTTTAGAATAACAACAGAGAAACAAAACTTGTTGCCTTTCATGGGTGGCCCAATTCTTTTAAATTCCAATGTCTATTCTTTTATTTTTATGAAATTAAAAACAAATCTATTTCTCTTTTCTTTCTCTTCTTTCTTTCTCCCCTTCTCAGGTTTAGAATAACAACAGAAAAACGAAACTTATCTTTTGTTTCTTTTCCTTAGCTCATATTCGGAGAATAAAAAAAAATTCTTTTAGTACGTTTTCTTCTGATCTATAATAGTAATTAAAAGATTTTCCAATTCTAGTTAATAATTAATTAATAAAATTAATTACCTCCGTTCAGCTAAATATTGTTACACAAGTGGATTCTTTGAAGCTGGCACTGTCTGATTTTATTGGCAGTCATAAAAACACGAGTTACTCAGAGCCCAGATAAAATTATTTACAGTTCACTTGACCTTGTGGCTGTTCTAAGCTAATCGAATGAAGACTTGTATCATATTTGCGCCATGCAAAAATAACTTGACAAGAAAGGTTAAAATCAAAAATATTTTGTAAACAACAAACTCGAAAGAAGAGAGTGAATTATCAATAAAACTTTATTCTTAAATGTACATTTTTTATTTTTTATTTTTAAAAATACATTTTTTTCTTTTTCTTTTTTTCTCAAAACTTGTTTGGATAAATTAATGGCACATCTTGGAAACCAGGAAATATTTCTTTTTTTACGTAATAATTCCAAGATCTTTCACTCCCGTTTTTACTTTTTTCAAATTCTGGGTTTAGTTGAAAGCCTTCCATAGAGGAGGAGATGGAATGGTATCTATATTTTGTTGTTTTTATTTTTTGTTCAACGCAACCAATTTTCTTATTGTTTTTTTTTTTTTTTTTTTTTTTTTTTTTTTTTTTTTTCAGGAATCTTTTAAAGCATTCAAGGTGTAATATTTGATTTGTAGAATTTGGATGTTGCTTGATTCATTTCTTCAGATTTGATTTCTCCATTAATGGCAGCCAGTTCTTCACGCAAACGTTGGTTAAACATCTCAACGGACTCTGCAAAATAAAAATGGTTAATTTAGAAAAATAAAACAAGTATTCATCTGAGCAATGCTACAGCTGGTCAAAAAGTAATGCCTGTTGTAATTTGATTTTAAAATTGCACAAACTGCTTGATGGGGTCGTAACACTTTAATTTGGTCTTTTTATGGCTTAACCTTTTACAGGTTATTCAAAGCAAGAAAATATTTTTACATTGTAAGAATTTTTGCAATAAGTTACTGATACAAGTTCTACTAATTAACTCATAGCGGGGGGGGGATGGATTCATAACTTAAGGCTATTTATGCATAAGTAAATATAAAAAAAAATCGACTAGAATTGAAACTTGGCTCACTGATTTCTAGTTGCCATCTATTACAGCACCTTGTATTCTCAAATAGTCACCCATCTAGGTACTGACCAGGCTTAACATTACTTAACTCCAATTCCAAGCCATTATCCATTACATCACCTACACATCCAAACTTACAGCACCTTGTATTCTCAAGTGGTCACCCATCTAGGTACTGACCAGGCTTAACATTACTTAACTCCAATTCCAAGCCATTATCCATTACATCACCTACACATCCAAACTTACAGCACCTTGTATTCTCAAGTGGTCACCCATCTAGGTACTGACCAGGCTTAACATTACTTAACTCCAATTCCAAGCCATTATCCATTACATCACCTACACATCCAAACTTACAGCACCTTGTATTCTCAAGTGGTCACCCATCTAGGTACTGACCAGGCTTAACATTACTTAACTCCAATTCCAAGCCATTATCCATTACATCACCTACACATCCAAACTTACAGCACCTTGTATTCTCAAGTGGTCACCCATCTAGGTACTGACCAGGCTTAACATTACTTAACTCCAATTCCAAGCCATTATCCATTACATCACCTACACATCCAAACTTACAGCACCTTGTATTCTCAAGTGGTCACCCATCTAGGTACTGACCAGGCTTAACATTACTTAACTCCAATTTCCAATTCCAAGCCATTATCCATTACATCACCTACACATCCAAGCTTACAACACCTGGTATTCCCAGGCAGTCACCCATCTAAGTACTGACCAGGCTTGACATTACGCATCTTACCGTTGAATTGGCTCGATGCAACTGTAAGTTTTATGCTAACAGTTTCTTCTTTTGCTTGTGGAACTCTCTTCTGGCTCCTAACTTTCCACAGCCAACTTTGATCTTCAAAATTTTAAATGTAGTCATTAATCATATTTCCACTAAAGTGGAAAGATAATGTTGTGCTAGACAGTTTTAATTGCAGAATCTACCTTAAACTATAGTCTACTATTCATCCATGCATTGAATATTTCTGCTGATTCTGCTATGTGTTTAAAGATTCTTTCTCAAGTTTAAAGCATGTCTGCAATGTTATCAATCATGACCTGGCATCTTGGCTTCAGTCATATTTCTATCAGCATAGTGTTGCTTCTCTGCATTTTGTATAAATAGTTTTGGTGATCTTTTCGTTCTTGGTATCCAGGATTATGAATTTAAGCCTAATATTTGACTGGCGTTGTGGTGGGGTCATGAATATTGACTCAGAATGAGAAATTGGAGGACCGAGTTCAAATTCCAGTCGAATTTGTTGCATTCAGTTACGTACAAATACCCTTGGGAAAGGTATGAATCTATCTCTTCTCCCTCCAGCTATGTGTTAAATAGCAGGACAGATTGGGTTCTATAGCCTTGGTTGGCAACTAGTCTACCACGGGAAGAAATAGCAACCTTCTGCCTAGTCAACCATGGATCGAAAGAGACATGATCGCATAAGCATATATCACGTATGGCAATTGACTGACTGACTTGATTGGCAGTTAAGTCACGTTGCACTTTCTGCCTCTTGCTTTTGAGTCAACTTTGATCTTCTGTTTTATAATTCCTTTTCTTATATTGTTCTCCCTCTTTCCTTAATAATGTTTTCCTTTTCTGGTATTCTCTTATGCTCAATACCCCCCTCCTCCTCCTGCATCTTAGTAGCTTTATTGCCTTGCTTGGGGTGAAATGTTTTACAAACACTTTTGCTTATAGAAAGAACTAGCAGTATAGCCCGGCGTTGCTTGGGTGTAATGAAAGCTTTAAAACTAATCCATGGTCCTGGAGCTCAGACTCTCTGGACGTTGGCATGAAAGACTAAAAAAGCAATAGTTGTTTCCAGTTAAAGCAAAACCATAGACTGAAAAAAAAAAAAAATGAATGGATGTAAGTCAAATTTTGATTTCCTGGTATCGATATCAAATAAGTTTTTTTCGTCATAAACTGAATTTTGAAGGTTAAATAAGTCCTCTGAGTAAATGGTATCATGGCTGAGACTAAGAACTACAATTATACCTACTTAGAGCCAAACCCGAAACAAAAACTAAAATAAAAGGACTGAAAACTGATTTTGATCAGACCTGGTAGGATATCAGGATATCGATTTCCAATATCGGAGTCAAATAAGTCATCCAAGGATAGAACTGCAACCTTGAAACTTCTGAATATTGTTTCTTATGTCTGTCTATGAGTGCATCAAATTTGATTAAAATTGGACCACTCCTTCTATAACCAGAGTTTTTTTTATTATCGATATTTATAGGGGTTATCTCGAGACAAAACCTAGCTAAGAACACTCGCAGACGCTTATAGTACAACTGTGTAAATTTTCAAGAAAATCGGCTCAGCCGTTTCGGAGTCTATAGGTAACAGACACACAGAACACATGCACAAAGTTCCATTTATAAATAAGTTTAGATAGATTAGATAACTAACTAGATCATTATTCTTTGGTTAATGATCGAATAAGCTCCTTGCAAGATCAATGACTACAAAATAACCATTCAATTTTTCATATTTCATCATTAAATATTTTGATCAGTTCTCATCAATTACATTTTTTAAGCACCGACTATCGATGGGGATAAAAGATGAAAACAGTAATCTGTGTAAATAATGGAAGTAATTGTATCCAAAGACTGTAATGATAACCGTAATTATGAATGCAAGTCATTATTTAAAGAAGTAAAAGGATACAAATGAAAAGATTTGGAATCCACAAGATTTTCGGTTTCTATGAAGCAGACATTGAATACATGAGAGCATTATCTATCTTGATTTTTCATTAATTCTTTTTCTCACTAAAACTAAATAGTGTCTCTGGTAGTAATAATAATATTTATTAATAAATTATAACATTGATATGTTATAATATCACTACAAAAGTAGCTATTTTGTTTCGACACTTTTTGTGTCTTTTCAAGTGATGTTGTTATTTCGAAATGAATGGCTTTAAAAGGTTAAGAACAAGCAAGACCTCTTTCATCAGAGAGGCATTATTGTATGTACAATGTGGACCAATCAGAGTAAAGCAACTTTTACTATGGAGAATATGTGGGAAGACTTAAAATTAATCTTGGTGGGCATTGGTATTAAAATTTTATAAAATTAAGATCAGCATTATTAATTAACTATTATATCTACTATATTTTTGTTGCTAAAAAAAAAAAACTATATATATATATATATATATATTTTAACAATTTTGTACATTTAGAAAATTATTAATATTTTAGACGGGGGGGGGGGGAAGAACGCATACATGAATAAACTTACAAACATTCACATATGGAGAAATATTCACAAACATTAGTGAGAAAAAACATATACATAGTAATACACCCATGTATATATACATACACAAATTTCAAAATTTAGTTTTTATCGAGATGTCAATTTGTCTGTTAACTTTTAGGCAGACTAAATTGCTACATATTGGATACAGTCACGGCGGATTCATAAAATCACTGGCCTCATATGAATGGGGTCAGGATAGACATAATCATATTTCAATGCATGAACACATAAGCGGGACACATTAAGACACATTAGTGTCTCTGGTATATATATATCTTTTCCTTGCAATGAAAATGGAGTGGTCCATTATTTATCTGAGGCATTGGCACTCAACATTCTTAAGTATGAATAAGCAATAAAACTGGTGGACTAACCTGTGAATTTGATGGGTGCAGTTGTTCTCGGCCCTGGCCGTAAATTCCTGGTTCCTGGTGGATGAAGCAACCTGATAGCGAGTGGGGGGAAAAAATTAACTAAATATTGCATTCCTTTTGAAAAATTCCTTTTTGATTTATTTATTTACTTACTTTTCAAAATGGAAACAGGCGATTAATAGGTAAAAAAATATTAAGTGCAAGTTCTTAGGTGACTTCTCCCCAGGCAGTACCTTTCCTTCATGAGAGGGCTGGATTTATTGCCTGATACCTGATGCATGTTGTGATGCAGTGGATATCGGCTCCGAACGATAAACCGGGGAGCTGAGTTCGAATTTCAGTTGAATTCCTTGCATTCACTATTACGCAAATACCCTTGGGAAAGATATTAATCCGTCTCTTCCCTCTAATTATGGGTTAAATAACACGACAGATTGGGTTCTATAGCCTTGGCTGGCCACCAGCCTACCGCAGAAAGCAATGGCAACCTACTGCGGGATAATCTTCTGCCTAGTCACTCATGTCTATTTCGAGACATGATTGCCCAAGCATGTATCACGTCTGGCACTTAACTGACTGAATATAATAGTTCGAAACATGATTAAAGCTTCTACTGGGCATAAAGTGGGGGATCAGTTTTATATTGTTATGAAGTAATAAAATGAACCCCACTAATTACTACTAAATAATATTATAACATCTCTTCCTCTCTAGCTATGAGTCAAATAATAGGACAGATTGGGTTCTATAGCCTTGGCTGGCAACCAGTCTACCACAGAAAGTAATTGCAACCTACTGTGGGATAATCTTCTGCTAGTCAGTCATGTCTATTTCAAGACATGATCGCCCAAGCGTGTATCACGTATGGCACTTAACTGACTGACATGATGCATAATCAAAGGGAGAAGGAGTTGGGCAATTTTTCCAAGTTATTGCCGCTTTAAACCTTTAAAGACAGATGCTCCATTTTTATTTATTATTCAGTGTATTTTGTCTCTGTCTGTCTACACTGTGCAGCATTTGAGTTGAGTGGGCCTCCGTCGGTCAGGGTTCACCATGGGTAGCACCCTCGTTGTCTGCTTGACTGGAGCATTGGCGTCTATGACTGTAGAAGCTGATGTGGGGGTGACAGTCTTTGTTGCAGCGGCTGCATTTATGTTTTGTTTCTGGTCTGTCAGAACTGTCATTTTGCTTTCTGCAAACCTGCCTCTCCATGGCAACTTGTGTTAGTTGCTCCTCCTTTGATTTGAATTGTTGGGCCAGGGTTCAACTCCATTTGAACCTGTTGACTGCTACGCTCTCCCATGACTCACAGCCTTCATATCACGTTTTTATGATGTGACGATACTGCAGTTGTGGCTGCCAATAGGACATCTGTTTCAAATATGAAACGTCCAGTTAAACGTTTTTATGCTTGAATGCAGTTTTTATGCCCGGAGACTGTGTTTAACCATGAATATTTATATTTACATACTCCCTGACCCGAATACTGAGCAGTGACAAACATCAGTTAAGTGTCATATGAGATACACACTTGGGCGATCATGTCTCGAAAGCGACATGACCGCATAAGCGTGTATCTTACATCATGTCTCGAAAGAGACATGACTGACTAGGCAGAGGATTATCCTGCATTAGGTTGCCATTGCTTTCTGCTGTAGACTGGTTGCCAGCCAAGGCTATAGAACCCAATCTGTCCTATTATTTGACTCATGGCTAGACAGTGAAGAGATGTATCATATTATTTAGTAATTAGTGGGGGATCAGTTTATTCCTTCATAACAATATAAAATTGATCCTCCACTTTGTACCCAGCAGATTTCAACTATTATATTCAGCCAGTCAAATAAGTGCCATACGTGAAACACGCTTGGGCGATCATATCTCGAAAGGGACATGACTGACTGGGCAGAAGATTATCCTGCAGTAGGTTGCCATTGCTTTCTGTGGTAGACTGGTTGCCAGCCAAGGCTATAGAACAGAATCTGTCTTATTATTTAACCCATAACTGGAGGGAAGAGATGGATTAATACCGTCCCCAAGGGTATTTGCGCGTAAGTGAATACAAGGAATTCAACTAAAATTCGAACTCAGCTCCCTATTTGTTGTTTTGAGTCAATATCCATTGCACCACAACGCACATCCTTCCGAAGATAACATACCATAAAACTACATTTATATCATTAGCATTTAATTGTGATAATGTTTAGTGTCAATGTTGTTGTTTTTTCAAAGGTTTTACTGATAAAATATATTTTGGCAATCAGGTTTAATTTTTATCGTAAAGTGCTCACTATCAGGATGGAGATAGTGTTGATATGCACAAAGAGTTTGCCTATTTAACTGAGCAGGTTCATGCAGAGTTCAACGTTTTTTTTGTTTTTTTTTCATTATATAGAAGTGTTGATGATTTTTATGCCAAAATTTTACAATTCCTTTTCATTTTGATGCTTTGAAAAATCTTTAAACATTTTTTTTTCAATTTAAAAAAATTAAACTCTTAAAATTACCTTGAAGAAATTTTGCCAGGGTTTTCCAAAGATCTTTGGGATAAAGGAATTTTTTGTGGTGGAATATTTATTGGATGGCTGTCTTTTCTGCTCGAACCGTCTGATGATATCGTAATTGGTTGCAATTGTGTTGGGTTTGGTCTCTGTTTTGTTAAAAAGAAAACAAATTTAAAAGCGAACGGCTTATATTCAGATGGATGTTGTTTGGTAAGTTTAGCGTTACAAACACTTTTTCACTTCAAACACTATCATTCTTATATCAAAACTATTTTTACGTGGCCTCATATTCTATGCTAGTCATGGGCAAATTGACAGCCTCATGCAGCATGTTTGGTCTTCTGAACGACACACTTAATTTCATTTTTTAAAATGTTTGGTTGTTTGTGAGAACGAATAGAAACATTCTCGCATCACCACATAAACAATGATTAATGTTTCTTGAATTTTACGAACTTTCAGTGAAAATAATGTTTCAATCATTTTAAACCATTAGTGATTTTCACTAGGGAAGGGTCCTGGGTATGATGGTAAACTGCATCCAGCAGCAATGCCCTTAATTGGGAGGTTGTGAGGAGCATGGAACCACCTTTTAATTGCTGTTGTTCCTAGGTCCTCCCTGATCCTGGGTGGTAGCACCTGTTAGAGTCCCAGCTATGGGTAAATAGTTAACCCCCAAACTGGGGTCAAGGCACTATGAAAGTATAAAAATACACACACACACACATATATATATATATATATATATATATATATATATATGACTTTTAAAGAAAAATATGCATTTTTAAAATGAAAAATATCACCAGCAATACATTTTTTGAAGAAAAAAAATTATTGCCATCATACATTTTTGAAGGAAAAACATTATTACCAATAAAAATAAAAAAAATTTTTCATCAAAATCTGACTAAATCAAACTTCTTACAATAACAGAGCATTAAAAAAAAATATCTTTAAACTCTACCTTTTTGGCATTAAATAACCCACAAAGGTGTTGATATGCCGTTAAACAAAACTCAAACACTAGGAAGATTAAACCTGTAAAAATATTTTGCTTTTGAAACAGGAAACCTGATAATTTGATTCTTTGGGGAAGAAATATACAATTTTTTTCTTTTCTTCCAAATGAATAAATTAGAAATAGATCTGACACAGTGATGTGCGTTAATTGCATCAGGGATACTATTAGACGAAGGCTTCAACTTCTTTCCAGAATGAAAAAGAAAGAAAAATTAAATCAACATTCCGTCATTTCTTAGGTATGTTTTAACACATATGATTTTCTGTACTGAAAATAACTGACGTATCTACTACAAAAATTTACCTTGAATCTGTCTTGTGATAAACCACAGATCATGCGGCACACGACTTGAACCAAACAAACAGGGGGGTGGTTGCCGATATCTGCTCTAAGCCTGATTTCTACAAATATTTCCTTTTGCCAGTCCATTTACCGTATAAAATGTTTTAAATTCATAACTTTCTCCACTCATGAGAATTTACCAAACTGCCATCTGAGGATACTGCGTTCATTAGCCGCCTTGTCTTATACACGAGGGGGAAGTATTTTGTTTCTTGGTCGGAAAATAAGGTGACTAACTTCACAAGTAACATATGTAATTTTATTTAATAAAATTTGACAGAAGAAAATAAATGAGACATCCTTGGATTCAGACAGTGGATAAAGAACAATCTACCCTCATAGATTAAATAACAGGGTGCAGTTTGAAATTTCATAAAGGTTACCCCAATCAACTAGCACTTCAAGAATCACAAAGAGCAGAATGGCGACGTGTAATAAAAACAACAAAGATAAGGACAATAGTCAGTGTGTACATGATATTGAGAACTAACTCATAAGTATAGCATACCTTTAATATACATCCAAGTGAATAAAGAACGAAGAGAAATTTACAACGTCCAAAAGATTAATTTAAAACAGTGCTCAATATATAATATAGAGCTGTGAATATTTATTGTAAATTATAGTTTAGAACATGTAGAAATTGTTTAATCCACTACAAAGTGTACACTTTTTCTCTACATTGACATTACAATCTAATGTAATCTCAATGTTGAAACAAAATGTACACTTTGTAGTAGATAAAAAAAATTTGTACATGTTCTAAACTATAATTTATAATATATATAATTATAATTTATAATATATATATATATATATATATATATATATATGAGAGAGATAGAAAGGATTCTCCAGTCATTTTCAATATATGAGAGCCAGCATCTCAGTTCTTAGAACCAACAGCCAGACTACCCTCACTTATCATTTAATTATAATGGCGAAGGATTGTGCAGAACCAACCACGCTTTACCACAAGGTTCTTAAATGATCCTCTGAGTGTTTTGCTTCTAGACCAGTGCTTCTAGACCAGTTACCAACCATGGCTATAGAACCCAGTCTACCCTGCTTTTTTCCCTATAGGTGGGGAAAGGGAAGGAGAATAGATGGATTCATACCTTTAATTATTCAAGGACTCTTTTATACCCCTTGGGTTTTCTCTATATTTTTCCTTTGTTTCCAACTTCAAGATGACATGAAAGCAAAATATTAACCCAAGAACTTGAGTCATATATTTAAATAATCCTCATCAGATTTAGACTCTGGTATGGTTGTCATACATGACATCCAACTCATTCAGAAATGTCTAATACAATCATTTACTCAGGTCAATGAATAAAAATGGTTTCAAGCAAATAAATCCTTTAGGTCTTAACGATTGTTCCACCGGAATTAGGGTGGAAAGGTAAATTATATAAGACTGGCTGCAGAAAATCTGAAATGATACAATTAGTGCTAAACTCAACAACTAATTTATTCAAAGACTTCAGCTTAAATCTATTGGGACCGGAAGTGCCTACGATCATCATCATAATTCACATTATTGATGTTGTTATAGAACAAAGACACTTCTTCAGCAGACCCCCAAAACTCGTGCTATATAAATGAAGAGCATTAACAAATAATAAATACCACATCACTTGAACAATGAAAAAGAAAAACAACAAAACTGGGCACTACATGAACCTAGAAGAGAAAATAATGACAGTATCAAGTTAACTTTCTTCACAACCAAAAGCAAAAGGTTTGGAAGGAAACTCCAATCAAATATTAGAAAAGGCTATGACGTTTGGTGGATGTGACAAGTTTAATTCTATCTAAAAAAACTCTGTTGTAAGAGAAAGATTTTATAAAATTTTTTCTGTCTTTGTGGATGTATGTATGTTGCATCTTGCTGCTTCCACTCGTCATGATTTAAACAAAGGTGTTGGTGGGGGGATCTTGATTCGTTTTTCTTTTTCCACTCAGAATCAACAGCCAGGAGAGGTTAATAGCTGAAACCTTATGATCGGCGTCACTTTTGCTAAAAAAATGGCCCCTTTTTTTGACCCGGAGGTCAGGATCACAATGTAGTATCTGTGCACTATATGTTTTCTTCTTCTATGTGCCTTGTCCTTTCAGGACGTAGACGATCATGGTTTTCCACGTCTCCCGATCCCTACTGACTTAGCACGTTTTCTCCTGTAATATCTCGCAGCCCCCCGTACTGTCATCCACCTACTCAGGCCCTTACATGTACACTACTTAAATTCTCCTATTTTGCTCTCCGGTCACCTCCATCTAGGCTTATGGCTGATTCGGCAAAGGAAACTACCACTGTTCAAATCCAATTGCTGAATTGTTGCAGCCAAAACCGTCAGTGGTCGGCAGGAATGTCGACCGCTGAGGACGTTCCTGATGACAGCATCCCTGACAATTACTGACGATGTTCCAAAATTTATAATGACATTTACTCATCGTCATGTCTTTAAATTTTCTTATTCATAAATTTATAAAAATGTCTGAACAACAAAAACAATGTTTTCAGAATTATTTATTCGTCTGGTAAATAATTTTCTTTTATTATTATTCGTTCGCCTATTTTTGAATCTTGTAAATATAAAAATAAAATAAAATAATTTGCAAAGAAGTAAACTAATAAATAACGTTTAATATTTTTGTTGTCAATTCTCAAGAATAAATAAATCCATTTTCATGTTTTTATTTTATTAAAATTCTAATCACTTAAAAACATACGTTGTCAAGGTAATAACTGACCTTTTGACACTGGTGGGTGGTATTTTTTGTTTTTTTTGGGGGGGGTGGCGGGCATGAAAGGTTAAACATTGCAAAAAAAAAAAGTGGTGATATTTTATGCATATTCCGCACAATTTCTTTTTACTCATGGTGTGCGTTTGTCTTAATTGCGAATAAGAAACTGATGATGGCTCCCACACAACCAACCGAAAAGTCATTGGGATATGTTTGCAAGGCTCGCACGACAATCCAGCGGATTCTTTTCAAATTTCTTTTTTATTGGAAGTAGGATGCTTTGACGGAGGTCATGGTACATCAGAACCACATTAAAAAAAAAAAAATTAAATATTTTTTTTTTAATATTTTCACCCCAAGCAAGGCAATAACGCCATTGATGCGCAGGGGGGCTACATAAGTGAGTTGAAGTTTTAGGCAGGAGGAGAGTGAAGAGAAAGATGAACCAGTTACAGGTGGTGTCAGAGAAAGAAGCGAGAGAAGGATGGGGAAACAGGTGTGAAGACAGTTGCGAAGGTAGAGAGAAAGGAAAAGAACAAGATACACGGGGTGACGTAGAAAGGGCTGGAGTCAAGTGGATAAGAGGTGGGAATTGACATTGCATTTAAATTCCTGGAGGTTGTAACCGTCAGAAAAGCAAGTATATGTAAGGTAGTTCCACAGGCGGGAAGTACGAGAAAAGAAGCTGATGGAGTAGAATTGACGGCTGCACTTGGTTGGTCTAACTGTAAATGGGTGGGACCTTGTTGCCAGTCTCGTTGCACGTGTAAATTCTAGTGGCGGGGACACCAGTGACTTAAGTTCGTCGGTGCAGAAGCCATGGAAATATTTGTAGAATAGACAGAGAGAAGTCACATCCCGCCGGTGAGAAAGTGGCTGGAGTCGAGCAGCCAAGTCGGTACCGAACACATTAGTGATTCTCTTTTGGAGCCTGTCGAGAACACTGAGATGAATAGCGGATGCCCCTGACCATACATGACAGCAGGATCAACACGTCCAAAGGCAAAAAAGATAAAAAGAGCCACGGACAGGTGTCGCTAATATGTCAAACTTAAGTTTATTTACAGTAAGCATTTTTTTGAGAGGGGAGAAACAAATTTAATTGGATATTGATAAAATGTTTATGGCCCCAAATCATTTATTGTTGGGGAATGAAGCTACTGATTTTAATATTAATAGAAACCGTTCTGTGGGTGCGGTGGGGCCACAAAACAGAGAAATTTTTCTTCAAACATCCTTTGAATTTTATCTTTACGTATATAAAATGAGATTTGTAGTAGCCATATGAATTTTTCAAGACTCATTCATGCAATTGAAAAAATTCCTTAAATGTTAAAAATTCAAATTTGTGTGGATTTTTTATCCAAAATATACAGAAGAAAAATTTTTATTACATTTTTGTACATTTTCATGATTTGGAATTTTCACTGCATTGAAAAAAAAAATTATAACATTAAATATAATTAAAAGCAATTTATCAAATTAAAAAAAAAAAACGGGTTTCATCAATGATTTAAATTCTCCGCCACAAACTAAACAATAAAAGTACCAATTGGTGGAGGAGGATAATTCTTGCACCTACAAATTAAGTCAATAGTTGAATAAAAGGGACAAGATAAACATTTAAAGTGAAAAACAAATGAATAAATAAAACAAAAAACAAATGAATGCGTACCATTTTATTTTGAGATTTTCAATTCAGAATCCTTAGAGAAGATCATATTAGATGATATCTTGGAAAAAAGAAAACACTCACTAATCAGAGGGACACTTCACACGTTGAGAACAAATATTAAAAAGTTCAGATGATACAAATATAATTTTACCTTAATCGTGTGTGTGTTGAAATACTAGAAATATAGATATAGTTACTAAAGAGAAGTTGAAAATAAAAAAATGCACACAATAATAAGATAGAACAGTTAAAATAATGAAAAATATTTGGGGCCATAAACACCTTATCAACATCCTATTAAATTTGTTTCTCTCCTCTCAAAAAATGCTTACTGTAAATAAACTTAAGTTAGTGACACCGAGTAGACGATAGACATTTTTGTTATTGGCCCTTTTTGTCTTTGGCTTTTTAAAATTTTGGACGTCTTGACTTGTAACCGACAGCAGTACTCCATGCACGGACGGATGGTTGATTTGTATATGTGCAGGATAGATTCGGGCAGAAAAAACATCCTGGTCCGACACAGTGACCCAACCTTCCTAGCAGTGGATTTAGCTATTGACTTAATGTAATGGTTCCATATGAGATCGGAAGAAAGTGTAAGGACGAGGTGGCGCAGTATATTGCTCTCAGGGAGACTCGCTTGGTCCATGCTTATGGGAGGCAGGAGAGGTGGCCTGTAATGATTGACAGACAGCAGCTTTGTCTTAGACGCATTGAAATTTACAAACCCCTTTTCCCATTCCATCACTGAATGTAGATCCTTCTCAAAATTAGCAGCGAGGTTATGTTTGTCCACTTCGCCGGATTTCTTACTGATGAAGAAGTAGATTGTGGTGTCATCTGCGTAGATGCCTACTTGGGACTTGATCACGTCTGGGAGATCATTTACGAAACTAAGGAAGAACGTCGGGCCTAGGATAGAGCCCTTAGGGACACCAGCGTTTGTACAGTAGGATGTGGAGGCATGTCCATTCAAGATGACCTTCATTATGCGGTTAGATAGGAAAGATTGAATCAGATCAAGCAAGGTGCCCTTTATTTTGTTTTCTTTTGAGAATTTCTCCTGGGTTTTGGTTCATTTAAAAAAAAAAAAATTCATACACAGACCTGTACTATTCATTTGTGTGGATTGTGTAGGAATCTTTCTTATAAAATAGACCCGGGTACTCACTTGTACCAAAATCAATTAAGATATACTATTGGGATAGCAAGGGAAGTGAAACTCAGGAGCCAACATGTTAAAATTCATTATAGCAGAATCAGCACATAACACATTAATTTTGAATTTTAAAAGCATGTATGGAGGGTAAAACAAAAAATACATTTTGTATTAAACCTTGTAGCGGATAAGAAATTAATTAAAATCAACCTTATTCACTTTTACAAAAATTCACAAAGACGTGTGAAATCCTGGTTTTCCCCACCAAATAGAAATAGGATTGACCATGTGCTTAACGAACGAACCCAGAATTCGTAACTAGGTATTAAAATGAATTTTGATCAATGGGAGCGACTTGTAAGACTTGAAAGGACTTAGCGATCCAGTGCGAAATTTAAAATATGACTTGGCAGCGTCAGAGACTCAGAGGGGAGCAGCGAAAGAGAGACACACATCTAAAATGTAACTTCAAACTTCAAGCGACCCGGACATTGTCCACTTTCTCTTTCAATAATTACTACTACGAACATTTTGTACGAACTCTTGATACCTTAACTTTCTCATTGAACATCAATTTCTACGAATTCTTGTTATTCCTTATTTTAATAAATTTCTATTTTAACATTCAAAAATGTATATTTCTATTCTTTTTACGCTATTCCACACAATCGCACATATCCCAACCTGCCGACAACCAACCTGATGATGATATTTCTGCATAAAACTTCTAAGCTGCAGGGAGTTCGGTTAAGTCTGACACAAGGCCGAATAATAAAAAAATGAACCATCTCCCTACGGCTACAACCTCCCGTTTTGTTTTTCTCATTCTTGGTAAATTAGTGTCTTGGTGGATGACATTGATATTTGTTGTACATGGGACTGAAAATGAAGAAATATCGTTACAGCAATGTTGGCATTTAAAAACAGATTTTAATTTAACTGCAAAATATATTTATCAAACCTGACTTCTCAAACTAACTGTTGGGTATTGAAAACTAGAAAGGGATTGTCAAAGGTCAGTAATTAAACATTTTTGAAGTCTTATAATGTATCTTTAGGGTTTGGGTTCTGAATAATGTTTTTATCGGCCTAAGTTTCTGTTCAAGTCGCTAACATTTGGAACTTCTAAGAGACGCTAATAATTTATCTTACCAATGTATTTAGCCTTGGTTGATGGGAAACTGACTGCCAAGGGATCATGTTAGGGTTGTACTGCTGTCTCCAGTTGAGAGAAGGATGATTAAGGACCCTGGAATGAAAAACAAAGATACAAAACTTGACAAAAAATGCAAGTTTTTTTTTGTTTTTTTTTTATAAGTTGGCCACTGAATTTCCAGAATGACTTAATTTAGTCAAAATTATAACCAAATACAAATGTTGACGGACTGGTAGACAAAATATTTCTTATTCTAGAAAACTGCTTAGGCTGTACCAGAACTGAACCGTTTTTTTTGTTACAGAATTTTTGAAATTATTTTTTATAAAAAAAACTTGGTAAATTTTTTGTAACTGTGACCTCCTCTCCACGTAAATCCATTAAATTTTAATGAATTTTAATTGGCTGCAAAATAGTTTTTTATTAGTGAAACGCAGGACTCATTGGGGAATATAAATCATCTATTTTTATTTTAGATTTAACAACACGATCCGAAAATCTGCCCCGAAGAGTAAAATAAAAAATGCAATAAAACTGATATAATTTAATTTGATAAGCTTTTAATTACTGGAATAAATAATAATAATTAAGAACATTATAGTCTAAAGAAAAAGAAATTATTCGATTACTAATAAAATTTTAAAAGAATTGTTTTCATTTTTTTTTATTACAATGATTCATAAAGATTTTAAAATATTTTAAAAATATTTAAAAAAATGTTGCCTTTAAATTTTTAAGGTTAAGGATTGATAATTATATTGCCCGTGGAAAATTGAAAAGTTTAATAAAAATCCTTTTGCAGAAACATTTTAAAAATAATTTAGACTTTTTTTGTGCATTTGATGTTTGTTTTTTTTTGTTTTTTTGTATGGTGATTTCTGTGTGCAAATTAAAAGGTCAGAGTTTCCTCCCTTACCCGAAAAGAAATGAGGACAATTTTGTTGCTTATGAGCGCCATACTTTATCATCTCTAATCAAGAACCTGTCAAAACGATCTTGATTTACAACGCGTACAGGTCAAAAAGTTCAAATTTGTTATTAAGAAATAGTTTTATTCGAAATTTCATGCTATAAAAAAGTAATATTTGTGTAAATCAGATTAATTTAACATAAAATTTGCTAATTAAAAAAATGTGTTACAGATATATATATATTTTATTTTTGCAAGATTTTTAAAACCGAGAATTAACTTTTGTCTACAAAAATGTGTCGATCGCTCGAAAATAGCTGGAAATTTAAAAATTGAAAAACAAAAAACAAAACAAAAAAACCTAAATTTTTATATTCAAATCAATATTATTTCTGTTTGAAATAAACCAGGGTATTTTGCTTACTGGAAATAGGAAATTCAATCATTTAAGCTTTCAATTAAAACTAAAACCTTTTCATTTTTAATAATCCACTTTAAAAATAACTATGCAGTTTTATCGCGATTTAGTGGAACTGCCTATATAAACAATGTTTAATTGGCAGCAAAATGTATATCTTAGCCAATTCCAAAGACCAAAGAATGTCAATTATTCCACATTTGTCTCACTCTCTCGCACACATACACACACACACAATGTAAAAATGATTTAACAAGGTGGAAAATTTTATCAGAAATGTTTTGGCGATGAACTGCTTTCATTGACTTCCTTTGTTTAGAATTAAAGATAGACAAAACTGTGTGTGGGGATTGGAAACCTTGGGTTCTCTGAGGATGAGTGGGTGTCAAAAATCAAATTAATTACCTTAGCTTATCGAAGTCCAGACATGGAGTGTCTCCACCTGTTTGTTTTATCTGTATTAGAGTCGTTTGATTATGTGGGATTTTAACTCAAGGATATATATATATATATATATATATATATATATATATATATATATATATATATATATATATAGCCTCTAGTGAATAAGAAATTAAGAATTAAAATCAACCTTCTTCTTCACTTTTACAAAAATTCACAATGACGTGTGAAATCCTGGTTTTGCCGAATAGAAAAAAGGATTGACTTCGTGTTTACGTGGTGGATAAGAAATTAAGAATTAAAATCAACCTTCTTCTTCACTTTTACAAAAATTCACAATGACGTGTGAAATCCTGGTTTTGCCGAATAGAAAAAGGATTGACTTCGTGTTTACGTGGTGGATAAGAAATTAAGAATTAAAATCAACCTTCTTCTTCACTTTTACAAAAATTCACAATGACGTGTGAAATCCTGGTTTTGCCGAATAGAAAAAGGATTGACTTCGTGTTTACGTGGTGGATAAGAAATTAAGAATTAAAATCAACCTTCTTCTTCACTTTTACAAAAATTCACAATGACGTGTGAAATCCTGGTTTTGCCAAATAGAAAAAGGATTGACCATCTGCTTAAAGAAAAAGTCGAAACCAAATTAGAAAGTAGGTGTTAAAATGATATTTGAAACGGGAGCGACTTGCAAGACCAAAAGGACTTCGCGAATAAGTGCGAAAATATCTAGATTACAATCAAAGGACTTCGTCAAGTCAGTCAGATGGAAGCAGCGAGAAAGACAACACTAAAATGTAACTTCAAGCGACCCGGACATAGTCCTCTTTCTCCTTTAATATCGTCTACTGATCCCTTTTATTTCTTCTCCATCCAAAGACATTTATATAACTCATTTATTTCCTATCAAACAAACACATACATACGTACGGACGTATATACCATTTCAACAATTACTACTACAAACATTTTCTTCAACTCTTGATACCCATAACTTTATCATTGAACACGAACTCTACTCTTAATTTCTTAATAATGTTTCTAATTGCACATTAACTTCTAGAACTTATCTAATTCTTTCAATTTAATAAATTTCTATTTTAAAATGCAAAATGTATGTTTTTATTCTTACACTATTCCACACAATCCAACCTGCCGACAACCAACCTTCTGATAACGATGAAAATTTTTCTGATTATTCTGATGATGATGATAACTCTACATAAAACTTGTAAGGCGTAGGAAGTTCGGTTATGTATGACACAAGGCCGAGTCAAACATTAACCAGCTCCCTACGGCTACACACCTACACAAGCATACACCCAAGCGTATATACATATATTAGAACCCTTCTGTATTATTTTGCACACTTGTACATACATATACATGCATGCCCCCCTATGTACGAGTTAAACATCAAATATCAATTGGAATCTGACAAGATAAAATTTAAAAAAATAGCAACGTTTATTAATCAAACAGGTTTCACTTTTATTTAAGTATCTCCACTTTTTTGTTAAAAAATTGCGATACCTCCGTTTTGAAATGAATTTTTATAAATGAAAAAGCTTTCTAGAAACTTCCATTTTAGAGTTAATGGAAAGCTAAAGGATTAAATTTACTATTTTCATTATTGTAGTGTATTTTTTAAACATAAATTATATTCATTGGAACTGATTTAAAAATAAAATTTCAAAACTTGCTGAGTAGCCAATTTCATTGAATCATTTCATCATAATGTAATTTTCTTTATAAAAAAAATCTTCCAAAAATAAAATATACTTTTTTAAAACTTTATTTGAGGAATATTAGCTAATTTAAGGTATAATTAATCAGATTTGAAACTAATATTTACTTTAAGTTAAAAAAGAAATGGATTTTAAAATGAACACTAGTAGTGATTTAAGTAACAGGCGCTTGTCAAGCACTGATGAGCTATTTACATGTTTATTGCTGTCCCACAGAGACTTTAAAACAATTTCCAAAAATGATTGGTAAATGCTTTTTTATATCAGTTTTAAGCACTCAGTAATCTTAGAAATGTGGTAAATATTCTCTAATTTAATTTTAGGAATGTTGACTTTAAATTTACTATAGTCATTTTCCGTATTTGCTGATACTTTCAAAATGGCCTAGTTTTATACACATGAAAAAAACTTTGTTTTAAAATCTTAATCTGTTATTTGTATTAAGCTAATTTTCACTTCGGTTATTAAGTGAAGACTATATTCACTAACAGGGACAAAGGTTTTTAAGAATATATAAGATATTTGAGACTATAAATTATAATTTAAAAAAGGAAAACAAATCTTGTAAAAATTCATTATACATGGAAAAATAATTTTCAGACAATAATGTCCTTAATATATAGTATTTATAAAAGCAATTAAAAGTTTATCTAATTAAATAATGTTATAGTTATATTGCATTATTTATTTTATTATTCAGAGCAGATTTTTTAGGAAGCGGACAATTTTGGAAAAAATTAGAAAATTATGATTTTTACATTCTATAACAAGTCTTGCATTTAAATAATAAAACAAATTTTGCGGACAGAATTTAATTTCTAGAAATTTCATGAAACTAAGTTGGTGATTGGTGATATAAAAAATATATTGTTATCAATATTTTCTAAAAATAATTTCATAAATGAATTAATTCATTTGTGAATAAGTCCCTTAAAGTTTCATTAAAATGCGATAATTATTTGATTTTTGCAAGAATTACTAAATTAATGTGTTTTTCATTAAAAAAAAATTCCATAGTCAGCTCCGATTCCTTGCTGAAGAATAAAAAAGATCTTTAACCAAAATTTCTAACGTGATAGAAGGATTAAAAAAATTAATAAAATAATAAAAATACTTTGGTTTTTCGTCTTAATAATAACAAACAGTTTGTCAATAAAACTTTGTTTTTATTAATTTTTTTTTCATCCTACTATGCTATTCGTTAACAAAAAAGTGCAGGTACCTACTTTTATTAAAGCTTCATCAGAGATTGAGAGAAAACGGACAAAAAAGACAGAAACTCTCGTATAATTTTGTTTAAGTCGATTCTCATAAAATTATTTACGGTTTTTTTTTATGTATGTGATACGTGACTGACCAATAAGAATCGATCCAAACAGAATTGAAAATACCAAGTTTCTGTCATTTTTTCTTGCAATCTCTGACGAAGCTTTAATAAAAGTGAAGCGTCTTAGATTGATAAACATTTATTTGTTCATTTCATAGAATTAAGATACCAAAGTGGAAAGCTCACCAGAACAATTAACATGAAAATATTTGTAGAAAAGATACCGGAAATTGAAGTTGACGCTATGGTGGATGGGAAGGTGACTGAAGCCGAGCCCTTAGGTCCGGATCGATAACATTCTTTCTTGGATTTTGACAAGAATCTCTAAATACCTAGCAGAAACGCCATATCACATGCATGGGGGAATGGCAGACTTAGAAAGTTTTCTTTTTAAATAATCATTTCACGCCAAACAAGTACTACCACTGGTGCGCAGGGGGTTACATAAGAGGAAAAAGAGGAACAAGTTACTGTGGGTGTCAGAGAATAGGCAAGAGACGAAGGAGGGGAACACTGATGTGAAGAGAGCTGAACGAGAGTAGAGTGGACAGGGAAAAAAACATGATACAAGGGTTGTTAAAGAAAGGATGCGAGTCAAGGAGATAAGAGATGGCAATTGACATGGCATTTGAATTCTTGGAGATTGTAGCTGTCAGGAAAGCAAGTATACGGAAGGGAATTCCACAGGCGGGAAGTGCGAGAAAAGAAGCTGTTAGAAAAGATTATTAGAGAAGAAGTTGCGGTTACATTTGACTGGTTTCATTGTAAAAGGGTGGGACCTAATTGCTAGTCTAGTAGCTCGAGTAAATTCATATAGAGGGTGGACACCAGTGAGCAAAGCTCATCGGAGCAGAAGCCGTGAAAGTATTTGGAGAAAAGACAGGGGGAAGCCATATTACACCGGTGAAAAAAGTGACTGGAATTGAGCTGCCAGGTCGAGATCAATTACATTGCAGATGCTTCTTTAGATTTCGTCAAGAAGCCCGAGATGAATATCAAAGGCAACCGACCAGATGTGACAGCAGTATTCAATGCATGGGCGGATGGCAGATTTATATATGTACAAGATAGATTTAGACGAGAGAAACTTTCTGGCCCTACACAGTGAACCGACCTTCCTGCATCAGATTTAGCTATGGATTCAATGTAGTCATTCCACTTGAGGTCGGCTGAGAGAGTTAGGCCGAAGAGGCGCAGTGTTTTGCTTTCAGTGAGTCTAGCCTGATCCAGGCTGATGGAGGAAGGAGCGATTGTCTATGGCGGTTAAAGGATAGCAGCTTCGTTTTGGAAGCATTAATATTCACGAACCATTTCTTACCCCAGTTCACCATAGATTGGAGGTCCTTTTCAAGATCAATTGCTTTGTCAGTCGTGGTAGATTTCTTATCGAGGCGGGAGTAAATGGTGTCGTCGTCAGCATAGATGCCGACTTGGGATCTGATTACATCATGGAGATTATTAATGAAGATAAGAAAAAGCGGAGAACCTGAGGGACACCCGCGTTCGTATGATAGAATCTGGAAGTATGTTCAGTACTCTCCCCATTACGCGATTTGAAAGGAACGACTGGATTAGATCAAACAATCGTCCAGTTATACCATAGCCCTGTAGCTTGCATAGAAGGCGAGCATGCCAGACTCTGTCAAATGTTTTGGAGATACCTAGGGAAACAGCCCGAGCGTCGCCGTTCGTATCAAGAGCCTGGTGTATATATATCTCTTAGGGATTTTACCCTGGTGTATATATATCTCTTAGGGATTTCATGTTGAAATGATCATTCAACAGTTTGAAAATCGAAATTTATTTTATTATATATATATATATATATATATATATATATATATATATATATATATATATATACTCTATGATGGTCGTTATCATGTCAGCAGTATTCTTGCTGAAGCGGAAACCATACTGTTTGTCGGAGAAGAGGCTGTGACATGTTGAACCACTTCAACATTGTTAATAGCCTCGAACACTTTGCCAAATATTAGTAGGAGGCTTATAGGGCGATAATTTGAGGGGTCTGAGGGTTCTCCAGAGTTCTTAAATACAGAAACCATAGATGAAGACTTCCAGCAGGCAGGAAAGCAAGAAGCAGAGACACAGTAGTTGTAGAGTGGGGAGAGGACACATGAGAGTTTAAGGGCACATTTCTTCAGGACAATGATTGGGATTCCGTCACCTCCGCTTGCTTTATGGGGATCAAGCTTTGGAATTATGTTAGAGATCAGCGAGTGGGTAATGTAAACGTCACTCAGTTGAGCCTCAGTTCTAGGTGAAAAGTCGGGTGAGGATACCCCAGACGAATCAAATGTTGAGTTGGTACAGAATCTACGAGAAAACCACTCGGCCTTGTCCCCTGAAAATGTAAGGAACTCAAATTTATTGATTTATCGGTTACATTTGACTGGTTTCATTGTAAAAGGGTGGGACCTAATTGCTAGTCTAGTAGCTCGAGTAAATTCATGCAGAGGAGGCACCAGGGAGCTAAGCTCATCGGAGCAGAAGCCGTGAAAGTAATGGCTCGTTGTTGCACATTTTAGAGCCGTCAGTAGTCTCTGGAGCCGAACATGCGGGATGCTATACGCTGCTTCATTCTGTCAGCAAATAACAGCTTAGCATCATTTAAGACCCTTTTGCACTCATTACGAGCAGAGGCAAAAAGGCGCCTATTATGGTCAGACACGTGGCTCCGATAAAACCGGAAAAAGGGATTCCTGTGGACAATTGCCGGCGAGAAAGCAGGGGAGAACCAGTGGGACGAATGGGGTTTAAGTCGTAACTTCCTGGCTGGGATGAAAGCTTTAACCCAAGAGAAAGGACGTCACACAGGAAATTGAGGAACGGCTCATAGTCTGCTCTTTGGTAGCAGTAAGATATTCTCCTGGTCGCGGGTTTCTAGGTGGGTAGGGGAATGGAAGGAGATATTAACGGAAAATACAGCATGATCAGAGTGGTCAAAAAAGCAAAGCTGCATGACATGGTAAGATTCAGGGACAGAAGTGAAACAGAGATCTAGCTGTGAGTCACGTCCATTAGAGTTATTAGAGAAACGCACGGGAAAATCCAGCATTTGCGCAAGGAATTGAGTGATCGAAAAGTTCATGGTATGGACACCAGCAAGATCTGTGACAGAGTTTTGCAGCCACTTGGCGTGGTGGGCATTAAAGTCTCCAAATACATATGAGCGAACGGATGAGAGGAAATGGCCTTTTCTATGTTGTTCGAGATGCTGTCAAGTACGGAACAGTCAGGAGATGAAGGGGAGCCGTAGGAAAAAGAAAAGATAGCTAACCGAGCTCAGTAGGGTGAGACGGAGGCGCATGCAGGAAGGGTCTGAAGATTTAAAAGAAACCACCTTAGCTAGAAGGAGATGTTCGTTGACATAAACGCCAATCCATGCATATGGACACTGGAGTCCTCCCTAAAGAGGGGATAGCAACCAGGGATATGGAAATCAGAGAGAGGAATAGAAGGCTAGTTTCACAGATGACCAAGATGTCAGATGAGTTTACTTGGAGGAAGGACTCAACGCCGCAAAAGTTGGTACGGATACCACGGATGTTTGAGAAAGAGATGTTAACAGCTTTGGTTGGTTGGTTGGTTGGTTGGTTGGTTGGTTGGTTGGTTGGATGGTTGGTTCATTTAACCAGCATATCAACCTTCATTAGGTCATTTAATGCTGAAAATCATTTTGATTTCTTTTATTTAGTTTATTTGTTTTATTGTTTTTGTTTGTTTATATTTTTTTTCAATAAAGTTTTGTTGGTAACATTTTTCATTCAATAAAGTTTTGTTGATAAATATTTACATAGCATTTTGACACCGATTTGAGGGTCAACTATTTACCCATAGTTGGGACCCTAACAGGTGCTACCACTCCAGGTCAGGGTGGACCTGAGAACAACAGCAATTAAGAGGTGGTTCCATGCTCCTCACAACCTCCGAATTAAAGAACTTGCTGCCGGATGCAGTTTATCGTCATACCCAGGACCTAAAAGCTTGGGTGATTTTTGTTTAGCTAGTTTAGTTTTAATTCTTACTTTGGTTGATGTCATAATTAGAGATTTTTTTGGAGAGGCCTAGAGTAGTAGCCTCAGCCGGTCGTCAAATGCAACATGTGTAGGAAGGAAACTGGCGTAGACTGGGTATCACTGCAAGTGCCTCCGGTGGGCAACCCTGAGGTTGCCCACCGGAGGCACTTGCAGTGACACCCATCCATGCACAACATGGCACTACGAGAAACCAAATATTATTCAACTGTTGATCAGAACATCCTCTCAAGACGCTACCCAAGAGTTCGGGCTCATAATTACCAATTGGAAGCAGCAACCAGGAAACTGCGCACACGGTACTCTCAGCATGAAGATGCCAAAAAACTTGTGACAGCACTACTATTAAGACCTGACGAGAGAAAAGAGACCGGAACCCCTTCCTAAACAGAAAACAAGGGGTGAGCCTCTATTCCTGCTTAAAGAAGAGGGAGGAGTATAAACCGGATGATAGTAGGGTCTATCTACTCTATTTAAAAAATAAAAATAAATAAAAATAAAAAGTAAGTAAAAATTTACTAAGTTTAACTTGGTTAAAGTTAGAAGATCTCTTAATAGTCACTATTAGCAATTTTCAGGTACCTTTCCTTAGAAACTCAAAGGAAAATGGAGAAGTTTGCTGCCAGGACGAATATTCACTGAAATCTGAACGGACACAAGTATATTTTAAAATTTATCCAACGCTATCCAAAATTTAAAATTTATCCAACGCTATCCAAAATTTAAAATTTATCCAACGCTATCCAAAATTTAAAATTTATCCAACGTCAAGAAAAAAAAGACAAATGGAACCAATTTCAATGTTTGAAAACTAAATGTTCAGAAAACGAGTCAATCAAGCTTACCAGAGACGAAACTTGCTGCCATCTGAATATTTCAAGTGTAGGGAGCTGGTTAATGTTTCTTTTGCCTGCCCTTGTGTCTTACTTAACCGAACTCCCTACAGCTTTCAAGTTTTATGTTGAGTTATCATCATCAGAAGGGTTTTCATCACAAGGTTGGTTGTCGGCAGTTAGAATGTGTGTGTTAGTGATGAAGAGTGGAATAATAAAATATACACTTTACAATTAAAATAGAAATTTATTATAAGGAGGAATAACAAGTGGTAAGAGTTAATGTGCAATTAGAAACATTAAGAATTTAATGATAGAGTTCGTATTTAATGATAAGGTATTAAAGAGCTCGTAAAGTATGTTTGTAGCAGTAAGTTTTGAGATAGGGAAAGAGAAAGAGAGAAAGAGAGGGGGGAAGTAGAATGTTCGGGTCACTTGAAGTTTAGAGTTACATCTTTGATGTGTGTCAGCACACCGCCTCCTTTGAACTGCCCGTGACCGGTTAGAGACCATCCTTAAATATTGAAAAGTCACTTGGGGTAGATCAGAAAAGATTTTTTCTTTAGGTATGAAAAAACCGTTTCTCTAACGTATTTTGAATTTTGCGGTTTGATGAATAATCAGAATCCAGAGTTCCGCTACGGGTCCTTAAAAGGAATTTGATATTTATTTATTTTTGGTTTACTTCCGGAACTTCTGCGTGGAGCCAGATGCGCAAGATGTAGACCAGTTTTGGTCATTTGATTTTTGAATATCTGAGAGCAAACATCCGGTCCATCGCTTTGCTCAGTATCACCACATATTAACCGAGTTGGGTGGAGCTTGATAATCATCATGGTAAATCCCATTTCACTTTTTAATCAGTTGTTATTTATTGAGTCGGCGGCATGCTTCATTGACTAGGATAGGAAGGATAGATAGATAGATAGATAGATAGATAGATAGATAGATAGATAGATAGATAAGATAGATAGATAAGAGAAGATAAGATAAAACACTGCCCTTAACAGGAATTCAGGTTCCTACAGCTTCGAAGGGAAAATAAAACCAGTTTTTGCTGCCAGGACGGCTAAAGGAGCCGACTGAAACCTGAACTGACACAAAAGTGTATTTTATAATTTATCCAACGCTATATGCAAGGAAATAAAAAAAGGAAATTTAATTCTGTTGAGAAAAATAAACTGCTTTGTTTCGTATCGATCATGTCATATTTAAATTATTGAATGCCACAGTTGACCGGAAAGCACGAAGTCAGAAGCGAGACGTGTGAGGAAAAACTGTTCGGATGGCAGTAACATGTACAAAGGTTCAGTAAGAGAAATTGTGGACAGTCATTTTATCAACTATGAGTTATCTCTCCTTGATTGCAATTAGAGTTACCTCCCTTTGGCTATAATTTTATTTCAACAGTCAGATGCAAGTTTGCAACTTCGGAATGTTTTTTCTTTGCAGTTTCTTTGCAGACACATGCACAAACATCTTTGCAGTTTCTTTGCAGATTTCTCAAGAAGAAATCTGTCTGTCTGTCTGTCTGTCTGTCTCACACACACAAGTTGCTTTTTTTTTTATCTTATAAAAAATAGACGTGGATAATATGAACGCTTTTTTTCACTAAAACATTGTTAGCTTACAAGTGATTAAACTAAAATTAAATTTTTTTTTGTGTCTTCTACATAAAGACAAAAAATATTTGAAAGAAAAAAAAGTAACGTTTGCAAATACATTTCTCTTTTCTCCCACTCATTTTTAAAAATAATTTGATGACTTTTTTTCACAACATTTTTTGATTAGTTGAGCTTCATCATATTTTTAAGAGATTCTGCACAATCCTGACATCCATTACTGATTCACACCTTAGTGCCGCTTTCTTACACACAGATAAAATTTTTGGAAACATGGATTTTCGTGCCCAGAAAAAAGCACACAGGACATTTTTATTCTCTAGAACAGGGGTTGGCAACCTTTTGGAGAGTGAGGGCCAAAAAAGTTATGTAGAGTCATGAATGAGGGCCAAACAGCTATAGCTCCAGTGTCATGGAGAAGAATCATGTTATTAAATATATGAATAAATTTTCTATGTATTTGAAGAAAGCAAGGATTCAATATAAGCTAATATCTGACGAGAATTTTGTTAAAAACAATTTTACATCTTAAATCAGTATTGAAAAAAAAAATTCCATTAAAATTGGTTGAAACTACTATTTTATATGCATTTAAAAGTGCCCGCTTCCGAAAGCAATAATTTCACAGAAAAATTGAAAGTGAGGCCGTACGCTAATTTTGGCGATCCTTACAAATAAAAAATACAAGTGAAACACATTCTCCAGGTAAAAAGAAATAATCTTTTAAATTTCGACGCAATATATTCAGACTATCAACTGTCACTTTGGTTTACCTATATTTATATCGTGTCCAGAGTAAGGTAGCAGGCCTGCCCCCCCACTGGAGCGAATTGTGACACAAGGTCAGCCTCCTGTTTACGCGGTAACTGGTTACAAAGTTGGTCATTGCTTGTCAAAGCTGGTCAAAAGTTAGTCTTTAGCTGGTCATTGCTTTCAAACCCGGCCAGCGGGTAGGAAGTGAGTATCTGAGAACAGATACTACACTTGATATTTACCCTACTCCCTCACTGGAGCGAGTTGTGACACAAGGTCAGTTTTTAACGTGGGGAACCTGAGCGCGTACGCTCAAGCTATTGGTGAAAGATTACTCAGCCCCCGCTTATGCGGTAACTGGGTACAAGGCAGGTCATAGGTTGTCAATGCTGGTTAAAAGCTAGTCTTAGCTGGACATTGCTTCGGCCGGCGAGTAGAAAGTGAGTACCTGAGAACAGATACTACACTTTGATTCTGACCGACGGGCTGCGGAAGGATTATTTACCTGTGCTCCCTCACTGAGGCGAGATGTGACACAATGTCGGATTTTTTAAAGTGGGAACGACGGGCGCGAACGCTCGGAGATTACCCAGCCCCAGCCCCAACATACGCGATAACTGGGTACGAAGCTTGTCTTAGCAGGTCATTGTTTCCACGCCGGCGAGCAAGCAGTGAGTATCTGAGAACAGACACTTCACATTGATCCCAGATTTACCTTACTTCCCCACTGGGGTGAGTTGTTACACAAGGCCGGTTTTTCACGTGGGGAACCTGAGCGCATACGCTCAGGCCTAGTGGTCAAAGATTACGCGGTAACTGGGTGCAAAGCTAGCCTTAGCTTGTCAAAGCTGGTCAAAAGTTAACCTTAGCTGGTCATCGCTTCCCTGCCGGTGAGCGGGTAGCGAGTATCTGAGAACAGACACTACACTTTGATCCTGACCGACGGGCTTAAGCATATATTTATATTTACCCTACTCCACCACTGAAGCGAGATGTGACACAAGGTCGATTATTTAATGTGGGGAGCTCAAACGCGTACGGACGGACGAAGGAACAAAAAATCCACAGTCCCCGCAACCGCCCGCTGCGCTGGCCCCGGTGACGAGCACCTGGTTCACCCCTCTGGTGGA
Organism: Ascarosepion bandense; assembly: GCA_037127315.1. Classification (NCBI taxonomy): domain Eukaryota; kingdom Metazoa; phylum Mollusca; class Cephalopoda; order Sepiida; family Sepiidae; genus Ascarosepion; species Ascarosepion bandense. Next base: position 1,565,951 of record JBBBDQ010000923.1, on the reverse strand, counting down.
ATGGGGTGGCACGGCCTCGGGATACTGTTCCCCGGGACCGGACATCTAGTCAGTATAATTTTTCTCAGTCGCATATCTGTCCTCGGACAGAGCTGCAACTGAGTCACATTCTGTCTTCGAGGACAAAGACGCAACTGAGAGATGATTTTTGATCCCTACCCACCACAAAATGTGGCAGGCGAGTAAGACCAATTTCGGCAAAAGTGACACTGATAATAAGGTTAAAGTTGTCAAAAACATATCCTGGCTGCTGGTTTTTGCGTGCGAGATCAAAGCCGCCCTTTTGTGAAAATTTATGACAAGTGGGAGTAGTAGGTTGTGACGATTTCTTTATAAATTGGTATAGAATAACGTTGCATCAGTACTAATTGTATTAGTACTAATTGTATTAGTTTTTAGGATGTGGTAAATATTGGGTGCAGGGCTAACAACCCCGCCTCGTAAAAATCAGTTTGTTACAGAAACAGCAACAAAAAGTTGCTGCCCTATGCACCATTAGGTGTGATTGATAAATGATGATGATGTGGTAAATATAAATTATTTTTGTTAATAAACAATTTAATAAATAATGTTTAATATTTTTTTTTAATTTAAAAGAAGAAAAAATATATAAATAAATTCACATTCATCATATCTTTTAGGCATTATTGCAATTCTAATCATCGCATTTTTAAAACAATGAATATTGCCGAAGAGTGAAGGGAAAATAAATGTGATGCCATGGGAAAAATCGTCCTTTTGACATTCAATTGTTTTTTGGGTTTTTTTGTTTTGAGAGGGGTCACATCTAAATTTATATAATAAATGGAACTGTGTGTGTGTGTGTGTGTGTGTGTGTGTGTCCCCGTTACCTATAGACTCCGAAACGGCTGAACCGATTTTCTTGAAAATTTAAACAGTTGTACTATAAGCGTCTGCGAGTGTTCTTAGCTAGGTTTTGAGTCGAGGTCACCCCGATAAATATCAAAAATCGATAATCCAAAAAATCGAGTTATAGCAGGAGTGGTCCGATTTTAATAAAAGTTGATACACTCATAGACAAAGACATAAGAAACGATATTCAGAAGTTTCAAGGTTGCAGTTCTTACAATAGTGCAGAAAATCGATAGTATATATATATATATATATATATATATATATATATATATATATATATATAAAAGGCAAGATCTTTGTGTGTGTGTCTGTTCATCTGTCTGTATGTCCTTTATACAAATACACAATTTTTATTCGATTCTCACCAAACTTCACACAAATATTTTTTAGGCTGAGTCTGAGCTCCAGGACCATGGATTAATTTTAAAGCTTTCATTACACCCGAGCAACTCCGGGCTATACTGCTAGTATATATATATATATATAAAAGCAAGATGTTTGTGTGTATGTCTGTTTATCTGACTGTATGTCTGTATTTTTTTCAGCCCTTTTATTTTAGTTTTTGCTTCGGGTTTGGCTCTAAGTAGGTATAATTGTAGTTCTTAGTCTCAGCCATGATACCATTTACTCAGAGGACTTATTTAGCCTTCAAAATTCAGTTTACGATGAAAAAACTTATTTGATATCGATACCAGGAAATCAAAATTTGACTTACATCCATTCATTTTTCTTTCAGTTTACGGTTTCGCTTTAACTGGAAACAACTATTGCTTTTTAGTCTTTCATGCCAACATCCAAAGAGTCTGAGCTCCAGGACCATGGATTAGTTTTAAAGCTTTCGTTACACCCGAGCAACGATATATATATATATATATATATATATATATATATATATATATATATATATATACTACGTGCGATTGATAAATTGTCGCAATTATTTTATTATTTCAAATATTCTTTAGGCTGAGTCTGAGCTCCAGGACCATGGATTAGTTTTAAAGCTTTCATTAAACCCGAGCAACGCCGGGCTATACTGCTAGCAATACCATATTTGCCAAAGATTTTTCTGTAAACAAGGCAGAAAAGCTTCAAGAAACAAACTGAACCTAAAAAGGCTTTTGATTAGAAATCATAGTGAAACACTCTCATTACTTTTCTGTCCCACTGGTGATATGTAAGTTCCATTCGAACAACTTTCTACAAATTGCTGTTTTGTGAAATCTACTCCCGAGGGGATGCAATCTTAACCTGTTCAAGTTAAGGGTTAACCATGATCTTCCCCACATACCCTCATAAACTTTGCTTTTTACTCTGTAACCGACTACTTTGTGTGGCTCTTTGGCCTTATACAGAACGTAGACTTGGAAATTATATTTACCTTTGTTGTTCTATTTGAAGTTGAAGTTTTTCATTCTCTTTGTAGACTTGTTTCAACTCCCGGACTATCTGCTGCCGGTTTTCCTGCAGCTCCCGATTCTCAGCTCTAGAATAAAATGGAAATCAAGTTGATGTTCATTTTGTACTAATGCTTTTGGAAAAGGGAAGAATTTGTTTTTTCATCAACATGTAATGAGAGCCCTGTTAGGATAACTCCCAATGTCAGGTAGAATAAGTATTCAGGATAGCATACCAATTATCTAATTATGAGTTAAAGTGGAACTAGAAAGGTATAAAACTGAAGAGTTTATTGCAGTTGTGGAATCCAAGAAGTCTACATTATAATCGGGAACAAAATTATTGGCTCACAGAACCAAGAAAATTGAATGGTTTTTACATTAACGAGAACAAAATTTTGTCTATACTTCTGAGATGAGGTGGAATTTACATTGTCCGACCATTTGGGAATACCAGGTGCTGTAAACGTAAGGACCAAGAATGGTCCACCGGTCCTCCAGGTTTGGGGGTTGGGCGCAGGGCTAACAACCCTGCCCCCAAAAAACAGTTTGTTATAGAAACAGCAACAAAAAGTTGCTGCCCAATGCACCATTGGGTGTAATGGATAAATGATGACATTGTCCAAACTGTTGTCCTTATCTTTATTGCTATGTTTACGACATTTCGGTCGTTGTATACTCCGGCCTTCTCTAGGTGTTAGGAATTTCGAACCGAACCCTTTATTTCGATCACTCAGGTATATCATATGTGCCTTGCCACTTCCAGTAGTCACGGAGTTAGCTCCCTTTAACTCAATACCTTTTTTCATAATCGTTTCGCCCCAAGCAATTCAGTACCGCTACTGGTGCGCAAGGGGTTACAAGAGTGAAGAAAAAGAGGAACCGGTCATGGGGGTTTCGTAGAATGGGTAAGAGAAGGTTGGAAACATTGGTGTGAAGAGAGCAGCATGAGAGCAGAGAGGAAAGTGAGAAGAACAAGATACAAGTGATATCGGAGAAAGAATGGCAGTCAAGGAGATAAGAGACGGCAATTGACGTTGCATTTAGGGAAGCAAGTATACGGAAGGGAGTTCGACAGGTGGGACGTGCGAGAAAAGAAGCTATTAGAGTAGAAGTTGCGGTTACATTTGATTGGTTTCGCTGTAAAAGAGTGGGACCTAGTTGCCAGTCTAGTAACTCGAGTAAATTCATGCAGAGGGGGTAACAGGGGGCTAATCTTGTCTGAGCAGGATTAATGAAAATATATGTAGAAGAGACAGAGGAGAACCACATCCCATCGGTGAGAAGTTGACCAGCTGAAGATTGTCTCTATATCTGGTGAAGATACATTTTCATAGGAAAATGGCACCGTAGGCTTGTAAGCTGCACCACATATCTGGGGGGGGGGGGAATGCAGATTTAGCCTCAGTCAGAGGCAAGTGAAAAAAAGCATCTGATCGGTTTGACTCACGAAAACTGACTATCTCTCATACAGTATGTTCATATCTATCTATCTCATTGTATTCATATCTATCTATCTATCTATCTATCTATCTATCTATCTATCTATCCCGTTCCCTGAAGCGAGGTAACTAAGCGGTTATGCATGTAACCCGCATGACTTAATATTGACCAAAGGGAAGTAATCGCCATTTTTTATCTATAGCGTCGTGGTGCAATGGATATCGACTCGGAACGAGAAATCAGGGAGCCGATTTCAAATTCCAATTGAATTCCTTGCATTCACTTACGCACAAATACCCTTGCTAAAGGTATTAATCCGTCTCTTCCCGCCAGTTATGGGTCAAATAACAGGACAGATTTGGTTCTATAGCCTTGGCTGGCAACCAGTCTACCACAGAAAGCAATGGCAACCTACTGCGGGATAATCTTCTGCCAAGTCAGTCGCCCAAAGCGTGTATCACGTATGGCACTTAACTGACTGACTGAATATAAGAGTTGGAAACATGATTAAGGTTGCTACTGGGAAAAAAGTGGGAGATCAGTTTTATATTATTAAGAAGTAATAAACTGATCCCCCATTAATTACTACTTCGTAAAATAATAAATCTCTTTCTCCTCTAGCTATGAATCAAATAATAGGACAGATTGGGTTCTATAGCCTTGGCTGGCATCCAGTCTACTGCAGAAAGCAATGGCAACCTACTGCGGAATAATCATCTGCCTAGTCAGTCATGTCTCTTTTGAGACATGATCGCCCAAAGCGTGTATCACGTATGGCACTTAACTGACTGACTGAATATAAGAGTTGGAAACACGATTAAAAAAATTTACATTTATTTTAGAGACGCTCGATACTTTTTCTTTTTTTCTTTTTCCTTCTGTTTTGTTTAACCCACTTCTCAATCAAACACAACTTCCTATTCCACCCGTTAACCCCCTTTCCCTTTGTAAAGCTAGACAAAGCCAAAGTTTCAAATTTTTTCACTTACAATTCAATCTAAAAGTTAAATTGTCCAAAATCTAAAAATAGACGTTAATTGCTGACCGATTTTTTTGTGACGTAAATTTTTTAATTCTTAACCTTCATTTTTTATTTGTTTTTTATTTCATTTTGAATTGTTGTAGTTGCCGATGAGGTGTGAAATCTCTCTTAGGGATTTCATGTTGAAATGATCATTCAACAATTTTGGACATCGAAATTTATTTTATTTTATAATTGGCTCTGTAACTTTAATTACATTGAGCTCTTCACCTGTCTCATTTTTTAATATTAAAATATTAATATTAATTAGGATCGGGTCTTTGGGATTTACCTTCCTGCTTTTCCTTTTTGATTAAAGTTTACATGATATATATATATATCATGTTTGTCATTTATTTTTCTTTCATCCTTTCAATTCATGAAATACGGTTTTATATAAAATACGGTGAATAATTATTTTGTATATTATAAAAATACGATTTGTATGAAATACAGTGTTATTATATCATGGATATAATAATACCCATAAATCGGGAAATGCTAATTGGAGAATAAGCTATTCTTCTTTATCGTTTCCATTATATATATGACTGTGGCACCTTCCGGCCCTGGTGGTTGTTGGTTTTGATCTAGACAGCAGGTCGTAGATTGACTGTCACGGTGTTCTCTTTTGTCTCACGTTGTGTTGATTAATCACAAGGTAGTCACGTGAGTTCTCCACTAGCTGTCTCTCTGCCAAACTAAACCAAACCGGGAAGCGTGCACACAATTAAGTAATAAAAGAAAGAAATATAGCACCAAAAAAAAAAACAAAAAAAAAAACAGAAAAAAGTGGATCGACGTCTGAAGTGTTGTGAAATAATGTCTTTATATAAAGATTATACACAATAGTCTATTGAATAATTCCCAATCCCTGCTTCTATCAACTGGTAGTGGAACAGACGTTTCTTAGGTAAATCGAATTATTCTCTTAAGTAATAACGAGAAATCTGGCTGGCTGCATCTCGCTTCTCTGAACAGAAGTCTAAGTTCGTTATAAGTCAAGTCAACTTGTTCCGGAATGTTACGGAAATTGCCGAAATGCTGGGTTAGTCTCTTTCAGTTAGCAATTTCAAACTTGTCTGCAAATTCTCTTTTTGTCTGTCTTTTAACTCTGGTTGGTTGATTGGCGACAGGCTTCTCTACGGTCGGCACCCAACGGCACGGTAATCATCTCTGTCTCTTTACTTCTTCAATTGGGAACTGTCTTTCGTCATTCCGTTTCTGGACCGGGAAATCGAACTCTCTGCCACTCAAGATGCAACTACTCGTCGATCTCTGCAACTTCACTCAGACTGGATGTGCTCCGACTCGAACTTCAACGCAAAAACTTTGTCTGCAAATTCTCTTCTGTCTTTAAATCTGTGGTGATACCGACCAAGCAAAAACGAGGGACCGGATGTTTGCACTCTAGCGACCAGAAAGCAAATGACCAAAACTCGTCGGTGCGCAGCCGGATTCGCGCAGATGTTCCGGTTGAAAAAAAAACAAATTTAATTAAATATTAAATTTCCAGTTCGCGAGCCTACGCGAATTTTATTTATCGGCCAATGGGAAGCCCAGAATCAAATACGGGTATGAATTCCCAAATGATCACTTGCGATCCAAAAAGTCGAAATAAAAAGCCGATAAAGAAAGCATCGCCAGACAGACCAATGCAAGCCAACACACACGGACTGACGAGAGAGAGAGAGAGAGAGAGAGAGAGAGGAGTGTAATCAGTATCCCCTTGCAATCTGTTGACCTAAGTCAAGCGGCTTACTATCCTAGCCTCCCTTCCCGCTCCTCTTATCTTTTGCTGTCTCAAAACTACTTACTGACCTAAGGAGCGAATACATCAAAGACATTCCTTACTTACAACGCTCCCGCATTCCTAAGCATTAATTCTCTTTTCAGCATTTTATTGCCATGAACATTTTAACGCCCGTTGGACCTATACTTCAAGTATTATTTTAATTGTAAAAACCTTAATTGATATGTGTATATATAAAATGTTATTTTTCAGCTCAAATTGCTTTTCTTGATTTATAATCATTTTATGAATTACAGTGGGCTATCTACAACAAGGCCAAATTCCGTTAATCTGCAACAATATACAACTCCCTTCACTAGAACGGACTCCCCATTATAAACTGGAAAAGAATTGATAACCCTCTATAAATCTGGTTAGCCGGCATCAGGCCTCTTCTGTCGATCTCTGCCATTCCGACTTCGACTTCAAACTCCGACTTCAACTGCAACTTTGTCTGTAAAATCTCTTGTCTTTAACTCTGGTTAGCCGGCATCAGGCCTCTATGGTTGGCGCCCAACAACATGGCGCCTATCTTCGTCGTTACATTTTTAAGCCGGTAACTGGAACTGAACTTCAACTGCCTCGAACCGCCGCTGGAACTTAACTGAAACTTTCTCCACGACAACTGATTTTGGTCCCTCGGGACCCTGTATTTATGCCTATGCCATGGTGTGGAGCAGACGGTCGCTGGGTGTCTAATCCCCTCATCTCGGAGACCAACAGAATGCCGAGGTTAGCTGATACTCGTTGTTGCCTGGTTTACATGACGTCAATTGTTGGTCGTCTCCCCCTTTCGGGCTTGTTTACTGGACCAATGGGATTTCTCTCGATCTTATGACGTCATCTTACCATACCCCTTTTCTGGGCTAGACTTAACCAAATTTTCTCTCTAAATTTTTCTTTCTCACGAAACAATTTCGGGGATTTTTTCTTAAAACAATCGTTTTTAACCTTTTGAACTGGCTTCGCCCAAACAAGTTGACAAGGGTCCATTGACATTTTCACCCAGATAAAAAAATCTTCACCTGTGTTTTTAATATCCATTCTCTGAGTCACCGATATTTTCAAGCGACAAGAATGTCTTGTTATCTGGTGTCAGTGAAAATGTCTCTTTCTCTAAATTGCTTCGGGACCAGTGTTATCTTAATTCTTTTCACAATTCACGCTAGCAAGACAATCGGATACAAAATGAAATCTCCCTTTCCGATACCCAGAAAAAGAATAACAATTAAATTTCTTTCCTCTTATGTTTAAAATGACAATTGCCAGTTTTCTTGGGTGGACCGAAATCGAAATCTATTGTTTCATGGCATTGAAACAAAGTCTCTTCTTTCTTTCTTTTTCTGGTTTAAAATGTCCGGCAAAAATATAACAATTGAATTTATCTTTCTTTTAGGTTTAGAATAACAATTGTTAGCTTTCATAGGTGGGTCGAAATCGACTTTATGACATTAAACAAATCCATTTCTCTTTTCTTCTTCTTTCCGGGTTTACAATAACAGAGAAATACCATGTGTTATCTTTCGTTCCTGTCTTCTTTTCCTTTAAAATGTAGGTTGTATTTTATTTTTTCATCAAACTGTGTACAGAATACTAACGATTTTTTAGGGTAAGTGATCTTCCCGTTTGCTACACTTTGAACTTGTTCATAATAATTCTCATGCTATTTCTTGAGACTTGAGTTTCAGTTTTATTTTACGGCATATCAACACCTCTGTGGGTTATTTAATGCCAATAAGATGGAGTTTTAAGGTATTTTTCTTTAATATTCGGTTATACTGAGAAGGTTGATCTAGTCAGATTTTGATGAATGTTTTTTGTTTTTTTGTTTAGAAAACTGAAGATGATTCAAAAATGTATTGCTGGTAATAATTTTTTCCCTTCAAAAATGTGTTAGTGTTATTAACCCTCTAGGGCCATTCGTATCATATTAGTGGGGGATCTGTTTATTACTTCATAACAATATAGAACTGATCCCCCACTTTATGCCCAGTAGAAGCCTTAACCCTCTAGGGCCATTCGTATCATATTTGATACAGTATGAAAACAAGCCTTGAAAGAAATATTTTCCTGAAAAATTTTTTAAGAGAAATATTTTATAAATTTCAAATGAAAGCAGTACTGACTGCTCAGTCAATGAATACCAAATGTTTCCTTATAGGGAAATACTGTATCAAATATGATACGAATGGCCCTAGAGGGTTAATTTTTCCTTCAAAAATGACTATTTTTCTATAAAAGTCAATTTTTATGTATATATATTTCTATAAAAGTCTATTTTTATATTTTCTTAGTGTTTTGACCCCAATTTGATGGGGGGTTAACTATTTGCCCATAGCTGGGACCCTAACAGGTGCTACCACTCTGGGTCAGGGTGAACCTGAGAACAACAGCAATTAAGAGGTGGTTCCATGCTCCTCACAACCTCCCCAATCAGAGGCCTTACTGCCGGATGCACTTGAGACTTGAAAAGCCTTTCATAATGTTTTATCTTTTGCTGTTTTGAATGTATTAACAATTCTTTTTCTCAAGTCTAAATTACTTTGTTTTTTTCATTTTTTATGTTTTCACAAATGACAACTTAAACCCTTAAAATGTTATACTATATATAAATATATCTATATATATAAAATGTTATACTATATACAGGGTGTCCATAAAGTTCGGGTACACTTAAAAATAACTTTATTTGTATCTGCAATAGAAATAATTTGTAAAAAGGATTAGAAAGAAGTAAATTTATATTTTTAAGGTTTTATTGAAATTTTATTTAAGTTTCCACATGTTCTCCATCATTAGCAATACAAAGGGTAATATGATTTTGCAGTTCACGGAAAACATTTGCCAACTGATTTTTTTTAATAATCATATCGCCCCAAGCAAGGCATTTTACTGCCACTTTTGTGCAGTGAGTTACATAGGAGGAAAGTTATGAGAAAGAGTGACAGGTTATAGGGGGTGTCAGGAAGTGGGTAAGAGAAGGATGAGAATACTGATGAGAGTGAAGTGGATGGAGAAAGGAGAATGAGAGTGAGAGTGAGGATGCTCGTTAGTGAGATAAGAGATAACTAAGACTTTATATTTAAATTCTTGGAGATTGTAGCTGTCGGGGAAGCAAGTAAACGGAAAGGAATTCCACAGGCGGGAAGTGCGAGACTTACAGTAATGCCTGAAATCACATTAGTTATTTTAGCTTTCAAATCTTCTAATGAACTCGGTTTGGTTGCATACACAATTGTTTTCACATGAAAAGAATCTAATGGAGTCAAATCTGGAGAATGTGGAGGCCAATAAAATGGTCCACCCCTTCCGATCCATCTGTTAGGAAATTCCTGATTTAGAAACTGTCTAACACGCAGAGCAAAGTGACAAGGAGCTCCATCTTGTTGAAACATTAAACTTAATAACATGTTTTAGAGATTACTAGCGGTATATCCCGGCGTTGCTCGGGTGTAATGAAAGCTTTAAAAGTAATCCATGGTCCTGGAGCTCAGACTCAGCCTAAAGAATATTTGTGTGACGTTTGGTGAGAATCGGATAAAAATTGTGGAATTGTATAAAGGACATACAGACAGATAATAGACACACACACACACACACACACACACACACACACACACACACACACACACACACATCTTGCCTTATATATAATCGATTTTCTGCATTATTGTAAGAACTGCAACCTTGAAACTTCTGAATATCGGTTCTTATGTCTTTGTCTATGAGTGTATCAAATTTGATTAAAACCGGACCACTCCTTCTATAACCCGATTTTTCCGATTATCGATATTTATTGGGGGTACCTCGACACAAAACCTAGCTAAGAACACTCACAGAGGCTTATAGTACAACTGTGTAAATTTTCAAAAAAATCGGTTCAGCCGTTTCGGAGTCTTTAGGTAACGGACACACACACACACACATATACACTTTTATTCATAAATAAGTTTAGATTTAGATATCTATCACAAATACAAACAGTTACAATTTTTTTAAAAGTGCACACGGACTTTATGGATGTCATGTATATTGGATGTATACTAAATAGTATACTGTGTGTACTTGGGAAGAAAACTACAATTGTTAACTTCATTTTATAAGTGTAAGATCCATTGATACACAACATTAGTTTGTTGCCTCAACTCAACAAAAAAGAAAAACTAAGGGGGCAGATAATCCTATTATAATTGTTCCTTCTTTAGGTAGTTACTTAGTTCGTCCGTCCGTTACGACACTTACTCTCTATATGAGTTTTTCCTTCCCCTCTATCTCCTTAAACGCTACTCTCCTCAGCCTTTCTCTCACCTTTGCCAAACGGAAGGGTAGTAAAGAGTGAGAGAGTAGGAGTAGAAAGTCTATAGCATTACCGTAGCAGCAGCAGCTTAAGCTGTGTCTATATGTGTGTGTGTGTACTGTACAATATAGTAAAAATAGGTAGGTTTGTTGTCGTATCCCGCGACCTAATAACGAAATTTCAGGCCTCTTTTACGCCCTTGGCCATTACTCAGGTGGTCTTTTATGTTTACAATGGACACAGGAGCCTTAAACTAACTTTAATTTTTTTTTTTTAAATTTTTAATCCCTTCTAACATTTTCAAAATTTTGTCAGAAAGTTTTGTTTTGATTTGAGTTAGCGGCTAAAGAAACGTTACGACTGTTTTACAATGGAAACGTACTGATTGCATCACCCACTTTTTTCGGTGACAAACACCTTAATTTTGAAATTCTCACAAAAATCAAATAATTGTTGGATTTTCATGAAACTATCAGTACTCATTCACAAATGAATAAAAATATTTTTGAAATTATTTTTTTTTTAAACTCTTGATAAAAATATTTTTCTTTACCTCTGTTACCTCCCACTCCACTTAAATCCATGAAATTTTAATACATTTTATATTGATGGCTAACTTTTGTTTTATTTGATCAAGGCACTCATCTATTTTTTTTATTTTAAGTTTGCAATCATTATCCGAAAGTCTTCTCCGAAGAGTAAAATAAAATTGCATAAAAACTGATATAATTTAATTTGATGAGCTTTTAATTGCTGGAATAAATAATAACTATTAAGTACATTATAATTAAAAAAATTACATTAATGATAAAACGATTTTTATTAAGCTTTTCAATTTTAGATAAGCAATATAATTGTTAAGGTTTATAAACTGGCGAGTGTTCTAAAAATAGAAAAAGATAGACACACTGACGCCAAAAATTCAAAATTAGGCGGTAAAATAAGAAATCATTTTTTGGTAGGAGTAAGAGTAAGAGTAGGAGTAAGTAGTAGGAGTTAAGGACAGTAGTTTTGTGTAGGAGATTTGAAAAGGGAAAGACGCTAGTCATTTGACGACTAGAATCCAGAAGGGATAGGCTCGTTTACTACTAGCATCCCACAGTGAAGAGAATTTAGCTAGTCTGCTCCTGTATCCATACAAAATTTAAAGGTTGTAACGTGATGTAAAAACCTAAAGTTTTATACCAAAAATAAACATTATTAATTCAAGTTTGTGTTATCTTCTAATCCTACCAAAACGAAGCAACACAACATAATCAATTCTTAAATAAAATGTCTACTCGCAATTCTTTGAAGATTTAAAAAATATTTTTAAAACTTTATATATTATTAAATTATTTAATAATAATAATAAAAAAAATGAAAACAATTTTATTATTTTATTAGTTCATTTTATTTATTGAGATGTTACTATCATTTGTAGTACGACAAAATAAAACATTTCCAGGATATCATAATTATTCTTCCGGGGAAATTCCACGGGTTTCGGTGGTCATATTATTAACCCTGGTAGATTTTGGTTTGTTTGAAACTATCGAATTATTGTGTAGAAATCAAAGAAAATTTATTCTTTCTAACGAAGACGAGAATGTTTAACAAGGTTGGGGACATGGTTTCCTTTTTTCTGTTAAAATGCAATTGGGAAATTTTAAAAGAATTCTATTTTTAATTTGGGGGTGGGGGACTAATAATTATGTCCTGAACTATTTTGGTATGATTATTGACTGCACTACGCAAATGACACAGAATTGATCATCGTCATATAATGGAAACTACAGGACTTCATAGATGTGGCAAAATAAACTTAAAACAGCAACTGAATTGTGGCTCTCCCAGCTGATATTCCAAGCAAGTCTTTCCTTCTTGAGATCTGTCTCAAAATTTCGCTGACAGACGTTTCAGCCAGCAACTGTGAACATTCTGTTTTCCTTCCCCTCACTGGGAAAAATTCGTTGCTTTTATATCTGTCCATGTACCCATAATCCATTTGCGTCTTCCTGTTATCCCATAATGCATTGCACATTTTTAGTGTATAAAAATGCAACGCAAGTCCCCCCCCCTCATTCTTTTACATTATCTGGCCGAGGACGGAGCCTTAAGTGCTTTTTCTTTTAACTTCATTTTAGCTGCAGTAGCTTTACACGCTAAGCAAATACGGGCTCTCTTTCGGCGGGGACAAGGCATGTCGCAAACAGTAGTGCTAGTCCCAGGTTGTATCTCATGTCTGCCACAATAGATCAGATGGTAAATGAAAGAGAGAAAAAAGCACTAGTGATCAACTGCAAGAAAATTGAGAGAGAAAGAGGCGAGTCAGGAATAACAAGATATAAACATGACGAGGCACAGAAGTTCAAATATCTGGAAATCCTTTTAGCAGATGATTGAAAATGTGACACGGAGATCCGAAGTCCGCATTTGACTAGCGAAAGAAGCATTTTAAAAGATTAACAAGGTGCCGAGGAACGAAAAATTTCATAAGAAACAACAACAGCAACAACAAGAGTTCTGGATTGCTATGTGGTTTTCATAATCTTGTATGGCAGTGAATGCTTGAAAATCTTCTGGCGAATGAGAAGAAAACTAGAAAGAGCAGAAATGTAGTTCTACAGAAGGATACTGAGAATTTAATGGACGGAGAGAGTATACATCAAGAACGTCTTTTTAAAAATGCTGGATTGCTATGTGGTTTTCATCATCTTGTATGGTAGTGAATGCAGGACAATCTCTTTATAGATGATGAGAAAACTAGAAGCAGCAGAAACGTGGTTCTACAGAAGGATACTGAGAATTCCATGGACGAAGCGAGTAGGCAACATGGAAATCTTAAAAAAATAGCAACAGCGAAGACACATACTCAAAATCAAGTAAAGACAGCTGAAATGTCTTGGACAGGTAATGAGGAAGGACGGCTTGGAAAAATGAACTCACACAAGGCGTATTGAGTTCAAGAGAGATAAGAGAAGGCAGGGAGTCGGAGTGTGTGAATGGGTGGCGGTACGGGGTGTGGGAAATTTAAAAAGGAGAAAAACTGCTAAGAGCCAAACGAGATAGGAAGTGATGGAGAGCCAAGATTGATTATGTCCTGAAGGATCATAAGAAATCATGGCTCTTCACAACTTTCACAATTATAGGCACTTAAAAGGCTGACATTTCTTATCGTCGGGGATCATGGAATTTAATAATAGATTCCTTTTCGTTTTTCATAACTGAATTCCAGTGCATTTGTCACAAATATGGTGGAGTGGTTTCCCATTGTATTCTTCATGTTTTGTTTTCTTTTTTTAGATTTTTTAAAATTATGTTATCTTTCTCCCCCAGTCTCTGCCGCTTAAGGACATATTAATTGTTTTTTTTTTAGATTGTAAGTTTTTGGGAATATAATAATGATTTCCTGAAACAAGTTATACTAATTAACCCATAGGTGGGAGAAAGAAGAAATGGATTCATATATTTCCCAAGAGTATTTACGCATAAGTGAATACAACAAACTTGACTGAAATTTGAACTCTACTCTCCAATTTTCGATTCTGAGCCGTTATCTATTACACCATCTGTACATCCAAGCTTATAGCGCCGCCTAGTTCCAAGCGGTAACCAATTTAGGTACTGACCATTGTTGACGTTGCTTAACTTTAGTGATCATACAAAAACCAGTATTTCAAAATGATAGGTCCGAATGTTAAGATAGATTTATATGCATATAAATCTATCTTTATGTGTAGGGCCAGGAAGTTTTTCCCGTCTGAAACAATCCTGCACATATATAAATGTACCATCCGCCCGTGCATTGAATACTGCTGCCATATCTGGTCGGTTGCTCCTGCTACCCATCTATGGGTCCTTGACACAATCCAACGGAGAATCTGTAATGTGATCGATCCCGGCTTGGCAGCTCAGATACTTTCTCACCGGCGCAATGTGGTTTCCCTGTGTCTCTTCTACAAATACTTTCAAGGTTTCTGCTCCGATGAACTGAGCTCACTGGTGTCTCCTATGAATGAATTTATACGAGCCACGAGATTAGCAACTAGATCCCATCTTTTTACTGTGAAACCAATAAAATGTAAACGCATATTCTACTCCATCAGCTTCTTTTCTCGCACTTCCCGCCTGCGGAATTCCATTCCATTCCATTTACTTGTTTTCCCAACAGCTACAATCTCCAAGAATTTAAATGTATAGTCAATATTCATCTCCTATCGTACTAACCTGCATCCTCTCTCTCTCATGCTCCTTTCTCCGTCCACTCCACTCTCATCAGTATTCTCATCCTTCTCTTACCATCTTCCTGACACCCCCTATAACCTGTCACTCTTTCTCATAACTTTCCTCCTATGTAACCCCCTGCGCACCAGTGGCAATAGATTGCTTTGCTTGGAGCGACATGATTATAAAAAAAGGCCCGAGAGTCTGGTAAGCTTTGGTTTCTGTGCAGCGCAATTTACAAGTATATGCCTCATATTTGATTCTCTCTTTCTTTTAATCATTTCACTGTAAGCCAGGGGTGATATTACGTTGAATACACCGGTTCTCGTCCGATCACCGAAGTTAAGCAACGTTGAGCCTGGTCAGTACTTAGATGGGTGACTGCTTGGGAATACCAGGTGCTCTAAGTGTTTATTGACGGATGTGCGTTGTGGTGCAGTGGAAGAGAAATCGGGGAGCCGAGTTCGAATTCCAGCTGAATTTCTTATATTCACTTACGCGTAAATACCCTTGGGAAAGGTATTAATCCGTCCCTTCCCTCCAGTTATAGATTAAACAGGACAGATTGGGTTCTATAGCCTTGGCTGGCAACCAGTCTACCAAGCAGGTATTGGCAACCTGTTGTGGGATAATTAAATGTTTGAGGTCTATACAGGGTAGGACACGGGACTCTTCTCTTAAACAAATCCCAAAGAATCTTTCTCCATCGCTTGAAAGAAAGCCGACTCATCCCGACCAGGGTACAGGGATAAGCAAGGCAATAAAGCCGTTAAGACGCATCTGGCTTCAGGTCACTTAACTTCTGTGATCGTACGAAAACCAGTGTTTCAAAGTTGGGCAAATGATGAGATCATTCGCCCTTTTTAACAATCCTTCTTTTTGTGTTGCTGGGGTTCCATTGCCGGTTTAGTTATTGGATTCATAGTTGTCCTTCTCCTAGACGAGTTGCAAGACCCTCGAAATAATAACAAGAAAATTTTAATTTTTGAAAATTTTAATTACTTGGTAAGACATTGACCTTAACAATCAGTCAGTCAGTTAAGTGCCATACGTGAAACACGCTTGGGCGATCATGTCTCGAAAGAGACATGACTGACTGGGCAGAAGATTATCCCGCAGTAGGTCGCCATTGCTTTCTGCCGTAGATTGGTTGCCAACCAAGGCTATAGAACCCAATCTGTCCTGTTATTTAACCCATAACTGGAAGGAAGAGACAGATTAATACCTTTCTCAAGAGTATTTGTGCTTAAGTGAATGCTCCTTTCTCCGTCCACTCCACTCATCAGTATTCTCATCCTTTTCTTACCCACTTCTTGACACCCCCTGTAACCTGTCACTCTTTCTCATAACCTTCCTTGTATGAAGAAGGTTGATTTTAATTAATTTCTTATCCGCTACAAACTGTGCATTGAATACGGTTGCCATATCTGGTTGGGTGCTCCTGCTATCCACCTGGGTGTCGTTGACAAGATCCAATGGAGAATCTGTAATGTGATAAATCTCAACTTGGCATCTCAAATACAGTCGCCTCCTCACCGGCGCAATGTGGCTTCCCTGTGTCTCTTCTACAAATACTTTCACGGCCTTTGCTCCTATGAACGTAGCTCACTGGTGCCCCCTATATATATAAATTTACTCGAGCCACAAGATTAGCAACTAGGTCCCACACTTTTACTGTGAAACCAATTAAATGTAAACGCAAATTCTACTCCAGCAGCTTCTTTTCTTGCATTTCCCACCTGTGGAACTCCCTTCCGTTTACTTGCTTCCCCAACAGCTACAATCTCCAAGAATTTAAATGTAAAGTCAAGTCATCTCCTATCGTACTAACCTGCATCCTCTTTCTCTCTCTTATGCTCCTTTCTCTGTCCACTCCACTCTCATAACTTTCCTCCTATGTAGCCCCCTGCAAAACAGTGGCAGTAAAATGCCTTGATTGGGGCGATAGGATTCTAAAAAAAAAGATTATAAGATGCCACATGATTTTAAAACCATTATGTTAACTCATGCATACAGTATTTTATAAATTTCAACTGTTTATATCATTTATGCAAATGGTGGATGCGTGATATTATGTTTTACAATAACATACGATACCTGGTATGATGTATAATGAACGGTATTAATATTTTACAAGAGTTTATGGTATAGACGAAGTTGAGATAATAATCGAGTAAAGGTCAAGTCACGCACAAATACCCTTAGGAAAGGTATTAATCCGTCTCTTCCCTCTAGTTATGGGTTAAATAATAGGACAGATTGGGTTCTATAGCCTTGGCTGGCAACCAGTCTACCGCAGAAAGCAATGGCAACATACTGCGGGATAATCTTCTGCCCAAAGCGTGTATCACGTATGGCACTTAACCGAGTGACTACACTAGTTGAAAACATGATTAAGGCTTATACTGGGCATAAAGTGAGGGGTCAGTTTTATATTGTTATGAAATAATAAACTGATCCCCCTCTAATTACTACTTAATAATATAATACATCACTTCCCACCCTAGTTATGAGTCAAATAATAGGACAGATTAGGTTCTATAGCCTTGGCTGGCAACCAGTCTACCGCAGAAAGCAATGGTAAACTACTGCGGGATAATCTTCTGCCCAGTCACTCATGTCTCTTTCGAGACATGATCGCCCAAAGCGTGTATAACGTATAGCACTTAACTGATTTATTGATTATAGCACCATTTTTTTAAATTTTTGACGCCATAAGGTTACATCTTCTATTATATGTAAATTATTATCATTTGTCTTTTTTTGTATTTTTGTATCTTTGATATGTTTCTTGTAAAAGCCATTGTGGTATTCATGTGAATGCTCATTATTATATATGTATTGCTGCGTTCAGGTTATAAAGAGCTTTTCTTCCGTGTATATGTATATTCATGTAAAGATAACATATTTGTTCCTCCATGTCTGTGTCAGGTGGAGTGTAGTATCAGGTTGCTGTTTGTGCTATATAATATTATGATCTGGGTGTTTGAGTGTGTGAATTGTACTCTTGAATTCATTCTTTGGTTTCCTGCAAATTCTTTTCGTCAATATTATCTAAGCACATATCGGGATTGTACGGAATAGTTTTCTTTTAGGTGGTTGGTTGGTTGGTTGATTGAATCTTCGACGTCTAATTCGAGTTCACACGTACTGTGGGCGAACTGTGGATCAACCGTTATGCACGTGTTCACTTTTTCTTTTATATCTACTTAACGCCAACGCGTTTCTGATTTGATTTTGGTGGGAGTGTTAGTCATTAGTTGACTTTGTATGACGTCGGTCATATCTAGGTTACCAGAAATATGGAAGAATAGAAAGAGGGAAAGTGCTTATATGCTGAGAGAGAGAGAGAGAGAGAGAGAGAGAGAGAGAGAGAGAGAGAGAGAGAGAGAGAGAGAGAGAGAGAGAGATATTTCAATGCGTTTTTCAATACCAATTTACACACCACAAGCTTATGTTGGTTTTAATGTGTTTATTAGTAGATCATACGAATCTTAAATGTTCACTAAATTATACCGATACAATATACTCTATCTACCGGTGTGTGTTGTTGTTTGATATATAAAGCATATAGAAATATATTACGGTTAGTATATCAATATTTAGATGAAAGGTGTGACCTTTTGCAGTTTTAGCACAAGTTATCGTATATTATAGAGAAACCAAAGTTTTGTGCCACAGGTAGTCTACCGTATATTTGGGAGTCAACCTATATGGTAGGTAAAGGCCTAAATCCGAATTTTGAGCTAAAAATATTGAGGTCAACTTGTCTGCTGCAATTTATAGTATTATAGCACTTGTGGTACCTGTGAAAATTTCATTGTTTTTCTATTTGAATTTTCTGATTAAAAATTCTTCAGTTAATAATTAAATCAGCTCCTTGCCGAATTCTACGATTACAAAATATCCAAGGAAATTCCATTACTGAGTCGTTTAATATTCGTGCTAAACAACTTAATAAAATATTTCATTAACAATCATAAATATGAACGTAGGTCGTTATTTAAAGAAATAAGAGGGTAAAAATGAAAAAGATTTCAAATTGGCAAGTTTTTTTTAACCCATTTCATTGAAGCAGACGTTAAGCACGAGTGTTATCACCACCTCTATTTTTTTTCTTATTTAAACTAAACTGCATCTCTGATACGTTTTTTTCTGGTTTTTCTCACAGCCAAAACAAAATAGTCCATTATTCTCACTATACAGGTAAATAGTATAATTTTGTAGTTTTAACGAAGGTTATGGTATCCTAATGCTATCAGATTTATTTTGGCTTTAGATCTTAGCGAGGCTTTCTATGAATTTTCTTCCATTTTAATAAAGAATCAAGTGAAGAATTCCCGTTTTCCTTTCTCTTTCGAATATTTTGAATATCCATCCGCCATGTCCTTTGGAATTATCTTTTAGCAAAATTTATAAACTGTTTAATTTTGTGGCTAACAATGGGTACCCGAAACATCAGAAAAGGGTCTACTGTTATCTCCCATTAGAGAACACCACCCCAGAATTAAAGTTTATACAAAGAATATATAGATTAGCATACCTTAGGGTTTCGTTCTCGACCATGTATTCCTGTAACATTTCGTACAAAGATTTCTCCTCTGTATTTAGACATAAAGAGTCTGAAAAAGAAAAAAAAAATCAGGAGTTATGTAAGAACGTAAGACCAGAAGTAAAATTCATATAATCATTGTTAAAAATGCAGAAAAGAAAAAAGAAAACAACAACAAAAAAAAAAAGTTCTGGAGCTACACAATCCTTTCTTTCCAGCTTTGACAGATTTCAAAAGCGTTTATGAGCTTTTGTAGGCAATGATTTATTTTCTATCCAGCAACAACTTTCCTCACAATTGAACAGCTCCTAGTCTCTTCCCATGGCAAATCTTCTGACAAGCTACATTGACTAATTCCACCAGTTTAGACCTTTACAGCTAAGAGCGTCCATCTTCACCCCTCTTTATACTCAATAAGGAGGAAATTCCATTCGGACGGCCTCTTCCATAGAACTCCCAATTTGTGAAACACCCGAGAGAATGCTTCCCTGACCAATACATTATTAGCTTCTTCAAGTCATCAATTTTCAACAACCTCTTGCAACCCTCTCGCTTGGGCCTTCAACTGCCGCCTATCACAAGCCTTTTGTTCATCATTTAATCCCAAGCAAAGCAATAAACGGAGCGTCTTCTCAAATATGAGTATCCACTGAAAATAACAATTTTTATCCCTTTTAGGATTAATAAATATAAATCCATACTTCCTCAGAAAATTGTTATATATATATATATATATATATATATATATATATATAAAGAAAGTGAAAGAACAGGTAGATTAAAATCCACTGTTCAATCATTTATTTTTATGAAAAGTGCTCAATACAAAGTAGAGCTTAATATTGTAATTTTGTTATCAGAGAAGGTTTTATAAAGGTATTATATCACTACACAAAAAAAAAATTCATGTTTCAGAGCAATATTGTTCTTCTTCAGGTGATATTTTAAAATAAATGGTGAAAATGATTTATTCAGAAAATATGAGACGAATTCATGGGTATTTAAAAACTGAAGGGACGGTAGTAGAAGGGATAGGTAGATAATATGCTTGAAGGTAAAATTTTGTGTAACGATATAATGCTTTTATAAACCATTGTAAAAAAATTACATTATATATATATATATATATATATATATATATATATATATATAATTATTAACCAGTTACTAGTCAGAATTAAATTAGACTAGTACACAGTTGTATGAAAAAGTGCTCAAGACATACATCATGTAGAGCTTTTAAATATTCTTGTTCAGAATTTAACCGATTCCGCAACCTTTGGTTTAACCATTCGGTATTTTCAGGCGTTTTATATTAACTAATTTTCCAACATTTGTTTCGACAAGAATTTTCAGAACACAGAAAGTTTTAAATAAGAGAGAAGCTGGTTAAGAATTGTCAGCATTTCATTCTTACTTTAAACTTCAAGTTAGGCGTTCTGAAAGTTCCTGTTGTGCAAAATACATAAAAAAGAAAAAAAAGAAAAGCAAAGGAAAATCAGTTAATATAAAATTTCTGAAGAGACCGAAAGGTTAAAACCAAGGTTGCATAATCGACTGAATTCTGAATGAATATACATTTTATTTATTTTTATTTTTACACATAAAAAAGAAAAAATATAAAATTTGTGATCAATTCAGTGAATTGAATTCGCTTCATCGGCGATCTTTAATATTAAAAATCGTCAATGAAGCGAATTCAATTCACTAAAATGATCATACGATCATGAATTTTGAATTCTTTTAAATGTCAAAAATACATTTCCATGGAAACTAATGAAAAGCAATGGATAAAGTAAACATGGAATTTACATATGGAATAGTAAAATCTTCAGCATGGAACTCACCATTTGCAGGCGAACTGGAATTCCCCAGAATTTTGGAGCTAGAATCAGTATTTGATTTTTTTGGAAAGTCAAGCTGAAAAATTAAAAAAAAAAAAAAAGAAAAAAAAAGAAGAAAAATTTGGAAATAAAAATATATTTTTTAAAAGTTTTAGTTTTAAAAAAGTTGTACATATATTTAAAACGGATCACAATCAATTATATTTTATAGAACATTGACTCCTATATAATGGTCATGTAGTGCCAAACAGGGATTTTCAAGTAGATTCTCATAATCTTTAATCCCATCTCCAAGGTTCTGATTCTGAATGTGGTTTGATGGCACATTGACTCCTATATAATGGTCATGTAGTGCCAAACAAGGATTTTCAAGTAGATTCTCATAATCTTTAATCCCATCTCCAAGGTTCTGATTCTGAATGTGGTTTTATGGCACATTGACTCCTATATAATGGTCATGTAGTGCCAAACAAGGATTTTCAAGTAGATTCTCATAGTCTTTATTCCCATCTCCAAGGTTCTGATTCTGAATGTGGTTTTATGGCCCACTGACTCCTATATAATGGTCATGTAGTGCCAAACAGGGATTTTCAAGTAGATTCTCATAGTCTTTATTCCCATTTCCAAGGTTCTGATTCTGAATGTGGTTTGATGGCACATTGACTCCTATATAATGGTCATGTAGTGCCAAACAAGGATTTTCAAGTAGATTCTCATAATCTTTAATCCCATCTCCAAGGTTCTGATTCTGAATGTGGTTTGATGGCACATTGACTCCTATATAATGGTCATGTAGTGCCAAACAAGGATTTTCAAGTAGATTCTCATAATCTTTAATCCCATCTCCAAGGTTCTGATTCTGAATGTGGTTTTATGGCACATTGACTCCTATATAATGGTCATGTAGTGCCAAACAAGGATTTTCAAGTAGATTCTCATAATCTTTAATCCCATCTCCAAGGTTCTGATTCTGAATGTGGTTTGATGGCACATTGACTCCTATATAATGGTCATGTAGTGCCAAACAGGGATTTTCAAGTAGATTCTCATAGTCTTTATTCCCATCTCCAAGGTTCTGATTCTGAATGTGGTTTGATGGCACATTGACTCCTATATAATGGTCATGTAGTGCCAAACAAGGATTTTCAAGTTAATTCTTATGGTCTCTAAATTTCTGATTCTGAAAGTGAATGTTTGGCACATTGACTCCTATATAATGGTCATGTAGTGCCAAACAAGGATTTTCAAGTAGATTCTTATGGTCTCTAAATTTCTGATTCTGAAAGTGAATGTTTGGCACATTGACTCCTATATAATGGTCATGTAGTCCCAAACAAGGATTTTCAAGTAGATTCTCATAGTCTTTAATCCCATCTCCAAGGTTCTGATTCTGAATGTGGTTTTATGGCACATTGACTCCTATATAATGGTCATGTAGTGCCAAACAAGGATTTTCAAGTAGATTCTTATGGTCTCTAAATTTCTGATTCTGAAAGTGAATGTTTGGCACATTGACTCCTATATAATGGTCATGTAGTGCCAAACAAGGATTTTCAAGTAGATTCTTATGGTCTCTAAATTTCTGATTCTGAAAGTGAATGTTTGGCACATTGACTCCTATATAATGGTCATGTAGTGCCAAACAAGGATTTTCAAGTAGATTCTCATAGTCTTTAATCCCATCTCCAAGGTTCTGATTCTGAATGTGGTTTTATGGCACATTGACTCCTATATAATGGTCATGTAGTGTCAAACAAGGTTTTAACTTGTATTTTTTTTCCAAAATGTATTGATATTAAAGTTTTCTCGTTTAAAATATAGTGCTCGTAATATTTTTTCTCTAAAAGTGTATTATCGGTAATATTTAACAGTGGTGTATGGCTGGAATTAATTATCATCAGAAATGTGTTGCTGGTAATAGTTTTCCTTCAAAAATGTATTGTTTGTAATATTTTTCGACAGAAAAATTTTTTTCCAGAAATGTATTGCGAGTAATTTTTACTACAAGTTCTTTATGTTTCGAATAATTTCGGAACTTATTCAGAAATTATAGCTTTAAACAAAGTTTTTAAAAAACAAATTCATTTAAATTTGACTAATGAAATGAAATAACGCGTCTGTCTTAATTTTTCTTACATTTGCTCTATATGTATTTATATGCATATATGTTTAGAGCTCTCTTGGAGAGTTATCCTACCATTATATGTAAAGGATACTCCTTTGGATTCTTCTATGTCCACAGGGCATGTTGATTTATATATATATATATATATATATATATATATATATATATATATATATAAGGCAAGATGTTTGTGTGTATCTGTTTATCTGCCTGTATGTGTGTATTTTTTCAGCCCTTTTATTTTAGTTTTTGCTTCGAGTTTGGTTCTAAGTAGGTATAATTGTAGTTCTTAGTCTCAGACATGATACCATTTACTCAGAGGACTTATTTAGCCTTCAAAATTCAGTTTACGACGAAACAAACTTATTTGATATCGATAGCAGGAAATCAAAATTTGACTTACATCCATTCATTTTTCTTTCAGTCTACGGTTTCGCTTTAACTGGAAACAACTATTGCTTTTTAGTCTTTCGTGCCAACGTCCAAAGAGTCTGACTTCCAGAACCATGGATTAGTTTTAAAGCTTTCATTACACCCGAGCAACGCTGGGCTATACTGCTAGTCGTATATAAAAAGCTAACGGGGAGACAATTCTCCCTCTCAGCTACTGCTCGGCTGGTAGCCCGAACTTTTAGGCAGCAGTCATCATTCTTGTTGAGGAATAATCATCTGACAACTAAGTCAGACTTTGCTTTAATTTAACTTGTATTTCGAAAGCAACATCTTCACTTTCGCCTAATGTTTTGGGACAATATATTCATTTTTATTCAATTGTATTTCGTGTTATCTTGTTCCACATAAAGGTTCTATTCCTTGTACCTTGTGGTGATACCGACCGAACAAAGCGATGGACCGGATGTTTGCACCTTCACGACCAGAAAGCAAACGACCAAAACTCGTCGGTGCGCAGCCGGCTCGACGCAGAGGTTCCGGTTGAAAATTAAAAATTAATTAAATATCAAATTATAGTTCGCGAGCCTACGCGAACTTTATTTATCGGCCAATGGGAAGCTCAGAATCAAATACGGATGTGAATTCCCAAATAATCTGCTGCGATCCAAAAGACGAAATAAAAAGCCGATACAGAAAGCATCGCCAGACAGACAGACACACACGGACAGACTCGAGAGAGACGAGCGTAATTAGTATCTCCCTTGACCGACGTCAAGCGACTTACTATGCTCGCCTTCCTTCCCTATCTTTTTCTTCTTCACTGTCTCTAAACTACTTACCGACCAAAAGAGCGGATACATCAAAGATATTCCTAATTTACAACGCTCCACCTTCATACGCAAAAATTCTCTTTTCAGCATTTTATTGGTATGAACATTTTTACGTCTGTTAGACTCATTTTTAAAGGATTACTTTAATTGTAAAATCTTTAATTGATATGTGTATATATAAAATGTTGTTTATGAACTCAATTTGCTTTCTTTATGACTTATAGTGGGCAATTTACTTCGAGGCCAAATTCCGTTCATCTGCAACAATATACAACTACCCTCCACAAGAAGGCCTCCCCACTATACAACTACCCTTCAAAAGAACGCCTCCCCACTATACAACTACCCTCCAAAAGAAGGTCTCCCCACTATGCAACTACCCTCCAAAAGAACGCCTCCCCACTATGCAACTACCCTCCAAAAGAACGCCTCCCCACTATGCAACTACCCTCCAAAAGAAGGCCTCCCCACTATGCAACTACCCTCCACAAGAACGCCTCCCCACTATACAACTACCCTCCACAAGAACGCCTCCCCACTATACAACTACCCTCCACAAGAACGCCTCCCCACTATACAACTACCCTCCACAAGAACGCCTCCCCACTATACAACTACCCTCCACAAGAACGCCTCCCCACTATACAACTACCCTCCACAAGAACGCCTCCCCACTATGCAACTACCCTCCAAAAGAACGCCTCCCCACTATACAACTACCCTCCAAAAGAACGCCTCCCCACTATACAACTACCCTCCACAAGAACGCCTCCCCACTATACAACTACCCTCCAAAAGAACGCCTCCCCACTATACAACTACCCTTCAAAAGAACGCCTCCCCACTATAACCTCTAACTTTCCATGCTTTTTTTCCTTATCCCTTAAGGATTTACACTGTAAATCCCCTTCGTGTGGTGATACTTGTAACACGCTAACATTTCACACGTCCCACTCGACCGCTACTACCAATTTAACTAAAAGATTATATACCGACAATTATTTTCGATAACTTTTAAATTTAATTTTTATAAATAAAAAAAAAAGGTTTTCTTGAAAGTTATTTTAGTTTTAATTAAAAGCTGAATGAGTAAATTTACTATTTCTAGTAAGGAAAATATTCTGGTGTACGTCATACAGAAATTATGTTGGTTGAATTTTAAAATTTTTCAATCGTTTTTTTAATCTTTCAACTTTTCGGCAATTTTTTAGCGAAACTTCTCGGTTTTAAAAATCTTTCAAAAATAAGATATACATCTGTGACACGTTTTTGGAAAATTAGCAAATTTAATGTTAAATTAATGATTTACACAAATATTATTTATGTCACGAAATTTAGAATAAAACTATTTCTTAAACAAAATTGAACTTTCTAACCTTTCCACCATATTTCAAATGTGATGACAGGTTGAAAGATGCGAGATAAGCGTATGGCGATCGCAAGTGACATAATTGTACAAATTTTTTTCCTGTAAGGAGAAGAAACCTTGAAACACATGACCTTTTAATGTGCACATAGAAATTACCATTTAAAAAAAAAAAATAGGAAGGCACGACAATTTGTATTAAACTTTTCAATTTTTGATCAGTAAATATTATCTTCACTTAACGACAACAACTTTTTAAAGTATTGTTTAAATATTTTTGAAATTATAAATTATAATTAAAAAAGAAAAAATGAAAACAATTCTTCAGACTATAATGTCCTTAATATATATTATTTATTAAAGCAACTAAAAGCTTATCAAATTAAATGTCATAGTTTTATAACATTTTTTAATTTATTATTGGGAGAAGATTTTCGGATATAAAGGCAAAATGTTTAAAAAATAATAGATGATTTATATTTTCTGATAAGTTCTGCGTTTTACTCAAAACAATTTTCCCGCAAAAAATTTAATTTCTTAAAATTTCATGAATTTATGTTGAAGGTAACAAAGATAAAAAATATTTTTACCAAGATTTTTACAAAATAATAATTTCAAAGATAATTTCATTCATTCGTGAATAAGCCCTAAATGTTTAAATAAAATCCGACAATTATTTGATTTTTGCAAGAACTTCCAAAGTAAAAAAAATATATTATATATTATATATATATATATATATATATATATATATATATATATATATATCCCGAAAATCTGTGTCATGTAATATTACGTTTTCTATTGTAAACTCTCTAGTATTGTCCTTCAGTGAACTTTATCAAGGCAAAAACAAGGATTTTATTTTGCAGCAAGTATTTATGAACAAAAGTAAAAATGTTAATTTCTCAGAATTTTTAAATTTAAGTGACACTCAAATCTTTGTGAAACTATTCAGTACGTCTTTTGATGGACCGGAAGACGTACTGGAAGAAATGAATGAAGATTTTCTTGTTTTTAAGAAAAAAAAAGTGAAATCTCTAAATCACGGTAAATAAAAGCAAATAGCGAGAGAAGAAACCATGTGATAAACTTGGACAATTGATTAATGGTTCATGTTTCTAGTGTACGAGTTATCAAAACACAAGACCGGGGAGAGAATCCCGCATAAGCGAAACTGGGAATGAAAAAATTTACTTAATGTAGAGGCTGAACAAATAGCGAATGGGATTGCACTATAAACAGGACCAGAGGACAAAGATTTTCTTCTGTGATAAAAGAAATTAACGACCCTGACAAAAATCGAGGAAGTCATCTGGTAAATGTCTGAGTGGAAACAGAATTTTCTTTACGTAGGAGAAATATGAACTGATAAAATTTCATTAATGATGTAAATCCGAATTCCCCAAACCAATTATTTCTCATACCAGTTTTGGGTGGAAGTCCATATATACTAGGGCCCAAAGTGGCAATGAACAGACGGCCGAAGTAGCGGTTAGAGTTGCAATCGAGACGAGAGACCACGCTGCTATGATATCAAATGACTGTCTGCCTAAGAAGAACCTCCGGCAACAACTTCGTGTCAGGTTGAACCAAACCAGCCGAAGTGTTACGTTCAAATTAAGACGTGGATTGGGTCGATAAATTAGATAGATTCTGGCTATTAAAATTGTAGCGTAGGAAGCTGGTTAATGTTTCTTGGTTCGGCCTTGTGTCAGACTTAAACGAACTCCCTACAGTTTACAAGTTTTAGATTCAGAATTATTATCAGAAGGATTTCATCATCAGGTTGGTTGTCGGCAGCTTGGAATTGCGTAGAAAGTGGAATAATAAAATATAAAATTTTGAATGTTAAAATAGAAATTTATTAAAAGGAGGAATAACAAGAATTTGTAGAAATTAATGTTCACTGAGAAAGTTAAGGTATCAAGAGTTCGTACAAAATGTTCTAGTAGTAATTGTTGGAATAGATAAGGAGAAAGTGAAAGAGGACAATGTCCGGGTCGCTTGAAGTTTGAAGTTACATTTTCTATGTGTGTCTCTCCTTCGCTGCTCCCATCTCTGACTGTTGGCTGACGCCGAGGTCATTTATATAGTCTTTTTGAATTTAGTACTGGATCGACAAGTCCTTCCAAGTCGTGCAAGTCGCTCACATTGGTTAAGAATCATTTTAACACCTACTTGCGAAATCTGGTTTCGACTGACTTTTCGTTAAACATATGGTCAATCCTTTTTCTATTTGGGAAAAACCTCACATCGTTGTGAATTTTCGTACAAGTGAAGAAGGTTGATTTTAATTAATTTCTTATCCGCTACAAAATAACCAAAAGAAGGAAGACATAAAAACTTTGAATTCCATGAAGATATTTTTCTTCTTACGACTTTCCTCAATCTAAACCGATCTATTATAGCAATTCCTGAAGGTTACCCGATTTTGCCAGTCTTATGATCAAATAAAAACACAACGTGGGATAAGGCAGGGTTTAGATCAAAATGATTGATTTATCAATCCAGCCGTGGGAATTGGGTAATTAAAAAATCGAACATCAGGTGAACGTCACAAATCACCAGGTTAACTGAAAAATCTAGGTAAATTATGGAGGATGCTAAGTGATATAATTTAATGCCTTATAAAGTGAGTAAATGATGTTGCATTTGTTTTTATAAATGTATATTCTTTTAGTTTGATTAATTTATATATTTTAAATAAAACTGTAACACTATTTAGCGCTGGTGTCTAGAAACGAAGGGTTAATGGATGGAACGACGGATATACCGAGAGCAAGAATGAATATTTCTCATTTCAGAAAAAAGTGAAATCTTTAAACCTAAAGAATTTTCACAAAAAAAAAAAAACAGAAAAAAAAAAGAAAGCCAACTCACATGAAAGTCATGTGGCGTATCTGTAGAGTGGGGGAGCTGGTTAATGTTTATTTAATTCCGCCTTGTGTCAAACTTAACCGAAATCCCTACAGCTTACAAGTTTTATGCTAAATTATCATCAGAAGGTTGATTGTCGGCAGGTTGGAATGTGTGGATTAGTGTAAAAGAGTGGAATAATAAAATATACATTTTGTATGTTAAAATAGTCATTTATTAAAAGAAGGAATAACACATTAATTTCTACGAAGTTAAAGTTCAATTAGAAAACTTATTAAGAAGTTATGTGTAGAGTTCGTACAAAATGTTTGTAGTAGTAATTGTTGAAAGAGATAAGGAGAAAGAGAACAAAGTGTGACCTGACCTTATCTCCGGATCGATTTGAAGTTAGATACATTTTAGTTCTTTCGTCTCTCGGCCCCCATCTGTCTTGACTGACGCCGAGGTCATTTCTATAGTCCTTTTGAAATTCACACTGGTTAGCCAAGTCCTTCCAAGTCTTACAAGTCGCTCCCATTGGTCAGAAATCATTTTAACACCTACTTGCGAAATCTGGGTTCGACTGACTTTTTCGTTAAGCACATGGTCAATCCTTTTTCTATTTGGGAAAACCAGGATTTCACACGTCATTGTGAATTTTTGAAAAAGAGAAGAAAAGAGTTGATTTTAAATTAATTTCTTATCCGCTATAAATCTTAGACAGTTGATTAATGATCCTGGTTTCAGAGTTACGGGTTATCAAAACACAGGACGGATAGTGAATTTTGTATGAACAAAATCGGGAATGGTAAAATTTACTTAATGACTACGCCGAACAGACAACGAACGGGATTGCACGATAAACAGGGACAGAGGATAAAGATTTCTTTAAGTAATTAACGAAAGAAATTAACCCAGACAAAGAATTGAAGAAAGGGTAAAAAGAAGCCATTTGGAAAAATTTGATTAATTACCGTAAGTTAAAAACAAACCCGAAGCAGTCGAATCAGGTTGGTTGGAAAGTAGCAGGCACAGATGAAATGCCATGGAAGGTGGAGAAATAGCCTACGCTCCTTGTAGCTTATTGGTGTGAGATGCCAATGAGAGAAAGAAAAAGTTATTGGGCAGACATTTGTATGTGCGCTGTGGTGCAGTGGGTGGTGACTCGAAACGACAAATCGGTGTAGCGAGTTCGAATTCCAGTTGAATTCTTTGCACTCACTTACGCGCAAATACCCTTTGGGAAAGGTATTAATCAGTCTCTTCCTTCCAGTTATGGGTTAAATAATAGGACAGATTGGGTTCTATAGCCTTAGCTGGCAACCGGTCTACCGCACACAGCGGGATAATCTTCTGCCCAGTCAGTCATGTCACGAAAGAGACATGATCGTCCAAAGCGTGTGTCACGTATGGCACTTAACTGACTGATTGAATATAAAGTTGGAAACATGATTAAGGCTTCTAGTGAGCATAAAGTGGGGGATCAGTTTTATATTGTTATGAAGTAATAAAATGATACCCCACTAATTACTACTAAATAATATAATACATAGCTTCCCCCCTTAGCTACGAGTCAAATAACAGGACACATTGGGTTCTATAGCCTTGGCTGGCAACCTACTGCTTGATAATCTTCTGCCCAGTCAGTCATGTCTATTTCGAGACATGATTACCCAAAGCGTGTATCACGTATGGCAATTAACTGACTGACACATGGAAAAAGAAAAACCCTGAATTGAAAATTTAATTAGTTTTCGATAGCCAGACAAGAAATTCTTTGTGAGTAGCTGTCCATAAATACGAAGGCCCAAACGGCCGAAGTCAGTTGGAGATGGAGACGTCGAGACTGAAAAAGAATACGTTGCCTGATATCTTCTTCACCAAATCAGGCGAAGTGTTCTACTTAAGACGGGGATTGAGTCGATAAATGTCTGAATGAAAACTGATTATTGAAATAAGTAAGTGTTATACCGAAAGAACGAAAATATGAAAGATTTTTATTCTATGAATGTAATTTTTATTTTATTAGGTTGTCCCAAAAGTTCGTAAACACTTACAAAAAATTGAAATTTTACTCGTTAAGCAATCTAAGATTACCAGAAAACACTTGTAAAAAAATTGAAATTTTACTCGCAAAAACAACAAAAATTATTGCTCAAAATGAAGACTAACATTTTCCAAGACTTCCAGCCATCGATCTGCAAGCTTTCGGATCTGGTCAAAGTAATATTCAGCTGGCTTCAAATCAAAGAATTCTTGACACGCTTCCTCGACTTCATCAAACGAGTCGAATCGGTGGCCCTTCAGAAAGTGTTGCATTGAGCGGAAAAGACCGTAATCTGGTTGAGCACTGTAGGCTCGATGTGGCAGAACTTCAACGCCGTCCAGCTCTTCAAACTTGTCTTTGGTCTTCCTGGTGGTGTGTGGCTTGGCATTCTCCTGCTGCATAAAAGCGCGTTTTCGGTTGATCAGAGCTGGGTACTTTTGTTTCAACTTTTCGTAGACCCACTCAAGTTGCTGACAGTAAAGTTCGGCACTGATGGCACGACCATTCAGAACCAACTCAAAATGTACGATTCCTTCAAAGTTCCACCGAACGCAGAACATGACTTTCTTGCCGAATCGATATTGTTTTGGAACCGACGGTGTCTTTTGACCTTTCTGAACCCATCGCTTGTCTCGATTGTGCTGAACCAGATAGACCCATTTCGCAAGTGTTTACGAACTTTTGGGACAACCTAATATTTTATCTTGCGTTTTTACTCTTTGCCTGTACTGATCCATTACAGCGATTCCTGAAGGCTATCTGCCATTACCCGCCTTCTGAACAAGCAAAACACAACATGGGATAAGGCAGGGTTTAAATCAAAGTGATCGACTCATCGATCACGCTGCGGGGATCGGGTAATTTGAATTACAGACCCAGGTGCGAGGCAACAAAATGGCGTTATGAATTTTACTGTTTTATTTTAATTTGTTAACATTTTTATAGCCATGTATGTAAGCTTGAGATAGAGGCAATTCTTTCAGGAATATCGATATTTTTTAAAAATATTTTCATACCCATGTAGCGTCCTGGGTTTGAAGATAAACTGCATCTGGCAGCAAGGCCTCTGATCGGGAGGTTTTGAGGAGCATGGAACCACCTCTTAATTGCTGTTGTTCCTAGGTCCATCCTGACGCGGAGTGGTAGTACCTGTTAGGGTCTAAGCTATGGGCAAATAGTTAACCCCCAAACTCGGGTTAAAACACTATGAAAGTATAAAATTAGTCTTTTATAAGAAAACAAATCCAGCAAAACATTTAATCTCTCTCTCTAAGAAATAGATCTGACTCTCAGTCGACAAACCCCTATTTACAAAGAATGAAACCTGATCTACAAATTGGTTTCTTACAAATCATACATATTCTATTCATACGAATCTATTCTAAAACAATATTGTCGGCATTTATTAATCCACTGAGGTTGATATGCCGTAAAACAAACTAACACATAATCATGTATATAGGCTTGGGATAGGAGTAATTCTTTCAGGAATGGAAATATCTTAACATTTTCATAATAATTTTCATGTAGGCTTAGCACCGGGAATAATTCTTTTAGTTAGCCTGCGGAATACGAGCTTTTTTTAAATGTCAAAATTTTGAAAAACTAAGAACATTTTTACTTTTGTTTATAAATATTTGTAAAATAAAATCCTCAGATTTGCCTCGATAAAATCTATCAGAGGACGAAACGCGTTGACTAAGATAAGTATTCTTTTTGACGTTATTCCTATTGTCTTTTTTCCGGCAACATTTCTGTGTAGGTCGGTGAAGTGTAATGAGATGTCGCAATAATTTTGTATTTGGTTGGATTTTGATATTCGGGTACCTATGTGTGTGTGTGGGTGCGTGCGTGAGGGGGGGTATGCTGTCATCACCTCTGTGTGGATCAGTGAGATTTAACAAGATGTAATAAACTTGTTTTGGTTGGAGTTTTCATTAAAGTATTTCACATGCGTTTTTTAAAATGGATTTAATCTTGGAATTAATTGCTCACGACGCAGACTCGCCGAGCACCGGAGCTGGAATGACGAGACGCGTCAGTAAGTCAGATCGAGGCTGGCAACGCGCCCAATATGCAAATTCTCTGGCTAGGCGTGAACGTATAAAAAGGCGAGTTCTTGTTGAGTCAGAGAATATTTGTCAATTTTTCTTAACACCAAGAAAATGGGTATGTCGTTAGATCCAACCACGTAACTAAAATTCACTACTTAATCACGTCTCTTGACCGGTCAAGTCATTTCGAGATGGGAGCGGTAATCTGACGGACTTCGTCACAATGTAAGGAAGAAATTTAAGAAGCCGACCCGGTCATGCCTCGTCGACATACATTCATTCTTCCAATTTTCCTTCGTTTTCATTCACATGCCGTCAAAGAAAACAAGATATTTCAACCGACTCCGATAAGTACAATCTCTTTTATTGCTTGACTTCTTTTCACTCTTTAACCGGCCATAAAAGGAAAAGAACAGAGACCCTATTTGTAACCTTTTCAGCTTTTCGCACACACACACATTCTGCTACTATCAACTATAAAAGCTTTTCGCACGCACACACATTCTGCTACTATCAACTATAAAAGCTTTTCGCACGCACACATTCTGCTACTATCAACTATAAAAGCTTTTCGCACGCACACATTCTGCTACTATCAACTATAAAAGCTTTTCGCACGCACACACATTCTGCTACTATCAACTATAAAAGCTTTTCGCACGCACACACATTCTGCTACTATCAACTATAAAGCTTTTCGCACGCACACACATTCTGCTACTATCAACTATAAAAGCTTTTCGCACGCACACACATTCTGCTACTATCAACTATAAAAGCTTTTCGCACGCACACACATTCTGCTACTATCAACTATAAAAGCTTTTCGCACGCACACACATTCTGCTACTATCAACTATAAAAGCTTTTCGCACGCACACACATTCTGCTACTATCAACTATAAAAGCTTTTCGCACGCACACACATTCTGCTACTATCAACTATAAAAGCTTTTCGCACGCACACACATTCTGCTACTATCAACTATAAAAGCTTTTCGCACGCACACATTCTGCTACTATCAACTATGCAAGCTTTTCGCACGCACACACATTCGCGCTACATCAACTATGTTTTTCGCACGCACACACATTCTGCTACTATCAACTATAAAAGCTTTTCGCACGCACACACATTCTGCTACTATCAACTATAAAAGCTTTTCGCACGCACACACATTCTGCTACTATCAACTATAAAAGCTTTTCGCACGCACACACATTCTGCTACTATCAACTATAAAAGCTTTTCGCACGCATGACATTCGCTACTATCAACTGCAAAAGCTTTTCGCACGCACACACATTCTGCTACTATCAACTATAAAAGCTTTTCGCACGCACACACATTCTGCTACTAACAACTATAAAAGCTTTTCGCACGCACACACATTCTGCTACTATCAACTATAAAAGCTTTTCGCACGCACACATTCTGCTACTATCAACTATAAAAGCTTTTCGCACGCACACACATTCTGCTACTATCAACTATGCTTTTCGCACGCACACACATTCTGCTACTATCAACTATAAAGCTTTTCGCACGCACACACATTCTGCTACTATCAACTATAAAAGCTTTTCGCACGCACACACATTCTGCTACTATCAACTATAAAAGCTTTCGCACGTGCACACACATTCTGCTACTATCAACTATAAAAGCTTTTCGCACGCACACACATTCTGCTACTATCAACTATAAAAGCTTTTCGCACGCACACACATTCTGCTACTATCAACTATAAAAGCTTTTCGCACGCACACACATTCTGCTACTATCAACTATAAAAGCTTTTCGCACGCACACACATTCTGCTACTATCAACTATAAAAGCTGCACGCACACACATTCTGCTACTATCAACTATAAAAGCTTTTCGCACGCACACACATTCTGCTACTATCAACTATAAAAGCTTTTCGCACGCACACACATTCTGCTACTGTCAATCATAAAAGCTTTTCGCACGCACACACATTCTGCTACTATCAACTATAAAAGCTTTTCGCACGCACACATTCTGCTACTATCAACTATGTTTTTCGCACGCACACATTCTGCTACTATCAACTATAAAAGCTTTTCGCACGCACACACATTCTGCTACTATCAACTATAAAAGCTTTTCACGCACACACATTCTGCTACTATCAACTATAAAAGCTTTTCGCACGCACACACATTCTGCTACTATCAACTATAAAGCTTTTCGCACGCACACACATTCTGCTACTATCAACTATAAAAAGCTTTTCGCACGCACACACATTCTGCTACTATCAACTATAAAAGCTTTTCGCACGCACACACATTCTGCTACTATCAACTATAAAAGCTTTTCGCACGCACACACATTCTGCTACTATCAACTATAAAAGCTTTTCGCACGCACACATTCTGCTACTATCAACTATAAAAAAGCTTTTCGCACGCACACACATTCTGCTACTATCAACTATAAAAGCTTTTCGCACGCACACACATTCTGCTACTATCAACTATAAAAAAGCTTTTCGCACGCACACACATTCTGCTACTATCAACTATAAAAGCTGCACGCACACACATTCTGCTATCATCAACTATAAAGCTTTTCGCACGCACACACATTCTTTGTCATTTTCATATCAACTATAAAAGCTTTTCGCACGCACACACATTCTGCTACTATCAACTATAAAAGCTTTTCGCAAGCACACACATTCTGCTACTATCAACTATAAAAGCTTTTCGCACGCACACACATTCTGCTACTATCAACTATAAAAGCTTTTCGCACGCACACACATTCTGCTACTATCAACTATAAAAGCTTTTCGCACGCACACACATTCTGCTACTATCAACTATAAAAGCTTTTCGCACGCACACACATTCTGCTACTATCAACTATAAAAGCTTTTCGCACGCACACACATTCTGCTACTATCAACTATAAAAGCTTTTCGCACGCACACACATTCTGCTACTATCAACTATAAAAGCTTTTCGCACGCACACACATTCTGCTACTATCAACTATAAAAGCTTTTCGCACGCACACACATTCTGCTACTATCAACTATAAAAGCTTTTCGCACGCACACACATTCTGCTACTATCAACTATAAAAGCTTTTCGCACGCACACACATTCTGCTACTATCAACTATAAAAGCTTTTCGCACGCACACACATTCTGCTACTATCAACTATAAAAGCTTTTCGCACGCACACACATTCTGCTACTATCAACTATAAAAGCTTTTCGCACGCACACACATTCTGCTACTATCAACTATAAAAGCTTTTCGCACGCACACACATTCTGCTACTATCAACTATAAAAGCTTTTCGCACGCACACACATTCTGCTACTATCAACTATAAAAGCTTTTCGCACGCACACACATTCTGCTACTATCAACTATAAAAGCTTTTCGCACGCACACACATTCTGCTACTATCAACTATAAAAGCTTTTCGCACGCACACACATTCTGCTACTATCAACTATAAAAGCTTTTCGCACGCACACACATTCTGCTACTATCAACTATAAAAGCTTTTCGCACGCACACACATTCTGCTACTATCAACTATAAAAGCTTTTCGCAAGCACACACATTCTGCTACTATCAACTATAAAAGCTTTTCGCACGCACACACATTCTGCTACTATCAACTATAAAAGCTTTTCGCACGCACACACATTCTGCTACTATCAACTATAAAAGCTTTTCGCACGCACACACATTCTGCTACTATCAACTATAAAAGCTTTTCGCACGCACACACATTCTGCTACTATCAACTATAAAAGCTTTTCGCACGCACACACATTCTGCTACTATCAACTATAAAAGCTTTTCGCACGCACACACATTCTGCTACTATCAACTATAAAAGCTTTTCGCACGCACACACATTCTGCTACTATCAACTATAAAAGCTTTTCGCACACACACACATTCTGCTACTATCAACTATAAAAGCTTTTCGCACACACACACATTCTGCTACTATCAACTATAAAAGCTTTTCGCAAGCACACACATTCTGCTACTATCAACTATAAAAGCTTTTCGCACACACACACATTCTGCTACTATCAACTATAAAAGCTCTTAATTTCTGTGGAACATTAACTACATGCATTTTCTATTTGAACATTTTCTTCTTACACATTTGTTATTCTGTTTCGTAAATAGAATTTCACTTATTTTACAAATTCGTTATTTCTGTTTAGTTAATAAAATTTTTACTTTAGCATACAAGGCGAAATACTTTATCCTTCCTCATTTCAACATCCAACCTTCTGATATTTTAAATTGTGGGGACTTCAGTTGTGTTTGGCACAAGGCCAATTTGACAAACATCAGCGAGGCCCCTTACAATACAATTAAATCGTTACATTACTTCATCTTTCTACTGATCCATTCTTCATGAATCTAATTTATGCCTGCTTAATACATAAAGATAAATGAAAAAAAATACAAATCCATCTTTTGTGTTTATTTCTGAAATGAGTAATTTTCAATATTCTCGAGCTTTTGTTCTCATCTTGGTTGATATAAGTGTTGTAATAGACACAACGTTTCGACCCAGTACCCTCTCGTCATCATCAGGTGTCCATAGATTGGCTGATGTGGAATATCTCGTTCATTATTGCGAAATCATTTTGAAATTTGGTTCTCTCACTACCAAGTCCAAAGATCGAACTAGATGATACTAACACATGTATAACCAACTACTATATCTACTACGCCACTATCCCGAAGGACTTTAGTGGTGTATTTGTGGAGCCTTTTATATTCAGTGTCAGGTGGATCATGTTAGTGGGTTCATGCCACTTGT
Source organism: Ascarosepion bandense (assembly GCA_037127315.1). Taxonomy (NCBI): domain Eukaryota; kingdom Metazoa; phylum Mollusca; class Cephalopoda; order Sepiida; family Sepiidae; genus Ascarosepion; species Ascarosepion bandense. Next base: position 1,528,007 of record JBBBDQ010000923.1, on the reverse strand, counting down.
CATAATTTGTATTTATTTCTGAGATGAGTAATTTTCAATAATCTTGGAATTATTTCGAACTTTTGTTCTCATCTTGGTTAAGAGAGGCGTTATAATAGACACAACGTTTCGACCAAGTACCCTCTGGTCATCATCAGGTGTCCATAGATTGGCTGATGTGGAATATCTCGTTGATTATTGTGAAATATTAATTAATTCACCTCAAGAAAGTATACATTTCAAACAAAACTTTGTTTTTTTTATAAATGTTTTCGCACTCTTGAAATTATAAATCACATTTTTCTACTTTGCCTTGCAACAACTAACATTCGGAATGAAAAATTACCAAAAATCACAAAGTTATTTAGAACGTAGACCACACATTTAGAAATACGTACTCGAGGCACCAACTTTTTTGGGCAATCGCATAGGTCAGCCCAACCGGTGTGAAATGGAATGTCTTCGCACTGTGAGAATTTTAGAAAATATAAATTCATTTTATTGTGGGGTTAATTAACAGAAAAGATCCGACGATCTTGCCTACCTATGCTTATTAGTGTGGCACTGAGATAAGACTTCTTTTGTTACCGAAATTAAGTAAAAAAAAAAAAACCTTTATTGAAAAAGGATATCACGTAGAAAATGCTTTGATTCTTTGGAAAAAAAATGGTAACTTACCTTTCGTCTTAAATATTGATTTTCATTCCTCAGTATCTCCAATTCCTTCTTCATAGAGAAAAGGATTTTTTCTCGGGGATCCTAAGAGATTAATAACAAAAAAATTGATTCTTAGCCACTTCCAGGCATTATTGATATAAAAATGCAACAAGTGAACATTCTATCATAATTGTGGTTGTCCATCCCGCACGACCGCTACACCCTGCCAATACCCAATAAATAAAGGACTATTTCAGTTTGATTGTATAGAAAGAGGATAAGACGTATTTGGTTTCAGTGAGAAAATGAAAGAAAGAAGGGAAGAAAGAAATGCAGAGAGATAGACATCGATTAAGCTGATAAGAACAGATATTACACTTTGATCTAAGGCAAAAGGCCAAGAAGTCATTGTATTTTTTTTGCCACTCCACACTGGCAGGATGTGACACAAGGTCATTTTAATGTAGGGAGCCCGAGCGAGTTCACTCGGGACACCCCCACAAATAGTCCAAACCTCGAATGGTTGCTCATTCGTTAGTGGCAGGTGGGGTTAAAATTTGGGATTGAGAAGGTCGAAAAGTCTCGTCCGATCAAGATAAAATAACTGGAATAAAACAAACTGGGAAAGGTCGTGAATCTTAAAAGGACCCGAGATGCGAAAGCAATAGAAGTGCCAATTTTCAGACGCACGGTACCGAACGACGCAAACCAAATATAGCAATTGCCGAAAATTCCGTCACTATAAATAAAATGACATCGTCTGTGGAATTATTTTAAAATTATTATTAAGCGACATATTCGTAAGACATGGATTTGGCGAGTAATCAGTCAGTTAAGTGTTATACGTGAAACACGCTTGGGCGATCATGTCTCGAAAGAGACATGACTGACTGCGCAGAAGATTATCCCGTAGTAGGTTGCCATTACTTTCTGCGATAGACTGGTTGTCAGCCAAGGCTATAGAACCCAAACTGTCCTGTTCTTTAACCCATAACTGGAAGGAAGAGATAGATTAATACCTTTCCTAAGGGTATTTGCGTGTAAGTGAATGCAATGAATTCAAATGGAATTCGAACTCGGCCCCCCGATTCCTCGTTCCGAGCCGATATCCACTGTGTTACACTATTTTTGCATGTGGAAAAATGTAACCCTAGTTTAGTAGGACATTATTAGTTGTATTATTAATTCTGCAGATTATTTGTTCCAATATGAGTAGAGAGGAAAATAAGCCTAACAGATAATAAAATTGTTTATTATCGGTTGCAATATGAACGCAGCTAATGAATTGTGAAAAAATATATTGCAAATTTTTTAGAATCTTGGAAATTGGCTGGGAAATGAATTGAAAAACATTTTGCAGGTGTAAGCGACAAGTCAGATGGGGTCATCATATTGTCAGCCATTGTGTGAAAAAGCGGAGGCCTTACTGCTGGCGATAATATTGTTTCGGGATTGTCACAAACTTTTGATGAGGCCAGGAAAGGTTAACATTCTCAAAATTATTGAATTCGCTGAGAACAGATTTTAAAACCGGAAAAATAAATTATGTAATCAAAAGGGAAGAAGACGAAAAGAAATGATGTCATTAAGAAATATTGCTACTTCATTGGTTAAACTAAGGGAAAGATGTAGTTCTGCCCAAAGTGCGAAGGCGGGAGTGATTTAATTGGCCAAAGACTTGATTTGCATGGACACCCCGTGTCAGTCGAACCTCTCCCAATAGAATTTGGGACAATAAGGCAAATAAGACGAATTTACCGCTTCCACCATCCATCTATACGCACACAACGATCAATCTTCGGCAGTTTCCGTAAAGCTTCGGTGAAAAGCTCGAATAAGGCATTTTGAATCGTCACAACTTGAAAACTCCGATTGGAGTGACAGACATTACCAACCAAAAGCTTGAATTCATTTTGAGAAGACAAACGTTACTCTTAGACGAAATTTTCGCTCCGTTGTAAAGATAAGAAATTGACGACTGATATATTCTATTTCTTTTTTTTTTTTTTGTTTGTTTGTTTGTCTATAAAGACTTTTTCCGCAATTCATTCGGGCTTCATTCAATTTACTTTTGGTGCTGTTTTTATTAACCCAATTGTGCGCGCGCGTCCGGTCTAGTTAACGTGGTAAAGAGGCAGCTATCAAAAATTCAACGTGCCTTCTTTAGGATCAAAAGGAAGAACACCGTTGTAATAGACGACTTAAAGACCAGCTACTGTGTGGAAGCCATCACAACTAGCGACTGGAGACAAGCTTCAACACGCCGCAAAATGTGGATTGCTGGGGTGAGATATTTACTCTGTTCGCTGCTACTATGCCAAGAAGTTGTTGGCAGAGGCTAAGCAAAATAATAACTACTAGTTTTAATCCGGGAAATTTTACGGTTTTCTTATTTGAATTTTCTGATGAAAAAAAGGGTACAAATAAAAAAATTAAAATAATTTTTTAAAATTTCCCTAAAGCAGACGTTAAACATACGAGAGCATTATTAACTACTTTTTTTCTCTCATTCACTGAAACTAAAGAGCATCTTTGATATGCGTTTTTGTCTTTCACCACATCACGTTGAAACACTTTCTCTTACTATGACCAAAGTTAAGCAACATCGAGCCCGGTCAGTACTTAGACAATAGATCATTGCTCAGAATCGTTGGTCAGAAAGCAGAATTCCAATTTCTGTTGGGTCCGTTATATTCACTCACCTTTGAGGAATGAATGAATCTATGGATTAATTTGTAAGACTTTTATCTTTAAATCTATTATTATCTAAAATAAATAAATAAAATAAAATCTTAGAATTTTTGACTTTAAATAAATTGCAAAAGGTTCATAAGCCGTCAAAAACAAATCAATGAATTTGATCAAAACGGAATATTATTATTTTTGAGTTATTGACAGGGCGTAACGTATGTGATAACAAGGGCATGAAAAGACAAGCAGGACAATAGCAATAATTGGAAAAGACCTGTGAAAAATTCTGTTTTTCCTCTATGAATTTTCTGATTAATCTTACATCAGTTTATGTGAAGCAATAGGGAGACGGTTAATGTCAGACATAACCGAACTCCCTACAACTTAGAGATTTATTCGTAATCGTCATCACATCACTGAGGTGTACGGGATTTGTCTCCGTCATCTTGTTTGGCATGGAAAGAGTATTGGCTATGAAGAGGTTTTGAAGCTATAGGGGAGGTGGTTAATGTTTATTTAATTCGGCCTTGTGTCATACATAACCGAACTCTCTACAACTTACAGATTTTATTCAGAATTATCAGAAGGTTATTTTCGTTAGGTTGGTTGTTGGAAGGATAAAAGTATACATTTTGCATGTTACAATAGAAATTTATTGAAAGTAAAAAAAATAACATGAATTGTAGAAGTTAATTATTTATTTGAAAGTTAAGGGCATCAAGAAATGTAGAAATGTTTGTAGTAGTAATTTGTTGGAACGAGTTTATGCGTATGTATGTATGTATGTATGTATGAGCGTTTGTTTGGTAGGAATGTCTTTGAATGGAGAAGAAGTAAAAGGAATCAGCACAAGAGACAGAAGGAGAAAAAGAAATAGTGACGCGACCTTACGTCTGGGTCGACTTGAACTTTCAGCAGTTATATTTTAGTGTGTAGTCTTGCTGCTGCCATCTGACTCTCTGACTGACACTGACCGAAGCCTTTTATAGCATTTAATTTTTTTGCACTGAATCGCGAATTCTTCTCAAGTCTTGTAAATTGCTTCCATTGATCAGAAAATTAATTTAACATGTACTCGCGAAATACGGCTTCGACTTTTTCTTTAAGCAGATGGTCAATCCTTTTTTCTATTCGGCAAAACCAGGATTTCATATGTCATTGTGAATTTTTGTAAAAGTGAAGAAGAAGGTTGATTTTAATTCTTAATTTCTTATCCACCACGTAAACACGAAGTCAATCCTTTTTCTATTCGGCAAAACCAGGATTTCACACGTCATTGTGAATTTTTGTAAAAGTGAAGAAGAAGGTTGATTTTAATACTTAATTCCTTATCCACTACATATGATTGTTAAATATCTGGGCTTAACAATTTTAACAAAATATTGCACGAACAATTATAAATACGAATGCTGGTCGTTATTTTAAGAAGTGGGTACAAATGAAAAGATTTGAAATTGGCAATTTCTTCATTTCATTCAAATATTTGTCAAACAATTTGTCTGTTTTTTATTATTTCTTTCATTTTCTCGCTGAAACCAAATAGCATCTTTTTTTCCTCCTTTCGTACGATCAAAACGGAATTGTCAATTATTCATGAGATATTGGCAGGAGACGTTAGGCGCATTTATTTTCCCTAATTTTTAGCCAAATACATGTCTTATGAACCTTTCTCATAATAATTTTAAAATAATTTAACAGACGATGTCGTTTTATTTATTTTTGGTAATTGGATTTTTGGGATTTCTTTATTCGCTTTCCGTCGTTGATAGTGTGCGTTTGAAATCTGGCGTGGCGGACAAACATAACCTCGCTGCTGATCTCGAGAAGGACCTTCACTCAGTGGTGGATTGGGGTAAGAAGTGGCTCGTAAATTTTAATGCCTCTAAAACAAAACTCCTATCTGTCAACTATCACAGGCATTCTCTCCTGCCACCCATAAACATGGACCAAGCAAGCCTCCCCGAAAGCAATACCCCACGCCTCCTCGGCCTTACCCTATCTTCCGACCCCAAGTGGAATCATTACATTGAGTTAATATCTAAATCCACTGCTAGGAAAGTTGGGTCAGTGTGCAAGGCCAGTAAGTTTTTTTCCCGCCAGAATCCATCTTGCACATATGCAAATCAACGGTCCGACCGTGTATGGATTACTGTTGTCATATCTGGTCAGGCGCCCCTGCTGTTCATCTCAGTATTCTCGACAGGCTCCAAAGGCGAATCTGGACAATTCTACTCCATCAGATTCTTTTCTCGCGCTTCCAGCCTGTGGAACTCCCTTTCATATACTTGCTTTCATGACGGCTATAACAGGAATTTAAATGCAAAGTCAACTCCCATCTCTTATCCACTTCTGTATTCACATCCTTCTCTTGCCCTTTCTCTTTCTTCCCCTGTAGCTGGTTTGCCTTTGTCTTCACTCTTTTCCTGTCTAAAACTTTAACTCTAATATGTAGCCCCCTGCACATCAGTGCTGGTACCGCCTTGCTTGGGGTGAAATGATTAAAAAACAATGACGCTTTTATCGCAGACGTCATAGGTACTTTAATTTTTGGCTGAGATCAAAGTGTAGTATTTGTTCTTATCTTAATCTCTCTTATCTTTCATTATTTATGGGGTAATAACAGGACGTAACGGTCGTGCAAACTGGTGAAGCTGGAGACAAGCACAATTATAATAGGATAATAGTAAAAAACAAAAACAAATCTTGAATGAGAAAACTTGAAAAGTAGAATAAAACCATCCTAAATATTCTTACTTACGTAAATCACGACCGGTTTTGTGCGAATTTGTTTTGCTCTACTTGCGTATCGTAAAGTGTTTAGACTTTCCGAAACATTGTATGAAGATGGCGTTATACAGGCCAGCTGAAATCGAGAAGAAGAAAAAAGGGGGTTAGAATTTACTCGTGCTACTGGACTAGCAACTAGGTCCCACCGTTTTACAGTGAAACCAATAAAATTTAACAGCAACCTCTTTTCTCGCATTTCCCGCCTGTGGAATTCCCTTCCGTATACATACTTCCCTGTCAGCTACAATCTCCAAAAATTTAAATGTAAGGTCAATTGTCATCTCTTATCTTTCTGACTCATCCTTTCCCTCATGTTCTTTTCCCCGTCCACTCTACTCTCATCACACCAGTATTCTCATCCTTCTCTTATCCACTTCCTGACACCCCCTATAACTTGTTCCTCTTTCTCATTACTGTCATTCTATGTAACCACCTGCACACCAGTGGCAATAAAACTGCCTTGCTTCGGGTGAAATTATTTAAAAAAAAAAAAAAAAAGAAAAAAAAGAAAAAAAAGAAAAAGAAAAAAGAAAAAAGAAGAAAGAAAAAAGAAGAAAAAAGAAGAAAAAGAAAAAAGAAAAAAAGAAGAAAAAGAAAAAAGAAAAAAAGAAAAGAAAAAAAAGAAGAAAAGAGAAAAAAAGAAGAAAAGAGAAAAAAAGAAGAAAAGAGAAAAAAAGAAGAAAAAAGAAAAAAGAAAAAAAAAGATAACTTCTGCACTTCATTACACATACATGACATCAATTAACTCGTGATGCTATTTCATCTTTCCTAGCAGAAAATTCAAACATTTAAATAGCTTTAAAAAGGAAATATTAGATATTTATTTGTATAAAATTATACAAAATGTGGCTCATGGCCGAAAAGTGGGTGGGTAAATGTGGTCTTCCGTAACTGTTCTATACCTAGCTAAACACTTTCACGACCCTATCACTCATTAACAATTTGCATATTCACCACAAGAACCCATCCATCATCTCCCAATCCTTCACGCACCATAATACCACATATTTACAAGGGGCACCTAAAAAAGTGGAAACAAATCCATGACTTAAAAATTGCTAACAGTATATACAATAATTACAAAAATAAATCTGAAAGATTTAATGATAATGAAATGAAAAAGGGGAGACGAATGAAATACGCCAAAACGAACTAAAATATAATAAAACTAGCAGTTGTAGACCGGCGTTTCTCGGGTGTAATGAATGCTTTAAAACTAATCCATGGTCCTGGAAGCTCAGACTCTTTAGGCGTTGGCACGAAAGATTAAAAAGCAATAGTTGTTTCCAGTTAAAGCGAAACCGTAGACTGAAAGAAAAATGAATGGATGTAAGTCATATTTTGATATCCTGGTATCGATATCAAATAAGCTTTTTTCGTCATAAACTGAATTTTGAAGGCTAAATAAGTCCTCTGAGTAAATGGTATCATGGCTGAGACTAAGAACTACAATTGTACCTACTTAGAGCCAAACCCGAAGCAAAAACTAAAATAAAAGGGCTGAAAAAAAAAAGAAAAGAAAAAAAATACAGACATACAGACAGATAAACAGACACACAAACATCTTGCCTTATATATATATATATATATATATATATATATATATATATAGATATTATCGATTTTCTGCACTATTGTAAGAACTGCAACCTTGAAACTTCTGAATATCGTTTCTTATATTTTTGTCTATGAGTGTATCAAATTTGATTAAAATCGGACCACTCCTATAACCCGATTGTTAACGATGTCCATTAAAAGGTCATCTTCATAAAACTAGGTAATATCAACCACAAAGGTGCTTCAATAAGTTTGCAGAATGTAGACTGATCCGTAACTGAATTTTTGTTTAAGAATTCCATCATGTAAAATGTTTGTTCGTTGTGATTAATATTAATCACTGAATTAGGTGCATCGGAAAGGAAAGAGATTATGCGGAAAAATATTTGTGTAAAATTAAGTCTTTTCATTGGCTTACTAATTATATAAATATATGTGTGTGTGTTACGAAAAGTTCAGAAGATTAACGAAATGGATTAACAACCGACATATTAAATTTATTTGTTCGAATATTATTTTTGATAGATTTAATCCATTCTACCACATCTCAATTTTCATAAGGTAGCATTCGTATAAAGTAGAAATTTTATTCTAACCTAATTATGTACAACTAACAGTATAGCCCAGCGTTGCTCGGGTGTAATGAAAGCTTTAAAACTAATCCATGGTCCTGGAGCACAAACTCTTTGGACGTTGGCACGAAAGACTAAAAAGCAATAGTTGTTTCCAGTTAAAGCGAAACCGTAGACTGAAAGAAAAATGAATGGATGTAAGTCAAATTTTGATCCAAGAAATCAAAATTTGACTTACATCCATCGATATCAAATAAGATTTTTCGCCGTAAACTGAATTTTGAAGGCTAAATAAGTCCTCTGAGTAAATGGTATCATGGCGGAGAGTAAAAACTACAATACCTACATAGAGCCAAACCCGAAGCAAAAACTAAAATAAAAGGGCTGAAAAAAAAAAAAAATAAATAAATAAAAAAAAAAAAATACAGACATACAGGCAGATAAACAGACACACAAACATCTTGCCTTTTATATATATGTATATATATTGTCGATTTTCTGCAGTATTGTAAGAACTGCAACCTTGAAACTTCTGAATATCGTTTCTTATGTCTTTGTCTATGAGTGTATCAAATTTGATTAAAATCGGACCACTCCTTCTATAACCCGATTTTTTTTCGATTATCGATATTTATCGGGGGTACCTCGACACAAAACCTAGCTAAGAACACTCGCAGACGCTTATAGTACAACTGTGTAAATTTTAAAGAAAATCGGTTCAGCCGTTTCGGAGTCTATAGGTAACGGACACACAGACACACACATAGACAAAGTTCCATTTATAAATAAGTTTAGATTTAGATTTCCATTTCGATAATGGATCATAGGCAATTTAGGTGAACAATGCAGCTAGAAATACTGAAAGAAAAAAATACAATGTATCTAAATAGAAATGAAGAGAAATAAATCAACGTTTTCCAACAATTTTTGGCATCAACATGAGCTTTTGCTTATTAAAAAGAAAAACAACACATTCAACATTATAGATTTTTAAAAAAGTGGATTTGACATGGTGATTTGTTTAGACTTAACATAAGAAAAATATATTCACAAATCTTTTGGGAATAAAGAAAGAAAAGACACCCAAAATATCAAAATGTTTCATTCTAACATAGTTGTGCTTAGTTTAATTTGTAAAGTATATACGTACAGTGAAAAAATCTTTTGTCCAATCAGTCATGTCTCTTTCGAGACATGATCGCCCAAGCGGGTATCACGTATGGCACTTAACTGACTAACTGGATATAATAGTTAAAAACATGATTAAGGCGTCTACTGTGTATAAAGTGGGGAATCAGTTTTATATTATTATGAAGTAATAAACTGATCCCCCACTAATTACTACTTAAAAATTTAATACATCGCTTCCCCCACTAGCTATGAGTCAGATAACAAGATAGATCGGGTTCTATAGCCTTGGCTGGCAACCAGTCTACCGCAGAAAGTAATGGCAAACTACTGCGGGATAATCTTCTGCTCAGTCAGTCATGTCTCTTTCGAGACATGATCGCCCAAGCGTGTATCACGTATGACACTTAACTGATTGATATAAGTGTAGGTGGAAAAAAATGAAAGAGAAAATGGGGATAAGATAGCGAGGTTCTCAAAGTGGACTACGATCAGAGCTGTCCCCTTCGTAGGTCAAGTGAGTCAGGGGGTAGTAAGCACCAGCCCTTTGTATCACATAATCTTCTGCCCAGTCAGTCATGTCTCTTTCGAGACATGATCGCCCAAAGCGTGTATCACGTATGGCACTTAACTGACTGAAGAGCAACAAAAGAACCATTCGATTTTCATTTAGAATTATCCACTTGGCAATAAATACTAAAAATAATATGAAATACAGCATATTTTTTTTAAAAACTGGGATGTCCTAATAATTATGGCCGGCAGTGTATATATATTTCATTTATTCGTTTAAACATCATTTTAATGGATATTAATATCTGAGCAGATATGGTTTGTATTTATTAAACAGTATATTTATTTATTCACATCTACCAGCCTGAATATTAGAGACAATGTGTGATAATAATATGCACCTTCCTGGAGGATTCTAACTTGCGCCCTTACGGGGAAACCGTCATTAGCTCTGAGGTGCGTTAACCTCTCGGCCACATAAGACTTTCCTGAACAAATAAAGTAAAAAATCTGTCGGATTTAATTCATTTCCTAAAAACATGGTCTTTGTTTAAATTAGGATACGAACAGAGCAGACATGTGTATTTCGAGAATCGGGAAGGATACGTGTTCACGAGCACTATTCAGGTTTTGTTTAGAGTGATGTGATCTTTACGGGGCCAGTGATTGGTCCTTTCTTTAGCCATTCAGCGTACACGCTTTTTTCAGTGCTAAATTAAACATTTTTGGGTGATTATTCTAAAGTCCATTACAGCAGAAAAATGACAAACAAATTTTTACCCAGTTGAATTATTGGCGGACCTCTACGACCGGCATACCCCCACCTGTAATATTTTTGCTTTTAATTTTTTTTTTTTTTTAATTCAATCTTATCGATTAGACCTTAAACTTTCAGATTAATAAAAAAAAAAAATTATAAGAAAATTCAATATTGAAAAATTTTTAGGGGGTGCTCAGTTTCTCATACAACGTTCTAGTAAATCTATCCCCCCATCTTGGACGCACTCACTTTGGGGTCGAGTAAAAGAATGACGAGTTGTTGCCCTTTCTTTAAGTTGTAGGAAATTAATGAAAAAGACCGTTTTGGAGGATCGAATATTTAAATATTATGAGAAACTGAGCACCTCATAAAAATCTTTAAATATTGAATTTTTTTCCAATTTTTTGCTAGTTTGAAAGTGTAGGGTCTAATCGATAAGAATGAATTAAAAAAAAAAATGAAAACTAAAAACCTTACAGTGTAGCGGGGGTTGCCGGTCGTACAGGGTCGTCGAATTATTCATTGTCATCTTCATCTTCTATACTTGTCGAAGGATTTGGAGAAAAAAAATCAAATAAATAAAATAACAGTACCAGTGACACCAAATAGCAGCTATGGTCAGTTATTGCCAAGAAAGCGTCGATTGGCGAGATTGCAACAAGAGCGATCTATCTTTGTTGGACCGAAGAAGAGGTGAAAAAACCGAGGAGAGTAACGGCTGCTTTTAGTCGACTAAATTTGCATAATTCTCATAATATGCATTTGATTTACTTTTGATTTACTATATTTTCTCACATCCGATTTAATGCTTTCAATCTACTTTTATAAGGTTTAAAAAACTTTAAGGAACGCATTATTACTGTTTTCGATAATTTATGAAATAAGCAGCAAAATAATCGTTTTAAGTAAAGCAGATAATCGAAATAAGTGTTGCCTAATTTGTAAAAATATCAGTCATGATGCATGTTTTTTTTAAATTGGGTTTTGTAGTTCGAGAGATAGAAAAAATAAATAAAGTCATTTAAAATGAATTAAATAACCTAAAAGTGTGGGTGTGTGTATGTTTTTCATTTCAGGCAATTATTATCCCAACCGTGCACTACGTTTGTGCAAGGGCCACTGAAAAATATCCCCTCCCCACAAAAAATAAAAATAAATAAATAAAATAAAGTAAAATAAAAAATTGAATAAAAAAAAAATGAATAACATTTTGGATTGGGAAAGTGGTAACAAGGTCGCAGTTATGAATGACGTGGAGATTGTTTTCATTGATAAATGTCAATTTTTGGAACTATGTAAAAAATGTCTAAGGTAACTTTTTAAAAAGTCAGAAGTCAATTTGATTTCAATATTGTATTCCGAACAGGACCCCCCACTTCCGAAATGATAAAAGAATCATCAGCATTTTTTCCATCATGCCCTGCGTAAAAAGGAACGTAAATGAACAGCCGTCTACAAAAACGATTCCTTCAACCAAAATATATAATTTTTTTTTTTAACGAGCGTAAAATAATGTCCACACTTGAATCATAATATTTTTTTCGTTTTCAAATTTAAACTGTTTATTAGTTTAAACAGGTTAATTAACTGATTTCATATTACTTTTATTTTATTTTTACAAGCGACTTTTGCGAAATAAAGAGTGTGTGGTAATAATTTACCAATGAATTTAAAATCAACCTTTTTGAACACAAACATTCTTCAAAGTCTATCAAAGTTGATTCCCGTCATGCAACTAGTAAAGTTTTAAAATTGTCATTGCATTTGTAAAACAACTCATAACCAGACTTGTTAAAAAACGATTTTTGTTAGGTGTAATTGGAAGTACACACCATTTTAGGAAGAGATTCTGATTTTTTTTAAAAATTAATGTTGCAACTTGTTACTGTTGACTACAATTTGCAAGGTTATTATTCAGGGGAAGCAACTAATAACTTCAGTCTATAGTTTAACTTATTTTAAAGGTCAAATGCGTAGATTTGTGTGTGGGTGGAAGTGGTTAAGAATTTTTAGAAGGATTGTATTGCGCCATTATTTGTCAATTAAGAAGAATTTGATTCAAAATAATCTTTTTTGTTTGTTTTGTTGTACTTTTTTGTCGATAAACAGTTTTAAGATTTCTGTTTGTTAAAAAATCTTTTTTTAAATAATTGACTTTATTTTTTTTTTATATACAGAGAATTTTTATCCTTTTTTCGGGGCTAAAATTTACCAACCAGTTGAGAGCAGATTCCCTAAACGTCCGCACTGTTACGTGTAAAGAACAAAAATTAAAAATACTTACGTCTCGATATCGGTGGTCAGTGTGCATTCGATGTTTTTGCGTTTTTACTTGAGTGTGGCGGGGGGAAATATGAAAATCGCAGACTAGTTCAGACGGGTTGACGATAGGTAGAGGTAGATGTGTAGATTAGCATATATTTATTTGTACAGAGGGAGATGAGAGGCACTGATAAATGTTATTTGGTCTGACAAAGTTGTTAACAATTAATTTAGCTTCATTCAGTTAATTGTTAAAAGGTTGCGTTTTAAGATCCAAGAGAGGAGACGAATTTTTTAATGAATTAGACTAGTATAGAGAGCATATTTCGTATTATTCTGGTCTGTCTTTTAAAATTACCATGGTCTGGCACAAGGCCAGAGAAGTGATGCTTGCTACGAAAATGTTACTCATACCAGTATTATCTGTAAGGCAAATATATTGTGCATTTGGGTAGCAATCTTTCTTTTATGCAGGTTTCATTAAAATGACAGACAAGGTATTATGGTTACGTTTTTTTTAATTATAACTTTTCCTGTGATTTTATAATCTTTTCTTTGCAGAACACAGTTATAAAAAAAATTGTCAAACCGTTTTGTCTTTCCGAGCGTTTTCGGTTATACTTTTAACTAGGTCCGTCAGTTAAGTGCCATACTTGATACACGCCTTGGGCGATCATGTCTCTAAAGAGACATGACTGACTGGGCAGTAGACTGATTCCGCAGTAGATTGCCATTACTTTCTGTGGTAGACTGGTTGCCAGCCAAGGCTATAGAACCCAATCTGTCCTATTATTTGACTCATAGCTAGAGGGGGAAGGGATGTATTATATTATTAAGCAGTAATTAGTGGGGGATCAGTTTATTACTTCATAGGAACATAAAACTGATCCCCCACTTTATGCTCAGCAGAAACCTTTATCATGTTTTCAAATATTATATTCAGTCAGTTAAGTGCCATACGTGATACACGCTTTGGGCGATCATATCTCGAAAGAGACATGACTGACTGGGCAGAAGATTATTCCGCAGTAGATTGCTTTCTACGGTAGACTGGTTGCCAGACAAGGCTATAGAACCCCATCTGTCCTATTATTTAACCCATAATTGGGGGGAAGAGACGAATTAATACCTTTCCCCAAGGGTAATTGTACGTAAGTGAATACAAGGAATTCGACTGGAATTCGAACTCGGCTCCCCGATTTGTCGTTCCGAGTCGATATCCACTGCATCACAACTAGGTACCTCAACTAAATTAGCTAAAAATAGCATATAGGTGCATCCACTAAATTGCTTAAAAAACAGCATAGTATAAATAAAAAAGGGCCCAAACTTAAGAAAAACGAACTTTTTCCATCAAAATGTTTGTTATTATTAAGAAGAAAGATCAAAGAATTTTTTAATTGTTAAAAAAAGAAAATGAATTCCTTCTAACACGTTCGAAAATTTGGTAAAAATTTTTCTTCTGATTTTAGTTCTCGGGTAACCAAACCGTTACGAGAGTTTACGACGGAAAACGTAATTTTACATAACTCAATTTTTTTCCGGTGACAAACACATTAATTTGGAAATTCTTGCAAAAATCAAATAATCGTCGCATTTTAATTAAACTTTTAGGACTAATTCAAAAATCAATTAAATTATTTTTGAATAACTATTTTTAAAACATCCTGGTAAAAATGTTTTTTTAAATTTTTTTTTACATCTGTTATCTGTGATGGATAGGAAATTAAGAATTAAAAACAACTTTCTTCTTAACTTAAAGCTTCGGTCAGTGTCAGTCAGTCAGTCAGATGGGAGCAGTGAGAGAGACGACATACTAAAATGTAACGGGAGAAACTTCAAGTAGACCCGAACGTAAGATCATGTCTCACATTTGTTCTCTTTCTCCTTCTGTCTCGTGTGCTGATTCCTTTTCCTTCTTCTTCTTCTTCTCCATTCTCAACATTCCCATATGCTTCATATTATACTTGATAACAAACGGACATTTTAAGACTGAGCGAATACTTCAAAGACACTCCTACCGAACACATGTTCATACATACATACACATATACGTCTCTGCATACGTACACATCAACTCTTTCTAACAAATTACTACTACGAACATTTCTACAACTCTTGATACCCTTAGCTTCTACAATTCCTGTCATCCTTTTATATCAATAAAATTCTATTTCAACATGCAAAGTGTATACTATTCCACACATTCCAACCTGCTACCAATCTTCTGATTAGGAATAAATCCTAAGCTGTAGAGAGTTCGCTTATGTTTGGCACAAGGCCAATTCAATAAACAAACATTAACCATCTCCCTATAGCTTCATACCCACCTTCACGTAAATTCATTAAATTTTAAGAAATTTAATTTTTTTTTTTTAATCATTTCACCCCGAGCAAGGCAGAAACGCCACTGATGTGCAGGGGGTTACATAAATGTAAAAAGATTAATTAGAAAAGAGTGAGGAGTATAAACTAGTTAGAAAGGAACAATAGAAAGCTGAGAAAGCAGGTGCGATGACAGATACATAGGTGGAGAGAAAGGGAAGGTTATACAGGGGAGGAGAGAGAGCTAGAGTCCAGTGGTTAGTAGATGAGTATTGACTTTGCATTTAAATTTCTTACGATTTATTTCTCAAATCTACACTTTCGTTTTTTTCCCCTCCCTTCCTTTTTTGTTGCGCAAAGTCGTTTTATTAGTTAAACTCAAAACTCTTCGGGAAACGTAAATCAACTATTTTTTTTTTAAATTGCTTCTATTTCCGAAAATCTGCTTCCAGTAGTAAAATAAAAATGCAGTCTAACTATGACGTTATTTAATTTGATAAGCTTTTAATTACTGAATAAATAATATAAATTCAAAACATTTTTTCGATTAATAATGACATTTTATTTTACGAATTGTTTTCGTTTTTTTTTAATTATTATTTTATAAAGTTTCAATTTTTTTTTTTTAAATACTTCAAAGATTTGTTGGCGTTAGTTTATAAAATTATTAAGCGAAGATTTTATTTACTTATCGAAAATTAAAAAATTTAATACAAATCGTTGTGCCTCCTTCATCTTTAATAATAATTTTTATTTATTTTTTAGGAGCAATTGAAGTTTTTTTTAATTTTTCTGTGTAAAATAAAAGATCATGTATGTCGGAGTTTCTTCCTCTTACCCGAAAAAATTGTGTAAATCAGATTAATTTAACATTAAATTTGCTAATTTTCCAAAAATAATGTGTGACAGATCTATTGTTTATTTTTGCAAGAATTTTTAAAAACGAAAAGTAACTTTTCTTTAAAAATGTGTCGATCGCCCAGAAATGGCCGAAAAATTGAAAAAATAAAATTAAAATCTTAAACTTTTATATTCTAATTAATATCATTTCTGTTTGAAATACACCAGAGTATTTTTCTGGAAATAGTAAATTTAAAAAATACTGGGAATAGTAAATTTAATCATTTAACTTTCAATTAAAGCTAAATTAAAAGTTTCAGGAAAACATTTTATTTTTAGAAATTCAACTTAACAGTTAGGAATCGAAAATGAGTGGAGATTCCTAGTTGAGGTTCCCATTATTGATGATGAAATTTATTTTACGTGTAACTGATTATGCGTAGTGTTTATGTATGTGTGTGAAGTCATGTATATGTTTTATATTCCGAATATGGTTAGCACATTATTGCCGTGTTCGTAATTGATATTAAAAAGTGTTAGCCATTATCAAGGATATATATATATATATATATATATATATATATATGCAAAATACAAGTGAATACAGGGTGTGAAAGAATTACGAACAGGATACATTAATAATGAGCAGAACTAGAAAAGAGTAATCAATTGGACAGTAGATAGCGATTGACATTCCATTTAAATTTCTGATAATTAAAGTTTGCTGGAAAGCCTAGAGCCGGAAGGGAGTTTCACAGACGAGAAGTGCGAGAAAAGAAACTTCTAGCATAGAACTTACAGATACATCAAGCCAGTTCCTGTAAATTGATGAGACCACGACGTCAGTCTAATACTGCGCTTAAATTCATAAACTCAAAAAAAGATTTGAATCTTTCTTTCTTTCTTCTTTTCTTTCTTTTCACAGCAATTATTCGTTAAGACATGGGCTGCCAGGAATACTTTCAATAAGTCTACTGGAAGATTTTCCAATCAATCCGTGGGCTCCAACTACAACTGAAATTATTAATGTTCGCATGTGACATATTTTTGAAATTGTCATTTCAAGATCTTTGTATTTTGATATTTTGTGCATTTCTTTTAGTCATAGGTTACCAGGAATCTCTTTAATGAGTCTATTGGTAACTTTTCCAATCAATCCGAGGGCTTCAACTACAACTGGAATTATTAATGTCTTCATGTATTACACCTTTGAGATTGTCACTTCAAGATCTTTATATATTGATATTTTGTGCATTTCTTTAAGGCATTGGCTGCCAGGAATCTGTTCAATGAGTCTATTGGAACCTTTTCCAAACAATCCGAGTGCTCCAACTACAACTGGAATTACTGATATCCTCATGTGCCAAATTTTTGAGATTGTCACTTCAAGATCTTTATATATTGATATTTTGTGCATTTATTTAAGGCATTGGCTGCCAGGAATCCCTTCAATGAATATACTGGAACATTTTCCAATCAACCCGAGGGCTCCAACTACAACTGGAATTTTTAATGTCCTCATGTGTCACATCTTTGAGATTTTCACTACAAGGTCCTTGTATTTTGATATTTTGTGCACTTCTTTAGGCATTGGCTGCTAGGAATCCCTTCAATAAGTCTATTGGAACCTTTTCCAATCGAATCGAGGGCTCCAACTACAACTGGCAGTGTTGATGTTGTCTCATTTGTTATGTTTTCTTCGGATTTTTCTCTTTCAAATTGTAAGTAGATTATACAAAAGTGTAGCTTAGTGATTACAACACAGGCCAGATAAATCTTAGGTCATATACTTTGCCCACTATCTCAGAAATTAATTCTAAAGCAAAGACCTTTCTTTTGTACGATAAGTTTATATTTTGTAATAATGGACATTTACATCGAGATGTTTATACAATTTATTATTCATGACTATTACAATGTCCACAGAAAATCTCGCATGAGATTGTAGGGATAAGAAATTAATTAAAATCAACTCTCCTCTTTACTTTTACAAAAATTCACAACGATGTGTGAAATCCAGGTTTTCCCAAACAGAAAAAGGATTGACCAACGAAAAATTTGAAAAAGTCGAAACCAGATTTCGCAAGTAGGTGTTAAAATGACCAATGGGAGCAACTTGTAAGACTTGGAAGGACTTGGCGATCTAGTGTGAAATTCAAAAGGACTATATAAAGAGCCGAGAGACGAAAGAACTAAAATGTAACCAACTTCAAATCGACCCGGAGTTAAGGTCAGGTCGCACCTTGTTCTCTTTTTCTTTCTCCTTATCTATTTCAACAATTAATACTAGAACATTTTGTACGAACTCTACCCTTAATCTCTTAATAATGTTTCTAATTAAACATTAACTTTTACAACTTATGTTATTCCTCCTTTAATAAATTTCTATTTTAACATTCAAAATGTATATTTTATTATTCCACTTTTCTACACTAATCCACACATTCCAACCGACAACCGACTTTCTGATGAAAATCTTCTTCTGATGAAAAACCTTCTGATGATGATAATTCTGCATATATCCTGTAAGCTGTAGAGAGCTTGGTTAAGTCTGACACAAGGCCGAATCGAAGAACCATTAAGCAGCTCCCTACGCTACAAGATCATTAGCTAAAATATATGCAGAGAGGCATGTTTTTTTGTAATCACTTTTTCATGGGTTTCAACGTTGAAAAATATTGAATAATAACAACAACAACAACAATAATAATAGAAAGAACAACAACAACAACAACAACAACAACAACAACAATAATAATAATAATAATAATAGAAACACCAACAACAGACTGAATGATACAATTCGTCAAGCAACATGAAGAAAGAAGAAAAAATATTCAATAATAAAAGAAGGCAGTAAATACAAACAAGATTTACAGTTAGTAGATTCTGTAGAAAAGCAAAACAGAAACCAAGAACCAATTATTGCGGCAAAAAACATGAAAATGGAAGCCAAGGATAAAGCTCTTGAACAGATGAAACAGCGCTGACAAGACAAACCTCTGCATGGCCAATATCCAGAACGTGCCAATAAATCCAATGTTGATAAAGTTAATACTCATCGATGGTTACGTGCATCTGGATTAAAGTCTGAGACTGAAGGCTTTATTCTTGAAGCGCAAAACCAAAGTCTTTTCGCTAGGAACTTTCAAGCAAATATTATACATATTAATGTGGATCCAAAATGCAGGTTCTGTGATAAACACCAAGAAACAATAGACCATGTAATCTCAGAATGTTCTGTACTTGCCCCAAATGAATATAAAAATCATCACGATAGAGTGGGGCAATATTTACATTGGACAATGTGCAAACACTATGGAAAATATGTAAACAAACACTGGTATGAACATCACCCAGCACCGGTTACAGAAATAGAAGATGTCACCATTCTATGGGATTACACCATCTACACAAACAGAAAAATTGAAGCAAATAGGCTAGACATTATTGTTCAAAACCAGAAAGAAAAAAACTTGCTTATTAATTGATATGGCTTGTCCAGCTGATTGTAACATAGCAACAAAGGAATTCGAAAAACTGTCAAAATATAAAGACCTGGAAATTAAAATAGAAAAGATGTGGAAATTGAAAACAAGAATCGTACCAGTGATAGTGGGTGCACTTGGAATGATAAAAAAATGGAACAAAACAACACATTGAAAGAATCCCTGGAAACCCCAGCTTAAGAGATATACAAAAAATTGTTTTGTTAAGTACAGCCCACACACTAAGGAGAACTTTATCTATGTAACGTTAGGGATGATAGGCGAGATATGAAAAAACATGAAATGAAGCCATAACAACACACCGCGACCTGCCTTAGGTCTTCCTGCAGACTTGGTTGGTAGTGCAACAATAGCAGAAATCGAAATATGATGAAAAATGACAATGACAATAATAGTAATAATAGTAATAATAATAATAATAATAATAATAATAATAATAATACTATCCCTTACTATTCTGTATATCATTATACAGAATAATAATAATAATAATAATAATATCCCTTACTATTCTGTATATCATTATATCAAGACAAACCTCTGCATGGCCAATATCCAGTACGTGCCAATAAATCCAATGTTGACAAAGTTAATACTCATCGATGGTTACGTGCATCTGGATTAAAGTCTGAAACTGAAGGCTTTATTCTTGCAGCACAAGACCAAAGTCTTTTCACGAGAAACTTTCAGGCAAATATTATGCATAATAATATGGATCCAAAATGCAGGTTTTGTGATAAACACAAAGAAACAATAGACCACCTAATCTCAGGCTGTTCTGTGCTTGCCCCAAACGAATATAAAAATCGCCACGATAGAGTTGGGCAATATTTACATTGGGCAATGTGCAAACATTATGGAAAAGCTGTAAACAAACACTGGTATGAACATCATCCAGCACCGGTTACAGAAATAGAAGATGTAACCATTCTATGGGATTACACCATCTACACAGACAGAAAAATTGAAGCAAACAGGCCAGACATTACTGTTAAAAACCAGAAGGAGAAAACTTGTCTATTAATTGATATGGCTTGTCCAGCAGATTGTAACATAGCAATCAAGGAATTTGAAAAACTGTCAAAATATAAAGACCTGGAAATTGAAATAGAAAAAATGTGGAAATTGAAAACAAGAGTTGTGCCAGTGATAGTAGGTGCACTTGGAATGATAAAAAATGGAACAAAACAACACATTGAAAGAATCCCTGGAAACCCCAGCTTAAGAGATATACAAAAAATTGTTTTGTTAAGTACAGCCCACACACTAAGGAGAACTTTGTCTATGTAACGTTAGGGATGATAGGGGAGATATGAAAAAACATGAAATGGAGCCATAACAACACGCCACTACCTGCCTTAGGTCTCCCCGCAGACTTGGTTGGTAGTGAGACCAAAGCAGAAATCGAAATATGATGAAAAATGACATAATAATAATAACAACAACAACAATAATAATAATAATAGTAGTAATAATAATAATAATAATAATTACAAGCTGATGTTGAAGTTCTTATTCTGGATGCGAACTACAAATTTCCGATGGCAAAGTTCCACAAGTAGAGAAGTTTTAAAGACGAGGAAAATAAAATACGTTTAGAGAAAAGATGGGAAACGTGACAACCAAAATCCGAAAGAGGGAAAAAGTGTGCCGAACTGCCAAGTAATATCAATTCTCCCATTTGGCAATTTGGCCGGACAATTTTCTCACGGATAAAGAGGTGACGGAGTAACAGAAATAGTTTTGGGTTCTATAGAAGGATTCTGAGAATTCTAGGGATGGAACGAGAAAGCAACGAAGAAAAATGGAAACAAAAAGGACAACTGAAATTTCTTGGACGCACAATGAGGAAGGTAGGTTTAGAAAATTTGGTACACGCAGGGCAAAAGGAGGAAGAGGAAAGCAGAGCTTGTGTGAATTAGTCAGTTAAGTGCCATACGTGATACACGCTTGGGCGATCATGTCTCGAAAGAGACATGACTGATTAGGCAGAATATTATCCCTCAGTAAGTTGCCATTGCTTTCTATGGTAGACCTGTTGCCAGCCAAGGCTATAGAACCCAATCTGTCCTGTTATTTGACTCATAGCTAGAGGTGGAAGAGATGTATTATATTATTAAGTAGTAATTAGTGGGGCATAAGTTTATAACTTCATAACAATATAAAACTGATCCCCCACTTTATTCCCAGTAGAAGCCTTAATCATGATTTCAACTATTATATTCACTCAGTCAGTTAAGTGCCATACGTGATACACGGTTCGGGTGATCATGTCTTTTGAGACATGATTGACTGGGCAGAATCTTATCGCGCTGTAGGTTGCCATTGCTTTCTGCGGAGACAGGTTGCCAGCTAAGGTTATAGAACCCTGTCCGTCCCGTTATTTAATCAATTACTGGAGGGCAGAGATGGAATAATACCTTTCCCAAGAGTATTTGTGCGTAAATGAATGCCGGGATTTCAACTAGATTTCGAACTCGGCTCCCCAATTTCTCGTTTCAAGCCGATATCCACTGCACCACAACAAAAAGAAAACTTTACTAAGATTTACAAGAATAGGAAGTTGTTAAGAGCCATGATTTCCCATGTACTGAAGGGACACGGCATACAGAAATTGTACTCATAATGTTGTATTAGCACACTGTTTCACAACTAATTGCTAGATGATGTGGAGAGCCATGATCTCAATGTCCTGGAGGGACATGGAACATGGTAGAAGTAGAACTACTATTTACGATGTTGTAATAATGCATTGTCTCACGCATGAGCTTAACTAAATGCTCCCTTTACCTGTGTAATATTTCCGGGTAGTTAACTGCCCCTTCGGAATGCCACGTAGTTTTTATTTATTTATTTTTTGATAATGATCGTCTCTTGTAAATAAACGCAATTCGGATTCCGGCTTCTATCTTCAATTTGGTGCTACTCTCGGTTTAAAATCTAAATCTAAACTTATTTATAAATGAAACTTTGTATGTGTGTGTGTGTGTGTGTTCGTTACCTATAGACTCTGAAACGGCTGAACCGATTTCCTTGAAAATTTACACAGTTGTACTATAAGCATCTGCGAGTGTTCTTAGCTAGATTTTGTGTCGAGGTACCCCCGATAAATATCGAAAATCCATAATCGAAAAAATCGAGTTATAGAAGGAGTGGTCCGATTTTAATCAAATTTCATACACTCATAGACAAAGACATAAGAAACGATATTCAGAAGTTTCAAGGTTGCAGTTCTTACAACAGTGCAGAACATCGATAATATATATATTAAAGGCATGATGTTTGTGTGTGTGTGTCTGTTTATTTGTCTGTATGTCCTTTATACAAATCCACAATTTTTATGCGATTCTCACCAAACTTCACACAAATATTCTTTAGGCTGAGTCTGAGTTCCAAGACCATGGATTAGTTTCAAAGCTTTCATTACACCCGAGCAACGCCGGACTATACTGCTAGTATCATAATACGACGATTGTGAAGGCCAGGGAAGTTTCAGAAGCATGCAGTCGGCACAATATGAACTAACCCCCCCCCCCCCGCAAAAAAAAGATGAAAGAATTAAAAAACAAATCACTCAAGGACGGGAAAAGTTAATTTTGATTGTTATTATTATTATTATTATTATTATTATTTTGCGTGGGAGAAGGAAAGGAAAAAGTGCTCCCCCCTTTTCTAATAATTTACGGCTGCGAAATATTGACGCGTTAGGAGGTTTTTGTCTGACTGTTTCATTCGCCAATAATAATCAGGACTCACGTATGAGTCTGCCTTTTTTTCTTTTCTCTGTCTACTCTGAGGGTGTAAATGTGTCTCCACCCTCTACTGTCACACATTCACATTAAGCTGTTGAGGAATTGACAATTCAAGTTAGTGTTGTTTGAGTCAGGAATGATTCAGCTTACTAAAAAAAGAACAATGCCACCCCTGCTTGCCCCCCCCCCCCCTCTCTCTCTCTCACTCAACCCGTCCTCACGCACTGAAATTCTGGACATGCCCAAACAGACTCAGTCTAACAATTTCGAAAACTATACAATCAGTTAATGTTTATTTTTACACTTAAGCTTTGACGCTGATATTAAAAGCATAATAATGGAATAGGGTAGACTGCATTCTCTAGCCTTGAATGACAACCAGTCTGCGATAATTATAACTGAATTTAAAACCGTGTAGAACTAGTAGGGAAACCACTTCATTATATTTCTTAAAAAGAAATCATGGAAAGAATGGTTTATAAAAGGAAGCTGTGGAGAGTCACTAGGAAACGTTCTGAAGGGATACGACATAAAAATAAATAGAAAATGTTCGGTCTGAGATTGATAGAGCTTAGACTTCTGTATATGCAAAAAGTTGAATTTCTACATTTGAAATATTTTAATGATTTTTTAATTATATTTTATTGATTTTAATGCTGTATTACGTTGCAACACAGGTTCCCGTATGATCACCAAAGTTAATCAGCGTCGACTCTGGTCAGTACCGAAAGAGGTGACTGCTGGGGAATAATAGTTGCCGTAAGCTTGAAAGTGCATGGGGTGTAATCGATAATGTCTCGGAATGTGCGGATTGTGTTTAAGAATCGTAAATCAGAAAGCGTGATACAATTCCAGTTGGGCTCCTTATTCTCATTAAGGAAAAGTATGAATCAATTTTTTTCTCCTCCTGCTATGGGTAAATTATTAAGACTTATATAATTTAAACCAATATCTAAAAAACAAAACATCGTACAATATAAAAAAAAATTATGGCTTTAAATACCCTGCATAAGGTTAATAAGACGTAGAAAACGAATCAATCAATCAATCAATGAAATACTGATTAGCTACACATGCATGTCTTTTAGATTTAGATTTATTTACATTCTCTGGAATATAAATGTATAGAAACTAACGTGACCACAAAGTGAGGGATCATTTCATATATTGATTGATATATGGAATTGATCCCCCACTTTGTATACACATAATTTCTTGTCATTTGATAAGCTGTAGAACACAAATCAATCAATCAATGAAATACTGATTAGCTACACATGCATGTCTTTTAGATTTATTTACATTCTCTGGAATATAAATGCATAGAAACTAGTGTGACCACAAAGTGAGGGATCATTTCATATATTGATTGTAATATGGAACAACCAAGGCCATAGAACCCAATCTGTCTTAATATTTGATTCATAACTAGAGTGGGGAGAAATGTATTATATTATTAAGTAGTAATTAATGGGGGATCAGTTTATTACTTCATAACAATATAAAACCGATCCCCACTTTATGCCAGTAGAAGTCTTATTCATGTTTTTTAGCTATTATATTCAGTCAGTCAGTTAAGTGCCATACGTGATATACGCTTTGGGTGATCATGTCACAAAAGTGACATGACTGATTGGGCAAAAGATTATTCCGCAGTAGGTTGCCATCACTTTCTGCGGTAGACTGGTTGCCAATCAAGGCTATAGAATCCAGTTTGTCCTATTATTTAACCTATAACTGAAGGGAGGAGACTGGTTAATACCTTTTCCAAGGTTATTTGCGCGTAAGTGAATACAAGGAATTGAACTGGAATTCGAACTCGGCTCCCTGTTTTGTCGTTCCAAGCCGATATCTATTGCACCACAACGCACATCCAAAATAGCAAGCAGTAACACTGCCGAAACTCGGAATTAAACCAAAGATCTTTAGATCTACAGTCCAACGCTCGCCCAACTGAGCTATTTTAGCTGATTGAGCTATTAGAGGAGACAAATGAATAAAAAATCTAAGAGGAAAATCTATTCTTAGCCGACGCTTTTCCTGGTCTGAGGGACCTTGATAAAATCCCCCATAGCTTTTCCTCTTGCCTTGTTTTATTCACGACTAATATTATCCAATATGTTATGTATTTGCTCTTTCCCCAGCCTTTGCCTGTGTTATAAACAAGCTCATGGTTGCAAGAAGAATTATGACAGAGGCAGATTTATAAATTTATCTCGTTTATTGGATAAATACAAGCTAATTTGTTTACGAATTTAGTTGTTCTTAATTCTTAGCCGGATATTCCTTCCTTCTTCCTTGCCGACATTGTGTGAGGAAGAGGGGTAAGAACTTGACGTGACGGTGAGTGAGAAGGTAAGGCAGGGGTGTTGCTGATCGACCAGCAGCGTAGCAGCCTTTTAACGAATTCAACTTTTCGACGATTTATATAACGAAGCCGAACTTCGCGTCGACTTATTAGATTTCTCGGGTTTTGTTTGTGGGCATGTTTTCCAGGGTTCTTGTTTGCTGATTAATATTTTCACATATATGTGTGAGGAAAGAAGAAATTTGTCTTGTAAGTTAGCGGTCCGGCTGTACGGACGTAGGTAAGAACATGACACGTCCATTTACGAACCAATCAAACAATAGTATTTAGCAAGTGGAACTCGGAGCCTGTTTTAATGAGTTTCTGAGACAGAATGTGAAAATCCTATTGGAAGCCAGAATTGTATATGTGCTACGTAAATTTGAACGTTTTCAGTAAGTGACTGTAAATCAGATGAGATATGGCATTCAGTTATATATATTTTGTATTTTCTAATTATTTCCTTCATTCTTTCCCATGCTTCTGCTCTTCTTTCACCTCTTGCCTGTATCTTCTCATTCTTAACCTTATCCCTTCTATATACAACTACGATTTTCCATTAACTCAGGTCTCTGCTCTTATCTCGCCCTTTGTCTGAATCCTCTCATTTTCTATCAAAATAATTTATTCATATCTCTGTGTTATCATTCCTTAGTTCTCCCTGTCCATAAAGAATTTTAACATATCGCAGTTTGGACGCTTCCCCACCCCCTGCCATTCATTCTTCCGTTCATTTTCTTTTGATATCCAGTCACCCCCTCACTCTTCCTGTCCCCCTCTTTATATGTATTGTTTTCTTTAGTTTTGTTTTCTCTAGATTCTTTATTTCCTTTCTTAATTTCTTTCACGCCCCCTTACCCCTCCCACCTCCCCCAGTTCTGTCCTACCAATTATTATTATGCAAATTTTTCGGTTCGGAAAGCATACCTGATAGAAGAGCAATGATAATGGGTAAATTTTCGTTGTAAGTCCCGTCTCTTTAACCCTTCAAATTTATCCAAAATAGCATTCATCTCTGTGTAAATGTATATGCTGAACTCAAATCAACTGTTAGTTATTGAAGAAACTTACCTTTTTTATCTGAAAGTCCATAAAAAGACGAACTATATCTCGCACTTTTTCTCTCCCGTAACTCTCACGAAGTCATGTAATTAACTGCAGAATGACGTACTGCGTATGTGAACGAATTTTGGCAAATTTTTGGTCGATTTTTCTTCATTTACTGATACTTCCGGCGATGTACTTCCGGTAATGAAAGTAATGCGCTATTGTATTTCTACGCTTATTACTTTCAATATAGGAAGTACATCGCCGGAAGTTTCAGTAAAGGAAGAAAATAAACCAAAATTCGACAGAAAATTTCTGCCTACGTAGAACGCCATTCTGCAGTTAATTACATGACTTCGTGAGTTACGGGAGAGAGAAAAATTCGAGATATAGTTCGTTTGTTTCTGGACTTTCAAAGCACAAAAGGTAAGTTTCTTCAATAACTAATTGTTGATTTGAGTTCAGCATATACATTTGCACAGAAATAATGCTATTTTGGATAAATTTGAAGGGCGTCGGGACCTAAAACGAACATTTACCTAATAATGCTCAGGCATAAACTGGACCTTGATCCTAGGTAGAAAATCTTAACGATCCTGTTCGCATACAAGCAAAATAATAATAAAGATTATACGGTAAAACCTCAGTTTAATGAACTAATTAAAAAGAGAGGGTGTTCTTTAAAGCCGATATCTGTCTTAAATCCGAAAGTTCCTTAAACCCGTTAAATCTCTTGAGTCAGTGGTACTTAATCTTTTTAAATAATAAAACACTTTAGTCACGAAACCGCGAAGTCATGGACGCCTGTAAGAACTAGACATTCATAGACCAGTCAGTCAGTTAAGTACCATACGTGATAAACGCTAAGGGCGATCATGTCTCGAAAGAGACATGACTGACTGGACAGAAGATTATCCCGCAGTAGGTTGCCATTGCTTTCTGCGGTAGACTGGTTGCCAGCCAAGGCTATAAAACCCAATCTGTCCTATTATTTGATTCATAGCTAGAGGAGAAAGAAATGTATTATTTTAGTAAGTAGTAATTAATGTGGGATCAGTTTATTACTTCATAACAATATAAAATTGATCCCCCACTTTATGCCAAGTAGAAACTTTAATCTCGTTTTCAACTATTATATTCAGTCAGTCAGTTAAATGTCATCCGTGATACACGCTTTGGACGATCATGTCTCGAAAAAGACATGACTGACTGGGCAGAAGATTATCCCGCAGTAGGTTGCCATTGCTTTCTGTGGTAGACTGTTTGCCAGCCAAGGCTATAGAACCCAATCTGTCCTGTTATATGACTCATAGCTAGAGGGGAAGAAGGTATTATATTATTAAGTAGTAAGTAGTGGGAGATCAGTTTATTACTGCATAACAATATAAGACTGAAACCCCATTTTATGCCCAGTAGAAGCTTTATTCATGTTTTCAACTATTAAATTCAGCCAATCAGTAAAATTCTAAGGTGTATAAAACCCCGCACACGATTATGCTATTCTAAAATAGCATAATGAAGTCAATATCAAGTCAAGAGACGCCTCGCGGCCGGCACTGTCACTTGTGGTTGGGTGCGTTTGCTTTTATTTCTTTATATGGGAAACCATTTTCCGGAACAAGGGTCGTAATGTGAATATAAATATTAATTTTTATTTGATCCTCACAGAGCCCCTGATCTGAAACCCACCTATGGGCTCCACCTAAGGGTCCACGGAATCCAGATTAAAAAACCTTGGCTTACATCATCATTCCCAAACGTTGTTTGTAAAAAATGCGCTTCCATTGCAATATTGTCTATTTCACTATGTAATAAAACTTCTGATTAAGGAACAAATTAGGGTGGGAAGTGTGTGTTCCTTAAATACAGCGAATTCTTCATTTCGTAAAGATTCGATTGATTGCCACATTTAATGAAAAGCTTTTTGTCAAAACAGAAATGACTAATGGTACGTTAAAATGTATCTAAATTTATTTATAAATGGAACTTTGTGTGTGTGTGTGTCCGTTACCTATAGACTCCGAAACGGCTGAACCGATTTTCTTGAAAATTTACACAGTTGTACTATAAGCGTCTGCGAGCGTTCTTAGGTAGGTTTTGTGTCGAGGTACCCCGATAAATATCGAAAATCGATAATCGAAAAAATCGGGTTATAGAAGGAGTGGTCCGATTTTCATCAAATTTCATACACTCATAGACAAAGACATAAGAAATGATATTCAGAAGTTTCAAGGTTGCAGTTCTTACAACAGTGCAGAAAATGGATAATATATATATATATATATGAAAGGCAAGATGTTTGTGTGTGTCTCTGTTTATCTGCCTGTATGTCTGTATTTTTTTTTCAGCCCTTTTATTTTAGTTTTTGCTTTGGGTTTGGCTCTAAAGTAGGTATAATTGTAGTTCTTAGTCTCAGCCATGATACCATTTACTCAAAGGACTTATTTAGCATTCAAAATTCAGTTTACGACGAAAAAAACGCATTTGATATCGATACCAGGAAATCAAAATTTGATTTACATCCATTCATTTTAATTTCAGTCTACGGTTTCGCTTTAACTGGAAACAACTATTGCTTTTTAGTCTTTCGTGCCAACGTCGAAAGAGTCTGAGCCCCAGGGCCATGGATTAATATTAAAGCTTTCATTACACCCGAGCAACACCGGGCTATACTGCGAGTATAAAATAAAAAACAATGGTACATAGCTTTCCTTATTCGTATCGAGAGGACTTTTGTAAAAAGTGCTGTAGATGTAATTTACACTTTATTTTATTCATGAGGTTTGAAAAATTAGCAAAAAAGTATATGTAAATTATTCTATCAGTTTTGATGGGTACGATGCTAACAGAGTTGTCTGTATTGGCTTTCAAAATACAGTTGATATTTCCGATACCTTTCTGGATTACTGTTTTCTTTTTTAACACTTAAGAAATCAAGAAATCAGCATTATGTAACATAAGAAAGATAAATGATCGCCCAAAGCGTGTATCACGTATGGCACTTAACTGACTGACTGAATATAATAGTTGGAAACATGATTAAGGCTTCCGCTGGGCATAATATGGGGGATCAGTTTTATATTGCTAAGAAGTAATAAACTGATCCCCCATTAATCACTACTTCGTAAAATAATACATCTCTTTCTCCTCTAGCTATGAATCAAATAATAGGATAGATTGGGTTTTATAGCCTTGGCTGGCAACCAGTCTACCGCAGAAAGCAATGGCAACCTACTGCGGAATAATCTTCTGCCTAGTCAGTCATGTCTCTTTCGAGACACAATCGTCCAAAGCGTGTATCACGTATGGCAATTAACTGACTGACTGAATATAATAGTTGGGAACATGATTAAGGCTTCTACTTGGCATAAAGTGGGGGATCAATTTTATATTGCTATGAAGTAATAAACTGATCCCCCATTAATTACTACTTAGTAAAATAATACATCTCTTTCCCCTCTAGCTATGAATCAAATAATAGGATAGATTGGGTTTTATAGCCTTGGCTGGCAACCAGTCTACCGCAGAAAGTAATGGCAACCTACTGCGGAATAATCTTCTGCCTAGTCAGTCATGTCTCTTTCGAGACATAATCGTCCAAAGCGTGTATCACGTATGGCAATTAACTGACTGACTAGATTGACAAAATTTCTCAAAGAAAATATTAATTTATAAACAATGGTTTTCTGTAATTTACATCTTTCAGGTGAATTATTGCTTTACCAAACTCTTTCCCTAACGAATTGTCTGTCCTCTTAATGCCTTTTCGTTTATTATTCTCTCTCCTTAATATATATTTCCCCAACTCCTTGCGTCTTGGTGGCTTTATTGCCTTGTTTATTGTGAAATGATGAAAAACATATTGTTGTTGTTGTTACAATCAAACTATTACTTACCAATAAGATGACACTCTTTCCCCGAAGTCCTTCCGAGAGTAATTTCGTGAGTTTACTGTCTCTGTAGGGTATATAACCTTGTCTCTTTTTGGGGTCACCAAGGGCGGATATGCACTTTCCTGTGAAATAGAAAAGGGTGCTTCACTTATCTACAAATCTGAACCCACCAGACGTATTAGCCGAAAGCTTTCGGGACAATAATCATTACAGACGATTTCTTCCCCCACCCATACACACACTTAGTCGTTTGTGAGAAAATGAAATAAAATCAATAAATAAAACAATAATGATGATGAATAAAAATGGAAAAGAAATATATTTTTTTATTAGTCTAGTAATAAAGGGATCGGAGTTATTACTATCCCATTAGGCTTCGTCCGACGCCGTACGGCGGCGCTGTTTACGATCTATAAAAATATTCCTTCTTTTCTTTATCTACATCTTGCGCTAAAATGTGGTCAGTCAGTTAATTGTCATACGTGATACACGCTTTGGGCGATCATGTCTCGAGAAAGACATGACTGACTAGACAGAACATTATCCCGCAGTAGGTTGCCATTGCTTTCTGCGGTAGACTGGTTGCCAGCCAAGGCTATAGAACCCAATCTGTCCTATTATTTGACTCATAGCTAGAGGAGAAAGAGATGTATTATTTTACTAAGTAGTAATTAATGGGGGATCAGTTTATTACTTTACAACAATATAAAACTGATCCCCCGCTTTATGCCCAGTAGCAACCTTAATCATGTTCCCAACTATTATATTCAGTCAGTCAGTTAAGTGCCATACGTGGTATACACTTTGGGCGATCATGTCTCGAAAGAGACATGACTGACTGGGCAGAAGTTTATCTCTGTAGGTTGCCATTGCTTTCTGCGGTAAACTGGTTGCCGACCAAGGCTATAAAACACAATCTGTCGTATTATTTAACCCATAACTGGAAGAAAGAAACGGATTAATACCTTTCCCAAGGGCATTTGTGCGTAAGTGAATGCAACGAATTCAACTGGAATTTGAACTCTGATCCCCGATTTGTCGTTCTGAGTTGATATCCACTGCACCACAACATACATTCATGATGTGGCCCTGCGGGAACGTAATTACCACATGGTACCACATGCGGTACAAGGTGGTACCCGCTAGAAAGTGCGAGAAAAGAAGCTGGTAGAGTAGAAGTGACGGTTACATTTGACTGTTCTGTCGGTAAAAGGGTGGGACCTAGAAGCCAATCTAGTAGCACGAGTAAATTTATGTGGTCGGGGCAACAAGGAAAGGAGCTCGCCAGAACACAAGCCGTGAAAATATTTGTAGAAAAGACAGAGGGAAGCCACAGTCCGTCGGTGAGAATGTGACTAAAATTGAGCTGCCAAATCTGAATCGGTTGTTGACCATGTCCACCTTAGTTTATGGATATAGAATACAGCGCAGTACGTAATCTGTTCGATGAAAGAACGTCAAAGATTAACTCTCACGAGTCAGACACTCTACTGAATCGGATTAGATCGCGAATACTCGGGAAAATATGGCCGCCATTTTATACACGTCGCATTGAATATTTTGAGCCTTCTGATTGGTTAACCCTTCTATTGGTGAACTATAAAATGTGTCAGTCTATTGCTGGCTCATTAGTATACAAATGGACCCCCTCCCCTCATTTCATTTTTCATTAAATGTTTTAGCAATATATCATGCTATTGTATATAGACACATTTTTAATGTCATGGGTTTGTTTCCTCTTTCTTATGTGCCGCTTGTAAATATGTAGCATTGTGGTGTGCTAAGGATTGGGTGGTGATGGATAGGTTCTTGTGCTGAAGGAGAAATTGTAAAGTATGTCTGGGTCGTGAATCGGATTAGCTAGATATAGGATAATTTACTGATGATCAACCTGAGACCACCCTCAATTCGGCCTTGTGCCACATTTTGTGTAGTTTTATGCAAATAAATATTGTATAAAAATCGACACCAAAAACACTAACAATGGTTACATTGCAGATCCTCCTTTGGATTTTGTCAACAATCCCGAGATAAATAGCAGGAGCACCCGACCAGATATGGCAACAGTATTCAATGCACGGACGAATGGTAGATTTATAAATGTGCAAGATGGATTATGACGAGAACGTCGAGATGAATAGCAGGAGCACCCGACCAGATGTGGCAACAGTATTCAATACACGGACGAATGGTAGATTTATAAATGTGCAAGATGGATTATGACGAGAACGTCGAGATGAATAGCAGGAGCACCCGACCAGATGTGGCAACAGTATTCAATACACGGACGAATGGTAGATTTATAAATGTGCAAGATGGATTATGACGAGAACGTCGAGATGAATAGCAGGAACACCCGACCAGATATGGCAACAATATTCAATACACGGACGAATGGTAGATTTATAAATGTGCAAGATGGATTATGACGAGAACCTCAAGATGAATAGCAGGAGCACCCGATCAGATATGGCAACAATATTCAATACACGGACGAATGGAAGATTTATAAATGTGCAAGATGGATTCTGACAAGAACATCAAGATGAATAGCAGGAACACCCGACCAGATATGGCAACAGTATTCAATACACGGACGAATGGAAGATTTATAAATGTGCAAGATGGATTTTGATGAGAACCTCGAGATGAATAGCAGGAGCACCCGACCAGATATGGCAACAGTATTCAATACACGGACGAATGGTAGATTTATAGATGTGCAAAATGGATTATGACGAGAACCTCAAGATGTATGGCAGGAGCACCCGACCAGATATGGCAACAATATTCAATACACGGACGAATGGAAGATTTATAAATGTGCAAGAAGGATTCTGATGAGAAAAACTTTCTGGCCCGACACAGTGACTCGACATTCTAAGCTGTAAATATAGCTGTTGATTAGATGTAATCTTTCCACTTGAGCTCGGTCGAGAGAGTGAGGCCAAGGAGGCGCAGTGTGTTGCTTTCTGGGAGACTAGCGTCTTCCATACTGGTGAAAGGAAGAAAAGTTTCTCTATAGTGGTCACTGGAGCGCAGCTTCGTTTTTGGAAGTGTTGTGGACCAGAACAGGTCCGGAAGAAAACAGAATTCAGGTATTAGTGTAAGAAAGATACATTTACGAAAAACAAGTAAGAGTAATACAGGTCAAGTTGACTGCCAAGTGGAGACCAACTCAACTCCTCTGTCAATCGTCAATTGCCGAACGTCCACTTAAGACAGTCTTCTGATATTTATAGTCATGAGAAAAGTTCATTATGGTACAACTTGTAGGTCCCATAACAGGAAGTATTAAAATTTACGAGCCACTTTTTACTCCAATCTATCAAAAATTGAAGGTTCTTTCCAAGGTTAACTCTGTCAGTCTTCGTATATTTCTTACTGGAACGAAAGTAAATGGTGGTGTTATTGATATTGGCTTACGGTATATCACGTTGAATACACCGGTTCTCGTTCGATCACCGAAGTTAAGCAACGTGAGCCTGGTCAGTACTTAGATGGGTGACTGCTTGGGAATACCAGGCGCTGTAAGCTCAGTGACGAATGTGCATTGTGATGCAGTGGATGTTGGCTTGGAAATAGAAATCGGTGAGCCGAGTTCGAATTCCAGTTGAGTACCCTGCATTCACTGCACTGGTACCTTTGGGAAATGTATTAATCTGTTACTTCCCTCCAGTTATGGGTTAAATAACAGGATGGGGCTTGGAGACAACCCATCTAGTGTTGGTGTCACAATAAAAAATCACCATTGGTAGCCGTGGCGAAGCATCAAGTATTCAGCTATTTGACAAGATTATGAATTTCGCTATAAACTGCGCCAGGGTTCCAAATGCACAGGGAATACCGGAGGGGTGTAGTGAGTTCTATCTCGGCCAAAGCCGCAGGACGACAGACGACGATTGGTATAGACGCATACTTGGAAACTGATTACACCAGGTAGATCATTGATGATGACCAGGAAAAGCGTATGACCCAGGATAGAGTTTGGGTGGGGTGCCCGCTTTCGAATGAATGGATTCGGAAGCATGCCCGTTTAAAACGACTTTCATTTCACGATTAGATAGGAACGATTGGATTAAATCGGACAGTTGTCCAGAGATACCATCGCCTTGCAGCTTGTGCAGAGGGCCAGCACGCCAAACCCTGTCAAATGCTTTAGAGATATTCAAGGCAACAGCTCGAGCTTCGCCGATCTTATCAAGAGTCTGGTATATATATATATATTCAGTGTTGGCCGTTAGTATATCAGCAGTGGGCCTGGTGAAGCGGAAGCCGTACTGCTTGTTAGAGATGTCAGATACTGAGTCATTTCAGCACTGATAATATCCTCGAATATTTTGCCAAAGAGCGGTAAGAGGTTGAAAGGGTGGTAATTAGAGGGGTCAGAGGGCTGCCCAGAGTCTTTAAAAACAGGAAGTACAAAGAAGGACTTTCAACAAGCAGGAAAACAGGAACTATCGAGGCGATAGTTGTAGAGTTTGAAGTTGACAGGAGAGTGTTCAGGGGCATATTTTTTAGGACGATGACTGGAATATCATCACCACCACGTGTCTTATGGAAGTTAAGCTTAGAAATGACGTTACAAATCAGAGACGGGGTTATATATATATATCACCCAGGTTTAGGTGGGAAGTCTGGTGTGGGAATTCCAGATGAGTCAAGTGTGGAGTTGGAAGAGAATTTGCAAGTAAAGCACTCAGCCTTGTCCGCTAAGGACGAGAGATTCCCAAATTGATTGAACAGAGGAGGAATTGAGGATTTGCTGTTGTTTAGCACACCTTTGCAGGGTCACCTGTAATCTTTGGAACCAAACTTGCGAGATGCTATTCACTCCTTCATTCTAATTAGCAAACAAGATCTTAGCCTAATTTAGGACACGCTTGCATTCATTACGAGTAGAGACAAAAAGGCGCCTATTGTAGTCAGACGCGTCCATCGGGTAAAGTCGGAAGAAGGGATTCCTGTGGGCAATGGCGGCCGAACAAGCAGGAGAGAACTAACGAGATGGATGAGGTTTAAGACGGAATTTCCTAGCCGAGATGAAAGCATCGATGCTGACTTGACAAACTGACAAGTAACTTTTTTTTACACTACTTACATTATTCGGACTATTGTCCTCATCTTTTTACCATTTGTACGACGTTTAAGCCGTTGTACACTCCGGCCTTCTTCAGGTGCTAGGAACTTTTGAACCGAACCCTTTATTACAATCATTGGGGTATATCATCCTCATTCCTTTGCGTAGTAATGCCGCGATTGAAAGTCATGAGTTATCTCCTTCTAACCCTGCAAATTATTTGTTCACCGCTGCTGTAGCCTGCTACTGAACTCACAACTAGTCACAGGAACTAACCAACGTCTATATCCACTGGGCCATGGGTCCTTAAATAAAAAAAGTTGCTGTGGGCAATAGCGACCGATTAAGCGGGATAGAACCTTTCTGGCTGGGATGAAAGCATCGATGCTGGCTTTCACCCAGGAGGAGACCTCAGATGCACAGTCTTCCACAGGGAGACTAAAAGCTTTGTTCCAAGAGACATCACAAAGGAAGTCGCGGAACGAGTCCCAGTCTGCTCTTTGATAGCCGTAACGTATTCTGCTGGTAAGAGGTTCCTGAAAGAAGTGGGAGTAGAAAGAGCTTTTAACGGAAACCACAGCATGATCAGAGTTACCAAGAGAGCAGAGCTGCATGGCTTGGCAAGAGTCAGGGATAGAAGCAAAGCAGAGATCTAGAAGAGAAGATTGTCTTTCAGGGTTACTGGGAAAATGTGTAGGGAAATTCATCACTTGCGCTAGAAACTGAGTGATTAAGAAGTTCAGGGTATGGCCGCCAGCAAAATCAAGGACAGTTTTCCAGCCATTGAAGTCACCGAACATAAATATGTTAGCGAACGGTGAAAAATAATCTCTATATATAAAAGGCAATCTGTGAGACTGTGTGTGACTGTTCCTTATGCACGCCTATATTTTTTAAGCTACGCCATGCAAATTTTCAAGGACGCATATCTACAGGGAAGCCAAGTCGACGCATACTTTTTGAGTTTTAATTTCAGCAATTTTCCCTTTCACACTTTTTGGCTAATGGAGGCGATTGTTTACATTTGCTCCGTAAAACACCTAAGATCTAAGATGGTTGCTGAATTCCGTCACAGAATCAAATCACACGTGTCAAACGCGACTAAGATATTTCTTTATTAAAAAAAGTGTCTTTATATTTAATTTTTATTCCGACGTTTTGAAAATTCATTTGGTCAACAAAAAAATGTGAATACCTTTCCCCGTAATTTTGAAACAAAAGAAATATTTTTTAAAAAAGTGTTTTTTCAAACAAAAACAAAATAAAAAAAAAGTGCTAATGGTTAATTTTTTAAGTTTTTTTTTTCAGGTTTAATATTTCCTGTTTCAGAAAATAAAATTTTAAAAAAAATTTTTTTCGCTAAGTATTTCATGCAGGAAATCAACTGTCTGTAAATGATTTCTATCTACTACTCTTATTGGCATCTTCTCCTACTCTTATTGGCATCTTCTCCTACTACTAAAATGTTCTGAGTTGCATGGGCAACGCCGGGCTGTGATGCTAGTATAAAATAAAAGTTAATATGAATTTGACAAATTTATTTATACCGCAAAACAACATTCGGATATTTGAAAGATTTAATCATAAAATGCGATCGACCTTGTTCATATTATTTGACAATATATATATATATTACTATCATTTCGTAATCTAATAACTTGAACAATTCTCGTTTAAATAATCTCAAATTTTAAGAGCATATGTCGAAACTCAAAATACTGGGTCGCAGGGTGTGCTTTTTTGTGTTACATACGAACAAACACACCTTTCGAACCGTTCTGCTTTTTATTCACTATTGGATAACAATAAATGTGAATGATGACTAGTGGATTACTGGTGAATTAATAGTGTTCTATTAGAGAACCTGAGATAATCCTGGTCCCCACCATCTTGAAAATC
This sequence comes from Ascarosepion bandense, assembly GCA_037127315.1. Lineage (NCBI taxonomy): Eukaryota > Metazoa > Mollusca > Cephalopoda > Sepiida > Sepiidae > Ascarosepion > Ascarosepion bandense. The sequence goes on along the minus strand of JBBBDQ010000923.1, from coordinate 1,490,409 downwards.
TTTTTTTTTCTCTATACCGAGATCAAGGGGCATAACTTGGGTTCCATCTGGGGAGCGAGTTACTCTTCTGGCGTCTGTTCCAACAGTTTGACTTTTTTAATTCCAGGTATAACAATTCCATTCTACGGAATAGAAAATGGGTTTAAGGTGTTAGAAACATAGTCAACCAAAACAGAGTAGCCTTCATTTGTGACAGTATTGGCTAAAAATGCACCAGCTGCATTGCAGATTTGTACATGGCACAAAAAGTTTTAAAAAAGCTTGTCTACTTAAAGCAAAAGGTTGGGGACGATTAAAAATCTTGGTTTGACATATTTTGTTCGGGTGATTTTAACCCTCTAGGGCCATTCGTATCATATTTGATACAGTATTTCCCTATAAGGAAACATTTGGTATTTCCCTATAAGGAAACATTTGGTATTCATTGACTGAGCAGTCAGTACTGCTTTCATTTGAAATTTATAAAATATTTCTCTTAAAAAATTTTTCAGGAAAATATTTCTTTCAAGACTTGTTTTCATACTGTATCAAATATGATACGAATGGCCCTAGAGGGTTAACGTAAAAAATCAACCACGGTCCAACGTTGATGAAGACACTCTGCTTGCCATCGTGACGAATAAGCCGAAGATTTCGACTGAAGAGATTGCTGAGAGTTTAAACATCGATGTACAAACATATTTTCGATATTTAAAGAGACTTGGGTTCGTTTCCACGCTCGACAAGAAAATACCATATTCTTAGACGGAAAAGAACAAGACTGCATGTTGCCAAACAGGCCTTAAATAGTTAAAATAGAAAAACCTTCTAACGACATTCACCGTATTCTTCTGGCTATTTTGGATTTTTATTTGTTCTGGTCTTTACAGAACAATTTAAATGACAAAAATGACTCTGTACTTCTTCTATGTGCCCTGTCCTTTCAGGACGTAGGCGATCATGGCTTTCCACGTCTCCCAGTCCCTGGTGGCTCTTAGCACGCTTTCTCCTGTGACACCATGCAACCCTCGTTCCATCATATCACTGATTAGGTCCTTCAAGTATGTTATCCGCTGCTTTCCTCTGTCTCTTTTTCCCCTCTATCTGACCTGTTAGTATCAGATTCTTCAAGCCCTCCTTCCTCATTGCATGTCCCAGGAACTTTAGTTGTCTCTTCAGTATTAATTTCCTTTTCGTTTCCATCCTTTCCAAAACCTCATCATTGCTCACATGCTCGGTCCATGACATACGCAGCATTCTTCTGTAGAACGACATTTCCACTGCTTCAAGTTTTTCCTTCATCTTCAAAGTTATTGTCCAGCATTCACTGCCATATTGAAAAACCGACATCACATAGCAATCCAGTACTCTCCTCCTTGTTTCTAGCGAAATTGTCCTGTTTCTTGATATTTTACTCAACTTCTGGAATGCCTCCTTCGCCATGCCAATTCATTTTCGGATCTTGGCATCTGATTTTGTACAGTCAGTCTAAAACTAACTCACAACCTTCTTCCAATAAAGGAAAAAAATTCTACAAAAATGGTATCAACAAGCATGTGAGACGACGGGAAACATTTGTTAAATCTATTGAAGATATACTTGTTTAAGTTTTTAGTGAGTATGTAAAATTTTGTTTTTAATTTTTTCATTGGGCACACACTTTTGCAATGATCCAATATCTTAATTTTTAATTTAGGCTTTAAGATGAATTCTTAATATTTAATAGTGAGGCGATGGCATTTTTTAAATAATATATCGAGTAATAGTGGATAATATTAAAAAATGAAAAATATATATTAACTCAAATTTGAGTGCCAATCATTGGTGAACTACATCTAAAAATAATAAATGCCAGGAGACGAGGGGCACTCACAACTGCAATGCTATAATTTAATTTTCACAATGAAAAATAAAATTTTCAAAAAAATAGATATGGAAAAATGTACAATTAAAATCTTTGTGGAAAAATTGTATATTTCTCAGTAATTACAGTGTCCATGTTAATAATTAATGGTTAGCCACTCGTATTCTCGGATACCCGTCTAACGAGGCGGCTAACTAATCCCCATTGCAGACGCCTGCTCAGGTACACTTGTGTTTGTTCAACATCCACACAGCAACTATGCTAAGCAGATCTTAGTTGCAGTTTCTGGGAGAGAGTGCGTTATCTAGCGTGAACAACAGTCAGAACAAGGGCATGACGCTCAAACACTCAGTCACGATGGCTTGTGACTTCGAGTTAGCCCAACCATCGACGACTCCTCAAAGGTGTCACGCGCTGAGATTGCCTCCTCCAGACCAGTAACACCAAGAAGCTATCTTCTTGATAAATCGAGCATGGTGAGATTCGAACCCTGGCTTCTAGGCTTCATGGTCAGAAAGCGAACGTTCTAACCACTTGCGTGCATATTATTGGCAGTCGTCTCCAAATGTAAAACAGGAAACAAGGGATAAACCTCTACTCCTGTTAAAAAAACCGGGAGGAGTGTGAACCGGGTGAATTCAACTCCTATTGAAGAAAAAAGTAAATCAATAAGTTATAAAAGTCAGATTATTAGGCGGAGGTTTTAGAAGTATAGAGTTGAAGAAGACTTTAGAAGGAACAGGAAACCCAATTGGACAATAGGTGAACCTTTCTACTAATGAGGAAAAAATAAAATAAATAGTAAATAAAATTTAGGCGGAGACTTTAGAAGTATAGAGTTGAAGAAGTCTTTAGAAGGAACCGGAAACCCAATCTTAAACATTTTTATTCCAGAATAAGAATATCAATTTTTGACGAACCTGAAGGAGACTACCACCACCTTTAAATTTGTTGGTTTTAATTTTTTTTTTTTTTTTACTTTTTTCAGTGCAAATCTTATCTTCTCTCCGATTGACAAAAAAAAAAAAAATTGGAAAAATTTCAATATTTAAACAATTTGAGGTGGTGGGAGGCTCAGTTTTTCATACAACTTTATAGTAAATCGATCCTGTGCAATTAACTTTTTTGCTTGCGCATATTCAACAACTGAATCCTTTGCAAAATTTTTGAATAAAGTCATTCTTGGAGTTTCCGAGGAAGATGACATCGTAAGAACTGAAGAAAACATAAGACAAAAACAAGAGCAACGTCTCGTCCCCCCGCCCCCCACCAAACAAAACAAAGCGACCCCAATGCAAGTGGATCCAAAATGGAGGATTGGTTTACTATAATGTTGTATGCGAAACTGACCCCCCTAAAAAGGTTTAAATATTGAAATTTTTCCAATTGTTTTTTATAATCGGAAACCTTATGTAATAATCGATAAGACTGCGCTGAAAAAAGTAAAAAAATTAAAAAAAATTAAAAAATAAGAAAAACAACAAATTTAAAAGTGGTGGTTGGAGTCTCCTTCAGGTCCGCACAATTTTTTTAATTACAACAAAATAAGATTTTAAAATTTCTTAAAATTAAAACAAAAATTAAAACATCATAACCGATAGTAATATATGAAAAAAGCATTTCAGATTACGTAATTTCAATTTTAAAGATATTCTTTAAAATTTAAGAAATCACATGATAAGAGCATATTTTGTTTTGGCATCCGTAGTGGGGTGGGGGGTATCGATTGTTGGTTATCCCATGTGACCTTGCCATAAAAATCGTCTCTAGAGGACGTTCCTTAATCTTATAAAAAGCGTTCATTTTTCTCTCTATTCTCTTTTTCCCTCTTTTGTCATTCAGGCCATTAGATGAAGGGGGGTACATGGGGGGGGGGGGGGGAGAAAAATGTCTCCTATTGCGGCACGACCATTCTCGTGGTTCTCTCTCGTGACTTTTTGTACCCTTTAACACATGTGTTTATCACGTGGGCTTACAAATTTCACACACACACACACACACACACACACACACACACACACACACATTCTATAGTTTAAATGATTTCTAATTTTTTTTTATAATCGTGTCGCCCCAAGCAAGGCATTTTACTGCCACTGTTGTGCAAGGGATTACACAAGAGGAAAGTTATGAGAAAGAGTGACAGGTTATAGGAGGTATCAGGAAGTGGGTATGAGAAGCACGAGAATACTGATGAGAGTGGAGTGGACAGAGAAAAGAGCATGAGAGAGAGGATGCAGGTTAGTGAGATAGGAGATGACTATTGACTTTACATTAGAATTTTTGAAGATTGTAGCTGTCGGGAAAGCAAGTAGGCGGAAGGGAATTCCACAAGCGTAAACTGCGAGGAAAGAAGCTACTGAAGGAGAATTTGCGTTTACAATTCATCGGTTTCACAGTAAAAGGGTGGGTCCTAGTTGCTAATCTTGTGGTTCGAGGAAATTCATATATAGGGAGTACCAGTGAGCTAAGTTCATCAGAGCAGAAGCCGTGAAAGTATTTGTAGAAGAGACACAGGGAAGCCACACTGCGTCGGTGAGAAAGCGACTGTATCCCATCTGCCAAGTCAGGATCAATCACATTACAGATTCTCGGTTGGATTTTGTCAAGGACACCCAGGTGGATAGCAGGAGTACCAGATCAGATATGGCAGCAATATTCAATGCACAGGCGGATGGTAGATTTTTATATGGGCAGAACTGTTTCAGACGGGAAAAATTTCCTGGCCCTAACACAGAGAACCGACTTTCTTAGCTGCGGATTTAGCTATGGATTCTATATAGTTATTCCACTTGAGGTCTGATGTGAGGAGGTGCAATGTTTTACTTTCAGGGAGACTAGCCTGATCCATGCTAATGGGCGGGAGGAACGATTGTTTGTGGTGGTTAATAGATAGCAGCTTCGTTTTGGAAACATTAACATTTACGAGCCATTTCTTACCCCATTTCACCACAGATTGGAGGTCCTTTTCAAGCTCGGCAGCGAGGTTTGCTTTGTCAGGCTCGGCAGATTTTTGATCGAGACGAAAGTAAACCGTAGTGTCGTCAGCGTATATGTCTACTTGGGATCTTATTACATCGGGAAGATCGTTAATATAGATAAGGAAAAGCGTAGGACCTAGAATAGAGCCTTGAGGAACACCCGCGTTCGTGTGATAGTATTGGGAGGCTTGTCCGTTCAATACTACCTTCATTGTGCGATTTCAAAGGAATGACTGGATAAGGCCAAACAATTGTCCAATTATATTATAGCCCCGTAGCTTGCATAGAAGTCCAGCATGCCAGACTCCGTCAAAAAATGTCTTTGGCAACAGTTCGGGTTTCGCCGTTCTTGTCGAGGGCCTGGTGTATATACTCAGTGATGGTCGTGAGCATATCAGCAGTAGACCTGGTGAAGTGGAAACCATACTGTTCGTCAGAGAAGAATCTGTGGACTGAGAGATGTTGTACCACCTCGGCGTTGATGATGGCTCCGAACACTTTGCCAAAGATCGGTAGGAGGCTGATAGGGCGATAATTAGCGGAGTCAGAGGGTTCTCTAGTATTTTTATATATAGGAACCACGGAGGAGGATTTCCAGCAGGCGGGAAATCAAGAAGCAGAGATGCAGTAGTTATAGAGCTTAGAGAGAACAGAGGAGAGTTCAGGAGCCCATTTCTTTAGGACAATGATTGGTATTCCGTCGCTACTCCTCGTTTTATAGAGTTCAAGCTTTGATATTTTATTTAAATCGTAATCCCTTTTTGTCAATACGTGAAATTAGTTGTTTTTTTAAAATATTGTTTCGTGTTGCTCATTCATTTTCTTTTTTTACCTGGATTCGAACTGAGTCCGGCAATATTGTTTGTGGGATAATTTTTCCAGGAAGACTTAAATTGAACTATCCAAATCGTTGATTCCCGCTACATAATGGTAGGTATCTTCGCTAAATCGCTAAAAAGACAGCATAGTATGAATAAAAAAGGGTCCCAAACTTAATAAAAACGAACTTTTTCAATTAAATTGTTTTTATTATTATTATTATTATTATTATTATTATTATTATTATTATTAAGAGGAAAGCTCAACGTAATTTTTTATTATTTTAAAAATTTTAGAATCCCTTCCAACATGTTCGAAATTTGGGCAGAAATTCTTGTTTTGATTTGAGTTAGCGGCTAACCAAAACGTTACGACTGTTTACAATGGAAAACGTAATGATGACAATTTTTTTTATCCAGTAACAAACACATTCATTTGGAAATTCTCGCAAAAATCAAATAATTGTCGGATTTTAAGGAAACTTTCAGTACTCATTCACAAATGAATGAAATTATTTTGGTAAAAATATTTTTTTTACCTCTGTTACCTCCTCTCCACGTAAATCCAAGAAGTTTTGATAAATTTTAAAAGTGTTGAGTTAACGCAGACTCATATTGGGGAATATAAATAGTTTTTTTTTAAATTTTACCTCTGTATCCGAAATTCTGCTCCGAAGAGTAAAATAAAAAGTGCAATAAAACTCTGATATTATTTGAATGGTGACTAAATACCCAAACATACCATTAGCAACCCCGTAACACAATTCACAATTAATTAACATAGCAAGTTGAGCCTCTATAAAATAATAAAAAATGTTGACATTCGGAGTCTCCTGAAGTGCTTCGGATAGTCGATTGTAAAATAAAATAAAAATGTAAAAAAAAAATATATATATTCTGGTTGAGTGACTATTATTGTACAACCACCCTAAAACTTGTCCATTTTTTTACAGAGTGTAAGAAGTGTTCATCAACTTACCTAAGACCAAGAGGCTTTTGTTAATATTATTTGATTCAATCAAAATCTCTTCTGCCACACACGCATCACGAAATTTTTCGCTTCCTGAAAAAGTTAAACAAATCAAATTGTTTTTTTTACTTCCAAAGTAAAAAAAAAAAAAAAAAATAACTTTATTAGACTTTTATAAAATCTGTTAACGTCTATTGTTCCACACAATAAAGGAAGGGAAGAAAAGAAAGCGAAATAAGAAAGATTGACTTTTACACTTAACAACAATTGAATAACTTGCTGGTCAGACAAAGTAGGTAGTTAAAGGGTAAAATAAATAAATAAATATTACAATGGCCTTAACAAAAACGGCATAATTTATTCAGTAAAACGACCGTTGATTTAAGGAATTCTCTTACATTTACATTTAAGGAGCCGCTCGTGGATTACGAATTTTTTTATTTTAAACGCAGTTTAGATAAAAAGGCAGTAAAAATAATTGAGTTCACATGTGCGTTGTGCTGTAGTGGATATCGAGCCGAGTTCGAATTCCAGTTGAATTTCTTGCATTCACTTTCACACAAATACCCTTGGGAAAAGGTATTAATCTATCTCTTCCCTCCAGTTATGGGTTAAATAACAGGACATAGTGGATTCTGTAGTCTTGGCTGGCAACCATTCTATCGCAGAAAAAGTAATGGTAACCTACTGCGGGATAATCTTCTGCCCAGTCAGTCATGTCTCTTTCGAGACATGATCGCCCAAGCGTGTATGACGTATAGCACTTAACTGACTGACTGAATATAATAGTTGAAAACATGATTAAGGTTTCTGCTGGGCATAAAGTGGGGGATCAGTTTATTACTTCATAACAATATAAAACTGATCCCCCACTAATTACTACTTAATAATATAATACATCTCTTCCCCCTCTAGCTATGAGTCAAATAACAGGACATATTGGGTACTATAGTCTTGGCTGGCAACCAGTCTACCGCAGAAAGTAATGGCAACCTACTGCGGGATAATCTTTTATCCAGTCAGTCATGTCTCTTTCGAGACATGATCGGCCAAACGTGTATCACGTATGGCACTTAACTGACTGAATCAGGTACATGTCAACCTTGATAGCAACAAAGTTAGCTAGATATGAAAAATCTAGTCGAAGATAGTTTTTAATTTATTGGGTTGTATCCTTATAATTCACAGACGCAACTCCCGCCCAGGCTTTTACAGTTTCGTATTTACAACTATAGATTTAATTTAAATTAACAATTGTGAAACTGTAAAGTACTTTGGGTAACACAGATTTCAATAAAATTTTGTTAAAAAAGAAAAAAACAACCTGTCATCGAAAAGCTCAACTGTGTTTTAAAAGCCGACGTAGACAATCCTGTTATAGCGGTTGCTATGTTTTTCTTACCCACATTCACGCCATGTCATTTACTCGTCTGCGATTGGGTAATAAATCACTACTGATTTTGTATAGGACAATTTAGCAATCGCAGTCGCCCTTGAATCTTTCGGCTCTGAAGCAACTGCTTCATATGTGTGTGGTGATTGGTTAATTTTTAGCTAATCACATATTTTTGATATAAAATCAGTTTTTTTTCGCGCTTCATTCTGGAGCCTCTGTATCTCTTTATATTTGGCTACTTTTTGTAAGTTAAGCAGTAGACGCCAGGCTGCGAAACGACTCTATGTAAGTTCTACTCAAAGATTTCTTATCACACACACAGACACAGAACTTTATTTTCTCTCTGAACATTTTCACCAAGAACTTCCTTTGAACTCTTGAACTTTTGACCAAAATTTGTTACTTACAATTACATTCAAAATAATTGTATTCTTCATGTTATTCATTCTTACGTGAAAACCTTTCTAATAATTTGAGCAAATCTTTTCAGCAGAAAGAAAAAAACTTCCTTCATTTAGTTGACTTTGATCAACAAGCAGTCAAAGGGGAACAATTTTTTCCTCTTACTCTATGTATACTAATAGTACATGCTTTGTTTGTGAAATGCTGTATTTTATAGAATATATTTATTTATTGGTTACAAATTGGAGCTGATGTCTTTATTTTTCTTGAATCGTATGTTGGACGAATCGTAATATAAATCGTAAAGGACTTAAAAATCCATTACACTGTTAGCATAGTACATATCAAAACTGATAGGATTATTTACGTATGAAGCTTTGGAAATTTTCTAAGCCTTGGTTATGGATAAAAAGCATTTTCCAGTGCATATTACACCTACAGACCCATTACCAGAAGCCCTCTCAGAATGAGCAGAAAAAAAAAAGTACAATTATTTTATTTGATATCTTATTCAGTTTAACGCAGTATTGATCAGTTGCGCTCTGACTGTCTTGGATTTTAACCAAACGATGTCCATTAAAAACGGCGCTCGACAGAATTTGCTTCATTACGAAATGAAAGATCGATTGGATTTAAGAATAACACTCTTCCCACCTTAATTAGTTCTTAAAAATGGAGATTTTATTGTACATGTCGCTGTCGTCGACGACTTATGACTTTTCGACTTGACCATCATCAGTGGGAATTGATAAGTCTTTTTATGTGGATGGCACGGGATTGAAAATAGTAAAACTGGTAATTCTCCTTTTCTTTTGGAGTGTGTAGACCCAAAAACTTACGAATGAAGCGCTAATCTCAATGGAAAAAGAAAAACTGTCAGAAGAAGAAAGAAAAGAAGAAGAGGGGTCAGAAAGGAGAATTATCACTAAGGGATTATCAAAAGGATTATCTCTGCTGGATAATCACCATGCACATTTTGAAGGATTGGGTAGAAACAGCGAACAATTTTCAATGATTCAGCATGTAACACGCGATGTGTTTCGTCCGGATCATGAAATTCATGAGAAAAACAAACAATTCATTCAGACAAAGCCCACAATGTTTATATAAATAATTAAAAAAAAACCTACTGGCTACTCCGAGCCCTGCTCCAGCTGACGACATCGACGATCCACAAACAAGTACCTGCGGCTAATAAGAGGTTTTGTGTGTATTTTTGGAATGTTTTGCAAGTATTAAAGCAATTGTGCTGTGGAATGCCGTGATTGATTTAAACTCCTGATGAACGTAAAAATAAGAAACAAAGAAATGTGTAAAGAGATGATAAAAATTGTCAGTCAGTCAAGTGCCGTACATGATACATGATATCTAGACATTTCAAATGAAAATGATGAGACCTTACCGCCAATCTAGTACCATATGTGATACACGCTTTAGGCAATCATGTCTCGAAAAAGACGCGACTGATTGGGCAGAAGATTATCCCGCAGTAGGTTGCATTGCTTTCTGCGGTAGACTGGTTGCCAACCAAGGCTATAGAACCATGTCATTTAACCCATAACTGGAGAGAAGAGACGGATTAATACCTCTCCCAATGATATTTGTGCGTAAGTGAATGCAAGGAGTTCAACTGGAATTCGAACTCGGCTTCCCGATTTGTCGTTCCGAGTCGATATCCACTGCACCATAACGTACATCCGCGTCAATCTTGTACTACGCTTAAATTCATAAAGTCTATGTACCAATGGCGTATCTTTTTTCATAATTAATGTCAGCAGAGTAACGGTATTTACCACCTTCTCACTTAAGGCGAGATGTGACACAAGGTCTTTTTAATGTGGGTCTTCCCGGCCATATAGCCAGGCCAAAAATATCTTTTTATCTTTCCCCAGTCGTGATTCTACCCTTCGGCGTAACCACGACTGGGTTAGTGCTCTCTACCTTCGAGCAGAGAGCGCTCTCCACCCAAGGCAGAGAGCGCTCACCCGAAGGCAGAGAGCGCTCTCCAAACCCGAAGGCAGAGAGCGCTCTCAAACCCGAAGGCAGAGAGCGCTCTCAAACCCGAAGGCAGAGAGCGCTCTCAAACCCGAAGGCAGAGAGCGCTCTCAAACCCGAAGGCAGAGAGCGCTCTCAAACCCGAAGGCAGAGAGCGCTCTCAAACCCGAAGGCAGAGAGCGCCCTCCACCCAAAGGCAGAGATTTGACAGTGTCAATAGTAGCAGAGGCAAATGCCGATTGCAACTGTGTCAGCATAGTAACAACAATGCTGCTAGATTCACTGTTATTTTTAACATACCTGCCAAATCAACAAATACGAGTTTGCCTTTTTTGGTGAGATAGATGTCTGGGTTTGTGTTCTGAAGGACTTCTTCACTGATGGTCAGTGTTAATATACTATGACCGCGGCTTGACCATTCGTTAATACTTGGACAACCAGTGTGTCTTTTTTTCTTTCCTGAAATGAAAAGTCAGACGGTGGCAACGCTACAGTTAGAAGACATACCTTTGTTGAATTAATGCAATCAATGATCCCCCCCCCACCTTAAAACTAAATATATACTAATTAAATAATAATGAAACAATTTAGAATTGAAGAAAAAATTGATTTAAACGTAATAAAAAAGAAAAAAAAGAAATAAAAAGAAAAAGCAGACATAAATTATTTTAAAATATAATAAACAGCATGAATGGTTTTTAAGGAATTCCTTGTATTGTCATTTATTTGGAGTTATGATAAATCGATGTGGATCTTCTGATTTGGCGATAGCGACATCGAGCTGGTCACGAATATCTATAATAATAAAATTAATTGAGCAAGCTTATTATTTTTTACTTGTTTAAATAATTTGGTGCAGTTTTAAGAAAATCTAATTAAACAGATGACTTTGACTTGTTTAGATAATTTCATATTTTTTCAGCCCCATTCAAATAATTTATAGTCGTAATGCGAGTTCTAATTTCAGTCGAATTCATTACATTCGCTTACGTACTATTAGCCTTGGGAAAAGTATGAACCTATCTCTTCTTTCCAATTCCGGCTATGGGTAAATAACATGACAAACTGGGTTCTATAGCCTTGTTTCGCAACCAGTCTACCGTAGTTAGAACTGGCGACCTACCACCGGAAAATTGTCACGCCACATGCGGTTGGGGACTGCGGGTTGGGGGATGGTGTTTGTGAGGCCAAAAAGTCTCATGAAACACTTTTTCTAGGGAAGAAGTTGCCTCAACCCACCCAGGGTGGATGCCGTCACAAGTCCAAGTAAAGTAAGTATTAAATCAAAGAATTTCATCCGATGCTGTCTTTTGACTTCAATTGAATTTTAGAGATTGTGGGGTTGGGTTGATAACACGAAGGGAAACGTTATTGGTGCGAAGGCTTCTTCCCCCAAGTTTTCCTTTCATAAAACTGACATGGAAGGACAGATTGAAAAAAAAAAACCTACTGGGTGTTGCTTTAAGAATACCGCTATTATACCCCTAATGGGATGCTATACTGCATCGGCAAACTTCTACAGGCCTTTGGTTTCTATTCAACTTTACCGATGGTCCATACACTTGAGCACTCCATGTTCTAACAGTATTGTTAGGAATATCAAGTTTCCTTGCTGCTTTGGTTGTGTTCTGCCTTGAATTCAACAATGTATTTCTGTTTTTTTCCTTACCTCATCTCATTTGAGATCATTTTTATATACCAGTACATCAACAAAATAATTGATGGAGCTGTTGTTCTCCTACAGCAGCCTGTTTGTACAGAGAGACGAAGTCGCCTTGAGAAATATTGGTTATTTTATTGTTTTTTCAACTGGGGCAATTTTGTTAACCAACGTTTTCATTCATTCTGGAAGGAAAAGGGTTGGTTTGAACTTTCAGCTGGAGAAAGTACCTCGAACCAAGTGTTTACTTTTCTAGCTTACTAACAGTCATGTTTAAATTAATCACAGACATTACCATTCCTCATTATCGAAACTTATTTATAAATGGAACTTTGTCTGTATGTGTGTGTGTGTGTGTGTGTCCGTTACCTATACACTCCGAAACGGCTGAACCGATTTTCTTGAAAATTTACACAGTTGTACTATATGCGTCTGTGAGTGTTCTTAGCTAGGTTTTGTGTCGAGGTACCCCCGATAAATATCAAAAATCGATAATCGAAAAAATCGGGTTGTAGAAGGAGTGGTCCGATTTTAATCAAATTTGATACACTCATAGAAAAAGACATAAGAAACGATATTCAGAAGTTTCAAGATTGCAGTTCTTACAATAGTGCAGAAAAACGATAATATATATATATATATAAAAAGCAAGATGTTTGTGTGTGTCTGTTTATCTGCCTGTATGTCTGTATTTTTTCAGCCCTTTTATTTTAGTTTCTGCTTCGGGTTTGGCTCTAAGTAGGTACAATTGTAGTTTTTAGTCTCAGCCATGATACCATTTACTCAGAGGACTTATTTAGCTTTCAAAATTCAGTTTACGACGAAAAAACTTATTTGATATCGATAGCAGGAAATCAAAATTTGACTTACATCCATTCATTTTTCTTTCAGTCTACGGTTTGGCTTTAACTGGAAACAACTATTGCTTTTTAGTCTTTCATGCCAACATCCAAAGAGTCTGAGCTCCAGGACCATGGATTAGTTTTAAAGCTTTCATTACACCTGAGCAACGCCGGGCTCTACTGCTAGTTTTATATACATCCATAGTATCTACACATTTTCCTTGCAGGCTTTGGACCTTTTTCTTGCAAGGAGAGAGATTTTGATATTCATATTTTTTTTAAATCACAGAAAAGTAAAGTAAATTATTTTTATTCCTGAAAAGCATTGGCAGCTTTTCTGAATTTAGGAAATTATTGTCAATGATTTTAATTCTAGTAGGACTACTGACAATGATTTTGATTCTAAGAAGGAAAAATGTTTAATAATCTTGGAATTATTTCGAACTTTTGTTCTCATTTTGGTTGATATAGGTGTTATAATAGACATAATCAGCGAGATAATTCACATCAGCCAATCTATGGACACATGATGATGACCAGAGGGCACTTGGTCGAAACGTTGTGTCTATTATAACACCTATATCAACCAAGATGAGAACAAAAGTTCGAAATAATTCCAAGAATATTGAAAAATACTCATCTCAGAAATAAATACAAATTAGGAAAAATTGTTGTTAATGATTTTGTTCGACAGGGTGACCAATAAAAAAAGCGACGTTTTTACTATCAGTGTTTTTCTTCCAGGAATAATTGAACGTGAATAACCTGCACATATATAAATCTACCATCCGCCCGTGCATTGAATACTGCTGCTGGTACTCCTGCTATCCACCTAGGTGTCCTTGACAAAATCCAATGAAGAATCTGTAATGTGATAGAACCCGACTTGGCAGCCCGGATACAGTCACTTTCTCACCGGCGCAATGTGGCTTCCCCGTGTCTCTTCTACAAATACTTTCACGGCTTCAGCTCCGATGAACTTAGCTCACTGGTTCCCCCTATATATAAATTTACTTGAGCCATAAGATTAGCAACTAGGTCCCACCCTTTTACTGTGAAACCAATAAATTGTAAACGAAAATTCTACGCTAGCGGCTTCTTTTCTCGTACTTCTCGACTGTGGAATTCACATCCGTTTACTTACTTCCCCGACAGCTAAAATCTCCAAGAATTCAAATGTAAAGTCAATCGTCATCTCCTATCTCACTAACCTGCATCCTCTCTCTCATGCTCCTTTCTCCGTCCACTCCACTCTCATCAGTATTCTCATCCTTCTCTTACCCACTTCCTGACACCCCCTATAACCTGTCACACTTTCTCATAACTTTCCTTCTATGTAACCCCCTGCAAAACAGTGGCAGTAAAATGCCTTGCTTGGGGTGATATGATTATAAAATATATATATATATATACGCACTCACACCCTGATTGAGCACTCTGGAAGAAAGGTAGACTTTGAAAAACAGTAGCCACTCTAGCGTTTACGCATCGCTCATTCAGTAAAATGAATTTGAGCACTGTAGCTATTGGGCGCGTAATATGATATGCGCTAAAAAGACTGCCTTCTTCCACCGAACGCCCCGTGGCCCAGGGGTAGAGTCGCCTACTGACGCCAATTCGGTCGGATTTCGACTCTGGGTTAGGGAGCAATCGGAGTCTAACCATACTGATAAGCTGTGATACAGCGAAACAGATCTGTCTGCAGATGACAATATATATATATATATATATATATATATATATAAGCAATTTGGTAAACTGTGGAAGCCAATTTGCTGACAGTCAGTAGAATATATTTAAGTAATATTGGTATTGTAAAACAAAGGAGAGCAATTTAATGTAGAGTATAAAAATAATAATAAATATGTTTATAAATATAAAGTATTTCAGTATTTGGTAACCCCCTGCAAAATAGTGTCAGTCAAATGCCTTGCTTGGGGCGATATGATTAAAAAAAATTAATGACCTTGAATAATCATTCGATTGTCGCGTAATTACTGAACTTTGGTTCTTTTATGATTGATTAATTGCTACTCGATCTTGTGACTCGTCGTTTAAATGTTATTTGCAGACAACATTCGTTTTTTGTTCGGCCCTTCTCCTCCGACTAAACAACTCACTGATTTTGAGCGACAAGTTATCGTACTTTTCAAAGATGAACATTCGACGAAGGGAATGAGGAAATGGGCAGAAATTCTTTCTGAATTTTTCAGTTGCATCGGTCGTCACCATTTTTCAACGGTTATTCGCGTCTTTCTGAATTTACCGCTTTTAAACTGAGCACTCTGCAAAAAACATTGGTAATAATTTTGAATTTAGGAAATTATAGTCAATGAATCTTATTCTAGAAAATGATTAGAGTCAGTGAACATACCGTCCTCCAATAAATAAATGATGTCGTCCACGCATTCACATTGAACCTGAAATAAATTTTCCACGTAGAAGCCTTTCCAATTTGACCAGCGAATCATCAGGTTTCTCCACGGTTGCGGGTTTAGCAAATCAGTCACCTGAAAATCAGACACACAAAAAAGTAGTCGAGACATTCTGTTACAAAATAAAGTATGGTAATGCGGAGAAATGTCTCGGCATAATCTCAATGAGTGGCGAAATAAGACTGATAAATGGGGGTCTAAATTAAGTGTAACAGAATAAAGAAAGAGGAACGTTTTTACTTGAACAGCGACAAAAACGACAGACGAACAGTGACAGGCATAACAATCAAAAAAGCGAAAAATTTCATTATAACACGCCTTTTTTTCACTTGCCCATCAGAATCGTTTTTATTTTCATTTTAATAATGGCGTTGTGGTGCAGTGGATATCGTCTCGCAACGAGAAATTGGGGCGCCGAGTTCGAATTCCAGTTGAATTTCCTGCATTCACTTACGTGCAAATACACTTGGAAATGGTATTAATCCGTCTCTTCCCTCCTATTACGGGTTAAATAACAGGACAGATTGGGTTCCGTAGCTTTGGCTGGCAACCAGTCTACCGTAGAAAGCAATGGCAACCTACTACGGGATAATCT
Organism: Ascarosepion bandense; assembly: GCA_037127315.1. Lineage (NCBI taxonomy): Eukaryota > Metazoa > Mollusca > Cephalopoda > Sepiida > Sepiidae > Ascarosepion > Ascarosepion bandense. The sequence continues at coordinate 1,474,472 of JBBBDQ010000923.1, read as the reverse complement.
TCTGCCCAGTCAGTCATGCTTTTTTGAGACATGATCGTCCAAAGCATGTATGGCACTTAACTGACTGACTGAATATAATAGTTGAAAAAAAGATTAGAGCTTCTACTGGACATAAAGTGGGGGATCGATTTTATATTGTTACAAAGTAATAAACTGATCCCCCACTAATGTCTACTTAATAATACAATACATTTCTTCCCCCTGTAGCTATGAGTCAAGTTACAAGACAGATTGACTTCAACAGCCTTGGCTGGCAACCAGTCTATCACAGAAAGTAATGGCAACCTACTGCGGGATAATCTTCTGCCCAGTCAGTGATGTCTCTTTCGAGACATGATCGCCCAAGCGTGTATCACGTATGGTACTTTACTGACTGATTGAATATAATAGTTGAAAACATGATTAAGGTTTCCACTGGGCATAGAGTGCGGGATCAGTTTTATATTGTTATGAAGTAATAAACTGATCCCCCACTAATAACTACTTAATAATATAATACATCTCTTCCCCCTCTAGTTATGAGCCAAATAACAGGACAGATTGGGTTCTATAGCCTTTGTCAGCAACCAGTCTACCGCAGAAAGTAATGGCAACCCACTGCGGGATAATCTTCTGCCCATTCAATCATGTCTCTTTTGAGACATGATCGCCCAAGCGTGTATCACGTATGGCACTTAACTGACTGACTGAATATAAGAATATTCAAACTTTTCGATCAGCAAAAAGCGTGTTAGAGCAACAATATATCCATCGGCTATGGTTCGATAAAATAAGTAGTTCTTGCTCATGCGGTTAATATTATCGTCAGAGCAATAATAATAATAATAATAATAATAATAATAATAATAATAATTAGAAAGCCTGGTAAAAATGTCATTGTTTTTCATTCATAATTCTTCAGATTGAATAAGCTTATGGCGAGTTTTACGACAATCCGTAGAAATGCCACCATTGCATCGTTAAATATTTGAGCTTAACAATTTTAACAAAATATTTCAATAATAATCACCCTATTATAATTCTGCTTGTCCCGCCCTTCGTTTGTTCACACGACCGTTACGCCGTGCCAGTAACCCTTAAATAATCGGTTATTCCGATTTGATCGCGTGGAAAGAGAGGAAAAGGCATTACTTGGTTTCCGTAAGAAAAAGAAAGAAAGAAAGAAAGAAGGGAAGATAGATTAAGCTGCTAAGAACAGATACTACACTTTGATTTTATCCAAAAGGCCAAGATGCGGTTGTATTTTCTTGCTGCCCCACGCTATAGCAGGAGTGACACAAGGTCATTTTAATGTGGGGAGCCCGAATGCGTGCACCCGGGCCAGGTCTAAAAATAGGCAATATCCCATTGGTTACGCTGGCGTCACTATTACTACCGACATCCCCCTTTTTAGATCAGCTGTTTCCCGTGACTGGACACCACTCGATAACATTCTCAGTTGCGCTCTGTCTGCAGACAAACACAACTTAGAGATAATATGTAGTTTATCCGCCCGAAGCCAGATACTACACTTTGATTCCAGCAAAAGGCCGAGTATTGACCACCCGCACTCCCACTGAGTCGGATTGTGATATAAGGTCGATTTTTAACGTAAGGACCGTATACTCAGACCGCTGGTCAAAATTTACCCAGCCCCCGCACACGTGATGACTGGGTAGTAAGCTTGTCTGAGCTGGTCGCACCTCCCGGCCAAAAGGCGGAGAAGCGATGGTGAAGATGATAAAAATCGGCATTTTTCAGACGCACGCTATCGAATGACAGAAGCTAACTAAGGCACCCTCCAAAAATCCTGTTACCATAAATAAAATGACGTCGTCTGCTGAATTATTTTAAAATTATTAAAAGAAATGATCGTAAGATAAGGGTTCGGCGAGTAAATATGAATGCTAGTCGTTATTTTAAAAAAGTGGGTACAAATGAAAAGAATTAAATATAACAACTATTCCAATTTCAATGAAATAGACGTTAAACACTTCTTTCTTTCTTTCTTTCTTTCTTTCAGTTTCTCATTGAAACCAAGTAGCGTCTTTGATATATATTTCGTTTTTCCATGCAATCAAAACGGAATAATCCATAATTTATTAGGTATTAGCAAGAGACTTTAAATACTTCTATCTTCCCTTCTTTCTTTCTTTCTTTCTTTGATTCATTCATTCAGTTTCTCATTGAAACCAAGTAGCGTCTTTGATATGTATTTCGTTTCTCCATGCAGTCAAAACGAAATAGTCCATAATTTATTAGGTATTAGCAAGAGACTTTAAATACTTCTATTTTCCCTTCTTTCTTTCATTCATTCAGTTTCTCACTGAAACCAAGTAGCGTCTTTGATATGTGTTTTATTTTTCCATGCATTCAAAACGGAGTAATCCATTTTTTATGAAAAGACGTTAACCACTTGTTTATTTATTTGCTTCTTTCTTTCATTTTTTCATTGAAACCAAGTAGCGTCTTTTGCTCTCTTTCCACGTCAGAAATAGAAGAAGTTATTATTTATGAGGTGTTGGCATGGCGTAACGGTCGTGCGAACTAACGGCGACAGGGAAAAATTTCAATTATGATAGGATAATAACAGCTCTATCACCAAGTTTGTGGGAAATGTCACCCCCACCTCGTTAAGGTGCTCGTGCAGCAAGAATCGGCTGCTTGTCTGTATTGGTGCTTGTGTAGGTAATATGGGTTTGTAGTCGACGAGAAATGGTGCCATCACATGCTATAAACGGTGATAAAAAACGAACACGTCAATATCTATTGGGATTTCAACTTCCAAATAGACCGCGTTCTTGAGGTTACCAAACCTTCGTTGACAAAGAACCAAGAACATGTCTCCTCATCGATGTGACTAGAACTGGTGACCACAAATATTAAGGTCAAAGGAATGGACGAACTCTAGAAATACACCGACCTTCGGATTTCAGTGTCGCACTTTCCATAATGCGGGTGAGTTAAAGACACTGGAACAAGGAATGCAATATTTTTGCTCATAATGTTATCAGAAAGAGCAATACAAATGCAGAAGGATGCGTACCTGTGCTTTTAGATTACGCACAGGTGTTTGATGAACTACGTCACAATGACCTGTTGAAGCTGCTAATTAAACTGGACATATTTGCGAATGATATTAAATAATCCAGAACCTATAGTGGCAGCAAACCGCCTGCAACCGGATGGGAAAAGAATTTAGTCAATAGACAGGGCTGTAAGACAAAGATATGCCTTCTCACCGGACTTATTCAACTCATACAGCGAGGCAATTTTCAGAGGCCTAGAAGTCTTACCCCAGGATTCATTATTGGCGACGACAATCTTAACAACATAAAATATGCAGAAGACACAGTGTGTGTGTGTGTGGTGTGTGTGTGGATAGGTTTAGTGTTTCCTATTATGTCGGAATGTGGAAGATAACATGGCAACATTTAAAAACGAAAAATGTCGATGATGATGATGATGATAATGATGATCAAAATAAATAAGAATAAATAAAATAAAAAAATATGATCGGTAAAATGTCGTAAATTTAAAATTTATTGGTAATTTTCTAATATTTCCAAAATACGTTTCTTGGCAAGTAAAACAAAATACCTAAAAATTCAGAAAAAATTACTAGGAAGTTAAAATATTTTATAAAGACGTTCACGTAATTGATACCATAATGATATTTACCCTACTCCCTCACTGGAGCGAGATGTGACAAAAGGTTTTTTTAAGGTGGGGACCCGACCGCGTACGGACGGGCAGAGGGACAAAAATTCCCCAGTCCCCTCAACCGCCGGTTGAGCTGGTCCCGGTGACGAGCACCTGGTCCACCCCTCTGCTGCAGTGGGGTGACCCGGCCGCGGGACACTGTTCTTCGGGACCGGGCATCTATTCAGTGTTATTTTTCTCAGTTGCGACCCTGCTCTCGCAGACGGACCCACAACTGAGCCGCACTCTGTCTTCGAGGACAGAGACGCAACTGAGAGATGATTTGGGTCCCTACCCGACACAAAAATGTGCCAGGTAAGTATATTTGATGCCATAATTGCCCGCCTTACAAAAATTCCCAAACATAAATATATCGAGTTGTCAACATCTTCTAAAACCGTACAATTTCTTGTTAAAAATACTTTTCTGTAATATTCTACGTTAAAAGTAACTATCATTTGTTTTAAATCAGAATAATGAAACTAAATCAGGTAATTTTCAAATTTTCAAAAAAAAATGTTTAATTTTTTAAAGCTCTTTTACATCGAGCATTGGCTTACGGCCATATCACGTTGAATACACCGGTTCTCCCTCGATCACCGAAGTTAAGCAACATTGAGCCTGGTCAGTACTTGGGTGACTGCTTGGGAATACCAGGTGCCGTAAGCGTTTAGTGACGGATGTGCGTTGTGGTACAGTGGATATCGTCTCGGAAAGAGAAATCGGTGAGCCGAGCTAGAATTCCAGTTGAATACCCTGCATTCACTTAAGCACTGGTACCCTCGGGAAAGGTATTAATCCGTCCCTTCCCTCCAGCTATGGGTTAAATAACAGGGTAGGACTTGGGGACCCTGCCCTTAAAAACAACTTCCAATGAATCTATATACTCGAAAAGAAAAAAGTATTACTAGACACAAAAACTTATATAAAAACAAAAATAAATTGTTGAAAGAAAAAGGTATTACCAACAATAAATAAATAAAATTTAGTTGGCCCAGCAATAAGTAAATAAAATTTAGTTGGTAATAAATGACCCACCAAGGTGTTGATATGCCATAAAACAAAAGCAACCAATCGAGAATTACTTTCTGTTGACAGATTTGTAAATATGGTTAAAATCTGCCATTTTTAGCTCTTAAAAAACATTCAATCAATTTAAATTTGGTTTGAAATACAGCAAACTATTTTGCTTATTAGAAATATTAAATTTAATTTATTAGTCTGAAATTAAAACTAAAATAAAAGCTTCAGGAAAGATTTTTCATTATTTGAAATTCATTCTCAATCTTAGGTATCGCGCTTTATGGCATATATATATATATATATATATATATATATATATATATATATATATATATAAGAAAAATTAAGGCAGACACGCTATTTCATGGTAAATCGGGAGTATGGGCCTATTTTAGGCGAACCATCATCAGCTTCCGTCTTTATTATACAAAGGATTTTACACACATATATACATATATATTTTCCATTTTTAAACAAGTTATTTTGCTACCCAGGTTTCTACCATGAGTGGTGTCTTCAGGTGATTTTTAATTACGAAATAACTCGTTTAAAAATGAAAAATATTCAAAGTTTTACAATATAATTGTATAGAATACTTTTTAATACGAATGTGTACTGGTCTAACCCTTTTAGGACCAAAAACTAAGTATTAAACAATCAATATATATATATATATATATATATATATGTATGTGTGTGTGTGTGTGTGTGTGTGCGGGGGGGACTTTTCTTTGGAATGTACTTGTATATTTGTTAGTGTTTCTGTGTGAATGTTTTGTGTTACCTGTTCGTTGTAAATCTCCAGGTATGATGCTTTCACTGTCGCTTTATTCTGCTTTTTTAACTTCTGAAACAAATACTCGAATGACCTCTGGACAATACCTTTATCGTCGCAGTGAAGCTCAGCCTAAAATTAAACAGAGCGAGAGACTGTAAATGGTCTGGAACTACTCGAAAGTTTCAGTTTGAAAATGAAAATCCTTTAATGGGACAATCACCCATACGTCGAGTAGGAAACAGACGGAAAGAAACCGTCAACATATATAAATTATTTGTGATACAAATATTTTTTTAATCAGTTCGCCCTAAGCAAGGGAATAATGTCCCTAAGACGCAAGAGTCTACTGGCTGGAAGGAACCGGAAACCCAATTCTAAACAGGAAACAGGGGATATAACTTTAGTACTGTTCAAAAGTGTAAACCGGAAAATAGGCGAACCTATCAGCTCCTTCTGAAGGGAAAAATAAATAAATAGTAAAGTAACTTTTAGAGTTTAGGTTGAGACGTTAGGGCAAAACTAGAGTTGAAGAAGAGATTTAGAAGGAACCTGAAATCTAATCCTTAACAGAAAACAGGGGATAAGCCAGAGAGGAATATGAACCAGGTGACAGGCAAACCACTCTCCTACTATTGTGAGTGAAAAAAATAGTTAAATAAAATTAGGCAAAGTTTAGGCGGTGGTGTTATATTAAAAAATAAGGAGAAAAATAAACAGAAGGATAAAATTAAGAACCATGAGAAGTCGGGGGCCTGTAATTAACATAATCACTGAAATAGTGTTTTATCTTCACACCTCTTTCGACATCTGCCTTTCTAAACTCCAAAGCGTAGGGGGTGCAGCAAGAGGCCGTCTAGGTACCTCCTTTTATATTATATTGATACAGATGCGTGGCTGAAGCATATTAGTAAAGATTAGTAAAAGCAATGAGAGCAGAGAGACATGGGTCTTAACGTAACCAAAACTTTATTAACACTGTCCCAGTAGTAATTTCTATTACTGGGATATACCACGTGGTGGTAGTGGAAGATAGCAGGCAATTGGGAATAGTGGGAGTACTCACAGTCAAGGGGAAGCAACTCGTGTTTACATACATATAACACCTCCACTAAATCGCTGAAAAACAAAACAGCACAGTAGGGAATAAAAAATGACCCCAAACTTAATAAAAACGAACTTTTTCTATCAAAATGTTTATAGTTTAAGAAGAAAGAACAAAGTATTTTTAATTATTTTAAAAAACTTTTTAATCCCTTCTAACACGTTCAAAATTTGTGTAAATTTGTTTTTATTTTAATTAGCGAATAACCAAATCGTTACAAGAGTTTACAATAGAAAACGTAATATTACATAATTCAGTTTTTTTTTTCCGGTGACAAACACATTAATTTGGAAATTCTTGCAAAAATCAAATAATTGTCGGATTTTAATGAAACTTTTAGAACTTATTAAAAAATAAATGAAATTATTATTTTTAAAAATCTTGGTAAAAATATTTTTTTTAACATCGGTTATGCGTTGTGACGCAGTGGATATCGGCTCGGAACAAGAAATCGGGGAACCGAGTTCGAATTCCAGTTGAATTCCTTGCATTCACTTACGCGCAAATACCCTTGGGAAAGGTATTAATCCGTCTCTTCCCTCCAGTTGTGGGTTAAATAATAGGACAGATTGGGTTCTATAGCCTTGGTCGGCAACCAGTCTACCGCAAAAAGCAATGGCAACCTACTGCGGGATAATCTTCTGCCCAGTCAGTCATGTCTCTTTCGAGACATGATCGCCCAAAGCGTGTATCGCGCATGGCACTTAACTGAACTGAAACCTTCTACCTCGCCGTAAATTCATGAAATTTTAAGAAATTAAATTTTGTTGAGCAAAGTGGATTTATTAGTTAAATGTAAATCATCTCTTATCTTTTTTAAACATTTTGCCTTTGCTTCCGAAAATCTGCTTCCTATAGTAAAATAAAAAAATGCAATAAAACTATGACATTATTTAATTTGATAAGCTTTTAATTGCTTAAATAAATAATATATATTAAGGGCATTAGAGTCTGAAGAATTTTTTTTCGATTAATAATGAAATTTTAAAGAATCTCTTTCATTCTTTTTTTAATTATAATAATTTATAAAGTTTCAAAAATATTTCTAAAATACTTCAAAGATTTGTGGTTAAGTGAAGATAATAATTACAAATCGAAAATTGAAAAGTTTAATACAAATCGTAATGCCTTCGTATTTTTAAAATGATTTTTGTTTTTGTGTATTTAAAGTTTTTTTTATATGGTAATTTCTATGTGTACATTAAAAGGTCACGTAATTCTGGGTTTCTTCCACTTACAGGAAAAAATGTACAATTATGCCACTTGTGATCGCCATGCACTTATCTTATTTCGCATCTGTCAACACATTTAAAATACGGTGGAAAGGTTAGAAAGTTCAATTCTGTGCTTAAGAAATCGTTTTATTCTAAATTTCAAGCTGTAAATAAGTAACACATGTGTAAATCAGAATAATTTAGCATTAAATTTGCTAATTTTTCAAAAATATTGTCACAAATGTATATTTTATTTTCAAAAGATTTTAAAACCAATAATTAACTTTTGTTTAGAAATGTGTCGATCATTCATTAATGGCTGAAAAATTGAAAGATTAAAAAAAAAATTGATAATGTTAGATTCCAATCAATATAACTTCTGTTTGAAATACACCAGAGTATTTTGTTTACTGGAAATAGAAAATTTAATCATTTAGCTTTCAATTAAAACTAAAATGAAAGTTTAAAGAAAACTTTTTTATTTTAAAAAATTCAAATAAATATCTAGGTATCGAAAATGAGTGGAGGTATCTACCGTACACAATGCTCTTTTATCTGGTTTCTAGGCCGCCTATTTTTATTTTTTATTTTTTTTTGTACCATGATTAATTCCTGTAAATTTTGTCTATCTTGTTTAGAATGTTTTGTTGATGAGGTTGTTTGCCGCCATGTTGATCGCAGAATCATCTGTATTTAATTTGTGGATCTTATTTATGAACTGCTGCCTTGCTGTTGTTGTTACAACCCATACCATTTAGTAAAAAAAAACTTTCTTTTAGTCGTATTTTATTATTATGAAAGTATTTTAAAAACCTTTTCTGAAAGATGTATTAATCAACAAGATCAAATTATCCTCCATATTCACTTTGGTTTTACCATCCCTTCCACTCCCGTATTAATCGTACCCTATACACGTTTTGATTGCTAGAAACTTCACTGCCCTAAGCTTAAATCTACTCAGCCGAACAATGACTATTGCATAGATTCCCAACCTTTTTGCTACGATTATCCCAAAATACAATTTCACTATTATCCATTACCCCAATGAACAAATACCCGTAATATAGGAAAAGAAGTAATTATATTTTCATGCATCAAAAGCAGACAAAGTTAATGGAAATTATTCAATACCAATCTATAATAATTAGAGGTATAGTAGCCGTAACCTAGCCGTGATTCTTAATGTGAGTGTTGAGCTTGTATTGCCTGTGCCAGTTTATTTATTCTTGGCTTTGTGACTGAAAGGGCTATTCGGGCGTTGTTTGCCACGTTGAGTCTGCTACGTTTCTTGGTGTTCATTCCAAGGACAGTAGAAAAAGCTTGTTCACATAGATAAGTGGTTGAAAATCCTATGAGAATTTGTGCTGCTCTAGAGACTAGTGTTGGTATATTCTGCAGACGAGAGATCCAAAGGGTGTCTAGACCAGACTTGGTCTCAAACAAAAGCTTCCATGCATTGTTCATCCTGAGTGTGTGAAATTCTTCTTTTGCTGGATAGTCCTCATCAGGAATATCTTCACTCACAAGATATGGATTTCTTACCCATTCATCGTTGGAATTATTGGGGGAGGAGGAAATTCTTCCTTGAAATGCTGTCTCGTTAATAATTTGGCACAGTGTGAAATTATAAGCTGATTGCCTCTTTCCAAACCAAACATCCATTCCCCCCAAAATATGGGCTCATTCCCCCCAAAATATGGGCTCATTACCCCCAAAATATGGGCTCATTACCCCGCTGGGGTAATTTAACCCGGGTTTGGAAACCATGGTACTATTGGATACACTGCAAGCAAGTGACTAATTTGTTTGAGAAATTGTGACGTACATATTTATGGAGCATGTTTTAACACAACATTTTCTTTTAACAAAATGTTTACAAGAAAATAAGAATATTACAAAAACTAAATGAACCTGTTGTTTCCAACCGTTGGGTATTGTCTTAAAAAACGCCTTCATATTCTGTATGTATACAGCTTTGAAATAGTGTTTAATGTTTCATTTGACTACCTTTCATTCACTTCCTGGAATGGTCAGTTTTTATAGACTCTACTTTTCTTTGTATTGTCATTTTCGTCTAAACAAAATAATTTATCTTCATTTCGGGACTTTCTCTCTGTCTGAGCCTCTACTTTGAATTTGATTTCACTTACTGACAACCATCGGTCGAAAGTAAATGCTCTGAATCCATTTTTACTTCAAATCTAGCTGTTTTCAATTTAACGAAACTTCAGCCGACTCATATTGCTGCGACAGTAAGCAATCAATTTGTTCATGGAAAAGTTTCACGTGTATACTTATAAAGTATGAAATTATCTTTTAGCAAAATGATTCTAAGAAAATGTAGATGAGGAAAAGCATAGGACCTCGAATAAAGCCTTGATATATATATAAATATATAATAACTATAATAATTATAACAATATTAATAGTAACAGAAATAATTCTGCTAATACTAGTAATAGTTATACTATAATTTAGATCGTCTTGAATAACCGACCGACGACGAACTGGGAGGGAAAAGGAGGGGAAGTAAAAAAAAGAAACAAATGAAGAACAAAAGTCAAATACTCGTAGGAAAGAAAAAAAAACCCAAGACGAAAACCCTGACGAGCTGAAGGGTGAAACCTAGGTAGGTTTGTTGGCTCTTGCTTGGATTTTCCGTCTTTTTTCTGTCTATATATATATATATATATATATATATATATATATATAAATTTATGATAGAAACATATTTCACTCTCTGATGAGCTACTAACAAGTAGCGACGAAACATGACAGCTCATGTTGCAGTAAAACATGTTTTTATTGTAAACACGTATAATAAAAATATTACTATACATATATATATATATATTACATAATACATTTTAGATACATCAAAAGTCATCTTCAGTGATGTACTGTCCTCACTGCCGATTTCGGGTTTTGCATCATATCATCTCAAATAGCAACCTCGACCTGACTTCGGACAAGTCTTGAAAGTGTTATGCTATGCACCTCGACATTTAAAAAAAAACCCAGATAAACATAGCTAGGTGTCCGACTGTTCTTATTGAAATATGATAGAAGTCCTTATACCGAAAAATTCACCTTATTTATTGAATGAATCTCGTAGAAGTCTTTATACCGAAAAATTCAGCTTATTTATTGAATGACCGTCGTAAAAGTGCTGCAAACTTCAACCTTGAATATCAATAGCAAATTCAAATGGCGCTCGAAAATAAGATAATATTTTTACATTCCTAATCTTATGATATTATGCTGCTGTGTACTTATCAAATATAAGAGGAATAGCCTTAGTAATATCTGGCATAGTTTTACATTTTAGCTTGTCGTCTTTGCTGCTTCCATCCCTCTGATCATGGCCTTTTATTGGTCAAAAATCAATTTGACACCTACTTGCGAAATCTAGTTTCGACTTTTTTAAGCACATAGTCAATCCTTTTTCTATTCGGCAAAACCAGGATTTCACAAGTCATTGTGAAGTTTTGTAAAAGTGAAGAAGAAGGTTGATTTTAATTCTTAATTTCTTATCCACCACGTAAACACGAAGTCAATCCTTTTTCTATTCGGCAAAACCAGGATTTCACACGTCATTGTGAAGTTTTGTAAAAGTGAAGAAGAAGGTTGATTTTAATTCTTAATTTCTTATCCACCACGTAAACACGAAGTCAATCCTTTTTTCTATTCGGCAAAACCAGGATTTCACACGTCATTGTGAATTTTTGTAAAAGTGAAGAAGAAGGTTGATTTTAATTCTTAATTTCTTATCCACCACGTAAACACGAAGTCAATCCTTTTTCTATTCGGCAAAACCAGGATTTCACACGTCATTGTGAATTTTTGTAAAAGTGAAGAAGAAGGTTGATTTTAATTCTTAATTTCTTATCCACCACGTAAACACGAAGTCAATCCTTTTTCTATTCGGCAAAACCAGGATTTCACACGTCATTGTGAATTTTTGTAAAAGTGAAGAAGAAGGTTGATTTTAATTCTTAATTTCTTATCCACCACGTAAACACGAAGTCAATCCTTTTTCTATTCGGCAAAACCAGGATTTCACACGTCATTGTGAAGTTTTGTAAAAGTGAAGAAGAAGGTTGATTTTAATTCTTAATTTCTTATCCACCACGTAAACACGAAGTCGATCCTTTTTCTATTCGGCAAAACCAGGATTTCACACGTCATTGTGAAGTTTTGTAAAAGTGAAGAAGAAGGTTGATTTTAATTCTTAATTTCTCATCCACCACGTAAACACAAAGTCAATCCTTTTTCTATTCGGCAAAACCAGGATTTCACACGTCATTGTGAATTTTTGTAAAAGTGAAGAAGAAGGTTGATTTTAATTCTTAATTTCTTATCCACCAAGTAAACACGAAGTCAATCCTTTTTTCTATTCGGCAAAACCAGGATTTCACACGTCATTGTGAATTTTTGTAAAAGTGAAGAAGAATTGATTTTAATTTTAATTCTTAATTTCTTATCCACCACGTAAACACGAAGTCAATCCTTTTTCTATTCGGCAAAACCAGGATTTCACACGTCATTGTGAATTTTTGTAAAAGTGAAGAAGAAGGTTGATTTTAATCCTTAATTTCTTATCCAGCACGTAAACACGAAGTCAATCCTTTTTCTATTCGGCAAAACCAGGATTTCACATGTCATTGTGAATTTTTGTAAAAGTGAAGAAGAAGGTTGATTTTAATTCTTAATTTCTTATCCACCACGTAAACACGAAGTCAATCCTTTTTTCTATTCGGCAAAACCAGGATTTCACACGTCATTGTGAATTTTTGTAAAAGTGAAGAAGAAGGTTGATTTTAATTCTTAATTTCTCATCCACCACGTAAACACGAAGTCAATCCTTTTTTCTATTTGGCAAAACCAGGATTTCACATGTCATTGTGAATTTTTGTAAAAGTGAAGAAGAAGGTTGATTTTAATTCTTAATTTCTTATCCACCACGTAAACACGAAGTCAATCCTTTTTTCTATTTGGCAAAACCAGGATTTCACACGTCATTGTGAAGTTTTGTAAAAGTGAAGAAGAAGGTTGATTTTAATTCTTAATTTCTTATCCACCACGTAAACACGAAGTCAATCCTTTTTTCTATTCGGCAAAACCAGGATTTCACACGTCATTGTGAATTTTTGTAAAAGTGAAGAAGAAGGTTGATTTTAATTCTTAATTTCTTATCCACCACGTAAACACGAAGTCAATCCTTTTTTCTATTCTGCAAAACCAGGATTTCACACGTCATTGTGAATTTTTGTAAAAGTGAAGAAGAAGGTTGATTTTAATTCTTAATTTCTCATCCACCACGTAAACACGAAGTCAATCCTTTTTTCTATTTGGCAAAACCAGGATTTCACATGTCATTGTGAATTTTTGTAAAAGTGAAGAAGAAGGTTGATTTTAATTCTTAATTTCTTATCCACCACGTAAACACGAAGTCAATCCTTTTTTTCTATTTGGCAAAACCAGGATTTCACACGTCATTGTGAAGTTTTGTAAAAGTGAAGAAGAAGGTTGATTTTAATTCTTAATTTCTTATCCACCACGTAAACACGAAGTCAATCCTTTTTCTATTCGGCAAAACCAGGATTTCACACGTCATTGTGAATTTTTGTAAAAGTGAAGAAGAAGGTTGATTTTAATTCTTAATTTCTTATCCACCACGTAAACACGAAGTCAATCCTTTTTTCTATTTGGCAAAACCAGGATTTCACATGTCATTGTGAATTTTTGTAAAAGTGAAGAAGAAGGTTGATTTTAATTCTTAATTTCTTATCCACCACGTAAACACGAAGTCAATCCTTTTTTCTATTCGGCAAAACCAGGATTTCACACGTCATTGTGAATTTTTGTAAAAGTGAAGAAGAAGGTTGATTTTAATTCTTAATTTCTTATCCACCACGTAAACACGAAGTCAATCCTTTTTTCTATTTGGCAAAACCAGGATTTCACATGTCATTGTGAATTTTTGTAAAAGTGAAGAAGAAGGTTGATTTTAATTCTTAATTTCTTATCCACCACGTAAACACGAAGTCAATCCTTTTTTCTATTCGGCAAAACCAGGATTTCACACGTCATTGTGAAGTTTTGTAAAAGTGAAGAAGAAGGTTGATTTTAATTCTTAATTTCTCATCCACCACGTAAACACGAAGTCAATCCTTTTTCTATTCGGCAAAACCAGGATTTCACACGTCATTGTGAATTTTTGTAAAAGTGAAGAAGAAGGTTGATTTTAATTCTTAATTTCTTATCCACCAAGTAAACACGAAGTCAATCCTTTTTCTATTCGGCAAAACCAGGATTTCACACGTCATTGAGAATTTTTGTAAAAGTGAAGAAGAAGGTTGATTTTAATTCTTAATTTCTTATCCACCACGTAAACACGAAGTCAATCCTTTTTCTATTCGGCAAAACCAGGATTTCACACGTCATTGTGAATTTTTGTAAAAGTGAAGAAGAAGGTTGATTTTAATTCTTAATTTCCTATTATCTACAACAGCAACCGGCTTCAGTAATTTTCACGCTGCCATAACTTAGTTTCTCTATGCCTTTTCTATAAATATTTTCATGATAATTGTTCTGATGGCACTTCGAATTCATGAATTTAAGCACAGTACTAGATTAGCAACTAGATCTCATAATTTCACTGTTGAAATTACTAGTTGTAACCGTAAGTTCTTTGCTAATAGTTTCTTCTTTTGCACTTCTCGCTCGCGGAACTTTCTTTCAATTTCCTGCTTTTCTGTCAACTACGATCTTAAAAAAATTAAAAGCAATGTCGTTTGTAATTCATCATCTTTCCTTTCCTAGAATCTTGTTGGTTTATGGGCCTCTCAGTTTATTTCCCTGGTCTCTCGGCTTTTCAATGAATGCCAAATGTCTTCTTTTATGGAAACAGCTAATATTACCATTAAATCGCTCAACATGTTTGTTACTTGATGACGCAGACATGGGTACCTTGACATCGTTATCAATCCCATGATCGGGTATGGTCACTGCACAGGTGAGCAACTGAACAATTCCCTTTGTTTGTCTTGGTCAAGTAAACCTGGTGGAGCCCGTCCCTCTCCAGAACAAACCGCAGGCGATGCTTTCTAATTTGAAGACTCGCCCTGATTACAAACAGGTGATTGTTGATTCCATCAGGTGGGCTCCGTCCTGACCGCTGACTTCAGTCTAAGAAAAACTCTGCTTGGCGTTGTTGTGTCATCACCGCACTGACTACATCCATAGCAATGGGGCCTAGTCTACACTCCGTTGTGATAGATGACCGTTGTCCCTAAAAGAGGTTTCCTTTGACATGTTTTTTTTATTACTCCTTGGTGCAGCCCTCCTCAGCAGAAAAGCCAGATGGGGGAACCAGTTTAGTCGCCGATGACCCGCCTTTTTCAGCAGATAGTACTGGCTTACACGGTGCCACTCGTAGAGTGACCTGATACACCGACGATCTTCTATATAGCAATAATTTAAAAAGACTGTGAGATATTTGAGAAACACAAACCAGTTAAGAAAAATCAAGGGTCAAAGTTGATCTGTATAATAAATCGAAAAACATAAAGAACAAGACAGAAAAGCGAAAGTTTATTTGGCAGTCAAATATTGCAAATAAGTATCATATCTTTCGGGAAGTCATCGAAAGTAACTGTGTGAAAAGAGGAAGTTTTGGAAGCACGCAGCATATCGGCAGAGCTGATGTAAGCAAAGATATTTTAATAATAGCGTTACGAAGATTAACGAAGAATAACGAAGGCCAACGAAGGCCAACGAAGACGCTAAACTGAAACTTTCATACGCCAAGTTATTGTTTATTGGCTTCCCCATTTGTCGTCGTCCTGTGATCCACGATCCGAACGTGGAGCCTACATTCTCTTGTGCGATGTAAGAAACTTTGCCCTTGTTGCCTTTTGGGTCAATCGTTTATATCTCTACCTGTCGTACGGTTTTACCCACGCGTTTACATATCAGGTGCAGCTGGGTTGATCACTTTGATTCATATTCGGCGTCTAGGTCAATCCTGTGCTTAGCCTCTCTGAAGAATACTGAATGAAAAGTTTTAATCTGGCATTACCATGGGATCATCAAAGGTCCCTCCTCCATCAAAAACAAAACAAAACAAAAAAACAACGGTTCTTCATTTCAAATTATATTTTCTCATGTGAATCACATGCTTCAGTAGAAACATCTTATAGCCCAGAGGATGGCCCACGTTCAGTACATAGTCTTTAGTCATCACAGAGATAGAGAGAGAGAGAGAGAGAGAGAGAGAGAGAGAGAGAGAGAGAGAGAAAAGAAAGAATTTACAACAGTAGCTGAATTACCACATAAGGTGTCTAATATGATAAGTACTATTATGTTAAAAATGTTGCTGAGTTGAGTGAAGTCACTGAAGTGAGTATTGCTGAGGAAATAACAAGAGAGAAAAATTTCCGTACAAAGATATTGTACCAGTGATATCTCCAATATTAGGATATTGTACCAGTGATATCTCCAATATTAGGATATTGTACTAGTGATATCTCCAATATTAGGATATTGTACCAGTGATATCTCCAATATTAGGATATTGTACCAGTGATATCTCCAATATTAAGCTAGCGTACCAGCAATATCTCCAATATTAAGATATTGTACCAGTGATATCTCCAATATTAAGCTAGCGTACCAGTAATATCTCCAATATTAGGATATTGTAGCAGTGATATCTCCAATATTAGGATATTGTAGCAGTGATATCTCCAGTATTAGGATATTGTAGCAGTGATATCTCCAATATTAGGATATTGTACTAGTGATATCTCCAATATTAGGATATTGTACCAGTGATATCTCCAATATTAGGATATTGTAACAGTGATATCTCAAATATTAAGCTAGCGTACCAGTAATATCTCCAATATTAGGATATTGTACCAGTTATATCTCCAATATTAGAATATTGTAACAGTGATATCTCAAATATTAAGCTAGCGTAACCAGTAATATCTCCAATATTAGGATATTGTACTAGTGATATCTCAAATATTAAGCTAGCGTACCAGTAATATCTCCAATATTAGGATATTGTACCAGTGATATCTCCAATATTAGTATATTGTACTAGTGATATCTCCAAGATTAAGCTAGTGTACCAGTAATATCTCCAATATTAGGATATTGTTCCACTGATATTTCCAATATTATGATTTTGTACCAGTGATATCTCCAATATTAGAATATTGTACCAGTGATATCTCCAATAATAGGATATTGTACCAGTGATATCTCCAATAATACGATATTGTACCAGTGATATCTCCAATATTAGGATATTGTACCAGTAATATATCTAATATTAAGCTAGTGTACCAGTAATATCTCTAATATTAAGCTAGGGTACCAGTAATATCTCCAATATTACGATAGCGTACTAGTGATATCTCCGATATTAGGATAGCGTACCAGTGATATCTCCAGTATTAGGATACTGTGCTAGTGATATCTCCAGTATTAGGATAGTGTTTCAGTGATACATCCAATATTAGGATATTGTACTAGTGTAATGATTTCGAAATCAGTTTTATTATATTTAAGTCTAAATGTAATGTTATACTAGGAATGTCTGATAAGAATATGAGACTAAACTTTTCAGATGTAAAATGTATTTTTTATCTACTTCTGGATTCCATTGAATTAACTTTGGCTGAATCGAGGGTATGTAGTTTCGGGTCTTTTTTGAATGTTCTATCTTCTTTCAAAAATGTAAGGTTTACTCCTTATACCCCCAAAGATCGATCGCTTATAGTACTTTCTTTTATCCGGTTGTCATCTGTGTGTACATCATAATTTCTAGGTTAACCCTCGGGGCTCTTAGTAATTTTTGAATTTCTGAGGGTGACACCAAATACATGACTATCTCTTAGGGGAACTCAATACATCAATAGACTGAGATCATGTTCGGGCAGCTCCAATTGAGAGAGAGAGAGAGAGAGAGAGAGAGATTTTCTTGAGCTGTAGGCTTTTTTAGCATTTGTCATATTTTGAACTCTATCTAGGCTACAGAGAGACGATTGACAACCCCAGCTCAGGCATGGCAATCATACTCCATCATTTGAATTGTGAAAAGTAAGTATAGCAGACGTTTCGATAAAATTCAATCAAATGTTTAGTGTACGGAAGAAGGTAAATACGAATTGAAAGGCGGTCGTGTCATAACTTTTTCATCTTGTTCTGTAGTCGGATGTGTTTTGATTATCCAATCAATTGACATGTTTACCTGACTACTGTTCACATCAAGTGGAGGTCCTGTCATTGTGTACGTTTTGCCAGATCCTGTTTGTCCAAACGTCATCGCCATGCTCGTGTACCTGTAAAATAAATACAAGTTTTTATCATCAGTTGTTCATATGTATTTCTGTTAAATTTATCTTCTTTTCCATCAGATGGATAAAACAACAAAACTCTTTTTAAACGCGAAACACACACACACACACACACACACACACACACACACACACACACACACGTATATATACATGGATGTAAATGAGTATAGGTATGTGTATACACGCAGGTGCACACTGATCTAAAAATATTTATCAGGTGTTAATAGAATAGTGCTCAATATAATATAACAGTGCTATATATATATATACAATTAAACAACATTTCTTAGAAAAACATAGCCATGTGGGTCATATCAGACAGATTTTAGTCAATAATACAATAATCCTCACTCATACACACAGTCAAAAGAACCTTCAGATATTGGAAGTCATCTACATTAAACCAAAACAACCGGCACTTAATAAAATCACGTTTAAATCTGGTCATAACACATTGCATTGCATTTGAATATATGGTTCTGTTAACATTTCGAGCTCTCACGCGGTGTGACGTCATAAAACCGCATTACAAATTTACGAACTGCGTTTGCTATTTTGGTAACTGTTATCGTTACTTACAAAGTTTTATGTCAACACAAAATAAAATCGTCGCTGATGGTGGATGTTTTTATGTTAACGTCCTTGTAACCTCTGTGAAGATGGCTCATGTGAGCCGAAAGCTTAGAACCAACTTAATAAAAATTTATCCAAATGTTGGAGAATTTGTGTCTTTATTTTCAACTGAAATTAAAGCCAAAATAAGATGTTTAGAACGGCTCATGATCAAACATAATAGACATTCATTGTCTCTTATATTTAACAGTATATATTTAACAGTATATATATATATATATATATATATATATATATATATATATATATATTAAAAAAGGATTACTTCAATGATGTTGAATGACCATTTCGATATGAAGATCCCCATGGGGGATAACACATCACCTCAGCAACGGAAAAATCTTTTCCTGAAAGGATTTTTCTGTTGCTGAGGTGATGTGTTATCCTCCGTGGGGATCTTCGTATCGAAATGGTCATTCAACATCATTGAATTAATCCTTTTTAAATTTATATTTGCTCTGTAATATTTTATTACATGGAGCTTCCTGTATCATTTCTTAATATTAAAATAAAATTTTTAATATTAATTAGGATCGGGTTTTTGGAATTTACCTTCCTGCTTTTTTCCCTTGGATTAAAGTATCTGAATTAATATATATATATATATATATATATATTATAAATTTGGTGTAGGGTGAGGTCTTGAAGGCTATCACAATGCATTTAGTAAAATAAAGAAACGTAAAGAAGTTGTTGGGTATTACCTATTTATTATTTATAGATATTTTAAGATCAAAATCTCATCTTCAGAATGGTAGGAGAGCTTGTTTTCACGTTCGTCCGCTCGTGGACCGTGCCTTTCAAAGAATGGTCCTCCTTCGCTGCTACTGCTGTCGTTAATTGTAGCGAGAGTGTGTGTCCACCTGTAAGTATGTTTGAGCATGTATTTGTGCTTGTGTTTATGGTGTATATATAAGTGTCATGGACAGTTGTCGCCGTTTTACAATCTGAGGATATCTGTCTGCTTTCATTTATGTTTTATATGTGTACGGGTTGTCGCTTTGACCGATCGTATGATTTGGCATTTTCGCACCTCTGCCAGAGTGGTAGTGGGCGTCGTTTTACGACTTGATGTTATGTCTATCTGCTTTAATTGGGGGCGTGTTTATTGCTACATTTTCATGCCATCCTGTATTCGTTCTTGTGTGTGCATGTGCATGAGTGTGTCCTGTGTGTGTGTTTATGTGCTTATACTTCTTGTATTTTTTCTTCTACATTCATTTTATATATATATATATATATATATATATATATATATATATATAGCAACATACCTTTTCTCGGTATTATGTGTCCGTCTGTGTCTGTGTTTCGGTGTATAATATGTTGGAGTGTGTGTGTGTGTGTGTGTGTGTGTGTGTATGCATTCTGGTATAAAGTATGTTGGAGTGTGTGCGTGTGTACGTATGCTTAGTTGTGTGCGTTAATCTGTGATTGCGTGTTTGTGTGTATACACCTTACTGTTGTGACCGGTGTGTGTCAGGTGCGTGATAGTGTTAATTATTCTGTTATGTAATCTAGATTGAGCTCCTGTCTATTGTTGATCTGTGGCTGGAGTTTAGCTATTTTTAAGGACTCTTTTATGCATAAGTTTCCTTTAGTTCCCCTCTAGCTTCAATATTGACTATTATATTTTGTCTGTGTTTCTGCATTTTTTAAGTGTTTGTGGAAAGAGGATGCTTGTGTGTATGTGTTCTTTGATTCTGATGTGTAACGGTCTGGTAGTGTTACCGACATAAAATTCCTCACATATGGCGCATTCTATGCGATACACGACATATACCGGTGTCAGGAATAGGGCAATTGGCCAGTGTACATGTGGCGTCGTTTCTAGTATGTTGCATATAAACCATAAATTAAAGCAGATACATATCATCAGATTGTAAAACGGTGCCAACTATCAATCACACATATATATACCATAAACACATACATGCTCAAACATACTTACAGGTGCACACACACACTCGCTACAATTAACGACAGCAGTAGCAGCGAAGGAGGACAATTCTTTGAAAGGCACGGTCCACGAGCGGACGAACGTGAAAACAAGCTCTCCTACCGTTCTGAAGATGAGATTTTGATCTTAAAATATTTATAAATAATAAATAAACGAGGGTGGACGTTGGGTATGTATTTGTTTGTTTGATAGATTCGAGTTAGCGTCTGTATTTTGCTCGACGGGATCGACGGCACTCAGATCTAATTCAAAATCTTTAGAACGCTAACGATACCTTGAAATTTTTCAGAAAGCCAAAATTAGGGATAGAAAAATATATATTATCCTCCCCACAAAGTCAGGGATCAGTTTATGTATTGATTATAATATAGAATTGATCACCTAACTTTATATTATCTATATCTATATATGTTACCCCTCCCACCCTAATCCAATACGTACATTGTACATTGTTATCTATATCTATGAGATGTGGGTTGTGGTACAGTGGATATCGGCTCGGAACGAGAAACAAGGTAGCCGAGTTCGAATTCCAGTTGAATCCATTGCATTCACTTACGCGCAAATACCCTTGGGAAAGGTATTTATCCGTCTCTTCCTTCCAGTTATGGGTTAAATAACAGGACAGATTGGGTTCTATAGCCTTGGTCGGCAACCAGTCTACTGCAGAAAGCAATGACAACCTACTGCGGGATAATCTTCTGCCCAGTCAGTCATGTCTCTTTCGAGACATGATCGCCCAAGCGTGTATCACGTATGGCACTTAAGTGACTGACTGATCTATATCTATAAAAGTGACGAGTGTGGATGTTGTTTAAGTATTTGCTATGTAAATTCATCATATGTTTTTTTTTATTCATATTATTCCGTAAGCTACTCCGGTGAAACCGGGCAAAACTGCTAGTCTATATCTATAAAAGTGACGAGGGTAAACGTTGCTTAAGCATTTACTATGTAAATCTATCATATGTTTTTTATTCTTATTATTCCTTAAACTACCCGAGTGAAACCGGGCTCAACTGCTCGTGGGGTAATATATTATGCAGTGCATTAGTTTTACTGATATTTTCAATAAACATTTTATCTTATAATTTGTGTTTTGCAACTTTATTTACTTTTATCTTGTTTTTTTAATCATGATTTAACAAATCCTATTGTTGAGTTGCCTTTTTTGAAATCTACGATTTTTTTACCGTTTTACTTATTGAATACAATCAAAAAATGACATATATTGCTTGTGGTTATTCATAATTAAAATTAAAATTCCCTTCCCACTTGTTGACGGGCCTCGTTCTGGTTCGCTGCACCCCTCCTCCATTATGTAATGGTCCTTTTTATCTTTGGTGGTTTTAAACACCCTGTTCTCTAGATCAGTGCTACTTAAAGTATGGTACGCGTACCGTCACCGGTACGCGAGCCATCATCTGCTGCTTTCCAGAAAAGAAAGAAATAATAGTAAAACTCTATGCCACGAGAGACTGCCGGGATATTTGACTCGTTTTCGTTTTTTTTTTTTTTTTTTTTTGTTTACATGTTCATTTTAGTTTTATATTATTATGGCTACATTGTTCATTTACTCACTCATAAAAGTTATTGCTATCCAACTAACAAATGCGATATAATGAACAGCAAAACAGTGAACCGAATACGCATCAGACTTTGTTCTATTCATATATCCATGATATATACATATAATATATTTTGAATACGTCTTAAATTAATTAAAATTAATATTTTGTTTTACTGTTTGTCTATTTTTTAGAAGATTAATGTCTTTTATTAAATTCAACTTGCTTACGAAGTATTAATATTAACTTTAAATATTTTTTTCTGGATTTTAAAAATATATACCCTCGAAACCAGTGGCCATAACTAATATAGTAAAAATTATGGTACCGGTCAATGGCACACTGGGAAGACTTGTTACGTCAATGATGACTGTTCTTAGGATGAACAAGATATCATGTCCCTATGTTTATGACAGATAGTCCCAAAATGTCCCTGAAATAGTACATAACTCAAAAAAAAAAAAAAAAAAAAATTCCGGGGTTCACAGTCCCCCGCTCTTACCCAGCTGGATTGGGTTGCTTTGCTTACCGGTCCCTGGCACATTGAAAGAAAAAAAACTACCGGTCAGCCACATGAGATAGTTTGAGAAGCACTGCTGTAGAATTCTTATTCTTTAGGTCATATCAGTTCGATAAATAAAGATTTCAAATTCAGGTTTCGTTCATCTGTGAGCAGTCATTCACAATGAATGCGATTAAGCATTTTCAGAGTGGAAATGATCCCAGATAATCTGGCATTGGTTGTATTAATTCTACGAACACGCGATCAATTTCTTTACATAATAGCTTTCTATAACTGGTCTTTTTATTCACACTGCCAACTAAAAAAAAATGAAAATTAAATAAACGGCAGAGAATGTAGGATAAACATCTATATATATAAAAGGCAATCTGTGAGTCTGTGTGTAACTGTTTCCTATGCACGCCTACATTTTTTTAAGCTACGCCATTCAAACTTTCTAGGGACACATATCTACAGGGAAGCCAGGTCGACACATACTTTTTGAGTTTAAGTTCAGTAAATTTTTCCTTTCTCACTTTTTGGCCAATGGAACCGATTGTTTACATTTGCTCCGTAAAACATCTAAGATCTAAGATGGCTGCTAAATTACGTCGCAAAAATAAAGTCACACGTGTCAAACGCGACTCAAATATTTTTATTAAAAAAAAAAAATAAATAAAAATATGAGCCTTTATATTTAGTTTTTATTCCAACGTTTTAACAATTCATTTGGTCAACAAAATGTGAATATTTTCCTCGTAATTTTGAGACAAAAGAAAATATTTTTAAAAAAAGTGTTTTTTCAAACAAAAACAAAATATGTAACCCCCAACAAAAAAAAAAAAAAAAAGTGCCAATGGTTTATTTAATTATTTAAGTCTTTTTTTCAGATTAAATATTTCATACTTCAGAAAATAAAATCAAATACGAAAAATAAAGCATTAATGTAACTTTTTCCTCTAAAATTCAATGTCTACATTTTTAAATATTCTTCGAAAATTTCTAAACTGAGAGCGTAATAGTTTTTATTCAATATTTTAAAATATTCTTCGAAAATTTCTGAACTGAGAGCGTAATAGTTTTTATATTTCTAATTTCAGTAAAACACAATAAATAATTTTTATTTTTATGTTAAATTCATTTAGTCAACAAAAAATGTAAATATTCCCCCACGTAATTTTGAAACAAAAACAAACGCAATGTTGTTTACAATGTCACACAGAATATCAAATCACGTTTAGGTAAAACAAAAGAAAATAGATTTTTTTAATGGAATTTTTTAACAATTTTTAAACAACAATTTTTTATATAATTATTTTTTTATATAACCGAGTCCTACTACTAAAATGTTCTGAGTTGCACGGGCAACGCCGGGCTATGATGCTAGTATATATATATATATATAAACGGCAAGATGTTTGTGTGTGTGTGTGTGTGTGTGTTTGTCTGTATATCCTTTATACAAATCCACAATTTTTATCCAATTCTCACGAAACTTCACACAAATATTCTTCAGGCTTCCAGTCAGGTTATGGGACTCTTATGTTTTCCAATTTTTCCCGATATCGGAAATCGATACTCCGATATCCGATCGGGTCTGATTAAGATTAGGATTTCAGCCCTTTTATCGTGGTTCTTGCTGCAGAATTTGCTCTAATTTGGTAAAATTATAGTTTTTAGTCTCAAACATTAGCAGATCGTCTCAGATGACTCATTTTCCCCGATATCGGAAATAGATACCCACCGATATTCTATCGAATAAGATCAAAAACCAAAATTCAGCCATCAATATGGCTCATTTTCTCCAATTTTACTTCCGATGGGTACGTTAAGTTTTCATGGACTTACTTAGGTTAGTTTATCCCTGGATGACTTATTTGACTCCGATATTGAAAATTGATACCCCGATATCCTATCGGGTCTGATCAAAATCAGGTTTTCAGCCCTTTTATTTTGGTTTTTGCTTCGGGTTTTGCTCGAAGTATGCATAATTGTAGTTCTTAGTCTCCGCCATGATACCATTTACTCAGAGGACTTATTTAGCCTTCAAAATTCAGTTTGCGACGGAAAACGTGTTTGACATCGATACCGGAAATCAAAATTTGACTTACATTCATTCATTTTAGTAAGTCCTACGGATTTGAGATCAACCTTTTAACAACCTACTTTTTTCGTGCCAACGTCCAAAGAGTCTGAGCTCCAGGACCATGGATTAGTTTTAAAGCTTTCATTACACCCGAGCAACGCCGGGTTATACTGATAGTATTTACTAAGTGTTAATCCTATATTCTTTTCTGCGAAGAATTTATTGATGTCTCAAGGATCGTTGGTCAGAATATTCAGTTGCCGTTTATTTCATGCATACTAAAGCTGTTGCTTTTCCTTTTCGGGGATGTTGCAGGTAACACATTTTATTCGTCCTCACACCTTGCCATATTACTTACCTTCTCCGATATGCGTTAATGCCTCAATGTGGAACAATTCATGACTTATATATACTTCTTCTTCTTCTTCTTCTTTGTGCCCTGTCATTTCAGGACGTAGGCGATCATGGCTTTCCACTTCCTATCCCTCGTTCCCTCATCTACCTGATCAGGCCCGTCAAATATGTTATCCGCTGCTTTCCTCTGTCTCTTTTTCCTTCTATCTGGCCTGTCAGTAGCTAGTTCTCCAAGCCGTCTTTCCTCATTGCGTGTCCCAGGAACTTTAGTTGTCTCTTCCTGATGCTCACTATTAATTTCCTTTTCGTTGCCATTCCTTCCAACTCCTCACATGCTTGATCCATGATATCCGCAGCATCCTTCTGTAGAACCACATTTCCGCTGCTTCCAGTTTTGTCCTCATTTTCGATGAAATTGTCCAGCATTCACTGCCATATTGAATAACTGACATCACATAGCAATCCAGTACTCTTTTCTTTGTTTCTAGTGAAAGTCTTCTGTCTCTTAATACTTTACTCAGCTTCTGGAATGCGTCCTTATTTTTTCAAAATCATTTTACCCAGGTAAATCAATAAAGCCACGAGGACGCAAGAGGTTACTAAGTGTTAGAAAATACGAGAAAAATATACTATTAAGAAGAAAGAACAATAAAAATAGATATTAATAAATTATAATGAGATTGCATATAAATATTTGAAGATCAAAGTTGACTGGAAAACGAGATCACAGACAAGAGTTTTACAAGTGAGAAATGTGACAGAAAAAACCATAGAAGATAGAAGTAACAGTTACATCGAGACAATTCAAATGTAAAATGATGGGACCTTGCCGCCAATCTAGTACAGAGATTAAATTCATAATGTCTTGGTACAATAGAGAAAAGCGATATTTATTTAGTACAATACAAAAATGTGGCACAAGGCAAAAAGAGGTATGGGGAAGGCCGGTCTTTAAACTGTTTTGTACTTAAACTTAGCTCGTCGCAATCACTGATTCAAACATACAATAATCCTTACACAATACAGGAAAGTTCATCAGAACAATTACCATGAAAACATTTATAGAAAAGGCACAGGGAAGCTACATTACGGTGGTGGGAAAGTGACAGAAGTATACTGGGCTTAAATTCATAAAGTCTAGGTACCATAGAGGAAAGATCATCAGAACAATTACCATGAAAATATTTAGAGAAACGGCACAGGGAAGCTACATTACGGTGGTGGGAAAGTGACAGAAGTATACTGGGCTTAAATTCATAAAGTCTAGGTACCATAGAGGAAAGATCATCAGAACAATTACCATGAAAATATTTATAGAAAAGGCACAGGGAAGCTACATTACGGTGGTGGGAAAGTGACAGAAGTATACTGGGCTTAAATTCATAAAGTCTAGGTACCATAGAGGAAAGATCATCAGAACAATTACCATGAAAATATTTATAGAAAAGGCACAGGGAAGCTACATTACGGTGGTGGGAAAGTGACAGAAGTATACTGGGATTAAATTCATAAAGTCTAGGTACCATAGAGGAAAAATCATCAGAACAATTACCATGAAAATATTTATAGAAAAGGCACAGGGAAGCTACATTACGGTGGTGGGAAAGTGACAGAAGTATACTGGGCTTAAATTCATAAAGTCTAGGTACCATAGAGGAAAGATCATCAGAACAATTACCATGAAAATATTTAGAGAAACGGCACAGGGAAGCTACATTACGGTGGTGGGAAAGTGACAGAAGTATACTGGGCTTAAATTCATAAAGTCTAGGTACCATAGAGGAAAGATCATCAGAACAATTACCATGAAAATATTTATAGAAAAGGCACAGGGAAGCTACATTACGGTGGTGGGAAAGTGACAGAAGTATACTGGGCTTAAATTCATAAAGTCTAGGTACCATAGAGGAAAGATCATCAGAACAATTACCATGAAAATATTTATAGAAAAGGCACAGGGAAGCTACATTACGGTGGTGGGAAAGTGACAGAAGTATACTGGGCTTAAATTCATAAAGTCTAGGTACCATAGAGGAAAGATCATCAGAACAATTACCATGAAAATATTTAGAGAAACGGCACAGGGAAGCTACATTACGGTGGTGGGAAAGTGACAGAAGTATACTGGGCTTAAATTCATAAAGTCTAGGTACCATAGAGGAAAAATCATCAGAACAATTACCATGAAAATATTTATAGAAAAGGCACAGGTAAACTACATTACGGTGGTGGGAAAGTGACAGAAGTATACTGGGCTTAAATTCATAAAGTCTAGGTACCATAGAGGAAAGATCACCAGAACAATTACCATGAAAATATTTAGAGAAACGGCACAGGGAAGCTACATTACGGTGGTGGGAAAGTGACAGAAGTATACTGGGCTTAAATTCATAAAGTCTAGGTACCATAGAGGAAAGATCATCAGAACAATTACCATGAAAATATTTATAGAAAAGGCACAGGGAAGCTACATTACGGTGGTGGGAAGTGACAGAAGTATACTGGGCTTAAATTCATAAAGTCTAGGTACCATAGAGGAAAAATCATCAGAACAATTACCATGAAAATATTTATAGAAAAGGCACAGGGAAACTACATTACGGTGGTGGGAAAGTGACAGAAGTATACTGGGCTTAAATTCATAAAGTCTAGGTACCATAGAGGAAAGATCATTAGAACAATTATCATGAAAATATTTATAGAAAAGGCACAGGGAAACTACATTACGGTGGTGGGAAAGTGACAGAAGTATACTGGGCTTAAATTCATAAAGTCTAGGTACCATAGAGGAAATATCATCAGAACAATTACCATGAAAATATTTATAGAAAAGTCACAGGGAAGCTACATTACGGTGGTGGGAAAGTGACAGAAGTATACTGGGCTTAAATTCATAAAGTCTAGGTACCATAGAGGAAAGATCATCAGAACAATTACCATGAAAATATTTATAGAAACGGCACAGGGAAGCTACATTACGGTGGTAGGAAGTGACAGAAGTATACTGGGCTTAAATTCATAAAGTCTAGGTACCATAAAGGAAAGATCATCAGAACAATTACCATGAAAATATTTATAGAAAAGGCCCAGGGAAGCTACGTTTCGGCAGTAGGAAAGAGACTGAAGCTGAGTTTCCAAGTAAAGACTAGTAACATTGCAGATTCTTTGAATTTTATCAAGAATTTAATACTTATGTTCGTGTACTTATGTTCTGTATATAAAACGTTTTCATGTTTAACTCATTTTTGAAATACATTTTTGGGTTTATTCTAGTCCTTCCTTCCATCTTGTTAGGATGGTAGTATATCAAGGATATACTAATGCCTATAGTGGACCTTAGAGAATAAAGAATACTAAATATGTATTATTTTCTTTTCCGAACACCGCCTCGCAATTACTGTAATCTTGTTTAGGTGGGTCTGTTAATTAATATTTGTCCATTTCTGTGTTTAAGGATTTTATTTGAGAAAATGAACAGAAAAAATATATTTTACCCTTCAATGGCCATTTCGACCAAATGTTGCATCCCCGACTGTTCAAACACTGTCGTTTGTTTATCTTCCGGTCCAAAAACGTTGTCAAACGAGTATGACCTCAATGACCCGGATTGGTTAATCTGAACAAAAAAAAAATATATATATATATATATATATTGAAAATTAGATGTTATGACTCAAAATCATAAATTTGTTTTGCTTTTATGGCTGATGCTAACCTCCAGATGGCTGATGCTAACCTCCAGGAAAGTCATTGCATCTTCTCGGATAAAGTTTTCCACTGACATGAACTGGGAAAATTATATGGAAGCAATTGCGAGGTTGGATACTAGGAAATTAAGTTTACTGCTACGCAAGTTTTCTCGTCAAAATTTTACAAATCGTACATCTTTATGATTCTACCATTCATCTAGGCATTGAATATTACCGCTTCGCCGGATCTGGTTATTCTAATATGTATTGAGAGAGCCTTGATAGAAATCCAAAGAAGAATTTGAAATGTTATTGATCCTGACCGAACATCTCACCGTCATAACATAGCTATGCAGTACCTTTTTTATATCTATTTTCCCGGTAATTGTTCTGATGACGTTTCCCCTATAAAAGTACCATTTTCCAGACGGACCGTATCGAAAGATGGAATCTGAGAAAGGCGCTCGCAAAAAAAATAAAAAATAAAAAAACAAAAAAAAAGTTCACCATAAATAAAATAACATCGTCTGTTGAATTATTTTAAAAACATTATTAAGAAAAATGTGATGTAGTGGATATCAACTCGAAACAACAAATCGGGGAACCGAGTTCGAATTCCAGTTGAATTACTTGCATTCACTTACGTGCAAAAACCCATGGGAAAGTTATTAATCCGTCTCTTCCCTCCAGTTATGGGTTAAATAATAGGACAGATTGGTTTCTATAACCTTGGCTGGTAACCAATCTACCACAGAAAGCAATGACAACCTACTGCGGGATAATCCTCTGCCCAGTCAGTCATGTCTCTTTCGAGACATGATCTCCCAAAGCGTGTATAACGTGTGGCACTTAACTGACAGATTGAATAGTTGGAAACATGATTAAAACTTCTACTGGGCATAAAGTGGGGGACCGATTTTATATTGTTATGAAGTAATAAACTGATCCCCCACTAATTCCTACTTAATAATATAATACATCTCTTCCCCCTCTAGGTGTGAGTCAAATAATACGACAGATTAAATAATAAGACAGATTAAATAATAAGACAGATTGGGTTCTATAGCCTTGGCTGGCAACCAGTCTACCGCAGAAAGCAATGGCAACCTACTGTGGTAAAATCTTCTGCCTAGTCAGAAAGCGCAAAGCGAATATCACATATGACACTTAACTGATTAAGAAAAATGTTCATAAGACGGGGGATTTAGTTAGAAAGAAACAAAGAAATTGGGGAAAATAAATGTGTCTTCTGCCAATATCTCATAAATAATGGACTATTCCGTTTTGATCGTAAGAAAAGTAGGAAAAATGCTACTTGGTTTCAGTGAGGAAATCAAAGAAAGAAAGAAAGAAAGAAAAAAGTACGATAGTGTTTTAAAAAGACGTCAATTTAAAATATTTTCCTTTGTATTCACTTCTTACGAATTCGAGTTGAATTCATTGCACTCACTTGCGCACAAATATCCTTGAAAAAAGTATGTATCCATCTCTTCTCCCTCCAGCTATGGGTTAAATAACAGGGCTACATAAGAGTAAAAGTCTAGACAAGAGGAGAGTGAAGGGAAAGACGGACCAGTTACAGTGGGTGTCAGAGAAAGGGCAAGAGAAGGACAGAAGTACAGGTGTGAAGACAGCTGCTAAGGCAGAGAGAAAGAAAAAGATAGAACAAAATACACAGTGTGATGTAGAAATAACTGGAGTCAAGTGGATAAGTGATGGGAATTGACATTGCATTTAAATTCCTGGAGGTTGTAGCGGTCAGGAAATCAAGAATACAGAAGGGAGTTCCACAGGCGGGAAGTGCGGGAAAAAATGGTTATGGAGTAGAATTGTTGGCTGCATTTGTTTGGTCCAACTGTAAATGGGTGGGACCTTGTTGCTAGTCTGGTTGCACGAGTAAATTCTTGTGGTTGGGGCACCAGTGACTTAAGTTTCTCGGAACAGAAGCCATGAAAATATTTGTAGAATAGACAGAGGGAAGCCACATCCCGCCGGTGAGAAAGTGGCTGGAGTCGAGCTGCCAAGTCGGGACCTACCACGTTACAGATTCTCCTTTGGACCGTATCGAGAACACTAAGATGAACAGTTGGGGCACCTACCCATATATGACAGCAGGAAAATCTTCTGCCTAGTCAGTCATGGAATGAAACAGACATGATCGCCTAAGCGTGTATCCCGTATGGCACTTAACTGACTTATTCATATTTATGAGTGTAAATGCAGTATTTTGTTGAAGTTGTTCCGTTTAAATATTTAACGATGCGATAGTGAATTTTCTACATATATTTTATTGTTGTAGAACTTACCATGAGCGTATTCATTCATTAACAAGAGTTGAGGATCAAGATCCATCACAAAATTTAAATAGGAATACCGTGAAAATTTCACGGGTCTTTTTAGCTAGAATAAATTTAAATAGTATAAGAGGTTGAAACCTTTATTATAATAACCAAGGATTTTTCCAACAACAACACGTTACTGACATATAGATGATACGACTGACAAAATCCATTTGATTTTTATGAAACTAGCAGTATAGTCCGGCGTTGCTCGGGTATAATGAAAGCTTTAAAACTAATCCATGGTCCTGGAGCTCAGACTCTTTAGACGTTGGCACGAAAGACTAAAAAGCAATAGTTGTTTCCAGTTAAAGCGAAACCGTAGACTGAAAGAAAAATGAATGGATGTAAGTCAAATTTTGAAGTTTGGTGAGAATCGGATAAAAATTGTGGATTTGTATAAAGGACAGATAAACAGACACACACACAAACATCTTGCCTTTTATATATATATATTACCGAATTTCTGCACTATTGTAAGAACTGCAACCTTGAAACTTATGAATATCGTATCTTATGTCTTTGTCTATGAGTGTATCGAATTTGATTAAAATCGGACCACTCTTTCTATAACCCGATTTTTTCGATTATGGATTTTCGATATTTATCGGGGGTACCTCGACACAAAACCTAGCTAAGAACACTCGCAGACGCTTATAGTAGAACTGTGTAAATTTTCAAGAGAATCGGTTCAGCCGTTTCGGAGTCTATAGGTAACGGGTACACACACACACAGACACACACAAACACACACAAACACACACACACACAGACAAAGTTCCATTTATAAATAAGTTTAGATAGTAACCTTCAAATGGCACGTGACAAAAATTTGGGCCCAATCGGATTATTAGTTTACAAATTATAGTTTATTTAAGTGACGCTAGGATGTGCGTTGTGGTACATTGGATATCGGCTCGGAACGAGAAATCGCGGAGCTGAGTTCGAGTTCCAGCTGAATTCATTGCATTCACTTACCCGCAAATACCCATGTAAAAGGTATTAATCCGTCTATTCCTTCCAGTTATGGGTTAAATAACAGGACAGATTGGGGTCTATAGTTTTGGTCGGCAACCAGTCTACCGCAGAAAGCAATGGCAACCTACTGTGGGATAATCTACTGCCCAGTCAGTGATGTCTCTTTCGAGACATGATCGCCCAACGCGTGTATTACGTATGGCACTTAACTGACTAACTGAAGTGAAGCTACTGTTTCAAAACAATGGCCAAATCTAAATTGATTAAGCATTGATTTATGATGGAAAAATTACTGTTCAAGCAAAGTAATGGCTTGATAAGTCGTATTCGGGCTCTGCTTCGTCGTGAACAACAGTAAAGAGGTGGCATGTTGACTGTAAACGCGGTCGCACAGACACAACTGGTAGTGAACGCTCAGGTTACCCAAAATTGGCACTTGTCCCGGAAAACATAAAAAAAAACTCACATTGGCCGATTGTAAATTGAAGTTGTGTGAGATAGAGAAGTTGAACATATAAGAAGGCAATGTATTCACCATTTTGCCTGAACAATTGTCAATGAGAAAGTGTTCAAAATGGGGGTTGCTTTTGCTCACAGTCGATCAAAACCAACAACGCGTCGACGATTCAGAGTGTTATTTGCAACTGTTTCACTGCAACATGAAGTTTTTGCGTAAATATGTGACAATGAATGAAGCACGGATCCACCATTTCACTCTGAAGTCAAATCAGCAGTCAGCTGAGTGGACAGCAGCTGGTGAAAGCCGTCCAAAGCGACTGAAAACGCAAACATCAGCAGGCAAGGTTTTCGCCTCCGTATTTTGGCGTGTGCAGGGTATTACCTTGAAAGGAAGAACCATCAATAGAGAATATTATGTAGCATTATTTGTGCGTTTGAAAAAAGAGATCTTCAAAATACGGCCACAAATGAGAAAAAAATGATCTTTCACCAAGATAACTCACTGTGTCACAAGCCAATCGCAACGATGGTAAAACTACATGAATTCCACTTCGAATTACTTCCGTATCCACCGTATTCTCCAGATCTGGCCCCCAGCGACTACTGGCTGTTTGCAGACCCAAAAAGTATGCTCCAGGGAAAGAGATTTGGCTCCAATGAAGAAGTGATATCAGAAACTGAGGCGTATTTTGAGGCCAAAGACAAATCGTTCTACAAAAGAGGCATCGAATTGTTAGAGAAACATTGGAATCGGTGTATCACCCTAGAAGGAGACTATGTTGATGAATAAAGTCGAATTTTGCCTAAAAGTTGTTGTTTTATTAGTTAGGCCCGGGGCTTATTGAGTGATGTGTTATGCCCTACGTGTATAGTAAAATTACGACTATAAAATTAAATAAAAATTACTCGAAAATTCATTAGTCTATTTATCACTGTTTCGCGTGGGACCCTTAGCGATCTTTTGCGTAGTGTCCTGTGTATGACAATCCACTACATCCGACAGCAAGGCCTCTGATTGGGAAATTAGAAGTTTTGAGGAGCATGGAATCTACTCTTTATTACTGAATTTGCTATAGGCAAACAGTGAATCCTCCCCACAAAAAGAAAAACACTTTGAAAATATAAAAATACATTTTTACATAAAAAAGACCAAAAATATATTTTTATAGTAAAATGATCAGTAGTACATTTATTTTATTTGTAGTTGAAGCTATACAATTGCATTCAAGTTTTTTTTTTAAATTTCGGCATTAAATAACCCGTAGAGGTGTTGATATGCCACTAAACAAAATCAACCAACCAACCTAACAACGAACATGAAAAAGCCCTTTCATTATCTTGATTTATGTAATATTGGATAATTTTTTAAAGAAATCAAATTGCATTTCAAAATATAACTTCTGCAAAACTACAACATAAAACACACATATTATCGCCTCTTGTGATTATCTCCACAAATAATTATAGGATTAAGCATCTTTAAATGAAGGCATCGCATTTATTCTGTACACCATTGTTTCTAGACTTTTTTACCTTTGTGCTACCGTTGAAAAAGTTCTTATTAACTCATATCACTCCATGTAAGGCAGTAAGCCACTAAGACACAAAAGGTTACTGAGTGTGGAAGAACAAGAAATAAAAAGAAACCTTAGGGATGAAAAAAAAATCGAAAATTAATCAAAACATTCGACAGACATTGACATTGCATTTAAATTTTTGAAGATCAAAGTTGGCTGGGAAGCGAGAAGCTAGAAGGAAGTTCTACAAACAATAAGTGTGAGAAAAGAAACTGTTAGCATAGAACTTACGGTTACATCTAATCAATTCAGCTGTGAATTGAGGAGACCTTTCCGCCAATCTAGTACTGCGCTTAAATTCATAAAGTCTAGGTACCATAGTGAAGAGCTCGTCCGAACAATTACCATGAAAGGATTTATAGAAAAGGCACAGGTAAGCAACTTTAGGATGGTGGGAAAGTGACTGAAGACAAAATGCCAGTTCAGGACCAATAAAATTGCTGATTCTTTTTTGGATTTTAGCAAGAATCTGTAAATATGAAGAGGGAGCACTGGACCACATATGATAAGGATATTCAAAGCCAGGAAGAATGGTAGACTTATAAAAATGCAAAACAGATTTAGGAGATAAAAAAATCTTTATCACAACACAGTAAACAGACGTTCTAAGCAGCTGACCTAGCAATGGATTCAATATAGTCTTTCCATTTCATATCAGCTGAGAATGTTAGACTGGGAAAACGCAACGAGTTACTCTCATAAAGATTAGTGTCAAGGGGAGACAGGAAAATCAGATTTAGCTGACCATATATAGAGGGAGAAGGAAATCACTGCTCCTTATGGAATGAAGTTGAAATAATAGAAGGAAAACACCACTGAAAACTACGTAAACTTAAGGAATCAGCACACATACTAGGACACAAAAAAATCTCCTAAGCTGGTCAAGCATAGAAATGAATACAATATGGGAAGTGCTTCAGAAAATCATTAGCTTCAAAGATTGCAATGAATATACGAGTTCGAAAACGTCATAGATTAAAATCTGAAAATACATACAGTTATTGATCCATTTCCAGGAAAAGTGATGACATTTGTGTCTTTTCTGTTAATCTCATTCGAATTTAGAGGCCTTACTCTGCAAAAAACATAAAATAAAAT
This sequence comes from Ascarosepion bandense, assembly GCA_037127315.1. Classification (NCBI taxonomy): domain Eukaryota; kingdom Metazoa; phylum Mollusca; class Cephalopoda; order Sepiida; family Sepiidae; genus Ascarosepion; species Ascarosepion bandense. Next base: position 1,439,055 of record JBBBDQ010000923.1, on the reverse strand, counting down.
AAAATAAATAAATAAAATAAAATAAAAATTAAATAAATTAGTTAACTTTTCCGTAAATAGCATATATGGTGCGTGAGAGAGAATTTTTGATAAGAAGTCAAAAGTGTCATGTGTCTTTTAACCTATTAGGGGTCGTAAGTGCTCCACGGTTACCACAGCCACCGCAACATTAGCGTGTTTAGGGCAAGATAGCCAGACGGAGCCATCCTTCGTCAAATTGGTTTTGAATGCAGAAGGTTACTTCTCCTAGACTGGTTACCACATCAAGGCAAGATAATCCATTCAGTCCTGTTATTTAACCCATAGCTGGTAGGCGAAGTAAAATACCTTTCTCAAGTGAAAATAACGAAGTCGGACAAAGCTCGAAAGCGGTTTGCTAGTTTCGCTTTCTAATCCATTGACAGTTACACTATCCGCACCTCTAAATACGATAAAGTTTGCATCAAAATTCCTCTTAAGAAACATTGATCCTTTTTCTTGCCCTTTTTGGAAAAGGTCTTTTGTCGAAATACCCGTCATAACGAGAGATGAAGCATCCATCATTCTGTGGGTGACTTGTTAAAGAAATGCGGGCAGTAGCTAATATTTTACACTGTACCCGTATGGGGATGGTTAATGTTTATTTGATTCGGCCTTGTGTCATACATAACCGAACTCCCTACAGCTTACAAGTTTTATGCAGAATTATCATCAGAATCATCAGAAGGTTGGTAGCAGGTTGGAATATGTGAATCAGTGTGGAAGAATAACAAAATATACATTTTTCATGTTAAAATAGAAATTTATTAAAAGAAAAGACTAACATAAGTTGTAGGAGTTAATGTGCAATTAGAAACATTATTTATTTATAATAGGCTAGAGTTCGTGTTCAATGAGAAAGTTGTAGGTATCAAGAGTTCGTACAAATGTTCGTAGTAGTAATTTGTTGAAACAATATATGCGTACGTACGTATGTATGTATGAGCGTTTGTTTCGTAGGAATGTCTTTGGATGGAGAAGAAGTAAAATGAACTAGCACACGAGAAAGAAAGAGAAGGACAATGTGCGAAGCGACCTATGTCCGGGTTGAAGTTGAAGTTTCTTCCGTTACATTTTAGTAGTTTCGTCTCGCTGACTCCATCTGACTGTCTTTTGACCGGTCACTGAATGTCTTTTAGTAGATTTTTTTTTAATCATTTCACCCCGAGCAAGGCAGAAATGCCACTGATGAGCTGGGGGCTACATAACTGTAAAAATATTAATTAGAAAAAAGAGTGAGGAGTACAAACTAGTTAGAAAGGAGCAATAGAAAGCTGAGAATACAGGTGTGATGACAGATACAAAGGTGGAGAGAAAGGGAAGGATATACGGGGGTGGTGAGAGAGCTAGAGTCCAGTGGTTAATAGATGAGTATTGACATTGCATTTAAATTTCTGGAGGTTGTAGCCGTCAGGAAAGCAAGAATATGGGAGCGAGTTCCACAGGCGGGAAGTGCGAGAGAAGAAGCTGCAAGAGTAGAATTTTCGTCTGCATTTGACTAACCTGACTGTGAATGGGTGGGACCCAGTTGCCAGTTTGGTTGCACGAGTAAACACCTGTTGAGGAGGCACCAGTGACTTAAGTTCGTCCGAGCAGAAGCCATGAAAGTATTTATAGAACAGACAAAGGGAGGCCACATTTCGACGGTGGGGAAGTGGCTGCAGTCGAGTCGCCAGATCAGTACCTATCACATTACAGACTCACCTTTGGAGCCTGTCGAGAACACTGAGGAGAACGGCAGGGGCGCCTGACCATAAATGGCAGCAGTACTCCATGCACGGACGGATGGTTGACTTGTATATATGCAGGATGGATTCAGGCGGAAAAAATATCCTGGATCGGCATAGTGACCCAACCTTCTTAGCAGTAGATTTAGCTATGCAATCAATATAGTAGTTCTATTTGAGATCTGAGGAGAGGGTAAGGCCGAGGAGGCGTAGTGTGTTGCTCTCAGGGAGAATCGCTTGGTCCATGCTCATAGGAGGCAGGAGAGGTTGCCTGTGATGGTTGACAGACAACAGCTTGGTCTTAGACGCATTGAAGTAGACAAGCCACTTCTTGCCCCAATTCACCACAGAGTGTAGATCCCGTTCAATGTCAGCAGCGAGATTATGTCTGTCCGCCACGACAGGTTTCTTACTGGTGCGGGAGTATATTGTAGTGTCGTCTGCGTAGATGCCTACTTGGGAACTGATCTCATCTGGGAGGTCGTTGATGAACATAAGGAAGAGCGTCGGGCCCAGGATAGAGCCCTGTGGGACACCAGCATTCGTGCTGTAGGATGAAGAGGCATGCCCATTCAAAATGACCTTCATTTTGCGGTTATTTAAAAAAAGATTGGATTAGGTCAAGCAGGCGACCGGTAATACCGTAACCCCGTAGCTTCCATAGGAGGCCAGAGTGCCAAACCCTGTCAAAAACCTTGAAGATGTCCAGAGCAACCGCGCGAGCCTCGTTAGACTCATCAAGGGCCTGGAGCATGTACTCCGTTACGGTTGTTAGCAAGTCTGCCGTGGACCTGGCAAAGCGGAAGCCGTATTGCCTGTCAGAGAAGAGTTTGTGGGTAGTAAGATGTTGGATTGTTTCAGCATTGATTATGGCCTCGAATACTTTCCCGAATATCGGTAGAAGACTAATAGGACGATAGTTGGATGGGTCCGAGGGTTCACCACAATTCTTAAATACAGGAACGACTGAGGAGAACTTCCAGCATGCAGGAAAGCAGATCGGCTCCAGCAAGCATTTTCATTTAGGTGTGAAAAAACGTTTGACTGACGTCACATATGAATTCTCTATTTGCTATCCAATTAGAATCCAGAATTTTGCTTTTCACACTGACTTAGGAAATTTGCCATGGTTTGGGTTTTTCCAAAATGTTTTTAGTCGTTTGAATCCACTTTTGCTTTGTGCGTTTTAGTTGGTTTTTTTCAAAAATGCTTTTAATTCTTAAGTTTTTATCCCACAATACCACGGATATATCTGAAGATATTAAGCAACAAACACATCTGTTCCTTGTTATTATATAACTAGCAGTATAGCCCGGCGTTGCTCGGGTGTAATGAAAGCTTTAAAACTAATCCATGGTCCTAGAGCTCAGACTCTTTGGACGTTGGCACGAAAGATTAAAAAGCAATAGTTGTTTCCAGTTAAAGCGAAACCGTAGACTGAAAGAAAAATTAATGGATGTAAGTCAAATTTTGATTTTCTGGTATCGATATCAAATAAGTTTTTTTCGTCGTAAACTGAATTTTGAAGGCTAAATAAGTCCTCTGAGTAAATGGCATCATGGCTGAGACTAAGAACTACAATTATACCTACTTAGAGCCAAACCCGAAGCAAAAATTAAAATAAAACGGCTGAAAAAAATACAAACATACAGGCAGATAAACAGACACACACACAAACATCTTGCCTTATATATATATATATATATATATATATATTATCGATTTTCTGCACTATTGTAAGAATTGCAACCTTGAAACTTCTGAATATCGTATCTTATGTTTTTGTCATGAGTGTATCAAATTTGATTAAAATCGGACCATTCCTTCTATAACCCGATTTTTTTCGATTATCGATATTTATCGGGGGTACCTCGACACAAAACCTAAGAACACTCGCAGACGCTTATAGTAGAACTGTGTAAATTTTCAAGAGAATCGGTTTAGCCGTTTCGGAATCTATAGGTAACACACACACACACACACACACACACACACACACACACACACACACACACACACACACACACACACACAAAGTTCCATTTATAAATAAGTTTAGATAACGAGTTCCGTAGACAAAGCTGAGACTCACATAAATTGGCAACAAAACCGGAGATAGCCAGGTGATGGTCTATATTAACACTCAAACTTCGGATCGGGGAGAGGGCTGGTCCCCATTTTTTGTCGGAAATGGGCGTGTTCGTGTCGCAGTTCTGGAGTTTCGATTTTCGTATTGATTTTCACCATCTTGGAATGAATAGATTGGCGATGAGTTGGTGAGGGGAAAATCTGACCTAGCAAAATTAATATGGAGAAGCTAGTCACTTAGTCGAGCAAAAAGCAAATGACCTTGAATAATATAGACATAATAATGACCTTATAGCGGGTATCTCTTATTCCTTTTTTAGTTGTAGTAGGATTCCGTAGCAGGTTAACGGAATTTGGCCTCGTGGAAGGATAGCCCACTATAATTCATAAAATGATTATAAATTTAAGAAAGACAATTAGAGTATAAAATAACATTTATACATATATACATTTCAATTAATGTTTTACAAAATAAGTAATGCTTGAAATAAAGGTCCAACGGAAGTTAGAGAGTTCATGGCTAAATTATAATGAAGAGCTGAAAGAGATAAAAGGCTTAAGAATGTGGAGGCGGAGGTATATGATTGAATGTTCATTTTGAAGTTGCCGATTCTAAGGTCAGTAGGTCAGCAAGTTGGTTTGTGTGAAAGGTCTTTGAAGAGGTCGGTTAGTACCTTTTGAGAACAGGGAGAAAGGAAGAGATCAACATAGTAGCCGCTCGACATAGGTCAAGGGGAGGCAGGTGACTCTATCCTAACGTCCTTCTGCCTGACGAAAGCGTTTGTGTCTTCGCTTTTTATATCGGCATTTTGGATCAAAACAGCTAATTTCGAATTTCATCCTTGTATTTGGTTTCGGGCTTCCCATTGGCTGGTAAATAAAAATGGTAATTTGATATTTGACTAATTTTTATTTTTCAACCGGAACATCTGCGCGAACTCGGATGCGCACGACGATTTTTATTCATTTGTTTTTTAGTTGTGAGAGAGCACACATCCGGTTCATCGGTTTTGTTCGGTCGGTATCACCACAACCTCACAAAATTTGAAAGTCGACAAGACTGAAATAACACCGCTCAGCTAAGTGACAAGCTCCTCCACATTATATAAATATGACTATTAAGTAAATTATTGTTGTTATTGTTATTATTATGAAGTAAATAAACTTGTAAAATTAAAAATTTAGTCGGACCTGTACGACATTATCACCACCTGTAAATTTGTTGAGTATCATTTTTTTTTTACTTTTTTCTGTGTATTCTTATCGATTAGTACATAAAGTTTCGATTTTCAAAAAGATTTTTGAAAAAATTCAATATTGAAAGATTTTTGTGTGGTGCTCAGTTTCTCATACAACGTTATAGTAAAGCGATCCTCCATTTTGGATACACTCGCTTCAAGTTGTTGCCCTTTTCCTATACTCCCCCCCCCCCACAAACCTGTAGGAAATTAATGAAAAAAATCTTTCCGGAAATATGTTTTATTCAATTTTTTTTTTAAAACAGGAATTATTTTAAAGATTCTTTGTCAATTTTTTTTTTAATGTTTTACATGTCATATTTTTCGTTCCAATTTTTTTTACAATAGGAATTATTTTAAAGAAACTTTTTCTAAAACTGTTTTTTTAATGCTTCAAATAACTTATTTTTCATTGCTATGAAGTAGGGATAATTAAAAATTTTCTATGGGTTTGTCGATCTTCAAATTGTAAGCTTCTCTATACATGGTCTCAGCGACTTCAAAGCGAACCCAACGTGAGTGTTTCCAAAATGGAGGATCGATTTAATATAAGGTTGTATGAGAAACTGGGCACCCACTAAAAATCTTAAATAATGAATTTTTTCAATTTGTTTTTATAATCGGAAAGTTTAGGGTCTAATCGATGATATTGCACTGAAAAAAGTAAAAAAAAAATGATAATCAACAAATTTACAGGTGGTGGTAATGTCTTAGAGGTCCGCCAAAATTTATACTGAACATTTAAAAAATTGATGAGAATATAATGAAAAGTGGGAAGGAACTAAGGGAGGTAATTCAATATTTGGAATGCAATCTTTTTATTTTTTTTTCAGAGCACAAGTGATCATCATTTGATCGAGGCTAAAGTACCTAATCTCATTTGTTTTTGTGGACATATTCATAAATGAAGGCCCACAGAGAAAAAACTTTTTTTTTTCTGGCTCCCTCCCGTACACCTATCTGGTTAGGTTGAACCTGCTGTAAACTCTCGCCAGTATAGCTCTCCAGATAGTAGGGGTTTGGAAGACATTCCACTACGTCGAGGGTCTAAATAACCGTGATGCAATGTGACGTTTGTGCAGAGGGAGATGGAATTGAAGAACTCACCGAAGAACGACCGACATGTTGTCATCATCTTCATTGACGAAACGTTCCTCGGAGCAGGAACTTGATATTTTGGAGCTGGGGTTCCTGAAATAGAAATTAATTATATCAGAATATATCAGTGGAAATTTAACGGACAGGTTGAAAAATAACATGCATTTCAATGATTATGAAGCTGGGGGTGCGTGTTCTTTGTACGTCAGGAGTGACCATTGTGGCTATATGGAGCTGGTTAATGTTTCTTTGATTCGGCCTTGTGTCATACTTAACCAAACTCCCCACAGCTTGCAAGTTTTATTTAGAATTCTCAGAAAGTTTGCATCGTTTTGTCGGCAGGTTGGAATATGTGGAATTGTGTGGAATAATGTAAGAATAAGATATACATTTTTCATTTTAAAATAGAAATTTATTAAAAAAAAAAGAATAACAAGAATTTGTAGAAATTAATGTTCACTGAGAAAGTTAAAGGTATCAAGATTTGTAGAAAATGTTCGTAGTAATAATTGTTGAAAGAATATATGCGTACGTACGTATGTATGTATGTATGCATGTATGTATGTATGAATGTATTCAGTAGGAATGTCTTTGGATGGAGAAGAAGTAAAAGTTATCAGTACACGAAAAATAAGGAGAAAGAGAACAAGGTGCGACCTGACTTTATTTCCGGGTCGAGTTGAAGTTGAAGTTACATTTTAGTGTTGTCTTTCTGGTTACTTCATCTGACTGACTGATTGACGTTGATTGTGGCCCTTTTATTGTCATGAGATATTTCGCACTGACTCGCGAAGTCCTCAAGTCTTGCAAGTCACTCCCATTGGTCAAAAATCAATTTAACACCTACTTGCGAAATCTGGTTTCGACTTTTTCTTTAAGCACATGGTCAATCCTTTTTCTCTTTCGGAAAAACCAGGATTTCACATGTCATTGCGAATTTTTGTAAGAGTGAAGAAGGTTGATTTGAATTCTTAATTTCTTATCCACTACAATTATACTGATAAATTATTCATTAAAAAAAAATCTTGGACGCGTTCTAGCCAATGAGAATTACTAGTGGATGTTATGGAAATGCATATTGTAGAGAAACAGTCTGCAGTTAATTCGTAAATGTATTCTGTCCAGCTTCAGCTGACGTGGCCGTGTACCATACTAAACCAGTGTTGGTAAATCGCTGAGATAGATAGATAGATAGATAGATAGATAGATAGATAGATAGATAGATAGATAATGAAAAGACTGGGATAGATAGATAGATAGATAGATAGATAGATAGATAGATAGATAGATAGATAGATAGATAGATATGTACACGCTGATATAAAGATAGATGTGATATGAACAAACTCTTTATCTCAGCCGGTTCCTATCTATCTATCTATCTATCTATCTATCTATCTATCTATCTATCTATCTATCTATCTTCAGTCATTTTTTGTCGAAAACTAAGAAAAAGAAGACCGATAAAGGAAAAAAAAAAAGAGATAGCTAACAGGAAAAGAAAAAACCATCCGTGGACGCTCTCTCTCTCTCTCGCTTTCTCTTTCTCTCCGTATATATTCAGCAATCGGCCAGCACCTGCTGGATAATCAGGTTTATGCCTCCTCTAATGAGGACAATTGGTTTTCTGTCTTGCATAGTGCTCGATCGGCTTACCATCTACGTGTTTTAGAGGCCATTTGCCTAAAAATCCAGCAGCCGAGCCTATGCAGGCAGAAAGAGCAGTTCTTACGCTCTTTGCAACTACTGGCGAGTATGTGAGTGTAACATTTTTCTTTTTTATTTCACTCTTGTGGGATTTACATGTTTACACCCACCTCACTTCTTAATATTTTTTCAATAAATTTATTTTTAAACGAATTCCATCTTCTCCCAGTATTGCAAATAATCCCTTTTGTTGTGTCCTCTTTTATACCCATTTAAAATTTTGCCAACGTAACCCTTGACAAGTGTTGGCTGAAAGGTTCCTCGGGTTTAGGTTAAAATGACGTCCACTCTCTTCAAGGCTATTAGTTATTTCTGCGGGTACAAATCTTTGTTTCTATATTTCCGTCTAAGGTACCCCAGTCAGTTTATTGGCCAACTTAATCAAGTTTTAAAACTTTGGCATAGGGTAAATAATCTGAGAATCCGACGATCATTTCTCAAATCTTGTTTGTCCTGTGGTGTTGTTCCCCCCTTTATCCAGCACAGATTAACTAGAATTAAAACTACTGGCACCTCCATTGAACACTCGCTTATTAGGTACGAATTAGACAAATTATTTGATCGCTCAACCAGGTCCTTGCTTTCCTTTCGTTCAAGTTTGAATGAAATTAAAACAAAAATAAACTTTTTTGATTTTTTTCCGTTTCTCCCGTTACTTAGTCAATCTTAGGCTTCGCCAAGATAAATCTGTTAGCGAGAGAAATAGCAAGTACTTGGAGTACCTGATAACAAGGAGATATGGTTCAGTGTCTGGTGATTTACATCGCCATATTTTCAATTTGTCCAGCACAAGTCTCACTGGGATTGAACTTTCAGTTCTCTCTCGTGGGTTAGATTTTTGTGTTCCTCCTGCTAAGATTAATAAGGAACAGATATTCTCTGAGTTCGAGTTATACTCGCAAATTTCTCATCATGTTCCGATATCTTCCGAAAAGTGTTCTGAGGTAAAGGCCAAGTTGCTTGAGTCTGCTATTGCGTACACTTCGCTTAGTTGTGAGAAAGATTCTCTCGACTGGCGTAGTGTGCATTACCGTACAATTGGGTCTTTACGTTCTCGTGGTGACATTTATATTACCAAGCCAGATAAGGGTGCTGGTGTTGTTATATTAAATCTGGACGATTATCATTCTAAGATGTATGATATTTTGAATGATCGTTCAAAGTTTACTGTTATCGGTCCTGCCGATACATTTGACAGCACCGGTAAGACAGAGGCCAAAATTCAACGTTGGCTTCTGTCTTTATATAAACAAAAATTAATTTCTAAAGACATCTATAATAGGATTAGGCCCGTGGGCTCTCAGCGACCCAGAATGTATGGCCTTCCTAAAGTCCATAAGGAAGGAGTTCCCCTTAGACCTATACTTTCCATGGTAAGGTCTATACAGCATGAGCTGGCCAAGTGGTTGGCAGAGATTATCCAACCTCTGTCTGATGCTCTGTCTACGTATAATGTCCCCGACTCTTTTAGTTTTTCTAAATTCATTAGAAATTTAGTTTTCCTCAAAGGATACGTGTATGGTTTCTTTTGACATTGTCAGCTTATACACTAACGTCCCGTTAACAGACAGTATAAACATTTGTGCTGACATGTTGTATCGAGGTAATTTTGGCCCTGCGATTATTCCTGAGGAAATTTTCTTAGAGTGTATGCGGTTGGCTACTGAGGGAGTCGAGTTCAGTTTCAACGGGACAATGTATGCACAGACGGACGGTGTCGCTATGGGGAGTCCTTTGGGTCCTTTTCTTTGTAGGATATTATGAGCATGTGCTATTTGAGAAGGTTAATGAACCACTTATTTATCGACGTTATGTTGATGATACCTTCTCATTATTTAACAGCACATCTGAAGCTGAACAGTTTTTAGTTCAGCTAAACTCCCTACATCCATCTCTTCAGTTCACTATGGAGATGGAGAAGGATGGGGGTCTTCCATTTTTAGATGTCTATGTTCAGCGACGGGATGAGGTTTTCGTAACTTCTGTGTTTCGTAAACCGACTTTCACCGGTCTATATACTAATTGGAATTCTTTTGTCCCTAAGTCCCGTAAAATTGGCCTAATAGAAACCTTGGTTCACCGTGCCCTTAATATTTGTTCTCCTGAATGCTTGGCCAGCGAATTAACACGCTTGCATGATATTTTTGAGGGGAACGGGTACCCCATTAATTTGGTGAAACGGGTTATTGCCCATAAGATTAAACGGTTTAAAGAACCAAAAGTTGAAGGGCCAAGTCGCTGTCCTTTGTATCTCAAATTACCTTGGCTTGGTAGACAATGTCTTGCTGTTACTGACAAAGTTTCGGCTAGTATTTCGTCAGGTTATTTTTCAGTACAGTTGCGTGTTGTTTATAAAACAATGCCTGTGTTCCATCTTTTGTTAAGGATCGGTTGTCCTATTTTCGTAAAAGTTCCGTTGTGTATAAATTTAAGTGCTGTTGCGATGCAGCATACATAGGACGAACCAATCTGAGATTGGAGACACGGGTTGCGCAGCATGTCCCCGCAAATTTACGTTTAGGCAATTCCCATAGCAATATAAGGACGACTCAAGCTGTGTTGGATTCAGCAATCGGCCAGCACCTGCTGGATAATCAGGTTTGTGCCTCCTCTTATGAGGACAATTGGTTTTCTGTCTTGCATAGTGCTCGATCGGCTTACCATCTACGTGTTTTAGAGGCCATTTGCCTAAAAATCCAGCAGCCGAGCCTATGCAGGCAGAAAGAGCAGTTCTTACGCTCTTTGCAACTACTGGCGAGTATGTGAGTGTAACATTTTTCTTTTTTATTTCACTCTTGTGGGATTTACATGTTTACACCCCCCTCACTTCTTAATATTTTTTCAATAAATTTATTTTTAAACGAATTCCATCTTCTCCCAGTATTGCAAATAATCCCTTTTGTTGTGTCCTCTTTTATACCCATTTAAAATTTTGCCAACGTAACTCTTGACAAGTGTTGGCTGAAAGGTTCCTCGGGTTTAGGTTAAAATGACGTCCACTCTCTTCAAGGCTATTAGTTATTTCTGCGGGTACAAATCTTTGTTTATATATATATATATATATATATATATATATATATATATATATATATATATATATATATATATGATAATGAGAGGAAAACAACGCATAATTAAACGGTTATAAATTCAGAATTTATTTCGGCAATAGAAAAATATTTTTCAATTGCCTCCTTCAAACTGTCGAAGATCAAATAAATGTTAATTTCACTCAGAATATTAAAAAAAACGGTTTTTAACAGAGGAAATGAACCTTCTATCATTCATACCGGAAATAAATTGGGAATAGAGGCATCAAATCACTCATATGACACAAAACAGAATAAGGAATACATACATTAAATAATAATACATACACAAAACAAATATTAGAAAAGAATATAAACACACACAAATAGAAATAGACATACACAACATAAGCACCCAGGGCATGCAGGAGAGAACCAGGGGGGCAGAACTTCCTGATTGATATAAAAGCATCAATGCCAACTTTAACCCAAGAAGAGACCGCAGTAGTGCAATCTTCAACGCGAAGACTAAAACACTTTTTTTTCCTTGTGTAATGTAATATATATATATATATATATATATATATATATATATATATATCCTATCTGGGTGCTTATTTTTCGTATGTCTATTCCTATCCTTCATTTTTGTGTGTGTATCTTTTCCTTCCTAATTTATATTTTGTGTATGTGTGATTTAATGTATGTATTCCTTATTCTGTATTGTGTCATATGTGTGATTTGATGTTTCTATTCTCAGTTATTTCCGGTTGAAATGATACAAGCTACATTTCCTCTGTTAAAAAATGTTGGTTTTAATATTGTTATGGACCAGGTTAGGGTCCGAAAAGAACAACACAAACACAAGGGTAGAAATAACAAATATATAATTACAATAAATAACAATACAGATTGTGGAAGGTGTTAGTATGACTGTCAGTCTGTTTTGGAGTTAACTACTACCAACTCGAAAAAACAATCTTGACTTATTCCTGACTCTTTTTCTTTCCAAACAATGTTTCTTTCAATATATTGTTACTCATAATCTCAATGAATATGTGTTGATGCGGTCGTCTAACGAAATCACATCCTTAGTATATAAAACAATCTTGACTTATTCCTGACTCTTTTTCTTTCCAAACAATGTTTCTTTCAATATATTGTTACTATAGTGGGTTGCTTATCTATTCTTTTCTGTTAGTAGTGGAGGGTCCGTTCTAGTGAAGGGTAGTTGTATACTGTTGCAGGTTAACGGAATTTGGCCTTGTTGTAGATAGCCCACTATAAGTCATAAAATGATTATAAAATCAAGAAAAGCAAATTGAGTTGAAAGATAACATTTTATATATAACACATATCAATTAATGTTTTTACAATTGAAGTAATACATGTTGTATAGGTCCAACGGGGGTTAAAATGTTCATGGCAATAAAATGCTGAAAGAGAATTAATGCTTAGGAATTTGGAGCATGTAAGTAAGGAATGTCTTTGATGTATTCGCTCCTTAGGTCAGTAAGTTGTTTTTGAGGCAGGGAAGAAGGAAAGAGGTAAGGGAGGCGAACATAGTAAGCCACTTGAATTCGGTAAAGGGGGCTACTAACTACTCTCTTCCCCTCGATTAGGTCTACCTGGCGATGCTTTCTGTATCCGCTTTTTATATCTTCTTTTTGGATCACAGCAGCTCATTTAGGATTTCACACTTGTATTTGGTTCTGGGCTTCCCATTGGCTGATAAATAAAATTCGCGTAGGCTCGTGAACTGGAAATTTAATATTTAATTAATTTTTAGTTTTCAGTCGGAACGTCTGCGCGGAGCCGGCGGCGCAACGACAACTTTTGATCATTTGCTTTTTGGTCGTGAAAGCGCAAACATCCGGTCCATCGCTTTTGCTCGGTATCACCACATTACTCATAAGCTCAATGAATATGTGTTGATCCGGTCGTCTAACGAAATCTCATCCTTAGTATATAAAAAATCTTGACTTATTCTTGACTCGTTTTCTTTCCAAACAATGTTTCTTTCAATATATTGATACTCATAATCTCAATGAAATTGTGTTGATCCGGTCGTCGAATGAAGTAACCTCCTTAGTATATAAAATATCTTTACTTATTCCTGACTCTTTTTCTTTCCAGGCAATGTTTCTTTCAATATATTGTTACTCTTAAGCTCAATGAAATTGTGTTGATCTAATCGGCAAAGGAAATCACCTCCTTACTATGAAAAAAAAAAAAAAAAAACTTGACCTATTTCTGACTCTTTTCCTTTCAAGATAAGGTTTTTTTTTCAATGTATTGTTACTCATAAGCCCAATGAAAATGTGTTGATCCGGTCGTCTAACAAAGTCACCTCCTTACTCTATAAAAAAGAAATCTTTACTTATTTCTGACTCTTTTTCTTTCCAGATAGTTTTTTTCTTTCAATATATTGTTACACATTATCCCAATGAAATTGATGACAATGTCGAGTCATCCTCTGCATAAATAGAATCTGGGAAAAAGCAAAAAAGTTTAATCGAATCATTACATGCGATGAAAAATTGAGATTCTTTAGCAACAGTAAGAGGGTGGGCCTGTTGTTAGAGGCAAGGGAATCACTACAACAATACCCCAGACCCCTACTACATCCTAAAATGTTAATGGCTACTGTATAGTGGTCTTTTAAAGGGGTTATTATTCATTCTTGCCTTAGGAGAAAGCAACAGCTACTTCGTATTCTGAAGAAGCTGTGTGTATGCAGAAAACATTAAAAAAGAAACTTCCTAGACTTGGGATGACCTAATTTTGTGAAGTGGGATGGCCCAATTTCGTGAACTGGGATGGCCCAATTTTGTGATCTGGGATAGCCCAAATTATGTGAACTGGGATAGCCCAATGTTGTGAACTGGTATGGCCCAATTTCGTGAACTGGTATGGCCCAATTTCGTGAACTGGTATGGCCCAATTTCGTGAACTGGGATGGCCCAATTTTGTGAACTGGGGATGGCCCAATTTTACTAGACGACAACACACGGCCGCACGCTTCTCAATCAACTACCCATGGGCTGTATAGCCTGAATTATGAAATTTACGTCTAAACTTTTGTTTAAATGTATGGGTAGGTCTTGAAGGCTATGGCAATGCGTTTAGTAAAATAAAGGAAAGTAAAAAAGTATTGGGTATTACCTATTTATTATTCATTAATATTTCGAGATCAAAATCTCATCTTCAGAATGGTAGGAGAGCTTGTTTTCACGTCCGCTCGTGGACCGTGCCTTTTAACGAATGGCCATCCTACGCTGCTACTGCTGTCATTAATTGTAGTGTGTGTGTGTGTGTGTGTGTGTGTGTGTGTGTGTGTTTCATATATGTGTGCGTTGACCGATAGTAGGATTTGGCATTTTCGCACCTCTTTCAGAGTGGCAGTGGTCGTCGTTTTACGACTTGGTGTTACATCTATAAAGATGATTATTATTATGTTCTCCTCCAGACAAAGCCTACACCGTTCTAAGAGTTGTTATAAGCTGGCGCTGTCTTACCTATTTCTTCCTATAATTTTTCGTATGATTTTTTTTGTATTTTTGCATTGCAATATATTTTGATAGAGTAATACTTTTTGTATATTTTCTGCTGTTTTATACTGTTTTATGTGAGAAGCTGCCATGAACCTCTTTTTTATACTTTTCTGGATATACATAATAAGTCTGACCATAATTTCAATTAAAAGAATACGGCTCTGATTAAGATAGAAATACATTTGTTAAGGCCAAAATGCATTGAAAGTGCAATAATTTCTGTATTTTCTGTAGTAAATTTACGTTCAGGATCAGCCAACTTATTGTTGAAATATCAAATAGAAAGTTTAAGAGAAGTTCATCTTCAAAGATCAGTCGGTCAGTTAAATGCCATACGTGATACACACTTGGACGGTCATGTCTCGAAAGAGACATGACTGACTGGGGAGACGATTTTCCGGCAATAGACTGTCATTACTATAGGAGGTACACTGGTTGCCAACCAAGGCTAACCCAATATGTCCTGCTATTTATCCATAGCTGAAGGTAGAAGCGACGGATTAATAACTTTCTTAATGGTATTTGCGGTTAATTGAATACAATGAATTCTACTGGAATTCTAACTCGGCTCCCCGATTTTTTCATTCCGAGCCGATATCCATTGTATCACAACGCACATATCTATATAGAGTGCATCCTAGGCGACACGAGAATGAATTCTATTGCCTTCATTTAATTTATGCTGGTGGAGACATATCTTCTTTTTTTATAATCATATCACCCCAAGCAAGGCAGTCTATTGCTACTGGTGAGCAAGGGGTTACATAGGAGGAAAGTTATGAGAAAGAGTGACAGGTTATAGGGAGTATCAGGTAAGAGAATGATGAGGATACTGAGAGTGGAGTAGACAGAGAAAGGATGATGCAAGTTAGCAAGAGAGGAAATGACTATTGGCTTTACACTTAAACTCCTGGAGATTGTAGCTGTCGAGAAAGCAAGTAAACGGAATGGAATTCCACAGGCGGGAAGTGCGAGAAAAGAAGCTGATGGAGTAGAATTTGTATTTACATTTTATTGGTTTCACAGTAAAAGGGTGGGACCTATTTGCTAATCTTGTGGCTCGAGCAAATTAATGCATAGCGGGAACCAGATAGCTAAGTTCAGTGGAGCAGAAGTTGTGAAAGTACTTGCAGAAGAGACACAGGGAAGCCGCATTGCGCCGCTGAGAAAGTGATTGTATATGAGCTGCCAGGTCGGGATCGATCACATTACAGATTCTCCGTTAGATTTTCTCAAGGACCCCTACGTGGATAGCAGGGGCACCTGACCAGATATGGCAGCAGTATTCGATGCACGGGTGGATGGTATATTTATATATGTGCAGGATGGTTTCAGGCGGGAAAAACTTCCTGGCCCTACACAGAGAACCGACCATCTTAGCACCGGATTCAATATAGTCGTTCCAATTGAGGTCTGTTGTGAGAGTTAACCCGAGGAGGCGTAGTGTTTTGCTCTCAGGGAGACTAGCCTGATCCATGCTAATGGGGGTTGGGATAGGAGCGATTCCCTGTAATGGTTAATAGATGGCAGCCTCGTTTTGGAGGCATTCAAATTCGCAAGCAATTTCTTACCCCAGTCCATCACGAATTAGAGGTCCTTTTCAAGGTTTCCTTTGTCAGCCTCGGCAGATTTTTGATCGAGGCGAGAGTAAACCGTTGTGTGGTCAGCGTATATGCCTACTTGGGATTTCATTACCTCGTATGTTAAAATGCCGGTCGTTTGCAGAGAGTCCCTTGATCTATCTTATTATTTGGCTAGTCAAGCACATCATAACTTCTGCTAACTGGGTTTTGCTTCCCTAATTATATCATGCGTGCCGACCAAGATGAAAAGCAGCAGGCTCGACATGAATTTTAGCTGTGGGAATGGAAAATTTTGTTCCTCTTAAAAGAAATGTTTCATGACGATACCGTTTTATTTCATCATCATCTCACCCCTTTTACATCCAACGGTGTGAAGGGCAGTAACTTTTTATTACTGTTTCCGTAACAAACTGTTTTGTTATGGGCAGGGTTGTTAGCTCTGCGCCCAACCCCCAAACCTGGAGGACCGGTGGACTATTCTTGGTCCTTACGTTTACAGCACCTGGTATTCCCAAACGGTCACCCATCTAAGTACTGACCAGGCTCGATATTGCTTAACTTCGGTGAGAGGACGAGAACCGGTGTATTCAAAACTATATAGCCGTAGACTACCGATTTATTTATGTATGCGTAATTTTATACGGGTTTACAATTGCATACGTTTCACAAGGTGTGCAAATTTGCTTTCGTTGCACTGTGTAGAACATTTTTTAAAGTAATATTTAGCTGAACTAGGCCAGCAAAAAATATGTTGCCTTTCCTCATAAAATTATTATTAATACATTAATTTGAGATGGTTAAAAACAATAAAAATAAAATGATAAAACCTGAATGCTAATGGTAATCATAGCCGTTTCCTCATAAGGAAAGATTCGGTCATCATTGACCGATTATCCAGTGTTGTTGTCGATTGAAAATAAGAACATTTTTTCTCTTAAAACAATGTTTCAAGAAAAAAACTTTCTCAATGCCAGTAACTGCTATTGATCTTTCCAGTACTGATAGGGGTTTTCTTCTTAATTTTTGGTCAGCATTTTGTTTATGTACTTATTTTCTCTTCGTGTTATATGTGCTATCCATTTTAGTTGTTACTGTTGTTGGAAGTCTGCAAGGGATGTGGCTTTTGTTATTTGTTACAGTTTCTTACGGTTGTCTAGCAGCAGACACGAGGTTCGAAGAAGGAAGCTCCTCGCTAAAACCTACATATTTAAGCCGTTTGAAGCCATTTTAACCATCGCTATCATAAGGCAATTTAGACATTTTTAAAAAAGTTTTTCATTATTCATGATGTTCGAACGAAATTCTTGATTTGGTTCGAGATTTTAGGCTAGTGTTTTTAGTTTGTAGCAATTTGCGACGTTGAGCAAACTCCCTCTAGGGCATCCCATTGTATGTTTAAGTTTCTTATCTCCTATACTAACCTTCTTATAACTGCACTTATCAAATTTGCCACTGTTATCAAGTTTTCAACGCAAGGTGATTGTTCTCTTTAAGGAAGAACATTCAGTTTTGGGGATTAAAAAATGCCCAGAAATCTTGCCCACGGATATCATTGGGAACACCACATATAACAATTGTATTTTTGTTATGCTTAAAGCTATTAAATTTCTATTCTTAGCTTTTATTTCAAATAACTCTGACAAAATTACAACAATTAAATAAACTGTACCTGTTTTTGCGGGGCAGCATATATATATATATATATACACACGAGAAAAAATCGCAAGATCGCCAAGACCTACCGCGGTTTCGCACAACGGCTCGTCAGGGCAAAGGCAGACCAAGGACTAATCAAATAAATAGACACCTATCAAAGACTAACCCATCTGGGGAAGGGTGTGTTCGAAGAGAAAAAAAAAAAAAAAAAACAAAGTTCTGGGGTCACATTAAGTTCCGATACACTAAGCAAGAAATTTTGCTTTGTGGATTCTACACTTATTTAGTATTTCTGTTTTAGCGTTAATAAGTTTGTTGGCAGGTTCGAATTTAGCTATTGCTAGCTTCTCCTCGTCACATACCCTACAGAATTTATTGTTTTTGTTATAGTTAGGGCACTTTTTTATTATTTCCCATTTCAGAATGGGGTCCTTTTTAGTTTTGGTTTTTATTTCCCATAGATAACGCTGTGCTATGCTTATACTTCTCGTTTCTAAAAGAAGTTTTATGGTTGTAAAACCTAATTTTAAAATTATCGTGGGTGGATCCTATGTATGTTTTAGGGCTTTTGTCATTTTCGTTAACGTAAACTTTAACTTCATAAACTACGTTTGCCTGATTGCAATTACCTCTAATAGGGCAGTCCTTTTTAATTCTACAATTACACTTATGTTTATTAACGTTATTATTACTAGAGGCATTAACATTATCTTTCAATTTACTTTTGTTGGTATTATTAATTATTTTACCGATATTAGGTAAACAAGAATAGCTCAATTTAATAGTGTTCCTATTAAATATTTTTTTAAGTTTGCTATTTGAATCGAAATGTTTATCTATTAACTTAAAAAACATTTTTCCTATTTTAGATTTGACTTCATTATTGTAGGGGGGTTAAACCATATAATATTTCTTGATCTGTTATTATTGTTTTTTTTAGTGACATTTTGGTCCGAAAATTCTAGCATTTGTTGATGTCCACTTTTTTTTTAGTGCAACTTGATAAATTTTTTTGTATTTATCGAAAACTTCACTATTAGACGAATTGGTGGACAATCTAACAGCTATACCTTTAGGGATACCTTTAAGGATATGTATAGGGTGATTAGACTTTTTATTAACATAATTCGGAGTGTAATTCCTTTTAACGTATGGTGTTATAATTCCGTTATTAAGATTTAATGTTATGTCCAAGTAATTGACAATTTTAATGTTATGTTCTATTTCTATCTCTAGTTTATGAGATTTAAAAAATGTTTGCACTTCTTTTCTCATTTTATCTCCTAATCTAGGTGTACAATTTTCTATTACTATCAATCCATCGTCCCGGTATAAACCGTGGTTATGGAAGTCTATTATTTCGTTAAGTCTATGGAGTAATAGGCACCCTATCAGTTCCGCCACTTCCGCCCCATCATACGCCCCTATTGGGTTATCAAACCCTTGGGCATCGGTCTTTTTTATCCATATCTCGTCATTAAACCATAATAGCGTTTTGCGGCAGTGCCAAATTATTTCTAGTTCCTCTTCTTTTATCTCATTATACTCCTTCGCTAACTCTAATGCTTCTGAAAGTAAATTAGCTGTTATGGATGGGTAGAAATCCTTAATGTCGTATTTTATGAATGTAGATTTTTTATTGGGATTTATAGAATTAAACCATTTGATGCAGTCACCAGTTGATTTCCACTGGTTAATGTTAAGGTACATGCGCATGTTGTTACAGATATTTTGAATGATAATTTTACTTATCCTACCAAGCTCTGTTTTAGTTGGATTTATAAGTCTAAATTCGGGATGGTTTGGAAATGAATTTTTGTGGTCCTTAACCGTAAGGAAACAACTCTTTAATGCTATTTTTTCCACTCTGTTATGTAGATTAAATTTAGCTACCAATGAGGTTGCTTCATTATTTATGCTAGACATAACGTTTGGCGCTATTTTTCTATAATGCCTAATTACCGAGTTTTTTAATTCTTTGTTGAATTGCTCCTTAGGTATAGAATATAAATTCGTAGATTTATCGCTTTTAACATAAATATTACTAGTATTTTTACATGCCTTTAACGTATCCTTTAGCTGCTTTTGAAAAGAGTTTTGTCCTAACTTCCTATATTTAATTTTTCGGATAATGCTAATCAAATCTTTTTCGAAAGCTTCCAATTCTTTAGAATATGGTGGGTGCCTATATGTTTTAAATCCGTAAGTTTTCTCTTCTTCTTTATTGTTTAAGTTATTTAAAAAGAAGAAGGCCCTCCATCTTAATCTGCTAATAAAATGCTCGATTTTATGGAGTAGTTGGTGTTCGTAAAATTGTTTTGTAGGGATTGGGATGTCTTTAAGGGAACAGTCTAAAGCTATTTGCTCCATTACTAATTGGCAAAGAGTGCTCGATGGGTAAATCCAGAGCATAAAATAATAATAAAATCGACTCTGTACGTATCCAAATCTTACACAAGTAATTTTTAAGGACCACGAATAACCGACAGAATCTAACTCCGTTATTGTCCGCCGCTATAAAGCTTTGGACAATGAGGGGGAAAAAAAGAAAACTGCGGAGCACCGACAATACATACAGTACTTCACAGCAAAGAAAAAAAACCCTCTAACGGAACGAACCACAAAGAAAGAAAAGTGCTCGATACAAAACTAACCAAAAAGGATTAACCAAGAGGCAGTGACGTAGAGCAAAAACACACGAGAAAAAATCGCAAGATCGCCAAGACCTACCGCGGTTTCGCACAACGGCTCGTCAGGGCAAAGGCAGACCAAGGACTAATCAAATAAATAGACACCTATCAAAGACTAACCCATTAAAAATTACTTGTGTAAGATTTTAAGATTTGGATACGTACAGAGTCGATTTTATTATATATATATATATATATATATATATATATATATATATATATATATATAGTCATCCTCAAACAGATCTGCTTCGTTGTATCACAGCTCATCAGTACGGTTAACCAGCCGATTGCTTTTTATCCAGGATTGAAACCCGACTGAATTGGCGTCAGTCGTTGATTCTACCTCTGAGCTACGAGCGCTCGGTAGAAGGAGGCAGACTTTTTCGCATGTATATTATCATTATACACGCCCAATAGCTGAGAGTGTTCTAATTCATTGCTGAATGAACGATATATATAGTCATCCGCAGACAGATCTGTTTCGCTGTATCACAGCTCATCAGTACGGTTAGACATCCGATTGCTTTTAGCCGGGATTGAAACCTGACCAAACTGACATCATTTGGTGATTCTACCTCTGAGCTATGGGAGCTCGGTAGAAGAAAGCAGACTTTTAGCGCGTGATATACCATGTAATCATACGCCAGTAACGGAGAGTGTTCTATATTAATTCATGTTTCATTAAATAATATAGACAAGTGTTGTCTGCTTATTTTATGTAATTTTTTTTTTCATATTCTCTGATAAGCTTAATAGCATTATCATTAAATGAAGAAAGAAAATTACAATATTGATACATAATTTTTAATAATCCAATCTAAGCTTTCGGCTTACATAAGCCAGTTTCAAAGATGTCAAATTACATTATATATTATAACCACGGACAAACGATAATGACAAACTGTTTTTTGTTTACGTGGAAAATTTCCAAGCAACAACAAACTCGTGCATATAAGACGCTGGAAGCGAATGCCGCATCACAGCTCATGACGTCACACATGACCAAGTGAGAATGAAAACAAGAAGGAAATTACTGGAAAGTAATGAAACTCACCTGAAGCGAGCTGAATGTATAATGTTCCTCATGCCAATGACATTTCCACCGAGCTTCTCTATGGCATATGACTTCATTGAATGTCTTTTAATGTGTTCCTCTCGAATCTATATTTAAATTGGGGTCGCCAGGAAAGAATGTGCACCATTTCGGAAATATTATGTATGGGAAGCCATTGGATATATATATATATATATATATATATATATATATACGTATGGGTAGAATAATATTCCTTGTCCAAAGAAACATTATTTTTAAAAAAGTGCTCAATACAAAGTAGAGCTAATGATATTTATTCAGAAATTATAACATGGATATGTTACAATATCACTACAAAAGTAGCTATTTTGTTTCGACACTTCTTGTGTCTTGTCAAGTGATGTGGTTATTTTAAATTGAATGGTTTTAAAAGGTCAAAAACAAGCAAGACCCCTTTAATCAGGGAGGCATTATTGTATGTACAATGTTGACCAATCAGAGTAAAGCAACTTCTAATTTGGAGAATATGTGGGCAGACTAAAATTAATCTTGGTGGACATTGGTATTAAAGTTTGATTAAATTGAGATCAGCAATTATTGGTTAACTATTATATCTACTTTATTTTTGTTGCGAAATTTTAATAAAATATTTTTTAGTTTAACAATTTATTAGATTTAGAAAGTTATTCATATTTTAAACGAGGATGAGAAAGAACGCATACATAAATAAACCTACAAACATTTGTTATATATCGCCGTACGACGACAAAACAACAAACACGCATATATAAAAATATAAGGTTATATTTTTATTAATGACGACGAACTGTGTGGAATAGAGAACGGGAGGGTGAGGGCGCATATAGAATGGCCGACGGGAGTGTAGTCTGCCTGTGTTGTCTCTCTCTGCTTCCACCGGCCGCTCTCTGCTACTGGCGAATCCGTGTGACGAGGTCTTTATATAGTCCTCTAGAACCGGGACTTTCCTTCCGGTTTTTTGCCTCGCCCACGCAACGCCCACGTAATTCTAAGAGGCACCTGATCTGTTTGCCTCTGTAGCCATTTCCGCCGCTGTCGGAAATAAGGTCAAAACGACATCCGCTCCGGCTTTGACAGGATGTATTTCACAAACACCTGTCTTGTCGCTTCGCCGCCCCCTTCACCGATGGAAAACACCATCGCTTGCATCACTTCCTCGGGTGGGGCCAGATTGTTATATTACACATTCACACACGGAAAAATAGACGAGTATATTCACAAACACTAGCAAACATACACATATACAGATTAAAATACCCACGAATATATACATACACAAATTACAAAATTTAGCCTTTATCGACTTGTCAGTTTGTCCGTTAACTTTTAAACAGACTAAATTGCTACATATTGGATACAGTCAAGGCGAGTTCATAACGTTACCGGCCTTGGATGAGTGGGGTCGGGATAGACATAATCATATTTCAATGTATGAACATATAAACTGAATTAAATATATACTTACGCAAAAACACAAGCTAAAGTTAAATGCGTATGCATGTGCAAAACGTCATACATATATATGCTAAGCTCCATATCGTTCATATGAAGTTATGACTGTAGGCCCCAGTTGTTTAGCTCGCGTGTGCATGTGTCTCTGCGCACGTCAATGGTTGCACAAGTGTTAATTTATGTCTGTGTTTGTATAAAAGGTGTCAGGGCAACAAATATTCCTCCCTCAGTTCATCCCACCTTCACAAAAATTCATCAATAAACGCATCTCTGAATATATCCAGTATTTTAAATAAAAAATTAAAACAGTTTGTTAAACAATAAAAAAAGCGTGAAACTCAAGACAACATCTATCTATCTATCTATCTATCTATCTATCTATCTATCTATCTATCTATCTATCTATCTATCTATCCTAGTCTTTTCATTATCTATCTATCTATCTATCTATCCTAGTCTTTTCATTATCTATCTATCTATCGATCTATCCTAGTCTTTTCATTATCTATCTATCTATCTATCTATCTATCTATCTATCTATCTATCCTAGTCTTTTCATTATCTATCTATCTATCTATCTATCTATCTATCTATCTATCTATCTATCTATCCTAGTCTTTTCATTATCTATCTATCTATCTATCTATCTATCTATCTATCTATCTATCTATCTATCTATCTATCTATCTATCCTAGTCTTTTCATTATCTATCTATCTATCCTAGTCTTTTCATTATCTATCTATCTATCCTAGTCTTTTCATTATCTATCTATCTATCCTAGTCTTTTCATTATCTATCTATCTATCTATCTATCTATCTATCTATCTATCTATCTATCTATCCTAGTCTTTTCATTATCTATCTATCTATCTATCCTAGTCTTTTCATTATCTATCTATCTATCTATCCTAGTCTTTTCATTATCTATCTATCTATCTATCTATCTATCTATCTATCTATCTATCCTAGTCTTTTCATTATCTATCTATCTATCTATCTATCTATCTATCTATCTATCTATCTATCTATCCTAGTCTTTTCATTATCTATCTATCTATCTATCTATCTATCTATCTATCTATCTATCTATCCTAGTCTTTTCATTATCTATCTATCTATCTATCTATCTATCTATCCTAGTCTTTTTCATTATCTATCTATCTATCTATCTATCTATCTATCTATCTATCCTAGTCTTTTCATTATCTATCTATCTATCTATCTATCTATCTATCTATCTATCTATCCTAGTCTTTTCATTATCTATCTATCTATCCTAGTCTTTTCATTATCTATCTATCTATCTATCTATCCTAGTCTTTTCATTATCTATCTATCTATCGATCTATCCTAGTCTTTTCATTATCTATCTATCTATCGATCTATCCTATCTTTTTCATTATCTATCTATCTATCTATCTATCCTAGTCTTTTCATTATCTATCTATCTATCTATCTATCTATCTATCTATCTATCTATCCTAGTCTTTTCATTATCTATCTATCTATCTATCTATCTATCTATCTATCTATCTATCTATCTATCTATCTATCCTAGTCTTTTCATTATCTATCTATCTATCTATCTATCTATCTATCTATCTATCTATCTATCCTAGTCTTTTCATTATCTATCTATCTATCTATCTATCTATCTATCTATCTATCTATCTATCCTAGTCTTTTCATTATCTATCTATCTATCTATCTATCTATCTATCTATCTATCTATCTATACTAGTCTTTTCATTATCTATCTATCTATCTATCTATCTATCTATCTATCTATCTATCTATACTAGTCTTTTCATTATCTATCTATCTATCTATCCTAGTCTTTTCATTATCTATCTATCTATCTATACTAGTCTTTTCATTATCTATCTATCTATCTATCCTAGTCTTTTCATTATCTATCTATCTATCTATCCCAGTCTTTTCATTATCTATCTATCTATCTATCTATCTATCTATCTATCTATCTATCTATCTATCTATCTATCCTAGGCTTTTCATTATCTATCTATCTATCCCAGGCTTTTCTTATTATCTATCTAGCTATCTATCTATCTATCTATCTATCTATCTATCTATCTATCTATCCCAGGCTTTTCATTATCTATCTATCTATCCCAGGCTTTTCATTATCTATCTATCTATCTATCTATCTATCTATCTATCTATCCCAGGCTTTTCATTATCTATCTATCTATCCCAGGTTTTTCATTATCTATCTATCTATCTATCTATCTATCTATCTATCTATCTATCTATCTATCTATCTATCTATCTATCTCAGTTTTATCGTATCTAAATTTATTCAGGTTTGATTGAATGTATTCACATTTATCTGGCTAACGACTTGTCTTTCTGTTTTTAATCTCTGCATTTTTCAACCTTTTATTTTTCACACTTCAGAGCCGCTATTGAAGAATAACTAGAACTGTGCGACATACTTTTGAGGACATGAAATTTTCATTTAGCATTCCCAAAGAAGATTAGCGGTTCAGGTTTTATTTCAAAGGATTTAGGAAAAATCTACTAGGATAGGCCGATAATGATCGATCTAAATCCGTTCAGGTAGACAAAAGGGAAAGTATTATCTTCTTAAAGATTAAGGAATTTCGCATCTAGTTTAAAATATCAAAAGACAATGTCTCACCTTAAATATGGAAGCCTGACATCTCTAGCTTTTTAAAAAGAAAGATTTTTCAAATATAAAATTTTAGGGAGGCCGATACTGACTTCTTAAAGATTAAGGAATTTCTTTGTTAACATATTCGCGACGTTTCGACCGTTGTATACTCCAGCCTTCTTTAAGTGCCTGGAATTTCAAACCGAACCCTTTATTTCATCCATCGAGATAGATTGTTCTATTTCCACGTGCCATGCCTCTTCAGTTTCAGTTAATTCTCTTTACTAACTCAACTGTCCGAGTTTTTGTTCACCTCTGCTGTGGCCAGGTATTGAACTCGAAACTCTTTGGGTCAAGTCACTTTTGGGTTAGCTCAACCAACACTTCCATGCACTGGGCCAAATTAAATAATACTGCAATTCCAGAAAATAAAATAAAATTCCAAAGCCTAGCGCCATTGTAAGCCACAATGACAAACTTATTTGTCGACTAGTTACGTAGCGGTTGAGTTAGAATGAATCGCATCGATGGACGTCATGACTTGTCGTGGGGTACAAAAGGTGTGCGGGGTTGGGTTCTACAATTGATGTTCTCGTGGGTACCAAATTGTTACAGAATGTAACAACCAAGGCCAGAATAAACAGCGATTGTGACCGGGGTGCCTCGTGGGCGGGGCATTCTGACACTGATAGATTGCCTTTGTCTGGGTTTTGAATGAGTCATTCAGTTAAGTGCCATACCTGATACACGCTTGGGCGACCATTTCTTGAAAGTGAAATAACTGACCGGATAGATTTTCCCGCAGTAGGCTGCCATTACTTTCTGCGGTAGACTGGTTGCCGACTAAAGCTATAGAATCCAATCTGTTCTACTATTTAGCCTATAGCTTGAAGGAGTAGCGACGGATTCATACCTTTCCCAAGAGTATTTGCACGTATGTGAACGCAATGGATTCAACTGGAATTCAAACTCGGCTCTCCGAATTCTCGTTTCGAATTGATATCCACTTCATCACAAAACTTCACGAATTTAGTAGAGGGTTTCAAGAATCCTGAAGTCTCGATATGTCTCCCACAACCAGGTTTGCGACCGGCTAAGACCACCCGCGGAGGGATGTTGAGCCAACGTGTGACATGCATTCCTGTGACATCACTCCTCCTACTGCCTGTTAGAATCCAAGCTACCACTCTTAATAAAACATATACCAAAAAAGTAATGACCACCTTTCGTTGATAACGTTTTATGGAGTAGCGGGTCGACCTAGAGATAACTCAACGCAATACAGATAATCTTCAACAAATCTCAGTTTTCGCTTCCCTAGCAACTGGTTTCGAATGCATAGCCATCAACGGCGTCTCCTTCAAAATGAACATGGCGGATTATCGGAGAAAAATACTACATAGTGTTAGCAGAATTTATATTTTTAAATTTTTTAAAAATTCATCATCATCATCCACATCATCCCTAACACCACCACCAATCCCATAACCAGGTGTGGTCTCTCTCTCTCTCTCTCTCTCTCTGCCTCTTCCCCCCTCTCTCTCTCTCTCTATAAAACACTATATAAGCTTCACGATTTTTATCCATAAGGTTCAATGTGTTATAATTATTTAACAAGAAAATATCTCAAATCGATGTTAAAAATTGCTGCAAAACATTCTGATTTCTTTAAGATGAAATGATCTATTATGACATGTCTCTAATTTGTATTTAGATATATCTGTATTTATTTTCAATGTTTCTAGTTGAATTGTTCACCTATATTGCATATGATCCATCATTGTACATAGGCTGCAATGATCTATTATGACAGGTCTCTAATTTCTATTTAGATATATCTGTATTTATTTTCAATGTTTCTAGTTGAATTGTTCACCTCTATTGCATATGATCCATTATTGTACATAGGCTGCAATGATCTATTATGACAGGTCTCTAATTTCTATTTAGATATATCTGTATTTATTTTCAATGTTTCTAGTTGAATTGTTCACCTATATTGCATATGATCCATTATTGTACATAGGCTGCAATGATCTATTATGACAGGTCTCTAATTTCTATTTAGATATATCTGTATTTATTTTCAATGTTTCTAGTTGAATTGTTCACCTATATTGCATATGATCCATTATTGCACATAGGCTGGAATGATCTATTATGACAGGTCTCTAATTTCTATGTAGATATATCTTTATTTATTTTCAATGTTTCTAGTTGAATTGTTCACCTCTATTGCATATGATCCATTATTGTACATAGGCTGGAATGATCTATTATGACAGGTCTCTAATTTCTATTTAGATATATCTGTATTTATTTTCAATGTTTCTAGTTGAATTGTTCACCTATATTGCATATGATCCATTATTGCACATAGGCTGGAATGATCTATTATGACAGGTCTCTAATTTCTATGTAGATATATCTGTATTTATTTTCAATGTTTCTAGTTGAATTGTTCACCTCTATTGCATATGATCCATTATTGTACATAGGCTGGAATGATCTATTATGACAGGTCTCTAATTTCTATTTAGATATATCTGTATTTATTTTCAATGTTTCTAGTTGAATTGTTCACCTCTATTGCATATGATCCATTATTGTACATAGGCTGGAATGATCTATTATGACAGGTCTCTAATTTCTATGTAGATATATCTGTATTTATTTTCAATGTTTCTAGCTGAATTGTTCACCTCTATTGCATATGATCCATTGTTGTACATAGGCTGGAATGATCTATTATGACAGGTCTCTAATTTCTATATCTGTATTTATTTTCAATGTTTCTAGTTGAATTGTTCACCTCTATTGCATATGATCCATTATTGTACATAGGCTGCAATGATCTATTACGACAGGTCTCTAATTTCTATTTAGATATATCTTTATTTATTTTCAATGTTTCTAGTTGAATTGTTCACCTATATTGCATATGATCCATTATTGTACATAGGCTGGAATGATCTATTATGACATGTCTCTAATTTCTATTTAGATATATCTGTATTTATTTTCAATGTTTCTAGCTGAATTGTTCACCTATATTGCATATGATCCATTATTGTACATAGGCTGGAATGATCTATTATGACAGGTCTCTAATTTCTATTTAGATATATCTGTATTTATTTTCAATGTTTCTAGTTGAATTGTTCACCTCTATTGCATATGATCCATTATTGTACATAGGCTGGAATGATCTATTATGACATCTCTCTAATTTCTATTTGGATATATCTGTATTTATTTTCAATGTTTCTAGCTGAATTGTTCACCTATATTGCATATGATCCATTATTCTACATAGGCTGGAATGATCTATTATGACATCTCTCTAATTTCTATTTAGATATATCTGTATTTATTCTCAATGTTTCTAGCTGAATTGTTCACCTATATTGCATATGATCCATTATTGTACATAGGCTGGAATGATCTATTATGACATCTCTCTAATTTCTATTTAGATATATCTGTATTTATTTTCAATGTTTCTAGTTGAATTGTTCACCTCTATTGCATATGATCCATTATTGTACATAGGCTGGAATGATCTATTATGACATCTCTCTAATTTCTATTTGGATATATCTGTATTTATTTTCAATGTTTCTAGCTGAATTGTTCACCTATATTGCATATGATCCATTATTCTACATAGGCTGGAATGATCTATTATGACATCTCTCTAATTTCTATTTAGATATATCTGTATTTATTCTCAATGTTTCTAGCTGAATTGTTCACCTATATTGCATATGATCCATTATTGTACATAGGCTGGAATGATCTATTATGACAGGTCTCTAATTTCTATTTAGATATATCTGTATTTATTTTCAATGTTTCTAGTTGAATTGTTCACCTCTATTGCATATGATCCATTATTGTACATAGGCTGGAATGATCTATTATGACATCTCTCTAATTTCTATTTAGATATATCTGTATTTATTTTCAATGTTTCTAGCTGAATTGTTCACCTATATTGCATATGATCCATTATTCTACATAGGCTGGAATGATCTATTATGACATCTCTCTAATTTCTATTTAGATATATCTGTATTTATTTTCAATGTTTCTAGCTGAATTGTTCACCTATATTGCATATGATCCATTATTGTACATAGGCTGGAATGATCTATTATGACAGGTCTCTAATTTCTATTTAGATATATCTGTATTTATTTTCAATGTTTCTAGTTGAATTGTTCACCTCTATTGCATATGATCCATTATTGTACATAGGCTGGAATGATCTATTATGACATTTCTCTAATTTCTATTTAGATATATCTGTATTTATTTTCAATGTTTCTAGTTGAATTGTTCACCTATATTGCATATGATCCATTATTCTACATAGGCTGGAATGATCTATTATGACATCTCTCTAATTTCTATTTAGATATATCTGTATTTATTTTCAATGTTTCTAGCTGAATTGTTCACCTATATTGCATATGATCCATTATTGTACATAGGCTGGAATGATCTATTATGACAGGTCTCTAATTTCTATTTAGATATATCTGTATTTATTTTCAATGTTTCTAGTTGAATTGTTCACCTCTATTGCATATGATCCATTATTGTACATAGGCTGCAATGATCTATTACGACAGGTCTCTAATTTCTATTTAGATATATCTGTATTTATTTTCAATGTTTCTAGTTGAATTGTTCACCTATATTGCATATGATCCATTATTCTACATAGGCTGGAATGATCTATTATGACATCTCTCTAATTTCTATTTAGATATATCTGTATTTATTTTCAATGTTTCTAGCTGAATTGTTCACCTCTATTGCATATGATCCATTATTGTACATAGGCTGCAATGATCTATTATGACATGTCTCTAATTTCTATTTAGATATATCTGTATTTATTTTCAATGTTTCTAGCTGAATTGTTCACCTCTATTGCATATGATCCATTATTGCACATAATTAGTTTAGAATAACATTTGTATTATATGAATGCTACCTTATGAAAATTGGGACGTAGTAGAGTGGTGGGGGTCACATATCATAGATTCAAGAGAGGACACATTGTTGACTTATTTATGATGGAATGATTTATTATGACATTATTTTGTTCTCAAATACGTGAAGCACCTTGGATATACGCTGAGAAATGGCATTGGGTTGTTTGAAAAAGAAATGAGTGATTTTTTAGAATAAACCTGTAGCAGTGATTGGTTAGTGGTACCACAAATTAACATATTCGTATGAGTAGACGTTATGTGTAAGCGTTCTACGTAAGGTACAGTCAGTGGTACTTGGACTGTCGAACCAATAATGATTTCATACATCGGCAATCCATACTTTGAATATCATAACAAAACCTTGTTCTGTCATTCATTTGCTCAAATTCGTAAATCTAGGATTGATCCCCCACTTTATATCCACATTATAATTTTTTATTTGTTTATCAAATTCTGATTAGGTATGAATTCACCTCTTCTCAATTCTAGTTAGTTGTTTATAGCACTTCTATGTGCCGTGTCCCTTCAGGACGTAGGCGATCATGGCCTTCCACAACTTCCTATTCCTTGAAGCACTTCACACCCATTTTCTCGTTACCCCTCCCAAACCCTGCTCTGCCATCCATTTGCCCAAGCCCATAAATCTAGAATATAAATGTATAGAAACTAGCAAGGGAACAAAGAGAGGGATCAGTTTATATATTGATTATAATATAGAATTGATCTCCCACTTTATATCCACATTATATTTTTGTTTTTGTTTATCAAATTCTGATTAGGTATGAATTCACCTCTTCTCAATTCTAGTTATTTATAACACTTCTTCTTCTATGTGCCGTGTCCCTTCAGGACGTAGGCGATCATGGCCTTCCACATCTTCCTATTCCTTGTAGCTCTTCACACCCTTTTTCTCGTTGCCCCTCCCAAACCCAGCTCTGCCATCTATTTGCTCAAGCCCATAAATGTAGAACATAAATGTATAGAAACTAGCATGGTCACAAAATGAGGGATCAGATTATATATGGATTATAATATAGAATAGATCCCCCACTTTATATTCAAATTATAATTTCTTATTTATTTATCAAACTCTCATTCGGTATGAATCCACCTCTTCTCAATTCTAATTAGTTATTTATAACTCTTCTTCTATGTGCCGTGTCTTTTCAGGACGTGGGCGATCATGGCCTTCCACATCTTCCTACCCCTAGCACGTTTTCTCCTGTTGCTTCACCCAAACCCTGCTCTGTCGTCCACTTGCTCAAGCCCGTCAAGTATGTTACGCGTTGCTATCACCTGTCTATCTTTCCCTTTATCTGACTTGTGAGTATCAGATTCTCCAAGTCCTCCTTTCGTATTACATATCCCAGGAACTCTAACTGTCTTTCTTTTCCTGACATTAGGGTTAGGGCTAGGGTTAACCCTAACCCTGCCAATTTCCTTTCCGTTTCCATCCTCTCTAAAACCTCGTCGTTGCTCACATGTTTAAACATGATATCCTCAGCATCTTTCTGTAAAGCCACATTTCGCTTGCTTCAAGTCTCTCGGCTGACCTGTTCAACATTATACCACCACCTGTAAATTTGTTGATTATCATTTTTTACGTTTTTCTGTGTATTCTTAAGTTTCCGATTTTCAAAAAACATTTGGAAAAAATTTAATATTTAAAGATTTTCATGGGGTGCTCAGTTTCTCACACAACGTTATAGTAAATCGATCCTTCATTTTGGAAATACTCGCTTCGAGTTGTTGTCCTTTTTTCCGAAACTTGTAGGAAATTAAAGAAAAAAATCTTTCCAGAAATATGTTTTCATTCATTATTTTTTTTAGAATAGGATTTATTTTAAAGATTCTCTGTCAGTTTTTTTTAAATGTTTTTCATGTCATATTTTTCATTCCAATTTTTTTTACAACAGGAATTTTTTTTAAAGAAACTGTCTAAAACTTTTTTTAATGTTTCAAATAACTTATTTTTCATTGGTATGAAGTAGGGATAATTAAAAATTTTCCATGGGTTTGTCGATCTTCAAATTGTAAGCTCCTCTATACATAGTCTCAACGACATCAAAGCGAACCCAACGCGAGTTTTTCCAAAATGGAGGATCGATTTGCTATAAGGTTGTATGAGAACTGAGCACCCCCTAAAAATCTTAAATAATGAATTTTTTCAAAATTTCTTTGATAATCGGAAAGTTTAGGATCAAATCGATAATATTGCACTGAAAAAAGTTAAAAAAAATGATAATCAACAAATTTACAGGTGGTGGTAATGTTTAGGTCCGCCTGTCTCTCATTCATCATTAAGGAGATTCTTCAGCATTCTCTGCCATATTGAAGAACAGACATTACATTAAAAATCCAGTACTTTTTTCTTTGTTTCTAGCAAAGTTTTCCTGTCTCTTAATATTCTACTCAGCTTCTGAAATGCATCCTTGCCTATTCGCCTTCGAATCACACTGTCGCACTTTCCGTCTTTGTTAGAACACTTCTCGGGTTATAATTTCGGTACCTGCTTGATTTTGGTATCCCCAACCTGCAGTTGGCATTTTGGGCTCCTCTTTTTACTGATGACCATGCATCCAGTTTTATTGTAGTTTATTTGTAGTCCTTTCTTTCCGCTTTCTTCACTTACCTTCTGTATGAAATTTTGTAGTTTCCTTTCCATGTTTGCTATCACCAGGGCCGTAGCTGATGCTAAAAAATCACCGAGCACAGAGAAAATTGCCCGGATTTATTAATTGACAATGTGATGACGTCATCAGTGTCATCCGTTTCCAGAAACTATGACTTTTGCGGATTTTTTCGGCTATTCCAATGGAAATTCGACACAGAAGGTGAACGAAAGCAGGAAATCGGGTTCGGACTTTCTGAGTATAACCAGTCTTTTCTCCCAAAATTAATAAATAAACAGATTTTTACTACGTTCATTCGGATGTTTTCTTCGTTTTTCTTTCTTTCTTTCTTTCTTTCTTTCTTTCTTCGTGAATTGTTTAGTTTGATTTCTGACGAAGACATTTTTCCTTGCTCGGATTTTCATTATGATTGCACGTATCGGCCCGGACCCGTGCCCAGTGTGCCCGGTAGTCAGATACGGCCATGGCTATCAGCAGTGTATCATCTGTGTATATATTGTTCAGATTGTGACTCTGATGATAAATCCTGACATGACTCCTAAGGCTCTCGAAATAGTTTCGCTGTACAAGTTGAATAGATCCGGTGAGAAGACATAACCTTGCCTTACACCCCTTTCTATCTTTCTTTATCTACTGAACTCGTTTCCTGTCCGAAAGCAGGTAGTTTGCTGCCAGTAGACGTTCTTGATTACTTTAATGTCTTTCCAAAATATGTCTAGGTTGATGAGCATTAATAATATTTCCACGAAAATATGTTACTTATGACTAAAGGTTTTGTTTTTTTTTGCTAATTTTATATCACCCTCTTTAAGAATTTAACTTCAAACATTACCTAACCCTCAGCAGTCAGTCAGTTTAAGTGCCATACGTGATACACGCTTGGGTGATCATGTCTCGAAAAAGACATGACTGACTGGGCAGAAGATTATCCCGCAGTAGGTTGCCATTGCTTTCTGCGGTAGACTGGTTGCCGACTAAGGCTATAGAACCCAATCTGTCCTGCTATTTAACCCATAACTGGAAGGAAGAGACGGATTAATACCTTTCCCAAGGGTATTTGTGCGTAAGTGAATACAATGGATTCAGCTGGAATTCGAACTCGGCTCGCCGGTTTCTCGTTCCGAGCCGATATCCACTTCCTCATCATGAACATGAAAAAGGAAAAGATGCTTTTACGGTTTTTGGAGTGCAGGGTTGATCATCATGCTTCTCAAATGTGGGACCGCTTCGAAACACGAGGGACTGTAATTCGATCGATCATTCTGAATCATTCATTCAAAATCCCCCCCCCCCCCCCCGAATCACATTCACTCGGGAAATTCTATCTACAGTACTTTCTCGAATATCACTACCTCGACAGTAACATTTTTTGACTAACGAGACAATTCATTCTCTGGCTTTGAAATTGACATGGCCTTGAATTCGAAATGATAAAAACATTACGCACGGTAAAACTTAAAGGGTAGTGTCTTTTTATTGAGAGGAAAAATACATCTACTTTGACCCGGCTTCGATTGTTAGCGGCAAAAAAACAAACAAACAAACAAAAAAAAAAACGAAAAAAAGAAAAAAGTGGGTTCAGCCGGAAACAGACTAGCTTCCGTCTGGTTCATTTTTAAATAAAAAAAATGAACTTTAGACGAAAGCTTGCAAAAGACGTTTGAAGATGTAAATTGACGATAAGTTAAAAATAAATTTATTTCGGAAACTTTACTTTTCTCTTCATTCTTTTTCAATAATTTTGCTATTTTATTGTAAAGTGTGAATTTTCATTATCCCAGCACATTTTTTTTTACCCCTGCCCCAAGCTGTTCGGATAACCAACGAAGTATTGTCGCACAATTTTTATCACTCTGAAGAAAGATATCAAATATTATTCTATTTTCATAATATTTTTAATTCCAAAAATACAGAATTTGTTCATTAAACACAACTTTCCAGATTAAATTAAAAGATTCAAAGTTTATAAAAAACAAACAAACAAACAGTTATTTTGGAGGTGAAAGAAAAGAATACTTATTTTTTTTACAAGGTCGGGGGCAAAAGTTGGTATACAGTAATTTAATATGTTATTATTAATTTATTATAATCAATCAATGATATAAAGAAAAAAATTACATCGACTTGTGTGAATTGGGGAGGGTGGTAAAAAGACAACCCTTACTAACGAGGTGCTACAAAGGATAGGAGGAATCTGTGGAGAGCCGTGATCGCTCACGACTCGAAGGGATAGAGACGTAGAAAAAGGAGTCAATTTTGTTAATTATTGTAAAAGGGCAATGGCTGAAAAAAGGCTATGTTTCCTTTTCTTTTAAAAAATGATTCAAACAAAATACTATATGACGTCATAACTGAACAAAAGTGTATTGAGAACTTTTATGCAATATACAAAATATTTTTTCTTTTTGCTGAAAACAAATTACACATGACTTAAATGAATTTTTACTTACATATGGTCGCCCGTTTCAGAAATGTACAGCTATTTACAAAACTAGGATAGTATTTGAGAGAACACGCACTCACTCACTTCAGTGACAGTGGGGGGTCATTACAATTGTTTCGCGGCTATGACACTCTAATCTATTTTTTGGTTGAGGTGGATGCGTGAATGACGGTGTTGACAGGGTAGGCTATTGTCAATGACCATAGTAGGGGTTTCTTATCAGTATCAACCCAGGTTTGTTCATAATCAATCTTTCTAAGTTGATACCTGTCGATCATGAATCAATGGGCTCAGAACAATAAGTACTCACTTTTATCTATCTATCTATCTATCTATCCCAGTCCCTGTTCATATCTATCTATCTATCCCAGTCTGTTCATATCTATCTATCTATCCCAGTCTGTTCATATCTATCTATCTATCCCAGTCTGTTCATATCTATCTATCTATCCCAGTCTGTTCATATCTATCTATCTATCCCAGTCTGTTCATATCTATCTATCTATCCCAGTCTGTTCATATCTATCTATCTATCCCAGTCTGTTCATATCTATCTATCTATCCCAGTCTGTTCATATCTATCTATCTATCCCAGTCTGTTCATATCTATCTATCTATCCCAGTCTGTTCATATCTATCTATCTATCCCAGTCTGTTCATATCTATCTATCTATCCCAGTCTGTTCATATCTATCTATCTATCCCAGTCTGTTCATATCTATCTATCTATCCCAGTCTGTTCATATCTATCTATCTATCCCAGTCTGTTCATATCTATCTATCTATCCCAGTCTGTTCATATCTATCTATCTATCCCAGTCTGTTCTATCTATCTATCTATCTATCTATCTATCTATCCCAGTCTGTTCATATCTATCTATCTATCCCAGTCTGTTCATATCTATCTATCTATCCCAGTCTGTTCATATCTATCTATCTATCTATCTATCTATCTATCTATCTATCTATCTATCTATCTACTAGCAGTATAGCCCTGAGTTGCTCGGGTCTAATGAAAGCTTTAAAACTAATCCATGGTCCTGGAGCTCACACTCTTTGGACGTTGGCACGAAAAATTAAAAAGCAATAGTTGTTTCCAGTTAAAGCGAAACCGTAGATGGAAAAAAAATGATGGATGTACGTAAAATTTTGATTTCCTGGTATCGATATCAAATACTTTTTTTCGTCGTAAACTGAATTTTGAAGGTTAAATAAGTCCTCTGAGTAAATGGTATCATGGCTGAGACTAAGAACTACAATTATACCTACTTAGAGCCAAACCCGAAGCAAAAACTAAAATAAGAGGGCTGAAAACTGATTTTGATCATACCCGGTAGAATATCGGGGTATCGATTTCCAATATCGGGGTCAAATAAGTCATCCAATGATAGAACTGCAACCTTAAAACTTCTGAATATCGTTTCTTATGTCTTTGTCTATGAGTGTATCAAAACCTAGCTAAGAACACTCGCAGACGCTTATAGTACAACTGTGTAAATTTTCAAGAAAATCGGTTCAGTTGTTTCGGAGTCTATAGGTAACGGACACACACACACACACACACACACACACACACACACACAAAGTTCCATTTATAAATAAGTTTAGATTTAGATCTATCTATCTATCTATCTATCTATCTCAGTATGCTATCTATCTATCTATCTATCTATCTATCTATCTATCAAAACTCGGGTATAAATTTTAAATGAATTATATCTGTGATGAATAAACTAAATAAAATATATATATATAAGTTTATAATGAGAGAATCCGTTCTAGTGAAGGGAAGTTGTGTATTGTTGCAGATTAACGGAATTTGGCCT
Source organism: Ascarosepion bandense (assembly GCA_037127315.1). Lineage (NCBI taxonomy): Eukaryota > Metazoa > Mollusca > Cephalopoda > Sepiida > Sepiidae > Ascarosepion > Ascarosepion bandense. The sequence goes on along the minus strand of JBBBDQ010000923.1, from coordinate 1,401,592 downwards.
TGTTGTAGATAACCCACTATAAGTCATAAATTGATTATAAATCAAGAAAGGCAAATTGAGTTGAAAAATAACATTTTATATATACACATATCAATTAAGGTTTTTACAATTAAAGTAATCCTTTACATATGGGTTCAACGGACGTTAAAATGTTCATGACAATAAAATGCTGAAAAGAGAATTAATACTTAGGTATGTGTTGTAAGTAAGGAATGTCTGATGTATTCGCTACTTATGTCAGTAAGTAGTTTTGAGACAGCGAAAGATAAGAGGAGAAGAAAGAGAGGCTAGGATAGTAAGCCACTTGACTTAGGTCAAGGGGATACCGATTACACTCCTCTCTCTCGAGTAAGTTCGTGTGTGTCGGTCTGTCTGTCGATGCTTTCTGTGTCGGCTTTTTATTTCGACTTTTTGGATCGCAGGTGATCATTTGGGAATTCATATCTGTATTTGATTCTGGACTTCCCATTGGCCGATAAATAAAATTCGCGTAGGCTCGCGAACTGGAAATTTAATATTTAATTAATTTTTAGTTTTCAACCGGAACATCTGCGCGAACCCGGATGCACACCGTCGAGTTGTGGTCATTTGCTTTTTGGTTGTGAGGGTGCAAACATCCGGTCCCTCGCTATGGTCGGTCGGTAACATCACAACCTCTTTGTACCTGTCTTAGTTTCCGTGGGAATAAGTAGGTGAAATTACTTTTCGAACGTCCCTCGTATATGCAGGAAAGGTAAAACATGTCTTATGTTTATATATAAGCAAATAGACTAAGTGGATTTTGTTTCAAGGACCGATGGAAACCGTCCATGATAGAATTTTCTATCAATGGTGCGAACTGGGATGTTGTTGCCCGGGATCGAGTTGGGTGGGTAGCTGCTTCTTTTCTTTTCGTGGTGTCAAGGAGCTATGAGAAAAACAGAGTCCAGCGTTTCGTAGCGGCTAGACAAATATCCCACGGTGGTTGACTCCATAGTATTCTACTATAGTGGTCGCTGTCAAAAAGCGTACCGATCGCGCATTGCTTGTTTTAGTCATGAGCGGCGTTGTGTCTTCCGTTGCTGATTGTCGCCATCGATGACAAAGAACATCTAAACTAAAACATTGATGAAAGTCCATATAAAGCATGAAAGATAGATACGAAGTGGGGACCTGTTCCATTGCCTGCATGTTCTCCCGACTTCAATCTCCTGAATTTTTATCTGTGGGGCCACGTAAAACAATGCGGCGGGCATTAATAATACAGAGACGCTTCATCAACGTGTCATCGGGGAGGGGGCTGTGAAACTATTCGACATCGTGTGGGAGTTATTGAAAAGATCCGCCAGTCATTGATCCGACGGGTGAATGCGCGTAAAGACATTTTGAACATTTGTTATGAGTTGCTGTGTTGAGTTACAACGATGGTCTTTTAAACAAATGTTTTTCTTTTCTTTTCTTTCTTTATATATATATATATATATATTACCTTGTTTTGGTGTCATGAACCTACACCCAAAATTTGTAAAAGTATTTTGGAATTATATTTTGGATTGTACTTTTACCAGCGTCTACCGTAAATTTCGAGCTTTATAATTAAAAAACGAAATATTTGCGGATATATGATTATATGGACTTTTGTCCTTGTTTTGGTAAGAGAAACACGCCCCAAAAGTTTGTAAAAGTATTTTTGATACTTTCTGTATATATAAGAAGACGAGCAGTATAGCTCGGCGTTGCTCGGGTGTAATGAAAGCTTTAAAACTAATCCATGGTCCTGGAGCTCAGACTCTTTGGACGTTGGCACGGAAGATTAAAAAGCAATAGTTGTTGCCAGTTAAAGCGAAACCGTAGACTGTAAGAAAAATGCATGGATGTAAGTCAAATTTTGATTTCCTGGTATCGATATCAAATAAGTTTTTTTCGCCGGAAACTGAATTTTGAAAGCTAAATAAGTCCTCTGAGTAAATGGTATCATGGCTGAGACTAAGAACTACAATTATACCTACTTAGAGCCAAACCCGAAGCAAAAACTAAAAGGGATGAAAAAAATACAGACATACAGGCAGATACACACACAAACACCTTGCCTTTTATATATATATATATATATATATATATATATATATTATCAATTTTCTGCACTATTGTAAGAACTGCAACATTGAAACTTCTGAATATCGTTTCTTATGTCTTTGTCTATGAGTGTATCAAATTTGATTAAAATCGGACCACTCCTTCTATAACCCGATCTTTTCGATTATCGATTTTCAATATTTATCGGGGAGTACCTTGACACAAAACCTAGCTAAGAACACTCACAGACGCTTATAGTACAACTGTGTAAACTTTCAAGAAAATCGGTTCAGCCGTTTCGGAGTCTATAGGTAACGGACGCATACACACAAACATATACACACACAGACAAAGTTCCATTTATAAATAAGTTTAGATACATAGATAATTCAGTACTCTGAGGATAGGTTAATACCTGTCGCGTCAGTCTACACGACATTCTTACTTAGTTATCTCAATAGATTTCAAGTCCAAGCTTCAACCAGGCTTTAATTCGAAACCTTAACCAGACCTCTTCGCCGTTGCCAGCTCTCCGTTGATATCTAAGAATCCGTGAAGTGTTCTCCACCCAACTCGCCGCAAATTCAGACCACCCGCAATCACCACTGCCAACTTCTGCCCAATTCACTCACAATTCACTCATAGGTTCAACTGACGACTTTAGCCACTCTCGAAACCTGAACACATTTAAAATCACATTATCCGGGTGAACAAAACTATATTTACCGACAATTGTTTTCACCTTTGATCTTTATCGAAAACAAATTCTTAGGTATCTTGGTTGCGACACTTTTTCAATAACGGTGTTCGGCTCTCTGTAGCTATACTTAGTTTTCACACTTTAAGAATATATATTTAAGTATCGGTGAAAGTAACTCCGAAAACCATGCATAAAGACAATCACTGTTTAATAATCAAAGAGAATTTGGGGCAGAGTTGTGCAATAGGCCCCACGACCAGATTTTTTTTCAATTTGACCCAGTGGATCGTTGGTTCGTTCCAGTGACTTGACCCAAAGAGTTGTGAGTTCAATACCTGGCTACAGCAGTGGTGAACAAATAACTTAGAGAGTTGAGTTAAAGCGTTGTTTAGTTCCAGTGATTTGACCCAAAAAGTTGTGAGTTCAATACTTGGCTACGGCAGTGGTGAACAAATAACTTAAAGAGTTGAGTTAAAGCGTTCATTAGTTCCAGATTTGGCGTGAGCATCAAAAAGTCTCGCTGTGTCGATTTTTTTTCATTGGCCATCTTATTTTATTTTCCGGCGTTCAGTTTATTTTAAAAATAAAGGTTATAAGTTCTGCTCTTGCAAAATTTGGTGTTTTGGGTCGGGTTCAGTATTTTTTAATTTTTTATTTGAGAGTTGGCTTCTCCTGGATGCGCGTTGTGGTGTGGTGGATATCGGCTCAGAACGAGAAATCGGGGATCTGAGTTCGAATTCCAGTAGAATTTCATGCATTCACTTACGCGCAAATACCCTTGGGAAAGGTATTAATTCGTCTCTTCTCTCCAGTTATGGGTTAAATAACAGGACAGATTGGGTTCTATAGCCTTGGCTGGCAACCAGTCTACCACAGAAAGTAATGGCAACCTACTGCGGGATAATCTTCTGTCCACTCAGTCATGTCTCTTTTGAGACATGATCACCCAAAGCGTGTATCACGTATGGCACTTAACTGAGTGACTGTATATAATAGTTGAAAACATGACTAAAGCTTCTGCTGGGCATAAAGTGGGGGATCAGTTTTATGTTATTATGAAGTAATAAACTGATCCCCCACTTATTACTACTTAATAATATAATACATCTTTTCCCACTCTAGCTATGAATCAAATAATAGGACAGATTGGTTTCTATAGCCTTGGATGGCAGCCAATCTACTAGAAAGTTATGCAAACCTAGTGCGGGATAATCTTCTTTCCAGTCAGTCATGTCTGTTTCGAGACATGATCGCCCAAGCGTGTATCACGTATGGCACTTAACTGACTGACTGACTTCTCCTAGACTGAGAGACAAATATAGAAAGAGGAGTTTAAAGAAAGATAGAGACAAAAGATTTTAAAATAAAGAACAAATGCCTTATTTTAATTTGAATTCTTTTTATTTTTGTTTATATATTTTACTTTTGCTGGGACTCTCTACAAAATAAAATAATATACTTAATTAAATTTTATTAAAACTAATTTTTTAAAAATTGATTAAGTTCTTGGTTTTACTTTTTTCTTTATTTTACGATTCAAAGCAGATTTTCCCTAACTGGGGATCATGTTTGACAAGAAAAAAAAAGAATCATTTACGACAATTTACCAATCGCACATTTTGTGAGTCCAGATAAAAAATTGCAATAATATTATATTTCTCGCCTGAGTCTATCTTGCACATATACAAATCAACCATCCGCACATGCATTAAATACTATTTTCATATCTGGTCGGGCGCTCCTGTTATTCATTTTGGGGTCCTCGACAGGAGCCAGATGAGAATCTGCAATATAATCAATCACAACCTGGCAGCTCGACTCCGACCACTTTCTTCCTTCTGTCTCTTCTACAAATATTTTCCCAGTTTTGCTCCGACGAGCTTAACTCCCTGGAGCCCACTCTACATGAATTTACTCGAGCAACAAGACTGGCAACAAGGTACCACACCTTTACAGTAAAAACAACCAAATGTATCTGTCACTTCTACTCTATTAGCTGCTTTTCTCACACTTCCTACCCGTGGAACTTCTTTCCGTATACTTGCATCCCTAATAGCTACAATCTCGAAAAGTTTAAATGCAATATCAATTGCCATTTCTAATCTCCCTGACTCCCATTCTTCATATCCTTTCTCCAACACCCCCTGTATCTTGTTCTTCTCCCTTTTCATTCTACTCTCACGTCACTCTCTTGCCCGTTCTATGACACCCTCTGTATCTTGTTCGTCTCTTTTTTCACTCTACTCTCACGTAAGTCTCTTTCCCATTCTCTGACACCCCCTCTATCTTGTTCTTCCTTTTCACTCTACTCTCACGTAACTCTCTTGTCCGTTCTATGACACCCCCTGTATCTTGTTCTTCTCCCTTTTCACTCTACTCTCACGTAACTCTCTTGCCCGTTCTATGACACCCCCTGTAACTTGTTCGTCTCTTTTTTCATTCTACTCTCACGTAAGTCTCTTTCCCATTCTCTGACACCCCCTCTATCTTGTTCTTCCTTTTCACTCTACTCTCACGTAACTCTCTTTCCCATTCACTGACACCCCCTGTATCTTGTTCTCCCTTTTCACTCTACTCTCACGTAACTCTCATGCCTGTTCTATGACACCCCCTGTATCTTGTTCGACTCTATTTTCACTCTACTCTCACGTAACTCTCTTTCCCATTCTCTGACACCCCCTCTATCTTGTTCTTCCTTTTCACTCTACTCTCACGTAACTCTCTTTCCCATTCACTGACACCCCCTGTATCTTGTTCTCCCTTTTCACTCTACTCTCACGTAACTCTCTTTCCCATTCTCTGACACCCCCTGTATCTTGTTCTCCCTTTTCACTCTACTCTCACGTAACTCTCTTTCCCATTCTCTGACACCCCCTCTATCTTGTTCTCCCTTTTCACTCTACTCTCACGTAACTCTCTTTCCCATTCACTGACACCCCCTGTATCTTGTTCTCCCTTTTCACTCTACTCTCACGTAACTCTCATGCCTGTTCTATGACACCCCCTGTATCTTGTTCGTCTCTATTTTCACTCTACTCTCACGTAACTCTCTTTTCCATTCTCTGACACCCCCTGTATCTTGTTCTTCCTTTTCACTCTACTCTCACGTAACTCTCATGCCTGTTCTATGACACCCCCTGTATCTTGTTCGTCTCTATTTTCACTCTACTCTCATGTAACTCTCTTGCCTATTCCTTGACACCCACTGTATTGTGTTCTTCACTCTTTTCACTATACTCTTACGTAACTCTCTTACCCATTCCCTGACATCCCCTGTATCTTGTTGTTCTCCCTTTTTTACTTACTCTCACGTAACTCTCTTGCCCATTCCTTGACACCCACTGTATCCTGTTCTTCACTCTTTTCACTCTACTCTCACGTAACTCTCTGACACACCATGTATCTTTTTCTTTTCCCTTTTCATTCTACTCTCATGTAACACTCTTCACACCAGTATTCCCATCCTTCTCTCGCTTTTTCTCTGACACCCCCTTAACCAGTTCCTCTTTCTCTTCACTCTCTTTCTGTGTAACCTTTTACTCTGTTCTTATGTCGCCCCCTGTGCACTAGTGGCCGTATTGCCTTGCTGAAGGAGAAACGATTTAAAAAAATGCTTCAGAACGATAACTCGTGTTTCTTAAAAACAGAGGCTTGATCTGAAATTTTAAAATTTGAATTTCGTGCTAGACATTATACTGGGGTGCGTTCTTTTGAACGGTAGTTGTATAAAATGCAGATTAACGGAATTTGGCCTCGTTGTAGACAACCCACAAGTCATATAAAGGTCATAAGTCAAGAAAAGTAAATTGAGTAGAGAAATAACATTTTATATATACACACATCAATTAAGGTTTTTACAATTAAAGTAATCCTTTAAATATGGGTCCAACGGACGTTAAAATGTTCATGGCAATAAAATGCTGAAAAAGCGAATTAATGCTTAGGTATGTGGGAGCGTTGTAAGTAAGGAATGTCTTTGAAGTATCCGCTCCTTAGGTCAGTAAGTAGTTTTGAGACAGCGAAGAAGGAAAAGAGAGGTTAGGGCGACGAGCATAGTAAGCCGCTTGATGTCGATCAAGGGAGATACTAATTACTCTCGTCTCTCTCGAGTCAGTCTGTGTGTGTCTGTCTGGGTTGGTCTGTCTGTCTGGCGATGCTTTCTGTATCGGCTTTTTATTTCGACTTTTTGGGTCGCAGCAGATCATTTGGGAATTCACACTTGTATTTGATTCTGGGCTTCCCATTGGTCGATAAATAAAATTTGCGTAGGCTCGCGAACTGGAATTTAATATTTAATTAATTTTTAGTTTTCAACAGGAACGCTGCGCGAATCCAGATGCGCACCGACGAGTTTTGGTCATTTGCTTTTTGGTCGTGAGAGTGCAAACAACCGGTCCCTCGCTTTGCTCGGTCGGTATCACCACAACATCACTGATTCGCTATGTAACAGACAAGAGCACAATCGCCCACTTCGTTCGCCATGCGGCGCGAAGCAGAATCCTCAAGTGAGAAATTTACTTTTTAATACTCTTTTTCACTTGCTTCAATTTCTACTCATGCACTCATTTAATGGACATTCACTATATAATATCAAAGGAACATTTAATCAAACATTTTAATCATAATCTTTTAATATTGCACACACACACATTTCCCTGCAACTACGAACTCTCGATACGAATTTATGCTTTTCTCTTGGAACGTTTAACACAGTTAAAGATTTCACTTTATGATACATGTACATACATATGGAAACACACACACACACTTACTTACGCATTCACGCAAATGTATGTACTACATTTTGTTGTAACCATTGTATATTTGAATACATGTAAGCTGTTTGCTGATTGGTTTGAGCTAGCCAATAAGAATCAAAGTAAGTGAACCACATTTTTACCGCCAAATCGTAAGGATGTTTGAACAGCTATTTAAGCAATTTGCTGTGCATTATCAGTTAGTTGCAGCAATTTGCCTCTGCTGCTATGACACTGTCAGCTCTTTGCCTTCGGGTAGAGAGCACTCACTGCATCTGACCAGAGAGCACTAACCCAGTCATAGTTCCGCCGAAGGGCAGAATCACGACTCGGTAAAAATAGACAGACATTTTTTGGCCCGGCTATATGCCCGGTAAGACCCACTATAAAATGACCTTGTGTCACATCTAACCTTGCGTGGGAAGGTTGGTAAATACCGTTGCAGCAATTCCACAGAACACCAAGCAAGGCAGTTCACAGCTGCCAGCTATATCGCGGGGATCGCGTTCTTCAATATCAAGTAATTCTCTCACACACCCGCACTAATTGCAAGACGCAAATAGATGCCTTTTATTTCTTTGAATAACACAATGTACAAATTATTACAGTTGATACAAGAAATCCTTCCACACACAAATCATGACAAATATTAAGTCCAGCTCACTATCTCTGACAAATTCATTCTTCTGTACACTACAAAGATGAACGTTATTCATGAACAATCAGAACTGAAAAATTATTTTAGCAATAATATTCCTCACACGAATTTCTTATCACACTGATAAATCTTTCAGCGGCAATGAACATTTCAACTTACTTCAAAAGCTCTAACTCAATTTTCCTATAATCCATAGAAGACATTTTCAAACAAACACTTTCAACGTCTGTATAAATGTATGTATTTCTTGTTATTGTTAATACACTTTATAGTTACAATTGATGCTTTGTCAATTTCATTCAACTTTCCATTTGCTTGTTTAATGAATGATTTCAACACTTATAAAAATTGTGGTGGTATGCAAGAATTTAGTTAGGAAGTTCCTTTGGGAAGTGGCCTTGTGCCATGTAAAATCCAAATCTAAATTAACCCTGCATAGTAAGCCCCAAATAACTTCCTACAAAAGTGATGTTATTCTGTTCTGTGAATAACTTCCATTTATCCATACAAGTGAGACAGTTTTTCCTTCTATTCAACCTTCTGATATTTTAAATTGTGGAGACTTCGGTTGTGTTTGACACAAGGCCATTTCGATAAACATAACCGTGGCTCCACATATAAATGGTGACCCCACAAGGAACATGCGAAGGAACATTTATTAACAGATTAAATAACTTTGTAGCTGATAAGAAATTAATTTAAATCATCTCGCTTGGTCACTTTTACAAAAATTCACAATAACGTGTGAAATCCTGGTTTTCCCAAATAGAAAAGAGATTGACCATCTGCTTAACGAAAACCAGATTTCGCAAGTAGGTGTTAAAATGATTTTTGACCAATGGAAGCAACTTGTAAAACTTGGAAGGACTTGGCGATCCAGTGTGAAATTCAAAAGGACTATATTTAAATGACCTCGGCGTCAGTCAAGAGACAGATGGGAGCTGAGAGACGAAACAACTAACATGTAACAGCATCTTCAAATCGACCCGGAGATAAGGTCAGGTCGCACCTTGTTCTCTTTCTCCTTATCTATTTCAACAAGTACTACTAGAACATTTTGTATGAACACTACCCTTAACTGCTTAATGTTTCTAATTGCACATTAACTCGTACAACTTATGTTAGTCTTTTCTTAAAATAAATTTCTATTTTAACATTCAAAATGTATATTTTATTATTCCACACTTCTGCACTAATTCTACATATTCCAACCTGCCGACAACCAACCTTCTGATGATGAAAAACCTTCTGATGATTATAACTTTGCATAAAACTTGTAAGTTGTAGAAATTTCGGTTAAGTATGACACAAGGCCGAATCGAAGAACCATTAACCAGCTCCCTAATCTACTACTTTTGCATCATTTGAACTATTTCTAAAACAAAGTGCACCATGTGGAAGATTGTCAAAGGTATTCAACCTTAATTTTCGTAAACTATAAATTTTACAACTACAAATTAGTGACTACGACAAAGTTAAAAAAGGATGGGGGTCAAGGAGATAAGAGATAGCAATTGAGGTTGCATTTAAACTTTTGGAGATTGTAGCAAGTGTACGGAAGAGAGTTCCACAAACAGGAAGAAAAGAAACTATTGTTGTAGAAGAGACGGTTACATTTAAATAACAGGATCGGACCTATCCGGCAACCATTTTAGTGCAATGGAGAGGTACGATCCGGAAGATTTCGAGATTCAAACTTTAAAAATAAAAGATGCTCTTTAAATTAAGTGATCGCAGTAATTATATATTTTTAATTTATTCTCATTCAAACAATATTTTATTTCGTCACATTTTATTACAAATGAAAAAAAAATACCTAAAAAAAACCCCCCAAAAAACGATCTTCCCGACAACCACCGGGGTTAAGGAGACGCTGCTGTCGCCATTGCGTGACATAGTGTACTTTTTAATAGCTTTGTGAAAAAAAATGAAAGGTAAGTAAAAAAAAAAAATATAATTTTGCTTTTTATTTGTTTGAATTATTTTTTTTTAGCTAATGTAGATTAGGAGAAAAAAAAATCAATTAAATTTTTCGCGTTTTATGAAAAAAAAAGCTTAAAGAAAAACAAGTTTTAAAGAAAAAAAATTCTAAAAACGGTTTGTCAATATCTTCTCTTTATTTTTTAATACTTTGCTCTTTATAAAAAAAAATTATGCAGTTTTGTTTAAAAGAAAACTAAAATAGATTTATTAAATTTCCAGTCGGGTAAAATTTAAAATTTCTTGAGCCTTTTTTCTTTGGTTTTTGTTTTGTGGTGTTTCCGTTTTTTATTGAATTCTCTACAAAAATTGATCGTTTTGAAATATTTTCACGCATTTTCTATGGAATAAGTCATTTATTGAGATGTTCATAAAAACGAATAAGTAATTCATTTAAATGAGAATTACTTATTCGTTTAGTGGCATATCAACATCTCTATGGGTTATTTAATACTGAAATTTAAATATTTTTGTTATTTGTATGTAATTGCGATTTTATTTTATTTTTGGAGATAATGGTCATTCTCTTGGTAAATTTTGGTTTTGTTCTCCGAAGGCCTGATACCCCTTCAAATCTTTCAAAAACATCCCTATCTCCGTGCAAATGTATATGCTGAACTCAAATCGGTAATTGTTTATTGAAGAAACATACCTTTTTTCATTTTATCGAGTAGAAAAATATGGAACTTCTTGTCGCTGTTTTTCTCACCCCGTAACCACGGTTCAAAAATATTATTCACTGCTGACTGAATTCACGCGTAGTTTTACGAATTTTCGTCCTTTTTTTTTTTTTTTTTTTCAATCCCTACGCACAAAATGAGTTCCGAAACCGAACAATTCGCGGAGTGATTGCTCAAATGGAGAAAATCGACCGAAAAAAAAGAAACCTACGCTTCAATTCATTCAGAGATGACGACGGTAAAAAGGGGTGACATATAGTCCGATGTATTTATGGTCGATACCATGAAAGAAAGGTAGGTTTCTTCAATAAACAATTATCGATTTGAGTTCAGCATGTACATTTGCATGGAACTAAGGATGTTTTAGAAAGTTTTGAAGGGGTAAAGGCCTTTGGGGAACAAAACAAAAGTTTACCATTCTTTGTTAGTGATACAACAAGAAGGTTTGCTAATTAAATCCATAGCCCGGTGGGGAAGAGGTGGATGACCTTTCCCAAGAGTTATTGCGTGTAAGTGAATAACAAATTCAACTGGAATTGGATTTTTTAGCTTTGAAATGTTTATATTTGGCTGCTGGTCAGTCAGTTAAAGTGCCATACGTGAAACACTCTTGGGCGATCATGTCTTTAAAGAGACATGACTGACTGGGCAGAAGATTATTCCGCAGTAGGTTGCCATTGCTTTCTGTAGTAGACTGGTTGCCATCCGAGGCTATAGAACTCAATCTGTCCTATTATTTGACTCAAAGCTAGAGGGGGAAGAGATGTATTATATTATTAAGTAGTAATTAGTGGGGGATCAGACTCTTGTTGAAGAATAGGGAAATCAATGATTCCCCCACCTCAAAAAAAAAAAAATAATAATAATCATCATCATTCCCCACACTGGTTTTGGGTGGAAGTCCATGTATATGAATGCCCAAAGTGGCCAGGAGCAGTTCAAATAAAGCAGGAGTTGCAGTTGAGACAAGAGACCATACCTCCTGCTATCACATGACTGCCTACCTAAGAAAAAACTTTGACTAAAAATTTGGGCCAGATTTAACCAAACCAGTCAGTGTTACATTTCAACATAAAACGTGGGTTGGGTCGATAACTATTTGCATGTAAATAGATAGATTCTGGATATTGAAATAACCAAGTATTGTACCAAAAGAACAAAGATATAAAGGCTTTGAATTCTAAAGATATTTTTTTGTCTTCTTGCAACTTTGCTCAATCTGGACCAATCTATTACAGCAATTTCTGAAGGTTACCTGATTTTGCCCTTCTTATGATCAAACAAATCACAACGCAAGATAAGACAGGGTTTAAATTGAAGTGATCAATTTATAGATCCAACTGCGGGGATTGGGTAATTGAAGGATCGAACAGGGTGTGAACGTCACATCGGAAACAGACAAAACCACGAAAAGATGATGAGAGACAAAGAGGAGCATTGGAAGCGTTTTTAAAGAAGGAAGTAAAAACAAATTACACCTGTAGTTGCAGAAAGAGATCATAAACACAAGGGTGGTTCAGTACAACTGTCAGAATCTGAGAAAGAATGAAGATGAACGGGTTTTAAGTGGAAATAAAGAGAAGGAACCATTTAGTGAAGAAGAAATCAGTGATAATGATGGCAGCAATTTATATTGGAAATTAAAGGATTTGGAGAGATTAAAGAAATCAGTTGCAGACGTACTAATCCAGAAATTGGTAAAAACAAGATTAGAAGATTTTAAACATTCTAATGGTCTATTTGACGCAGAGACATCCTTGTCAACACATTGGTTTGTCAAGCAGTAAATGCAAAAGCTGTACCAAGAACTTGGTTATTGTACTCCCCTCTTTGTGGGTTCCTTGCTTCTTATTTGCAATGGAATGATGTTCCCAAAAGTCTAGTTTTGCATATGGGGATGGATTCAGAAATTGGGAGATGTTAAATCCACAAATTCCAGATTACAAAAACAGACCTGTGCATAGAAATTACATGGATATGAGACGTCATTTTCAAACTCATACATCAGTGGATACTAAATTTCAACAACAACTGTCGGCAGAAAAAAAAAAAAATAGAAACTTATTCTGGATTGTGTTATTGATGTTGTTTCATTTCTGAGAAAACAGAATTTGGCCCTCAAAGGACACAAAGAAGAATCAATAGCTGGGTTGTCTCATAATACATACCAGAATTCTGGAAAATTTTTTCGCTGCTTTTGGCAAAATTTGATCCAATTTTGTCAGAATATTCACTAACGCAAAGATCGTGCTAAAGTGACTTACCTCTTGAACTTGTACATCTCTTTGGTGAAACAATTGGTACAAAAATACTTGATGAAATAAGAGAAGCAAAATATTATGCAATAATGATGGATTCAACTCCTGACATCACCCACGAAGACCAACTTTCTTTGAAATTACGGTCTGTATCTATCAGTCGAAATGAAGTTGAAATTAAGAGTATGTTATTCTGAGATGCTTATGAACTCATTTTGAAAAATTTTCATTTATTGCTCTACTTCTGGCATCCAATTTTCTGCTCAGTGGAGAGAGTTCAGGAGAGGATGCAAGATCCTAAATTTGGGTTAAATCAAGCAGATATGGACTTGCGAGGATTGACCAAGATGCTGGTCATAAAAAAATGAAGAGATAATCAGCAATGCCTTGACCTCAGCTGAAAAATATGGAATTCAAGTTGCACTAGAAGGAAAAATATTATGTCAGGAGAAGAAGTCAGAGATGCTGCTTTAACAGCAAAGGAAAAGATGAAAAGAGTAATGCATGAAGTTGTCAATCGTTTAGTCATTGAGATTCGAGAGAGACGCCAGCGTTTGGCAGAACTAAGAAAAAGATTGGAATTGCTTCTTAACCTGCATTTATTAGACTGAATCAGAGGGTACTTTGTTACCTCCAGCTTCAAAAATATCTAAAAAGTCTCTCGGATGTTTAATGGAGAGAAGTTTAGTTTAGTTTTGGAGGTGTTCAAATTAACAAGCCATGTTTTGTCCCAGTTAACGGACTTTAAGTTGTTTTGGACATTGGCTACCATTATGAGTTTACTATAAAGGCAAAAAACAATGGTTGTTCATCAGCATAAATATCAAATTGCAAGCAGATGCTATTCAGAAAGTCATTAATGAAAATTAAAAACAGTAGGAACAAGGATAGGGCCCCTGTTAGAAACCCATGTTAGTACGAGAGGATCTAGACATCTTTTATCAAGTTAATAACCTATGGTTCAATTTTTCATAATTGTCATTTACAAAAATAGAACTTTTTTTTTTAGGTTTCTGTACTTTAAATTAGTGGACTAAAAAACAAAAACATTATTTTCATGAAAATCATTACAAAGTGTCCAGTTTCACAGCATATTTACATTGTAACTCAACCTAAGTAAACAATCTTTTAAAAAATATTAATCTCCTGCAAAAATGAAGATCATATCAAAAAATGTAATAGTTCCTAATAAAAATGTGTTTTTAGTTTGACTGAATCAGTCACTTTCACCAAAAAATGATAAATAAATCCACAACAATTGTCAAGATAAAATGTGAAATAAGCTTTATTTTTATCTACCTCCTAAATAAATGAAATCCTTAATTTTATCATCATTATTGTTTAAGCTATAAATTATTACACGGCAAACCTAAATATATCTGCAAAAAAAGTATTAAGTTTAATGCTTCAATTGTTTTCTACATATCAAACACTGATTTACCTTTCTTAAATTTCTTCAACAAGACTTGTATTTTGAGCCCTCCTTTGCATTTGGCATGAAGTAATGTTTAACATGCTAGTTGATATCACATCCAAAAGTCAATTACATTTTTTTTTTTTTAATCATTTCACCCCGAGCAAGACAGAAATGCCACTGATGAGCTGGGGGCTACATAACTGTAAAAATATTAATTAGAAAAAAATGAGGAGCACAAACTAGTTAGAAAGGAGCAATAGAAAGCTGAGAATGCAGGTGCGATGACAGATACATAGGTGGAGAGAAAAGGAAGGATTAAAGCTAATTTTTTTTTTCCAAATGAAGCATGAACGCCAAAAAGATTAGTAAAAAATTAACATACATAAATAAGAAACAATTACACATACCACACAGGATTAACTCAGGAAATTTGAATTAAGAAATTTATATCTTCAACTCTTGGCTTTTCCCGAAAATTAAGGTCTGGCTAAGCTGCTTGTTCATGTACAAAGCAAATGAATGAATTTGAATTTGAAGAACAGACCATCTACGAAACTTAGAGATTTCACCAGGGTTGGGTTATAGGGGAGGGGAACACAAGAGTGGTTGATACGTTGTAAAATTAACCAACCAATCAACCTTTAGGATTGAAAAGTTATACATTAGAAATTAAATGAAAAGTAATGACTGAAACATAATATTTTGTAAGCTATTCTTTTCATAAATAAAATCTGCAATTTAATCTAATGTCTGAAAAAAATATTTTTGTTTTTCAATTTACATTTTAATAATTTCAAAGAACCAAGAAAAAATGTCCTTATTTTGACTTCTGGCAACATTTTCTCTTCATTTAGCTTAATCTCTATATATGACACGGTCAGTCTGGGCTTATGCTGTCAGCACGGCACCAGATATGATGACACCCTCGGTAGCTGATCTTTGAGTCATCTATTACAATGGTGTTCCTCCTTGCCCACACTGTGAATTTTGATCTCAAGGAAGACAGGTTGAAATCCCGCTAGCCATTTCTTTACCACTTCAAACCAGACCCGACACGCGTGCACACTTGGGTTAATAAACAAGAGAAAGGCACCAAAAAAAAATAAGTAAATTCAATGACGCCTGGATAAGTTGTCGCAAAGTATTATATACAAAAAAAAAAACAGTAATAGAATATAACAGTTGTCGAATTCCTATTCTTACAACGGAGGGAAAGCTTTTGCTTGTGAGTAATGTTTGTTCACTCCAATTGGAGATTTCAAGTTTTTTTTAAAGTTTTGACAGTTCAAAAAGTTTTATCAGGGCTTTTCACCGAAGCCTTACGGAAACTGCTGAAGATGGGTCTTTGTGACGGCGGCAGTAAATTTGTCTTGTCTGCCTTAGCTTGGCACAGTAACAACAACTCACTTTGATTTTAACTCTTTCTGTTTCTTTAAATCTTCAGCCAGGACTCTATCGGATGCACGTTATTTGACTTTAACTCTTTTAAGTCGGTCGGTGGCAGGCTTCTCTATGTTTCTTTACATCTTCAGCCAGCACTCTATCGGAGACAACCATCACTGTCTCTATGGTTGGCACCCAACGGCATGGCTCCCAGTTGGGAACATTCCTCCCTCAGTTGTAACATCTCGACTGGTCCCAAGGCTCAGCTCTAACTAACTGACTGCTTTTGGCCTTCTCGGCTCTAGTTTTTATGCCTGTCCTAAATTCTCTTGGTGGGTGCGTGACGGACACCGGTGTCCATGCCTTTAACCAATTAAATTATTTCCACCTCCACACTTTAAGGTGGAGTTATTTTCTCCCCTTGGTTTAACCAATGAAATAGCAATATTTCTGTTGACGTCATTTCTTTTCATCTTCTTCTGGTTTGAGTAATTACATCATCCATTTCCCAAGTCAAATCCTTTCCCAGCAAGTTTCAGGAATTAAGGATTTGACCTTCCTTGACCTCATCAAAAGTTTTCGACAGTCGTCAAAAACATGTTTTGACTATCGTTATTTTTCACTTCCACCAGCCATAAGCTCACTCCACTATCTTCTTAATTGCTTAGATTTCAATATGAGGCCAGTCTTTGTTAAGGTTTTTCCAGTTTGAGAAACGTCTTCTTACTAGTTATATATTCTTTATAAAGAATGATGATAATTCTTGGGTAGTACGAATGTTTGATTTGTGCACTGTTTCCACAGGCATTTGACACTTGCATTATTTGGAGCTATCAAATGTTCCTTGAGATTGGTTACATCACCACATAAGTTGTGGTCTTGGATATGGCGGTAAACTGCATTTAGCAGCAAAGCCTCTGATTAGGAGGTTGTGAGGAGCATGGAACCACCTCTTAATTGCTGGTCTTCCCAGGTCCACCCTGACCCGGGGTGGTAGCACCTGTTAGGGTCTCAGCTATGGGCAAATAGTTGACTCCTAACTGGGGTCAAGACACTATGAAAGTATAAAAACATACTTTTATAGAAATATATACATAAAAATAGGCCTTTATATAAAAATATACATTTTTGAAGGAAACATATTACCAACAATACATACAAAAATACAAAAATTAACCAACCAATCAACCTTTATTTATGAAAAGAATAGCTTACAAAATATTATGTTTCAGTCATTACTTTTCATTTAATTTCTAATGTATAACTTTTCAATCCTAAAGGTTGATTGGTTGGTTAATTTTATAATTTTTAAATACAAAACTAGAAGAGATCTTCAGTTTTCTAAAATAAAAAAAAATTTTCATAAAATCTGACTAAAACAACCGTCTCACTATAATCGAACATTAAAAAAAAATACCTTAAATCCCTAACATTTTGGTATTAAATAATTCACAGAGGTTGATATGCCATTAAACAAAACTCAAACCACATTAGTTGCTTAGATTTCGATACAAGGCTAGCAAAATGAATGTCCTTGTTGAGGTTTTTAGTTTGAGAAACATCTTCACTCCACATTTATATGCTTTAAATAGGATGATAATTCTTGGCTAATACCAATCTTGATTTCCTGGAATATTTGTGCAATGTTTCCACAGACATATGGCAATTTTGCATTATTTGGATCTATCGAGTGTTCCCAGAGATTGATCACACCATCACCTTAGTTTCTTAGAGTTCAGTATGAGGCTAGTTAAAGAAATATTTGGGGGATAATATAGTGCTTGTGTGAAAATCAGCAAAAACAATAACATGTTTACTGAATTAGTATATTTTTGTTAGACAATATACAATACAATAATTTGATCTGTTGTGTCTTTCAGTTATTTCAGAAATGCATTTGTTGTGAAAATATTTTTAAACTATTTGTTTTAAGACTTTTTATTAACTGCCACCCCCGTATTGCTCTTCTCCAAAATTCATATGAAGACTATCCATTCTTGTTATAAAAATGTAGTGCTGTAAACATATTTCACAAAAAAAACAATTTAAACAGGTAAACTAATTTATTTAACAATGTCAAAGGATGAGAAGTTTCATGTGATGGATGTTCATAGGATGAAGCATTTTCATGGGATGGATGTAGTTGGTTCAGGGATATCAACTTTTCAGGTGAAGTTGTAGCGTAGGGAGCTGGTTAATGTTTCTTTGATTCGGCCTTGTGTCAGGCATAGCCAAACTTCCTACAGCTTACAAGATTTATACAGAATTATCATCATCAGAAGGTTGGTTGTCGGTAGGTTGGAATATGTAGAATTGGGTGGAATAGTGTAAGAAGAATAAAATATACATTTTGCATTTTAAAATAGAAATTTATTAAACGGAAAAAATAACATAAGTTGTAGGAGTTAATGTGCAATTAGAAACATTATTCAGTTATGAGTAGAGTTTGTGTTCAATGATAAATTTGAGGTATTAAGAGTTTGTACAAAATGTTTGTGGTAGTAATTGTTGAAATAGATAAGGAGAAAGAGAAGGAGGACAATGTCCGAGTTGACCTGAAGCTTCTCTCGTTATATTTTAGCGGTGTCTCTTGATGTTCCCATCTCTGACTCTTGACTGACGCCGAGGTCATCTATATGGTTTTTTTTTAATTTCACACTGGATCGCCAAGTTCTTCCAAGTCTTACAAGTTGCTCCCATTGGTCAAAAATCATTTTACTTGCAAAATCTGGTTTTGACTTTTTTGTTAAGCACATGGTCAATCCTTTTTCTATTTGGCAAAACCAAGATTTCACACGTCATTGTGAATTTTTGTAAAAATGAAGAAGAGAGTTGATTTAATTTATCCGCTACAAAGTCTTAAATCTTTACATTCTGAAATTTTCAGCCTGTTTGATTTTGAAGAAGCTGAGCAACTGTATTGAAACCTTATTTTACTAAATATGTTGCTGAGAAGGCAATAAAGTATATTATGACTTTATTCCACAGTGCAGAGTAGGAGTCATTTTGATCTGATACTTTGGCAACCAAAATTCTTGGTAATGTTTTGAACTTTTAACCTCAGCTTAATGTCATTTTGGAGTGAAACTGTCTTCCTCCATTTCTATTTCTTGACAGACATGTCTATGCAGCTCATCCAGGTTAAAGTTCATTATGTGGTAAGCAGGATGTCTTCCTCTTTGTAAAAAAGGGTGACCAGCACAAAATACCGGTTCCCTTTTGCGTCTGTTTCCAGCTTGTCTTGCAAGTAACAGTTGTTGATCTGAACTTTCTTCTTTAACAAAACGAACATAAGCAAGAAGTGAAGATTCATTGTTCAATAGACTCAATCTCATTGTAAAACTAAATTCTATTCTCTTAAGCCATCTTGAAAATTGCCTTCAATGTTTATAATCATTTTTTCCACTCTTCTTTTAATATATATCACTGAGAAGAATAACTTTAATAATTTGTTCAGGTGACTTATGTAAAGCTATTTGAAGAACCTCTCTTACTACTAGTAGAATAAACTCTAAGTGTATATAAGAAATTATGCCACATGATAAGAAAAATGTCCAAATCTTAAATTTTATCAAAATTTTTGCAGCATTATGAGGAAAAAAGACAGCATAATTTTTTATGTTGAAATTATTTTTCTGTTTGTAGAAATTTTGCTTCAAAAACTTTGTTTATATTGTGTAAACAGGGAATCTGTAGGCAATTTTGCAAAAGCGCAGGGATATTCCAGCTAGTAAAATTGATCATTTTTCTTTTATTTTTTTGTTTTAATAATATTTATATATTGTTACACTTTATTCCTATTATAATGAAGAAAAAAAAACCCAAATCTACACTGAAAACAGTTTGGGAGGAACACAGAATTCTATGCTGAAACAGAAAATTGGTCTATTTTTTTTTTCAAGTTTATCATCCCCATTTTTGTGAAATTTCTGGAGAAATGTTACCAGATAAGAAAAATTACTATTCTTGTATGGATAATACCTTGAGAAAAATGATGATTGCAGAGATTTTCCTAAATCACAAAATGAAAAATGCAGAAAAATGAAAGACGAGATTTTTATTGAAAAGCAGAACATGAAAAATACTGTGATTTGGTACTACCATGAAAACCAGGAGAAATTTTCTTTGAAGAAACAGTAAATATTCTGACTAAAATCTTTAGCAAGAAAAGTTTGTTGTTCAGTACTTGTTGGAAGTATATGAATCTGATGAAATCCTAATGAAACCAGAACAATACAATATCAGATGAATGTCAGAATCATAAATCTGAACAAGGAGAAAATTGAAGAAAAAGAAGCACCTATATACAAGCCAAAGAAAAGGATGGCAAAAAAAAATTAATCCCTGTTTCAGATGTGGAGGGTTACATTTTGGAGACAACTGTTCCTTTAAGAATTTAAAGTGCTACAAGTGTGGAAAAGTAAGACATAAAAAGTCACTCTGTAAAAGTAAAGCAAGGCAAAATTATCACAGAAAATTTTTGTATACAGTGTTGAGATGGATAAAATACAGAAAACCACAAAAAATTGTATATGTGAAAAATTATAATGTCAATATATAAAAATGAAATTAGACAATGGTAGTGATATCACAATAATCAATGAAGCCACATAAACTGAAAACCAAATTAAAAAGAACTTCAGGTTTTAAACTAAATTGCCTGACCTTTTGTATAGTACCTTGTTTGCAGTAAAAACATCACCACATCATGTCCTAACATTACTAAATTTACTATCAGAATTAAAAACCACTAAAATGTAACTTTTAAGACTGAGATTAAATTCCTGAAACCTTTCAACTTTTATGCCAGAGAAAGTATGTTGTGATCTTGTTGTGGCTATCATTGTAGTTTGGTCTCTTGAGATTTTCAGACCTTCAAATTTTATTAGCCAACCAAAGTAAGTTCAAATAATCTCTTATTACAATAATCAGAAAGATTCCTGCATAGACAGGGCGAGTTATAGAATTTTACTTTCTCAAGGCCCTTACAGCTCAGCAACTGATTAATTGATTTCTTTCTCTCACTTTCTGTACTTGTGTTATTTCTTTTTTTTTTATAATGGAAGGAAGGTTGAGGTTTTCATGTAATTTTGATTAAAGTCATGGTCACTTCTTTCAGGATAATAATACATCAATAATTGCAAAGAGTTTTACAAAAGAACTTTGGTTGTATTTACTTGTATTTTGTAAATTACCTCCCTTCAATCAAACTTCATTCACATTCAGACATTTAAGTATTTGTGCTTAAGAGGCTTGAAGTTTAACATCTTTAAAATTAGAATCGCTCAATAGATAATTCAAATTGTGATTTAGAAAATTAGATTTTTTTTATGATTAACATTCTAAAATATTGCCTGATGGTTTACAGTTTGATAAACTTGTTGGTGCTCGTGGCATTATCAGTTGTTTCTTGGCTGTAAAATAGATTAACCATATATGATGATAGCCATGAAAAGAAAAGCTTGGAGACTGTGTTTAAGATGATAATACAGAAGTATGACTAATCTGGTGATTGGTAGGAGAAAAACTTGATACTATTCACAAAGTATTTTGCAAATCTGCTGTTGTCATGTTATCTAATGGGATAAGTAAGAGTTCTCCTGAACTCAGATTGGTTTTCACTGTTTGTTTTGTGTACTGAAGATCAGTTTGAAGACACACTACTACAGCAGAGAGTAATATGTATGAAAATTAAAGATAAAAAAGTTAAAATAGATTTTGTTACTCGAGACGTTGTAGGTGCAAAAGAGTACCATATCAGCTTTAATTTCCCATACAAGATTTGCACACCCAGCCAACATGTTTGGGCACATTAAATGGATCATCATAATGTTTGAAAATAAAAAACAATTTTGAAAATTTCAACAGTTTGCTTGATCTTTGAAAACCACTTCAATGGTATTTGTAAAAAAAAACAACAGAAAATCACTTGTAATCTTTGTATTGGAAAGAAGTTTGGAAGACTGTAATTTGGGCTATTGAGACAATGTAAAGGGAGATAAATCAAAATTGTAATGAGAAAATTAAGAGCCATGAAATTGTTTTAATGCTCACAAATGCATGTTTCACTGATTGTTTTGGCATTTATTTTAAAATAGTTCTCAAAAAATTATTTAATTTTTTTCCTTTGAAATTAAAAGCTTTTTTTTCTTTTTCTTTTTGAACATGCTAAATCTTGTAATTTGTAAGCTGTAAATTTCTGTGATATAAGCAAAGCAAAAAAATATTAAGGCCTGTTACAGGTATGCTTGAAATTTGGCTTTATAGAACAATCTCAGCAATAAAATTAAAGACAAAAAACATAAGTAATAACAATTGATATGACTTTATGTACCAGCAATAATACAATAAGTTGTTTAAAAGTTAAATGAATAGTCTCTCTTGTTTGTTAATAGTGTTCATAGAAATTGTGGGAACTGGAATGTGCAGTTATGTAATAATGATTAAATTTAGTAATATAGCTGTGTGTATGATATAGTCAGTGTTTGTGTGAAATATTAATGTTGAAAAATAGATAAATAAAATGATTATTTCTTATGGTGTTCAGTAGTAACATGACAAGCTTCTATGCGTGAGTAAAAGTGTGGGTGTGTTTAGTAGCAGCAGACTGTCAAGTCAGACATGGACCATGGAGGAGATAATTATAACTGATCCCACTTCTTAAACTTCTCTGCCTTTATGAGCCCAGGATAAAAATAACTCCGAATTGGTATTTTTTTTTATTTTGGCAGGTAGTCATCTGATTGAATGAAAAAAATATATTCTGTTTTTTAAATGCTAACCAGAATCCTACGTGTACGCGCACACACACACACACACACTTTTGTTATGGAAGTGTTAACTTCCTTTCTGGCTTCCACAGGCCCATTCATCTTTTTCATTAAGGAGCAATGTTAAAAAATTTACTGCTTATTCTACTTGCGTGTCTTATCTTGAAAAGTGACAGCTTGCAAACAATTGAAACGTTTCCTACAAAGTTCTGAGCTGACATGAAAATGTTTAAATTATTTCTTATTGTTTTCATTGAAATAGAACATTTAAAATACTTCTACAATATAGTCATTCTTATTTTTTTTTTTAAATTTTTTTAATAATTATCTCATCCCAAGCAAGGCAGTACTGCCACTGTCGCATAGGGGGTTACATAATAGGTGAGTGAAGAGAGGGGAACAGATCACGGTAGGTGTCCGAGAATGGGTAGGAGAAGGATGGGTACATTGGTGTAAAGAGAGTTGCATAAGAAGGAAGTCTAGAGTGAGAAGAATAGGACCTTGTTGCCAGTCTAGTAGCTCGAGTAAATTTGCATCAGGGGGGGCACCAAGGAGCAAAGCTTGTCGGAGCAGAATCCATGAAAGTATTTGTAGAAGAGACAGAGGGAAGCTATATCTCATCAGTGAGAGAGAAACTGGAGTTGGGTTGCCAGATCAGGATCGACTACATTGCAGATTCTTCTTTGGATTTTGTTGAGAACCCCAAGATAAACAGCAGGGACACCCAACCAGATATGACAGCAGTATTCAATGCACGGGCACATGTAGATTTATGAATGTGCATGATGGATTCAGAAGAGAAAAACTTCTTGACACAGAGACCCGACCTTCTTAGCAGTAAGATTTAGCTATTAATTCAATGTAGTCATTCCATTTAAGGTGAGCTGAGAGAGTTAGACCGAGGAGGCGCAGTGTATTGCTCTCAGGGAGACTAGCGTGATCCATGCTGATGGCGGGTAGGAAAGATTGTCTATGGTGGTTAAAGGATATCAGCTTTGTTTTGTAAGCATTAAAATTTATGAACCATTTCTTGTCTCAGTCCACTACTAACTGGAGGGGGTCTTTTTCAAGAGCAGCAGCAAGGTTTGTTTTGTCAGCATTGGCAGATTTCTTAGCGAGGTGGGAGTAAATGGTGGTGCGATCAGCATAGTTGCTTACTTGGAATCTGATTACATTAGGAAGAGCGTTGATGAAAATGAGTAAAAGCATAGAGGATAGAGCCTTGAGGGACACCCATGTTTCTATGATAGGATCTAGAAGCATGACTGTTCAATACGAACTTCATTATGCAAATCGATAGGAATGACTTGTTTAAGTCAAACAAGTGTTCAGATATACCATAGCTCTGTAGCCTGCACAGAAGGCCAGTGTGCCACACTCTGTCAAATGCTTTGGTGATATCCAGGGCAACAGCTTGAGCATTGCCATTCTTATCAAGAGCCTGGTATATGTACTCAGTGATAGTCATTAGCATGTCAATGGTGGACCTGGGGAAGCGGAAACCATACTGTTGGAGAACAAGCAGTGGGCTATGAGATGTTGAACCACTTCAGCATTGATGATGGCCTCAAACACTTTGATAAAAATTGGTAGGAGCCTGATAGGGTGATAACTGGAGGGAACTGAGGGTTCTTCCGATTTCTTAAAAACAAGAACCACAGATGAGAACTTCTAGCAGGAAGGAAAGCAAAAGCAGAGAGACAGTAGTTGTAGAGTTTGAAGAGGACAGAGGTGAGTTCAGGGGCACATTTCTTTAAGATGATGACTGGGATTCCATCACTGCTGCTTGCCTTATGGGGATTGAGTTTTGAAATTATTTTAGAGACCAGCAATAGGGTAATGTAAATGTTGCTGAGTTGAGTCTCAGTTTTAGGTAGGAAGTAGGCTGTGGATATTCCAGATGAATTGAGCAATTGGAGGAGAATCGACAAGCAAAATACCTACCTTTGTCCGCTGTAGCTGTGAGGACCTCATATTTATCGATTAAAGGAGGGATGGAAAGTTTGCTGCTGTTAAGCACACTTTTGCAGAGCCGCCAGTAGTCTTTGGAGCCGAACATGTACGCTGCTATACGCTTTTTCATTCTGTCAGCAAGCAACGGCTTAGTGTCATTGAGGATTCTCTTACACTCATTACGAGCAGAGGTAAATAGGCGCTTATTATGGTTAGACGTATGGCTCTGGTAAAGCAGGAAGTAGTGATTCCTGTGGGCTATGGCGGCTGAGAAGGCAGGGGTGAACCAGAAGAGCAAATGAAGTTTAAGATGGAACTTCCTGGCTAAGATGAAAGCATTGATACCAGCTTTCACCTAGGAGGAGACTGCAGAAGCACAGTCTTCAACAGGGAGACTAAACACTTTCTTCCAAGGGACATCATACTGATATCATATTGTAGTGCCTCCTAGTTCGCCCTTTGATAGCAGTAAGAGATTCTGCTGGTCAGAGGTTCCTGGAGGTAAGGAGAGTGAAAAGAGATATTAGCAGAAACCACAGGGTAATTAAAGTTGCCAAGAGGGCAAAGCTGCATGGCATGGCAAGAGTCAGGGATAGAAGGGAAGCAGAGATCTAGCAGAGAAGCTTTTCCTTCACGCATACTGGGGAAATGTGTGGGGGAAAATGGTGTGTGTTTATATGTATGAGGGAATGCTGAAAAAATCTTGGAACACTTCCCATAATCTGACCAAATATTAGAATTTTTTCTTTTTTTGCAGAGGGGTGATTTGGGCTGAGATCTCTTCAGCAACCCTCGTGTGTGTGTGTCTGTGTTCTAAGCATCAACCATTGTTAGAAAACTGCAGGATCAGTCTTGCCCAGATTTTTGCATGAGTAATATTTTTTGATTTTTAAAGAAATATTTTTACCAGCAAACCCCTCCATGTTATCTGACCTTTTCTACTGGGTTTTCTATCCATTTGCCAGCAATAAAGCAACTTTTTAAACTGCCCCTCTGTTCATTTTGAGTTCACTGTTCAGGGCAAGAGTTTTTTTTAAATTCTTCCATAATGACCATGCCTTTGCTATTTGCTGCAATGTCTTTACTCTTATATTTCATCACTGTCTTCAATTCTGGCTTTTTTTTCAATCATATACCTTTTTGCCAAACAGCCTTTTACTCTGTTAGCCTTTCTTTTTGTTATAAAACTCACTTTTTAGCTTTTATTTTTTTATTTCAATATTTTCTGTATGTTATGACCTTCCGGCTTTCTCTTTTCCAATCTTTTCACTTTTCTTTTCTTTTTTATTTTTTTTTCAATTGGAGTAGCTAGACTGAACTATCGCCCGGTTCACACTCCACCCTCGTCTATTGAACAGGTGTAGAGGCTCATCCCTTGTTCCCTGTTTAGGATGTGGTTTCCGGTTTTCTCTTTTCCAATCTTTTCACTTTCTTTTTTGCTTTTTTTTTCAATTGAAGTAGATAGACTGAAATATTGCCTGGTTCACACCCCACCTTCGTCTGTTGAACAGGTGTAGAGGCTCATCCCTTGTTCCCTGTTTAGGATGTGGTTTCCGGCTTTCTCTTTCCAATCTTTTCACTTTTCTTTTCTTTTTTATTATTTTTTTTTGAATTGGAGTAGATAGACTGAACTATCGCCCGGTTCACACTCCACCTTCGTCTATTGAACAGGTGTAGTGGCTCATCCCTTGTTCCCTGTTTAGGATGTGGTTTCCGGTTTTCTCTTTTCCAATCTATTCACTCTTACGTAGCCCCCTGCACACCAGTGGCCTTACCGCCTTGCTTGGGGTGATGTGATTTAAAAAAAAAAAAATTCTCCGACCCACATTCACATCTTTTTATCTTTTACAGACATCCCCAGCATTATTACTCTTTCCATTGATCTTTGTGTACTTCTAGGTTTGTTTTCAATCAATTTTCATTTCCATGTTCCATCTCAGTGTTGGCAGTATGCATTCATGATACCTTATGTCTTAAGCATATCGCCAAGATAGCTTCTTCTTCTTCTTCTTCTTCTTGTTCATGTATCGTGTCCCTTCAGGATGTAAGCAATCATGGACTTCCACTTGGCTTTGTCTTTTGTCGCTTTCAGTAATTTTTCTCTTGGTATCTCTTCCAATCCCCACTGTCAACCATTTGCTCAGACCTAACAAGTATGTCTCGCGCTGCTTTCCCCTGTCTCTTCTTACATTTATCCAACCTGCAAGTATCAAGTTCTCCAGGCCCTCCTTCCTCATTATGTGTTCCAGGAATCTCATTTGTCTCTTCCTGATATTTATTATCAATTTTCTTCTCGCTTGCATCCTTTCCAACACCTCATCGTTGCACATGTGCTCTGTCCATGGTATCCTCAGCAGCCTTCTGTAAAATCACATTTCTGCTGCCTCAGTCATCTTCTTCATAATTTTATTATGATGTCTCTGTTGAGTATCAGTTTGTAAAACCTGCCAATTTGCATCATTGGTTTCAATCTTAGTATTTTTGTTTATCTTTACTAGTAACTGTCATGATGTTATGTTATTTTTATAAAGTTAAATTACCATTTATGGACTGAAAGTTTGAGGTACTCTTTTTTTGTATGCACTGCATAAATAATTGTACTAATTTGTTATGCTATAATCCTAACCCTACTTCTTGCCTCCTGTTACTAGATATCTAACTAGACTAGTTGATACCCCTCCACCATATTGCTTTTATATTTTTGATCTGAGGAAATCTTAGACGAAACTATTTAAAAATGTCCTTAGAAACGAAAAGGGGCAGTTATGAGAGAAAGGAAAGCAACTTTCAGGATAAACAATTGATTTTATGTGTAAAAACAATGACAATATAGTTTATTTGTTGATGATTACAGTTACCATTTTTAGCCCTTTTCAGTTATGCAGTACTGTGGTCAACCTGATTAGTTTGTAGGTATTTGCTTTAATCACAACATCATAAAAACAATATCTGTGACTGGAGACTAGTAGTCAGTTCAATAATTCAATCAGGAAACCTTGATCTCTGACTCTACTGCTAGATTGTCATTCTGCACATGGAAATTAATGACTTACAAAGCAATCCATTGTTTTGTCTGCAAATAATTTCTGTCTAACTGGATTTTGATGGTTATTTAATTTCTCTTAACCCAAATTATAAGTTGGTTATATTAGCAAGATTATTCTGATCCTAAAGGCTAATATTTTCTTATCATGGGTCAACATCCAAATACCTGCTTTCTTTCTTGTCTGAAACCTCAACACATTTCTGCATTGCTATCCAGGCCTTTCACATCAACTTAAGTTAATTTCCATCCCAGACTGCCACCAAGTATTGATTCAAAATGTAAAATATGCACCAGTCATACTACTACCCTGACTCTTTCCAAAAAAAAAAACCTATTCAATGGTATTTTTCTATGATTTTTATTTATTTTTTTAATTTTTACATTTTCAAGTGCAAACCTTATTTTATCATGAACATAAAAGTCCTAAAGTGACTGTTGGTGTTATGTTTATTTGTTAGCATTCTGTCTTTCAATGCAAGTAATTGTTATCTTTTGTAGGTTGTGAATTGAGCGTGTTTCAAGATCTATTCTATCCTAATAGTTTTCTTTTATTTACACTATTTACATGCCAACTATAGTCCTTATCTTTGTTGTTGCTATCACAATGTTTTGGCCTTCATCAGGTGTATATCAAACTGGGTAGCTTACATGGAATTCTAAACTGAACCCTTTATTTAATCTATAGGACATAGGTAGACTGTCTCACTACCCATTCTAGGGATATCTTGCCTAGTTGTTAATTTTAGTACTGCTGAGTTATTGTTTGTCCTGTTTCCAAATTCATGGACCAATGTTTTAATCCACATAGGATCAGTGCTCTGTGGTGAAGTTGGGATCTTAAACCTAATATGCCTGCTGATTAATATTGCTACTGAAGATTTCATGTCGTTTGTCTTTCCTTCTTTATTAGCAACTTCCATATTGTATTTATTTCTATACTAAAGAGAGGTACCTCATGACCTTAGTAAATGCACTGATTCTTTCAGATGTTTAACTCTCTAGTTTTCTTCCTTGCCAAGTATTCTCACTTCATTCCACAGGGGCTGATGACTCCCATTTTTCCTCTATACATGATCAGCCATGCCTGATTTCATTACAGATTTATTTTCCTCCAGCCTTATTTGAATGGGGAGGGTTTGTTCCACCTTTGTATTCTTTGCCAAAACTGTTAAGAATGGAGTAAATTCTATTCAGCAGAGATTTTTCCATAGAGTAGAGCCGTTTCTGAATGTTGTCC
Organism: Ascarosepion bandense; assembly: GCA_037127315.1. Lineage (NCBI taxonomy): Eukaryota > Metazoa > Mollusca > Cephalopoda > Sepiida > Sepiidae > Ascarosepion > Ascarosepion bandense. Next base: position 1,372,698 of record JBBBDQ010000923.1, on the reverse strand, counting down.
TGATGTTGTATGGACAGTAGATCAGATCTTCTGAATCATTGGCATAAGGCCCATGGCAATTTTGTGGTTTTCTTTCTTGACTCTTCTGTTTCCACCTTCAGACACTGATGTTATGTTTGCCGGGAAGTTGTTATTCTGAAGGGTACACTGATGCTGATCATTTCATGTTGGTATGTTTTTGGGTTACCACCTATGGTTTTTGCCCTGTGTTGTAGGCATCAGACAATCTCTTTCTTCCCACTGTATGGATGGTGGGAATTGGAGTTGAGATATTTTCTGGTGAAGAGTTGCTTGTTATATATGGATGGTTTGAACCCATTCTCTGTGCAAGTTATTAATACATCCAGGAAGACTAGCTGATTATTATTTTCTTTATCCATTATTCACTTTTTTTTTGCTTTTCCTATTGGTTATTTTCTAAGACTTCTTCACATTAAAAAATATGATCATAATTGTCATTTTGTATTTCTCTGAGAAGTTAACTAGCATTTTTGACTCTGAGTTCTCTTACCTTTTCAAAGTTTCCTTTCACTAGATTCTCTCTCCAATTACGTTAGACATATCTGTTTAATTCTCTTTCTCTCTTTCCTCCTAATCTGATAACATTCAACAGTGGGAATGATGTGTTAAAAGTTTTAAAAGAAAAATTATAGAAAGACACTTGAATTCTAGCTGCACTCAACATGCGAAGCTTTGGATAAAAGCCCCTAGTAGTATTCAAAACACAAAAAGAAGGAAAATATGTATTAAACAGTCAAACATGAAGAGATATTAACACCTAAAACCAGCTTAAAAATGGCTAAACAACTGTCCAAAAGCACTTTGGATAATATATATATATATATATATATATATATATAGCATAGTGATGATCCACGTAATATGTATAGGAAAGAATATTAAAATGTTTTGAGTTTAAAAATGTGTTTTTTGACAGTATTTGTTTATTTCTACTATTATATTTTATATTTCAGACCGCCCTTGGTCCTTCATCAGAAACAAATGATTTTAAAATTTGAATTAGTAACGTATTTTGCAAGATTTCGCAAGAGTGTCTGTGAAGAGTCTGTTTACATCAGTTTACGTCTGTTTACAAACAGACTCTTCACAGACACTCTCACGAAATATGTTACTAATTCAAATTTTAAAATCATTTGTTTCTGATGAAGGACCGAGGGCGGTCTGAAATATAAAATATAATACTAGAAATAAAGAAATACTGTCAAAAAAAACACATTTTTAAACTCAAAACGTTTTAATATTCTTTCCTATATATATATATATATATAGAGAGAGAGAGAGAGACAAGAAAAAAAATTAATACCTAAAACAAACCAGATTAAAAATGGCTAAACAACTGTCCAAAAGCACTTTGGATAATATATATATATATATAGAGAGAGAGAGAGACAAGAAAAAACTATACTTATCTGACACATGTTGTCATTCGGTGGACTTTATCAAGGCACAATGTCCATCTATTTATAAAAGACATCAGCTAAGTATAGTTTTTTGTCTTTTTATTCATTATGTCAAATCTTGGGAATGTTTACACACATATAAACATGTGCATACACATGCATACCTAATAATTGATATACACACACACACACACACACACACACACACACACTTAAGATGAAAATGTTTTGAAACTGCTTTATATATAATCTTATTGGTTAGATATTTATTAAGTGGGTAGTTGTCTTTGTTTCAACATTCACATTTAAAACCAAAAACAGAAGACAAAGAAGGAACAACCAGATAATACAACAATCACCAAATGGAAAAAAAATTGCACACCAAGCCCATAAATAATACAAAAACAACTAACCTGCATATACTCACAAACACTTAATCATGGTCTAAAGATAATTTAAGCAGGCAAATATACTAACACTGCAAAAAAAGGTCAACCCAACACAATAAAATGTCAACCTAAAATGCTAAAATGAGGTTGACTCAATATAAAGCAATCAAGCAGACATACACTTAAGCACTCTAAAAAAAAGAAGTAATAAAAAGTAATTAACCCTCTGCAAATCTTACACCAATTAAGAAAAACATCTTACATCAATTAAATATGCTAAAAAGAGGTCAGCGCAATAAAAAGTAATAAAAAAAACAACATCTGCAAATCCTACACCATTTTAATAAAATTCATCAAACAAAAAGAATCATTTGCACATAGAGATATCAAATTACACCAAACTTCTTATAAAATACAAAAAGACAACTGGGACCCAACAAAAAAATAAAAACTCTGAAGAGTGAAGACATCATAATAATATCTTCATGAAACTTTGAATTCAGCATGACTGAAATAACACAGCTCAGATAAGTGGCAAACTTCTCCACATTAATTCTATTAATGCTTTATCTTTGTCGTTATTAAGCACTTTATGACAAAAAACATGCTTGCTTAAATTGTCTTTCTACCTATAAATTACTGAAAAACATCAATTTTGGCATTAAACATCATTACAATTTAACACAAGCATATATATATATATATATATATATATATATATATGCACACATACAACAGTAACATGAATTAATAAATATACACATGAGGGTGCACATTTGTGTAGTATAATTTTCATTATATATATATATATTGTTACAACCCGACCTACACCTCCGTTATAGTAGCAGTAGAAGCTTGGACTGCAATGCATAAATAAAACAATGAAATCATGATCTTGTAGAATGAGGCCTCTCTCCTGATTGGTTAAACATGGCCAAGCTAAATGGAGTTGTTTTAGTAATTGAACCCAAATGGTGACAGACAATAGAAGGCAAATATACAGTAATAACAATTAACAGGCTTTATTTCCAAAATATACAGATGATTATCAAACAGATGGGGGATTTTACGGTATGGAAATCATGTATAGATGTTGGTTAGTTCCTGACTTGAATGTTAGAGTTGTGAGTTCAATACCAAGCTACAGCAGTTATGAACAAGTAACTTTCAGGGTTAGAGGGAGATAGCTCATGACTTCTAATCAAGGCTTTACATAAGGAATGGAGTTCATATACCCCAGTGATTGTAATAAAGGGTTTGGTTCGAAATTCCTAGCACCTGAAGAAGGCCGGAGCGTACAATGGCTGAAACGTCGTACAAATGGCAACAAAGATGAAGACAATAGCCCAAATAATGTAAATACTGTAATATTGGTAAACTCTTCCTAAACTTAATTAACAAACACTTCTACTATTCAACTACACTAAAAAAAAATCTTTAAGAAAAAAACAATGTTAAAGTCAGTTATAGTTGCATTAAGAACATAGATAAATATATTTAACAACATAATACTATGATATCAAATATATACTTGGCTCACCAGATTTTGCTACCAGCTTATCAAGACCAGGCTAATTTAATGAGGAACTGTTGTGGAATAGAAGACATAACCTCTTGTATTTGCCCTTCAGGTTCTTCCAAAGTCTTTGGTTTGATATAGTAGATTTGTTCCTTTAACCAACCCCAAAGAAAAAAATCATGGTGTTCTGTTAGAACTCCTGGATGGTTGTAGTCCATACTTGTATGGACTACAACCAGCCAGGAGTTCTAAGAATCCGTCTTTCGGGGAAGTGGACATTCAGCCATTCAAAAACGATAATAACAGAATGTGGAGGGGTGCCATCGTGCATGAAAATCAGATCTTTAACATTCTCCCATGCATCGATAACTAGTCAGATTTCATCTTGTAGCATGGTACAGTTCCTTTTAGCATTCATGGTATTGCCAAGAATGAATAGACCCACAATTCTGTCTGAAATCATCCCACACCATACTGTTACTTTAGGTTGATTGTGCATTTTTTTTTCTTTCAAATAACAGGAGGATCTTCACCTGTCCAATAGTAGCAGTTGTGATGGTTTACAAACCCCACCATTGTGAAATGCGGTTTCATTACTTCAGGGGATACTTTTAGAGATCTGAGCAATCTTCATACCAAATCAATAGCAATAATTTATAATTTGTCCCTTGTACTGTGTGTGTGTGTGTATATATATATATATATATATATATATATATATATATAAAAGTTTTTTTCTTTTAAATGATTTCACTTTTTTTGTCTTAATGACACAAGGAGTTAGTGAGTGTGAAATAATAAGGAACAGAAACCTTACTAATAAGTAGGAAGAAAAAGTGTAATCAGGTGAACAGTAGATAATGATTGATGTTGCATTTAGATTTTTGCAGATTAAATTGGCTGGAAATCATTACGCTGGAAGGGAGTTCCACGAATAAGATGTGTGAAAAAAGAAACTATTGCCATAAAACATACTGTCGCATCTAGACAACTCAACTGTAAGTGGATATAAATTCTTTGCCAGTTTAGTACTATGCTTACATTAAAAAAAGTCTAGGTACTAAAGTGAATAGCTCATCTGAATAATTACCATGAATGTATTTATAGAAAATGGGAGGCAACTTTATGATGGTGGGAAATTGATTGAAGCCGAGACGCCAAATCATGATCAATTATACTGTTATATGTTTTTTGGATTTTATTCAGGAGCTCAAGGTAAATAGCAGGGGCAATAGACCATCTGTGGTAGCAATATTCTAAGCATGGAGGAATGGTAGACTTATCGATATGTACTATAGATTCTGGAGAGTAAAATTGTCTTGCACAATAAAATGAACCAACTTTCTCAGCAGCTGGCCTAGCAATAGATTTTCACTTCATGTCAGCTGAGAATGAGTTACTTTCCTGGGGGTTAGCATCAGCCATGATGGAAGGCAGAGAAAGGTCTCTCAGCGGATTAATGAAACAAAGTTTAGTTTTAGAGGTGTTAAAATTAACAAGCCATCTTTTGCCCCAGCTAACAATAGACTTAAGGTTGTTTTAGGCATTGGCTGCCATTTTGACCTTATCGAACTGATCAGACTTACTATTGAGGCAGTAGTAAATGGTTGTTTCACCAGCATAGATATCAAATTGAGACCTGATGCCATCCAGAAGGTCATTAATGAAAATTGAAAACAAAGACCAAGGATTGAGCCCTGCTGTACACCCACATTAGTACGAAAAGGTGTAAATGAGTGGCTGTTCAGGATAACTTTCATTTCATGATTTAATAGGAAACACTAGATCAACTCAAAAATTTGTCCAGAGACACTGTAACTTTTCAGATTTCCTGCTTGTGGTGAAGATCTGTATACCAAACCCTGTCAAAAACTTTTGAGATGTTGAAAGTTATAGCCCAGGCTTCACTATTTTTATTTAGAGCATGATATAATCTTCCCACAATTTATCAGTACATCAGCAGTTGACCTGAATAAATGAAAGCCATATTGCTTGTTTGAAAAAAAAAGACCATGCAATGAGAGATGCTTAACCAATTTGACATTGATTACGGCCTCTAGGAGTTTTCCAAAAAGAGCTAGTAGGCTAATAGTTAGAAGGGTTGGACAGTTCAACAGTTTTTTTAATTTTTTAATTTTTATTTTTTAAACTGGAACAAAATATAAATTTCAGCAGACAGGAAAGCAAGAGAGGCATTTATCATACACATTAAAAAGGACAGGAGCTATGCTTTGTGGGGTTCTTGGTTAATGATAGCAGAAACCATAGAAGAGATTATATGTATATCACTCAACAGAGACTTAGTTTATAGTGGGAAATTAGGCAGGGATACTCCAGATGAGTCAAGAGTAGAGTTTTAGGACAATTTATGGGTGGGGCATTCAGCTTTATCAGCAGAGGATGATAGCACCTTAAATTGATTGAGGATAGATACCATACACTTATATAAAACACTATTACTGTGGCTGTTGCAGGTGTATATTACTCTCTCACATTCAGCAGATGCAACAGTGTATCAACAAGTACCTGCAAAAGTGGCTTGGAGCCTCAAACTCTTCATCACCTCCCTCCCGCTTCTTCACAATGGGATTCTATACTAATGCTGGAAACCTACAACTGCCCATCTCCTCATTGGTAAAGGAGTTCAAGATTTTGGAATTTATGCCTTCATATGATGATGAAGGACTCAGCTGTTGAGTTTTTCCGCAGATTACAGTCAGATATTAAAACTAGCAGCAAATGGCCAGGAAGAGCAGCAAACAGCTACTGCTGTTTCTCAGTCCAAACCATATACTTGAACTCTATGGAGTTTTATTGATACGATTAAGCTACCATGGAATACCTTGATTGTAATGGAGCCATTGACAGTATCATTCCTTCTGAAATCTACCCATGATCTCCTAGTAAGCTTAACCAACCTCAGGCTGTGAGTGTATACTGACACTGTTGCATATACATTAAGTGATTGAGTTATGTACTCTCTATATGCCTACGGTCACTGCAGATGTATATGTGACATCATAACTAAGTGTTGGAAGTGGCAAAGGACTTATTCAGTATGCTGTATAAAGCAGCCAACAAACAGCCTGTAATGACCAGAGAACCTAAGATCCGTTCTAAGAAGGTAGGTGAATGCCCTGTGCGAAAGACTCAAATAACCCCCAACATCTAACTGCGTGGAAAAGGGGTAGATATGTCCTGTGTTACCTATTGAGGTTGGGTGCCATGGATTTCTAAGGTAATCAATCGTTTTCTTCCTTTTGAAGCTGGGCATCACTGGCCTGTGTCTGAATTGGACATGTCGCTGAGTTGACATGCCTTTTCTTGAAGTAAAGCTTTAACATTTTTTGCACTCTGACAATTGCATAATCGGCTTGACAAAATGACTTTGTTGTCATTAAAACCTTTTTCTATCAATGGAATAAGAAGTGCATCCAGAATTTGCAAGTAAACCTGTGCATTGACTGTTGAGTTAATGATTTCTGTTTGCTCTCGTTCTTTATCTGACATGCAACCCCGTTACCATGAAAGAGTTGGTAAATTTATTTTCTTTAAGGAGCTGTCATTGTTTCATTGAAACAGCACAAGGTAAAATTTCTAGTACTATCAACTCAGTGCAGATTTGCAATTTATCTTTGAATATCAATTTAATCCTCACTCCAGAATTTCGTCTCTGTTAGCCTGCTGTAAGATTTTCTTTTTAGATGTTGCTGCTATTTTTTTGTTTGCATTTTTCTCTGCATAAATTCCATTTCTTTCAGCTGATTTCTTGCAAATATTGCTTTCAGTTTTTATCTTTTGACTCTTTGACATCTTTCATGGTTACTGTAGATTCTTCCTTTTATAACCTCTTTTGTTTATACTGGCACCAAATTTCATACAGCTGACCAGAAACAGCCAGCACCTTTTTTTTCATGCGCCATATTGAATTTCCTTTTCAAAATAGTTTTATCTTCTTTTTCATTGTTTCAGTTGATTATTCTCTTGTTGAAACCATCTTTCATTTTAATCAGTCTGACTCTAACAGCTTGTTATGATCTGCAAACACTTTCTTTTAACTAAAAACTTACAATCTTATTTTAATGTGCTGCTAATTGTTTTAAAAATGCAAATTATAATTAGATGCAATAATTTTTTTCTATACTTGATCTCAAACAAATAAGCCATGAATTTAAATAATTAAGTCTTTTCTGTAGCCAGGTTATTAATGTATTTATTTTGTATCTGTTGTAGAGTGGCTGACACCCTTGCAGCACTCTCTATGATGGAATGGCTCATGGTCCGAAATGGTTTATTTAAGTAAAGAATAGTAGCATTTGAGGTGTAATATTCAAGTGTCCTTTGAATAATATTCGGTCTGATTACTTTGGCGGCTATTGCGATCTAAAACCCTAAAAGTTCTATCTTGTCTGTCCTTGTAACTATTGTACTGTTCTGTGTATATCCATTGTGCTGAATAATACCATGGCACACTTTCTCAGTTTATCGTATCCACCTCGGCAATACAACAAATTGGCAAAGAAGATTTGAACAGATTTGATGACGAGAAGATTTGAAAAATAAAATCTGGCACAACAGATTAACAATTAACAACAAAGAATCAATGGAACAACATTTTGGTGTCAGAAAAACACAAAAGTAAAAAGATGATCAAAAACCAGAAGAAGATTTTCATAAATGCTTGCTAGAATTTATCAAACATTAGGAATTAGCATGGAAACAGGAATTTGAAAAGTGGGAGAAACAACTTGTTGAATTGCTGGAAATCGTCTCAAGTAGAGAAACTGTTTCAGAAACCCAAATATCTTTTCACAAAATTCTATTATTGAGACAATAGGTGAATTTGTATATAAATGAAGATTATGTTATTTTTGATGCATATTTTTGTAGATGTGAGGAAATATTCTTAAAAGATTGCTCAAATTGGTCTGATGAAAAAAAAAAAGTACATTTGCTGCTTGGCAAATTTGGAGCCATAGAACATGAAAAATATGCAAACTACTTACTCCCAAAACATCATGGGAAATTTAATTCCCAGAAACTATAAAAATACTATAAAAAATATTTGGAGAGCATATCAATAGACGAATGTGCAAAAATTCCAACAGTTAACATACACAAAAATCTTTACAAATTTAGTAGATTACCTTTTGGAGTGAAGGTAGCACCGGCAAAAATTCAACAGGTAATGGGCACTGCTCGGTGGTTTAGATTTTGCTACAGCATATCTGGATGACATATTGATAAAAAGTGAAAACCATGAAGATCATCAAAATCATGTAAAACAGGTGTACAAAAGAAATTAAAGAATTTGGATTCAAGCTCAGCATCAAAAAATGTGAGTTATTTTTTTCCCCAAAATTAAATATTTGGGACAAATCCTAGACAGGAAAGGTAGGCCTGAGCCAAGCCATGCAAGTGCAATAAGGAAAATGCCTGCCCCTACAAATGTATCATTTTTAAAAGCAGTTTTAGGGCTGGCAAACTATTATAGCAGCTATATTCCAAACATGCGTACACTGAGAGCACCACTAAATAAACTGCTTAAAAAAGACACAAAATGGAATTGGGCGGTTGATTGTGAAGAAGCTTTTCAAAAATTAAAAGTGGCATTAACACCTGACTTATTGCTTACGCATTATCACCCCAGCAAGGAAATCTATGTTGCAATGAAATGAAATCAGGGCCAAAGCTACATTCAACAAATTTATCACTCAGAAAAAGAAAGAGTTAATGGAACATAAGGAAAATAAAAAAAAATATTTTTTTCAATATGCAGTGGCATACTATTATATAAGAGACCGAATAGTCATCCCAGCTGTTTTATCAAAGGGAATATAGAGAAATTTTCATGCTGTACAGCCAGGTATATCACGTATAAAAGTGCTCATTAAAAGCTATGTATATTGGCATGATATGGACAAGGATATAGAAAATTTGGTTAAAACATGCAAAAATTGTGTGTTGGCTGCAAAATCATCACTTGTGAAATTTAATCCTTGGCCTAAAACTGACAAACCATGGTCAAGAATTCATACTGACTATGCTGGACCAATAAAGGGGATTTATGACTTTATCGTGGTGAACAGTTTCTCAAAGTGGCCTAAAGTTTTCAGGTGCAAGACACCAGCTACAAAAGTCTTGTTTTTGCATGAGGTATTTGTGAGATTTAGAGTACCGTGTACTATTGTGTCTGATAACAGGACTCAATTTTTGTCAAAAGAATTTGCAGATTTCTGTAAACTTCATTCAATTACTCATCTAACCCTAACATCCTTGTCCTACCACCCAAGGTCAAAGAGGCAGGTAGAAAGGTTTATCAACATATTCAAAAAAGTGATAAAAAAAGGCGAGTGGGGTAGAAACCATGAATGAAGAACTGCCAAATTTCTTGTCTGTATACCATGGCGTTCTATATTAAGAGGCCTCTGCATAACGCTGCAACTTCAATAGACTGGAGGCCAGCTGACAGATCGTTTTAGTTTCAGTTTGAGCAAACTGCTATGTACTGTGTTATCTTATGTTGGCTCAAGAAATTCAAAAGAATCTTTTAATTTTACCTTTGGTTGGAATATCATTTAACTTATTTATTTGAAGTAAGTATATTTAATTATTTTAGTTTGAGTCCATACATTATTTTCATTTAAATTGTAAAAAGTAAACTTTGGTGCTTAAATTTACTCGCACAAAAAGATTTACTTAAGTTTAAAGCCTTAACATTTTTAAATTAAAGTTTAATTCATTTTTGGCATTTTCCCTCTTAAAGTTTGTTCAACATTTTTCGATTAAAATTTAAAGAATTATTTATTGATAAAATGCAATTCTTTTTGAGTAATTTGTGTTATTTTAAGAAGCAAAACAAAAAAATGTTTAACAAATTTGAATAGAATTTAATTTAGTTTCTTCAGAGACGTCAAGAAAACTATTTTTATTATAAAATGAATTAAAAATGTATTTTTTCATAAATTCAATGTCATTACTTAATTTGATATTTATTTTTGATATCGCTAAAAAAACATTGTGAGTATGAGTGAAAACATGACGTCAACGAAATTCAAGTTTAATTTTCTAAAGTTTTTAACCATGAGAAAAAATTAGCATAAGTCAACATTTTTCTATTAAAAGTTTAAGTTTGAATAATAAATTTGAATAAAATTTTGATTGAGAAAGGTGTGGCGATACCAAGCAAAAGCAAGGGACCAGATGTTTGCTCTCTAACAACCAGAAAGCAAAAGTCTGGTGTATTGGAGCAGATTGAAAAATAAAAATTAATCAAATTTCCATTTTGCAAGCCTACATGAATTTTATTTACCAGCCAATGGGAAGCCCAGAATCAAATACAAGTGTGAAATTCCAAAAAAGCAGATATAAAATGTGGATACAGACAAGACCCCAGCAGACAGACAGGCACAGACCAGAGGAGAAGAGTGTAACCAATCCCCTTGACCTACTATGCTTGCCTCTTTTCTTCTTCCTGTCTCAAAAGTACTTACTGACCTAAGGAGCAACTACTTCAAAGGCATTCCTCACATACCTCCGCTCCCCACATTCCTAAGCCTTTAATCTCTTTCAGTTTATTATTTTTCATGAACATTTTAACCTCCTTGGACTTATATTCAAGTATTATTTTAATTGTAAAAACATTAATTGATATGTGTATATATAAATGTTATTTTCAACTCAATTTGCTTTTCTTGATTTTATAATCATTTTATGACTAATAGTGGGTTATCTACAACAAGGCCAAATTCTGTTAACCTGCAACAGTATACAACTACCCTTCTCTTGAATGGACTCCCACTAAAGGAAAAAAATAGATAAGATATACCCACTATAAAGGTTCATTAACATTTCTCTATTAAAACTTTATCCAACATTCCATTAAAAGTAAAACAAAACAAACGAATTTCTTCGCACTTTTGTTTCCGAAGTTAAAGAATAAATGATTATTTTTACTTACTACATTAGTTACCAATTGGTGAACTGTAAGGATTTTTTTACTCATTAGAATTAAAGAATAAAATTACAATTATAAATTTATTACATGCAGTTAATGTCAATAGATGAATTACTTTTTTTTTTTTTTTTTTTTTTAGAAAGGTCTCCTTTTTTACACCTTTTGACTACAAAATTTATTTTACAAGACAAGAATAATAATAATACCATTTTATTTATCATATTTATTTTAATATTTTTCTGATATTGTTGTTAAAGGACAAAATGCATTATTTTTACTTTACTTTTAATTGTTTTGCTTTAAGGTAAAAAAAACGTTATATATATTCCATTTATCATAGTTTAAAGCGTATTAAAATAACCAAACTAAAGGAAAGGCTACTTATGAATGTTTTTAAATTTAATATAAAGTTTTAAAGTAATAAAATTTGACTGGATGATTTTACACAAAATTTTTTTTTACCATCTTCAACCACTGCTACTAGTTCAGTTATTTATTTTATTTACCCAGTTGAGAAGGAAGTCCTTTTTTGCACATGGCCTGAAGTGATGGATCTGGGGCATAGTCTCAAAAGATTGCATAAAGCCCTTTCTCCCCGCTTCCCAATCTCCTTGTGAGGAGTTTTAGGAACAAAAACAATTTCCTATTTTATGTCTGGAGGGGCAGTTTTTTTTTTTTTTTTTTTTTCGTTTTTGTTTTTTCATGGCTGACTCTTTGGGAGAGAGAGCCAAGCAATAGCTTAACATTTAACAAGTACCAGAAATTTAAATACCAACTTCAAATTGAATTTTTTAATTTCTAGATTACTGGCACTGTGCAACTATTACTATTTTTTGTTTGATTAAAAACAGTTTTATTGTTTATAATTAAATGATTAATAATATTGTGCAAAACTGCAAACCTGACAGGATTCTTCAAACAAAACCATCCCCCCCTCCCCGACCATTTTTTTTTTTTTTTTTTTTTTTTTTTTAAATTAAGAAATGGATTCTCAACCTTAAGGCAACTCTCTAAAATTTTTGGTTTTAATTAATTGTGTGTATTTGGGCAGGGTGCGTGAATAAGAGCTGTAATTAAGAGTATAATTAATTTAGCTTGAAAATTTACTCCTAAATTGAAGTAGTAAGAGAAATATTTGTTAAAGATGTTTAATCTACCATTTCAGATCCTAAATTCCTAGCCATAAAATTCACCATCTGTATGGGCAGGTGTGCCAAGTAGTCAAATACCAACACCCTCTCCTGTTCAAAGGAATATAAAAAAAACCTCCAGTACTGTTAGAAATCAAATTGTTGATGAAGTTAATGCTTTTTTAGAATTAGATAAAATTAGATAAAATTAATTATACAAATTTGAAAGAAAGTCTGCTTAACAACATAAAAGACTTTATATGTCTAGTTGTAGCATTTTTGGATGAAAATATTTTAACTGTTCAGTCATCAAAATCTATTGATGGTATTCCTCTCTTTATGTTGAAAATTTATAACAATTTGCTCTTTTCATTATAGAGTTAAGTGCTATATTAGTAGCCTGTCCAAAAATCGTATAAATACAGTTGATACTTGGTCAAAACTGGAAGAAATCATCCGATATTTAAATTCTATGGCTTTTGGTCAAAAGAAAATATCCTGAGTCAACAATTTTTAGCAATGGCTCCCAAAATGGAATAAAATACAGCTCAGATATAGTTGTGTGTGCTTTTGGGTACTATGCAAGATCATGGACATTGTATAATGAATTAAGATATGATTTTCAATTACCCTCATTAGCAACACTAGGAAGGATGATGTCAAAAGTTTCAAAACTTAATGAAAAATCTTTTTTGTTATCTATATTTAATACTCTTAATACCAGTGAAAAAGGGTGCATAATTCTCCATGATGAAGTATATATCAAAAAGATGTTGCTATATCATGGCAAACAACTATTTGGTAAATCAGCTGACAATCCATCTGTACTGGCTTAAAACTACTTGGTATAATGTTGATATGTCACAATGGGGGTCCAAATTTTCTTACAACTTGATTCCAATTTCAAAATTAACATCTGCCTTTTTATTTGAACAAATTGAGTTAACAGTCCAAGCCATCACATCTGTACCAGCTGATGTAAAGGCTATTATATGTGATGGCAACCAATCAAGCAATCAAGCTTATTTTTAAATTATATCCTACACTTCCTGAAAAACCTTGGTTAACTGAAGATAATAAACATTGCTTTTTGATTATGTTCATCTGTTGAAAAATATTCGCAATTTGTGATTGACAGAAAAAACAGGAGAACTAATCTTTGATGATAATGGCATAAGTAGAGTTGCAAAATGGACATATCTTAAACAGTTATATCGTTTTGAATCTGAAAGACGTGTCAAACTTTCAGATTTAAATGAAATTTTCATTGCTCCAAAGCCAATAGAAAGACAATGGGTTTCTACTTGCCTCAGAGTGTTTTCTGAAAAAACATATAATGCACTTCTCACTCAGTCTGAAATAAGTGCAGGTAAGAATGATACTGCCCTCTTCATAAACAAGGTTTTGACATAGTGGAAAATTTTAAATGTTAAATCCCTTCAAATTGATAAATTACATAATGATCCTCTACAAGCTGAAATTGTACTGTTCTGTGTATATCTGTTTAGCACCAGCTGTTGTGCTGAATAATATCACAGAACACTTTCTCTGTGTATTGTATCCACCTTGGTGATACAACAAACAGTATCATATTTTTGTTTTATTTATTTATTTATTTATTTTTTGTTACAAACGGGTGTAAGGATTCTATAATTTTCATCAAGCAATTGATGCTCATTGACTCAAAAATGTTATCATTGAACCATTCTTTTTCTAAAGTCATTTTAATAAAATTCAGTAGAAAAATCAAATGAGGAAAATTCATTTTACTTACTATGTTTGCTGTATTCTGATTTTGTTTAATAAAATTTATTGAAATGGTATCATATTTCTAATAAATGCTTTTTGTAAATGAACTTGAAGCACATGTAACAAACTCTGAGATATCCGACTGCTGAAAATGAACTGAATTGTCTGGGTGTAATAATGAAATCTCAACTTCCTTTCTCTGATTGTAGAGAAAGTTGTGGCTGCTAATTAAGATATTGAACAGATGCAAAACTAAGGCAGATCCTGACACATAGGGAAAATATATTTGATTAATTGGAATAAGAAAAGATGAATCAAAGTCTAATATAATGTAAGACCAATATAACTTTGAAATCACTTTCTGACTCAGAACTGATCCTTATTTTAATGATAAAATAGTTACAAATATTCCATATTCAGATGACAATGCTTTTTATGGCTTGTCTTCTCAATGATTGGCAAACTCTTTGCTGAAGGGAGTTTTATAATTAATAAAAAACACGTATGATAAATCTGAAAAAGTTTTGTTTTCTGAAAGAACTGATATTGCTATTCAAATTAATGTTCGAATTTTGATTTTATCTGAACAAACTCTTGAAGAATTTTGATGAGAATCATTATTTTTTATTGCAATTTGGTCAATGCATTTGTATTGTTGCAGTGTCCTTTTTCTTGCAAAGAGAACTAGCTTAGTATGGCATATTTATAATACAGTTAAACAATTTTTGAAAAAAGAAATCTCTCCACTATTTACATTATTCAAACTATTGTACTCATCTTTGATATCATATTTATGATGTTTTGGTTGTTGTATACTCCAGTCTTCTTGAAGTGCTAGGAATTTCAATCCAAACCCTTCATTATGAGGTATATCATTCTCATTCCATGTGCAAAGCCACGTCTGTTAGCCATGAGTTATCTCCCTTTAACTTAACTCTAAGTTATTTGTTCACCACTGCTGTAGGCTGGTATTGAACTCACAACACTTTGGGTCAAGTCACTATATATCTCTTTCCTAACTTTGATAGTATTTGAAATGACATGCTCACAAGCTTTTCAGTTTGTAATCTCAATATATATTTATGAAAATTTCCTCAATCATGACAGATTATTAACCTTAACTTGCAAGGGGTCAATAGATCATAAACCTGCATTTTATTATCTGCCTGAGGTTAGTACTTTCTCTCCTATCATATTGGTCATTTGTAGTTAAGATTTGTTCACAGTGAACAACAGGTTGAACAAATCTGCTCAAATTTCTAATGAAATGTGAAAGCGTAATAACTCACTACTAACAGTTATAATATTATGCCTCGACTGATTCCAACAGTTTTAATGAACACTTTATCAGAACTCTGCCCTGAACTCTCTTTGAGTTCTCTTATTTAATGCATCTTGCCTTGCTCATTTATGTTACCAGGCATGTCTTATTTACTTCACAGCATCCCCACTTTTAAAATGTATTTTTCTTCAATATTTTCTTTTATTTCTTAGTATTCCCCCACTCATCTTTCTGGTGAGTTTGTCACATACAAAACTTGTATTTTTTGTTGTTTTGTGTCAGCCATTAGTTTTCTGTATGTTTCCTTTGTCTGGTACTCATCCTTGTATGTTCAACAAATTCTTGGTGTTTGTATATCAAATATATCACAGAACTTGCATCGGTTCTGCCTTTCTTTGGCAAATCTTTTCTTTAATTGATTCCAATACCTTTTGAGTTCCCATTTTTCCTTTCACCATTTTTTTCTTCTTTTTTATTTTCTTCTTGCTGTCTGTCTTTTACATTCTTCAACATGTATTTGCTAATATATCTCAGAAAGATCCAGCTTCAAAAAATGTTTTCTGCAATTTAATTTTACAAAAATTTCTACTGGACTTAGTAATGGGTAGTTATGTAATTCTAAATATTTGTTTAACCCTTCAACGAAAATTAAACCTTTAAACATATCCAAAGTCAGCCCACTTAATTTGAATCTTCTGTACTCCTTGTTAACAATTTCAGCATGTGACAAAATCATTTTTTTTTTCATCAGATTCATACACTTCCAACAACTATTGAACAATAAAATTTTCTCGCTAAAAAATTTAGTCAATATTTACTGTTTCTTCAAAGCAAATTTCTCCTAGTTTTCGTGGTTGTTCCAAATTACAGAATTTTTCATGTCCTATGAGTGCTAATTTCTCAACAAAAGTCTTCTTTTTTTTTCATCTTCCAAGTCACTGCATTCTTCTCTGTAAATTTACTTGTATATTCTAAAATAAGCAGAAAGGATAATTTCATCATTTTAATTGTATGTAAATTCATCTATGGAATTTGTCATTACATCCAAAGTGAAAGAATTTGAGAATTTTCAGTTTTCTTCTGAATTATTTTAGTTAACTTTTGTTGTTGCTTTGGGAGTTTCTAACAACTACTGTTGTTGCTTTTGCATTTTTACCCCTTAGGCTAATAATTTTTCCATTTATAAGAATATGTTTTATTTTTTTTTACACACAGCAAAGAAAAACATTAAGCTAATGTGGTTCTAATTTTTTATTGTCACTGTTATGTGTGCCACAGCAAAAAAAAGTAATTTTTCCTACTCTATATAAGTTTTGTTTCTTTGATGCCACTGTTATCATTCGCTATTAACGGTTATAATATGTCTTGACTGACTTCAACGGTTCTTTAATGAACACTTTATCAGAACTCTCTTAGAACTTTCTTAAGTCGTCTTGCCTAGTTCATTTTTGTTACTGGGGGTGTCCTATTTACTCCACAGCAGAAAGCTTTTTCTTTTTCTTTTTTTTTTTCTCTTTTTCTCTCTCCTACACCTCCATCTGCCAAGAATTATAGTTTGTAGCTGTAATCAATTCACTGCAGATGAGGAAAAAAATGATTCATTTCAGATAATGGCCATTTTGTCATGTGAATTAAACTCCTCTTTAGAGATGATAAATTTAAATGACTATATGGAAAAATATTCCATTTACTTTTTAAAATAATAACTACAATAAAATACTTAGTTTCTAATTGCCATTTAAACTAGCAATGAGATGGTCTTAATAAAATGTAGAGAATCTGTCTTGTAGCCATTGTGAAATTTTTCTAGTTGACTGTTGTAAATAACAGTTGGAATACCAATTAGACCCAAATAAATCTTGCTTGATGACGTAATGAGTACATTTCAAACGGGGTTTTGTTTTCAAGTGAAAATCTATGTGAAAACTGCAAGATAAAACCTGCATGACTTGAGTTAGCAGTTGGGTGATGGGAAATCTGTTGGCATTTCAAGTTACATTCATAAAAAACAGTTACTTTCTAGACATTGCTGTTTTAAACTGTTTCCTTCCAAATCAACAACACTACAAAGCTTACTATAAAAACACATCTAAATTGGACCATTTTATTCTTAAAATCAGAGATGAGGCCTATTTTTTATTAGATATGTTAAATTTCACATTGTAATCTGTCTTTAATTGGTGAACAGTTTTCAAAAATTATAAATAAGAATTCAATGAGGCTATCAAGAAGATAAATAAATATCATTATTGAAAAGAATAAAATACGTACATGAAACAAACATGCAAGACCAATATCTCCAGTCAAATTAAACATTTTAAAACTCATCGAAAATAATTACTCAATATTTAAAACATTGATGAAAATGCTTTATTTTCAAGGAAAAAGGGTTTTATTGGTTAATATTTTGAATATGAAATTTATAACACCTTGACATTTTGCTGTTAGCATTGTCATGGAAGTCATTTAAGCACCTTTCATTAACACAATAACACATTCGAAGCCTATAGATAAAAATTAAGCTTGGGTGATCCGAATTTTTTTATTTTCAAATTAGCATTTTGTTGAAGTTTTTACTATTCTTCTATAACTTATCTGTAGAAAAGTTCCTGTTCAGTATAATATTGTCAGAGTTATTTCAAGAAATGATTACCTGTTTTTTTGGGGACCATTTTAACTTGAATACTTATGTGCCTTGTTGATTGCTGCAGGGTTTTCTCTTCTTGTTGCAAAATTAATTTACACATTGATGATAATATTAGAAATTGACTTGAACAGCATAAAGCTGTTACCATCTTGATGATACTTAATGTAGAAAAAAATAACATGATTCTTAATGCATGAAATAGAATAAGATATCAATTTTGACACAAGGCAAAGATAGATATGTGAATGTAATCTTTAGAGGGATTCTAAAGTAAAATTTAAAAACCGTTATACAAGGGACACTTTTCAATTTTGGTGTTTCAGAAAAGCATTTCTTCAAACTTGGTCTTTGTAAATTTAGAAATTTGATATCAAAAACAAATTCATGTAGTGTAGAGTAATGAGAGGACCACAATTGGTGTTCATGCTTGGAAAACCATTCTGCTCCATTCAAACATTGTTCTCATCAGCCGTCGTCTTACTTGTTTGTTCTCTCATTAGCATCTAGTGCCAAAAAATAAAGTATTAATCCATGCATCTGAGATGAGGTAGTATTTACACTATTTACATTATTTGGACTATCGTCTTCATCTTTGTTACAACGTTTCGACTATTGTACACTCTGACTTTTTTCAGGTGCTATTTTGAACCAAATCCTTTATTACAATCACTGGGGTATATTATTCTCATTCCTTGTGCAAAGCTACTTCTGGTAGCCAAGTGTTATCTCCCTTTTATTTAACTCTGTTATTTGTTCACTGCTGTAGCCGGGAATTAACTCACAACTCTTTAGATCAAGTTACTAGAACCAACAAATGTCTGTATCCACTGTCCTTGAGGACAAAACAGCAAGTGAATTTTGAGGACTTATAAACCTAATGTCTCAGTAACCATTTTTTACCAGATTTCATATTGCAATTTTTTAATGTTAATGATTTTCGCTAGTATTTTTTACCAGAGCTCATATTACAATAATTTTGACACTAATGATCTTCTCTCATACTCTGTATTGCTGGTTCCCATATTGTATTCATTTCTATGCTTGGTTGGCTTAGGAGATTTTTGTAGCCTAGAATATGCACTGATTCCTTAAGTTTACCTAGTTTCCAGTGGCGTTCTCTATCTATTATTTCAGCTTCATCCCATAGAGGGTGGTGATCCACTTTCTCCCTCTATATGTGGTCAGCTATGTCTGATTTTTCTGTCTTCCTTCATGTTACGGCCTTGTGATATTTTTATAGCCTTACCTTAACCCAAAGAGTTGTGAATTCAATACCAGGCTACAGCAGTAGTGAACAAATAACTTAGAGTTAAGTTAAAGGGAGATAACTCATGGCTACCAGAAGTGGCTTTCCACAAAGAATGAAAATGATATACCCCAGTGATAATAAAGGGTTCAGATCAAAATTCCTAGCACCTGAAGAAGGCCAGAGTGTACAACGGCAAAATTGTTGTAAAAAAAATGGTAACAAAGATGAGGAAAATAGTCCAAATAATGTAAATAGTGCAAAAAATAAAGCTTTCTGATAACTTGTAGCTCTACACTTTACCTGAATAACAGTGGCTACACAAGGTTGCATGGATTCTGTGATGCTGGAGTTGTTGCATGGGTATGTCTATCCAGTCATGTTCCAGGGTAGAATGTAGCTTCAAGGATCTTGGTGAAGACTACAACATATCCCATCTATAGAGTTTGTCTGGTGAGTGCAGGGTCAGTGGAATACATGGAATTCTTCTGAGTGTTTCCAAAATGTGTTTTGTGTCATTTGTGTATAGTTGTGTTATCTGCTATGGACAAGTACAAATATGATCTTTTGTTCATTGCTAGATCTAGTTTTTAGTATTTCCTTATTTATAATTGATATTTGTTGATGATTGACATGTTTTTTCTTCTCCTCTTGAATCTAACACAATAAGAGAATATTAATCATTTAAAACAAAACCTGGAAGAAACGTTGACATATATTTAGGGGCCCTGCTTGAAGGCTATTAACCAGGTAGTGTGTGAAGGTTTTTTTCTTTTGTTGAAAACTGAAAGAGAAAAATTATGGCAATGATTAGTTTCTTAACTAGTTTTTAGTTTAGTTTTTGTTGATAACAGAGAGGAAGTCATTTTCTCTGTTGTTGGATTTGATAGAATGCAACTGACAGTTTGAGATTGGCCATATTATGATTCGAAAGAAAGATAAAGGGTCTAAGGAAGTCATCTTTGGTGGTGCATGAATTTGTCCTCCCTAAATTACTCTGGATTCTTTTTGAATATGAAACTCTTTCATCAGGTAATATTTACATTATTCAAACTGTTGTACTCATTTTTAATTGTCACATTCATGATGTTTTGGCTCTTTTATGCCCCGACCTTCTTCAGGTGATTGGAATTTTGAACTGAACCCTTTATTTTGATCACTAATTGTTCTCATTTCATGAACCATACCACTTCCAGATGTCTTAGTTTTAACTCCCTTTAAGTTTTTGTTTACCACTGCTGTAGTCAGGTATGGAACTCACAACTCTTTGGGTCAAGTCACTGGATCTAACCTATGCTTTTGCTTTTATCTACTAGGCCGTGTGTCCTTTAGTGTACAAAAGCAATACAATGGCAATAAAGATGAGGACAACAGTAAATAATTTAATAATTACAATACTTCATCTCAGAAATATAGACAAATATCAGGTAATATTTATTTGGCCTTAACTGTTAGGGACTATAATTTTCCTAAAATTCTGGAAATGTTATCTAGATTTCATGAAATATATGATTGGATAAAGAAGAAAATATAGAGAAAAAAGAACTAGAATTATGTGTTTATTTTTACTTGTATAAGAGAATAGTCTTTAGCTTAAGAAAAAAATTCAAATTTAACATTCATGTATACAAATTGCTGGTAGTACACATATTTTCATCTGAAGAGCAGCCATGTAAAACCATAAAATCATGAGCCACGTATACAAAGAGAGTTTGTATATATAACGTCTATACAAATGCTTTGCATATATATCAACTTGCAGTAAGCCTGGCAACAATAAAACTTTAGGTGTTTAAAATTTATTGAGTAGAAATCTGTTGTTACTCACCTGTATTAATCTGTTTTATTCAGGACTGTTCAATACTGACCTCTGTCTGTGTGTGTGTGTGCGCACATATGGGTGTTGTCTTAATTTTATGCATAACTGATATTGGCATCAAAACATGCCAGTGTCATCCTCACTAGATGCTCGTTTATTAACTATGTATAATGAATGCCTCTCTCAGGTGATATGTGTACATTCATGTATATTAATGTGCAGGTTTCATATATACAGAATACAATGGATAAAGTGTCACCATTTTTTATATTTTTAATTTCATGCATACACTTTGTTTATAATTTCGTTGACTGCACAGTATAATAGGGTCTGTTGAGCACCATCTATGAGAAAAAGAGCATGATGTAATTCACTCCACCAGAAACTTAGAAACGGCATGCTGTATTGCTTAGCTTTCATGCTGGAAGCTCCAATATGTACATTTCAGACTGTTTGGGTGTCAATCTGAAGACAGTTCAGAGGATGCTGTGTCCCCAAAAGATGTACCTAGGGTGATGAAAAACAAATATCTAGTCAACATCAGGGTTTTTGGAGAGGTCACTAGTAATGGTGAATTTATGCTTCTATTCATTTTCCTACAGGGACTCCAATTCAACACAGAGGCCAACATCAAGTGTTTTGACTAGGTAGTGTTGCCCTGGGTCAAAAGGATGGCTATTGGAAGACCCTCTGTCTAGCAACAGGACTCTGCACAATGCTAGACTTGCAGGAAAACCCAGTCATAGCTGTGAGGCAATTTCTGCGACTACATCACTCCCTTACATCTGGCCACCTAATTCCCCAGACTTCAATTCCCTTGATTATGATGTGCAGGATGCAGTTGAGCATTAGATGAGCAAAACTCCTTGTAAAGCCAAAGATTAATTGAATCAAAGATTATGGCAGAATTCACCAATTTAAACAAGGAGACCATCCAGAAGAGTTGCAGGAGATTCTGAAGTTTTCTGGAGGATGTGGTTGAAGCCAATGACAATTGTATTGAATAAACATGGTCTTTAGTATTTCAAGATATTTTTGTGTAATTTTGGTAAATATATCTGTTAAAACCAGATGTCAATGTTATTTTAATTTTTGTGTAATTTGGACAACAATTTATCCATAACACTCTGTATTAGTGGTTGGTATGAAAAATTCTCTTCCCAACCCAAATGGCCAAAAGTCAAAATTTAATTTTAATCCTTTCTTGGTTGGCCTGAGAATTTTTCATCACTTCCATTCCTTTCCCTCTTGTATTTCCATGTGTCTGTGTGTTTACCTGTCTAGACAACCTATCAGCTTCATTTTGTACGTAATAGCTTTTAAGATTATGTCTTCCTGTTTTTCTCTTGAATCCCAACTTTCATTCTTCTGATTGAGAAAAAAGTTATTTTAAAGAAATACAGTTTACAGATTGCTACTTGAATTAAACTCTGGTAAGCCTATTAGTATTGTGACCCTATACACAAGCTCATTTTCTTGTCCGTCTCCCACATAAATCAAAAGTTTGTGAGACTTGTTGTTTTATGTTATTGTATTTTATGCTTGTGTAGGTCTCTGCGTAGAAGCTATGTCAACTCTTTTGTATTTTTATGTTTATTGTTGTTATTATTATCAATGCTGTTGTATTTGTCTGTGGTAAATGTAACCTTAGACTGTCCTTGTCGAAGAACCATTAACTTTTTCACTTGGGACACTTGTCACAGGTAGCAGTGAATGCACAGCCATATAACACGCACGTATACCCACCCGTGTCAGTGCTCACACAGACAGACATGCACATACACACAAACAGTGTGAGACGCACGCATTCACACACGTGCGCATTTGTAAAGAGAGGTGTGACAATCCAGAAGAAATAATTTAAGTAAAAAAGAAGAAAGAACAAGAAAAAATTCTTCAGGAGGAAAAAAAAAAGCCGACTCAAAGAGTGGAAAGAAAAAACATTAAGCAAATGGTGTCAAAGGCGAAAGAAAGAATGCAAGTTTATTGTGAGTTGAAGTATCCCCATTGACTGCAAATGGCAAGGGTTTGTGTTGTTAGTAGGGTAATTAGCAACTTTATGGGGTCAACGAGTTCCAGGCTGAAGGGTAGTATGAAGTTGGCTTTGCTAGTGTTGCTCTGTAACTGCCTGTGTTGTTTCAGTGTTGTTGTTGCAATTATAACGGATGACATGCGTAGACAGACAGACAGATGGAACAATGCAAGTGAGCCGTCAAAGCCAAAGTCCCAGAGAGGCCCTTGGTTCGACCGTATGAAATCCATGTACTATGTTCCATCAAGGATGAGAGAACCCTTTACCCAGAAACTACCACCTTACAGCAAGATTACACACACCAGTGAGTCAGGATGTTTTTCTTATTGCACATCAGATTAATCCTTTCATTATTTCTTTCTTTTCCTTTTTATTTCATTGCTTTCGTCAGTATTTCTGATGACAATAAACCTTTCCTTAACTTTCGTTTTTTTTTTTAACTTTTTTAATCAAACAGACAAGCATATTCATATATGATAAAGAATATCTTACATTATCTTCATTTCTTTTTCTTTCCTTTCTCTTACAGATCAAAACGTCTATCAAGATTCAGGGATTTTTTTGCCTTTCTCTTTATTTCACTTTTAATTTCTATTTCTCTCAACTTGTCAATCAAAATTTAATTTTTATTCGGCATCATCGTAAAATCACTGAAGCCGGTTTCTACTTTTTACCTTACACTTAATGTCGTCACGATTTTGTAAATTTGTTCAATTTAATGATTTTTTGTTTTCTTAGTACTTTCCCTTATTTTAAACAAATATTGTTATTTTGCCGATTGGGATTATTAAAAAAAATTGTTTCTTTGTTTTTTTTTGTTTTTTGTGGGGGGGGTTTATTTTTCTTTTTTAACTGTATTTTCGTTAAAAAACTTTTTTGTGCATTTTAAAATTCTGACTAAATGACAAATGTTGTAGGAGACAAGAAATGCCGCTTTTTAATTAAACACTTTTATTTGATTTACTTCTGCTTTATCCCTACGACCATAAATCTATGATGTGGCTGTCTTTTCCTCAGTTCAATATTATCATTTTTACTCCCCATCTGACACCTGCTGAATAAAAAAACTCATTCGTTTATACAGATTTCTTCTCCAAACATTTGTTCATGCATGATAAATAATTGCATCATTTATTTTACATGCCTGCGTATTTGTGCATGTGTTTGTGTAGACTTTCAAAAGACATTGAAAATATTATTATCAATGTAGGAATATCAGAATAGTCAAAAGAAATTGTTGCGGTTACTATTAAAATAACAACTACAATTATTTCACAGCTACGCATTCAGATATATAATTGAGTGATGCCTGCAACAGCGTTATTTTCATAATTCTATACAAATTATCTTTTTAAGATTCCTGTATTGTTGTGTGCTAGCATGAAAAAGAGGTTTATGTGTGAAGATTAACTTTTTCATGAAAGAATTTTAAGCATATAGACAAGTCAAAACAGACAAGTCATAAAAGTTGCAATCAAGTCAATGTTGTCATTTTATTATTGAAACTAATTGTTAATGAGAGCAAAAATGAACACCAATCTTGTGATAAAGAAAAATGAAGATTGGTTAGTTAAAGCAAAGAAATGTCTACCTTTTAATGATAGAAGCAAAGTGTTATTTCTTTATAAAATGTCATAATGGGATAAAGACTATCCAAGTATGCAGAAAAATTAGATTGTGTTGATTTTATTTTTTACATTTTTGCTTAGGATTGTTCCAAATAGAAACTCAATGGTATTTATTTATGTGTATGGGTGTGCGCACATACATACAAATATATATTATCCTACGTCTAAAGCATGACTCAGAAATGATTGCATAATGCATGAAACTCCGAGTCGTGTAAAAGACGTAGAATATGTATATTGATTAATATACTTTATAGCTGTTATATTACATTGAGCACTGCTTTATTAACACCAGAAAAAAAAATTGTGTGTGTGTGTGTGTGTGTATATATATATACTTATCTAATCATTATATATATATATATATATATATATATATATATACACACACACATATATATATAATTATGTAATGCTCATGAGTGAATAGATGTTTAGTGTAATAAATCGGTTTTTGGTATAAAATCACTAAATATTTAAACATTGATTTATCAAACAGGAGTGAGTCTGTCAAATTATAAGTGTTACGCAATTAATATGGCCAGTAAGATTATTCAACTGCACCTAGCTACCTTGTTGGGTAATTTCTGAAATTTATTTTTCTCCCCCTTTTCTCTTTCTACTTTTTCTTTCACCTTCTTGAGGCTGGCAACTTTCATTTGGTAAGCAAATGAAGTGGCTTTCAGAAATTGGCTGTCACTCATATGTTTTTTTTTCTTTTTATCATGGCAAGTAGTCACCAACTGGGAATTTTAAGAAAATAGAATCCTTTAAGAGAAGTAAAAACTATCAAATAAGACGGTTGTTGACCAATGCAGTTTTAAAATTTGAATCACTTTTTTCAACTATTTATGGAGAGTAACATGGAATATATAATGAGAGACCCTCATGTCTTTCGTTGAATAGAGTGCGTTGGGAAGGAAAAGTATATTGAACCATTTAAAATCATAATTTCAAACTCTCACTATATGCAGGTCAAAAAAGAAAGAAAATCCCAATTCATTTTCAGGTTTTAGTTATTATTGCTAGCATTTTTGAATAATAGGATTTAACATTTGTTAATCAGAACAATCGTGATGGATTTTGTCATCAAGATTTCTGAGAAAAACGTTTCCTATGAACTATTTTATTCCCAAAAAGATTTAATTGAAAAGTTGACAAAATATCTTACAGAAAACAATTAATTTCCAGACTTATTTTTTGTATTTTATTTTAATTTCTAGATTTTTAAGAATATTTTATTTTATTACTCATTTACAAATTATTGTAATATGATTTTTTTAGATGATCTTCCTTGCACCTGATTGAATTTATTATTTCATATGAAATCAGATATAACCATAGGAAGCTATTTTCATTCAGACTTTAAAAAAAAAAAGAAATACTAAACATTTTTTCTCACTAATCAATATATTAACATTTTAAATTTTTTTATGTTTTTTTTAATGTTAAACAAACTTCACGTATTTAGTCATAAAGCCATTCAAAAATGTATTTATGTATCTAAACTTATTTATAAATGGAACTTTGTGTGTGTGTGTGTGTGTATGTTACCTATAGACTCCAAAATGGCTGAACCAATTTTCTTCAAAATTTACACAGTTGTACTATAAGCGTCTGCGAGTGTTCTTAGCTAGGTTTTGTGTCGATCAAAAATCAGGTTATAGCAGAAGTGGTCTGATCTTAATCAAATTTGATACTCATAGACAAAGACATAAGAAACGATATTCAGAAGTTTCAAGGTTGCAGTTCTTACAATAGTGCAGAAAATCGATTATATATATATATATATATATATATAAAAGAGGCAAGATGTTTGTGTGTGTGTCTGTTTATCTGCCTGTATGTCTTTATTTTTTTCAGCCCTTTTATTTTAGTTTTTGTTTTGGGTTTGACTCTAAGTAGGTATAATTGTAGTTCTAGGTCTCAGCCATGATACCATTTACTCAGAGGACTTATTTAGACTTCAAAATTCAGTTTACAACGAAAAAAACTTATTTGATATTGATAGCAGGAACTCAAAATTTGACTTACATCCATTAATTTTTCTTTCAGTCTACGGTTTGGCTTTAACTGGAAACAACTATTGCTTTTTAGTCTTTCGTGCCAACGTCCAAAGAGTCTGAGCTCCAGGACCATGGATTAGTTTTAAAGCTTTCATTACACCCGAGCAATGCCGGGCTATACTGCTAGTTTATATATAAATTGATGTATATCTAAAAAGTCCCCAATTTCAATATGTTGGTTTATACTTTTGTTTTCACTTTGCCTTGGGAGCTGTTTTTTTTCTACTCACTATACCTTGCCTAATTTAAAGTTGTATTATAAATTCATATTTACTCCAATAATATGTGCCTTTAATCAAAATGAATTTGATGATTTGAGTCATTTAAGGTTTTTGAAACATTTTTCAAGATGTTTTGTGATTCTTGATAAGAAAACTGCTCCTATATACTTTTCATATCTCAACTCACTTATATTTTTATGAAATATGTGTACATTAATAAATTCAGTTGCATAGATGCATCATGACATTGCGTTTTAAAAGACCTTTAATTTATATTACCCTCTTTTTGTTTCTATGATACAAATGTGTAAACTAGAATTTATCTCTGAGGCAACATTTTCACCGGTCTCTAGTAGAAGCTTCTATAGCTGGGAAATGTATGACGAAGAAAAACAAATGTCGTCATTCTGCAGATAGTGATTGATTGAAGCAGTCTGGTATATGTCAAGTGTTGGCCTTATTTGATATTTTTCTTTTTTTGAGCCAGTCAGACAGAGATTTACATGCGTCATTAGAATGGTCAAAAGAAAAACTTGTGGGCTGACCATCAAAGAAGTTCCACAACTGTTCTACTGCTGGTTATGGTGGCAGGTAGAAATTCAAGAAGATTAACATTACATTTTTTGATAGTCAGTATTTAATAGTCAAACATTGCAGGCAAGATTTCAGTCAAAATGCTTCAATACATTTTCCTCAGTTGACAAAATTTGGCCAATGTACTTTACTGATTTTATGATGAAGTTTTATTATTCCATAAGACAAACTAGAAGCAATTCACTTTTGCTCCAATTAATTCTAAAGCTTTGCACTATTTTTGTCATATCCCCCATGTAATAAAAAGGTACGATGTGATAAAATTGGACATTTCTCTACTTTCAGGTCTTCACTTAGCGCTAATTATATATAACGAACGTTTGTCAAGAACGAAAGCCTTGAATTTGTCATCTTTACCATCAGTTCAGCCCTTGTTTACATCGCCTGTCTCTGTACCACTCTTCAACACATCATTAAGGAATATGTGGATTAAATCTGTTTCGAAGCCTCTTGATAGTGGAATTACCATTTCTTCTGATTCCAGATCATCAGATACCCTGCAGTCTACTGGCAAACTAACTTCTAGTTCAAAAAATACTACTCCATCACCTGTGGATATTACCATGGCTAATGTCCGGAACTTTTCTGATCAAGTGCACAATTTTACACGGAATTACACAACAACATATTCCTCATTCTTCAACAACACCATCAGATGCGATGCAGTTGCAAGATATTTTCATACCGAAAGAAGAGGTAAATCTTTCTCGGCAGTTAAAATTGTTAACAAAATTTTGTGCAAGAAATTGTTGAAAAGTTAGTGGCCTAACCAATTTCTCAAAATCTACATTCTGATATTTGGTAATTTTGGAAAATTGGTCAAGACAAGAACTTTTTAGCATCCTCTCATAATAAGTGATCTTAAAAAACAATTACAAATAAGAAACAGGTATAGAAAAGGGATGGAGGGAATTTTTCTCAATATTCAAAAAAGAGGAAAATGTTAATCATCCCTCTGGATTTCTTTATCTTTTTTTTTTTTTTTAACCAAATAAAGTTATCATTAAAATGAGAAAAGCTTAAAACTTTGAAGGTCTAACTTCCAGTAATTTTGAAATTGTCATATTTTAGGAATTGGCTGGTTGGCATATGGGGAAGCAAAATCCAAAATTGTGAAAATCTTTAGATAAAGTTTCAAGTTCTAGACAAACTATAGTTCCCAAAATTGGTAGCAGAATGTTATTGAAGGTAAAGAACCCAAAAATACTATTTAAAAGATTTAATATCAATCCATTATGAATTATAGGTGATTTCTAGCATTTTTCACTTGCCATGGCAAAAGTCAAAAAAGAAATCATATGGCTGGATACTTTTGAGATAGTTGAGTATTTTGTTTATACATAATAAAACTTTTCTGTGTCAAAAATAAAGTTTACTTCTTTCTTCTATCTCAAAATATTCTATCACCCAAATTTGGATTTTTCAGCTGAGTGTTGTTTTTGCTTCTACACCTCATAAATAGTCTTGGCAAACTTTACTGTCTGTTCAATTTCTGTATGTAGGTAAGATCAAACAAGATATAAATTTCTTTATGGTTAATTATACAATAAAGAATATACGAGAAGGTACATAGAAGAAGAAGAATGCAACATTGAGATTTCAATTAGACATCAGTAGGAATATTACAGTTATGGATGTTGTAACAGAATTGACAAGCCTAACTTGCTAAAAACTGAAAAAGTTACAAGAGGAATTGCAGTATTTGGATTTCAGAGCATATTTTTGTATAGTTGCTTGATGTTAAACCTTTCATAAAGATTAGACATTTAAATGTCTGGGGATAGTTCATCCAGTTTAAATTTCTCACACTCACAGTTGACTTTACTAGCGTACATGACAAAATCTTTTTTCTTTTTTCGTGTGAATTCAAATTTTCCACCGGCACTTATGTTAAGCAAGAGAGAGAGGCAAAAAAAATTATTTTTCTTTTTCCTTGTAAGTTTGAATCCTCATCGCTACTGTTATGTCTTCATTGAATGAAGATAATAGAATCAAGAAATATAATGTTACTTTAAGTTGACATAGTCTTGCTGAAATCTGTAGTAGTATATGAATTTCACTTATGGCTAGCAGTCTTGTAGCTGTCTCTTAACTGTCTGTTTACTGATATTCCAGCATTTTCCAGTTTTGTTACTATTTTTGTTTTCCTTTTAGATTAACAAATCAGAAAAATTCCAGCCTTTTACAAGAAATATATTACATATAAAAAATTCAAATTTTCCAAAATCATATGGCCAGTTCAACAAGTGAAATTAACCCCTGCATTTTATGCAATAATAATCATTATGGCAAAATACAATTATTTGTTTGAATGTATGTGTAAAGAAAACAGAAGTAAGGGTAGTGAAAGGAAAAGAAAGAAGAAAAAGGAGTGGAAGAAAGAAAAAAGGTGGAAGAGGAAAAGAAGAAAGAGGAAGGAAAAAGTGTGTCAGATTGGCAAATGGAATGGAAAAGCTACAAATTAGAAAAAATGAAAAAAACTATTTAGTATAGTAGTCTTCTACGCACACACTATATGAGAATAGACTCTGCCAAACACATTATTGAACTAACAGCCTGGCCTTTTCAAATTTTTTCTAAATTTTTATTTTCTGTTTCAATCCAAAATAGGCCCCGAATAATGTTTATATCAAAATAATTTACATTAAAAATTTACCAAAACAGGAAATTAATCCATAATATAAGGAAATTATATGGCTAAAGAGAAGAAAAAGAAACATAAAAAGCTATTATAAAGAATATTCAAATTAAGATTAAGTATTGAAAATTAAATCAGAAATGAATCCAAGATGGCATCGATACTTAAGACTTGTGATTTAAATAAATTGCTCTAAAATTGTACAAAATAAAAAGAAAATATTTTATAATATATAAATTTATATAAAAATAGATTTAAAAAAATATGTATATAACAACAAAATATAAATGGAGACCAGTGAAAGACCATCCTCAAAGGCACTATGCAGCAAAAAGTGCTCAATACTATCCTGAGGAAGTAGAGCAGAAATACACTTACAGTTTTTTGGGATCCATATCACAATACCCGGGTTTCAAACATTAAATCTCTTCAGGCATGGACACAAAAATCTAATGGATTTTTGCCCCTATAGAAGGAAGAAGAGTAGTAGTAAAAGAGAAGGAAAAAAAATTCCAAAGTAAAGAACAGGAATTAGCCACTACCAAAAGAGATATTTTTATAATTATCTGCATCTTTTACGCTATTTCTTTTTCTATTTTTTTTTTTTTCATAAAAATGTAAATATAAACATACCAGTTATTGCCCTTTGACCCCTCGCTTAAACCTAACAGTCCCTAATTTTACTTAATTTATATTTATCATTGTTTGATCTGCTTTTTTGTGGGGATGTGGGTTGTGGTGCAGTGGATATCAACTTGGAACAACAAATCAGGGTGCTGAGTTTGAATTCCAGTTGAATTCCTTGCATTCACTTTTGTACAAATATCCTTGGGAAAGGTATTAATCTGTCTCTTCCCTCCAGTTATGGGTTAAATAATAGGACAGATTGGGTTATATAGTTTTGGCTGGTAAGCAGTCTACTGCAGAAAGCAATGGCAACTTACTGCGGGATAATCTTCTGCACAGTCAGTCAAATCTCTTTCGAGGCATGATCCCCAAAAGCATGTATCACTTATGGCACTTAACCGACTGACTGTTTTTTTTTTTTCTCTCATCACATTTTTAGTATTTATTTCATTTTTAGGTTCCACTATTAATCAAACTTGTTTAAACATATAAAAATATTATTAGTACGTGATTTTACTATAGCGAATTTTAAGAAAGGAACGCTATTAATAATTCAAATAAAAAAAAAGCCAATATATGTTAACCACCAGAAGATTGCTGAAATGCATGAAACTTAGAGATGTGTGTATAACATAGGATGACACCACAATTTACTCCCGCATTAATTAGAAATCCGGCAAGGTGGATAACTATAACCTCGCTGGTGATTTTGAGAGGGATCTACATTCTGTATGGGGTAAGAAGTGGCTTGTCAATTTCAATGTGTCTAAGACAAAACTGCTGTCTGTCAATCTTCACAGGCAACCCCTCCTGCCTTCCATAAGCATGTCTCCCTGAGAGCAATACACTGCACCTCCTCGGCCTTACCCTCTCTTCCGATTCCAAGTGGAACCATTACATTGAGTCAATAGCTAAATCCACTGCTAGGAAGGTTGGGTCACTGTGTCTGACCAGGATGTTTTTTCCTCTTGAATCCATCTTTCATGTATACAAATCAACTATCCGTTCATGCATGGAATACTGCTGTCATATATGGTCAAGCGCACCCGCTGTTCATTTCAGTGTTCTTGACAGGCTCCAAAGGAGAGTCAGTAATGTTATAGGTACCAACTTGGCTGCCTCACTGACGGGATGTGGCTTCCATCTGTCTGGTCTATAAATATTTTCATGGCTTCTGCTACGACGAACTTAAGTCACTGGTGCTCCTGCCACAGGTGTTTAGTTGTGCAACCAGACTGGCAACTGAGTCCCACCCATTCACAGTTAGATCAACCAAATGCAGACGACAATTCTACTCCATCAGCTTCTTTTCTTGCACTTCCTACCCGTGGAACTCTCTTCCATATTCTTGCTTTCCTGACAGCTACAACTTCCAGAAATTTAAATGCAATGTCAATACCCATCTCTTAACCACTTGACTCTCCTTCTTTCTACACCAACATGTATATCTTTTCCTTTCTCTCTACCTTTGCAGCTGTCATCACACCTGTATTCCCATCCTTAACTGGTTTGTCATTCTCTTTACTTTCTTCCTGTCTGATCTGTTTATTCTTGTGTAACCCCCTGCACATCACTGGCATTACCGCCTTGCTCAGGGTGATATGATTAAAAAAAAAAGGATAAATTCTAGATTAAATTTTAAATATATGGTGCCGATTAATATCAAACAATTAGACTAGAAAAAGTAAAAGTTTAAAGAAGATTAACACACATTATTATAATTAATTATACCGTTAATAAGAAAAAAAGAAAAGAAAATAACTATTTAACAGAAATTTAAATTTGGATTAATATTTAGGGGGTTTATATCAAAATTTAAAAAGTTGAATTCTTGATGACATTTGCTTATGAATTCTTTTCTTAAGTTTAAAACAAATTTTGCTTAAGATATTTTATTACTTGAATTTTTTCACTTGAACATACATTGCATCTATCGTAAAGGTTATTGGGGGTGCGGGCCAAGCCTATTAGTTTTCAACTCATTATTGGGTTGTGTCCCTCCTCTTTCATTTCCCAAAATCTTCGAGAAAGGGAAGTCTGGAATTTTAGATTGGGGTTAGGAATTGGAGTGTTTATGGGAGTAGTATCGTTTAAATTCTCTTGCTGAAATTCCAATGTAAACGTGATAATTATTTTTGTTATTTATGGGGGTTATGTTGGCTTGGTAGATTACTTGGGTAGACCTACATTTGCTTTCTATCGGACAATTGTTGATGGATCTACAATTGTGGCCTGTCCCACCTTCTTTGGTTTTCATACAGATCAGTGGATCGATCAGCTTGGACTACACCCAATTTTATCCCACATTGTGTTTTGATTTGATCCTAAGATGGGTGAAGTCGAATAACATTCAGGAACTGCTACAAATAAATTCATTCAGGCTGGGGAAGACACAAGAAAAAAAATATCTTCTTAAAAAACTTTATATCTCCAATTCTTGGGATAGGCTTGTTTGTTTCAGCAGTTGAATTCTATATACTTCATACAGACAACTATCTTCCCAACCTACATCTAAATTTGAAATGTAACACTTTGACTGGTTCTGTTAAGTTTGGCACAAGGTTCGAGTTGGAGTTCTTCTTAGGCAGGCTGTCATGTGATGTCAAGTAGCAAGGTCTCTTGTTTCAACCGCAAATCTATTTGGCCAAAACAGCCCACCAACTCTCTTTGACCACTTCCAGCCATCACTTACACGAATTTAAACTTGAACTGGATTTGGGCATGACCAGTCTGAGGAAATTGATGAATTTCCTATATTTCAATAAAGGTCTTTTCATTCTGTGGCTTTCGAAGATTACTTACCTTTTTCAATTCGTATTTTTTTTTCTTTCCGTGAGCAGCAGTCACAGACATCAATTCGCCCAAGTCATCTTCTTTTCTTCATTTCTGGGTATTCTTCACATTAATATGCTTCAAAGGGGTGTACAAATTCTCCGCCTTCTCAGTTTCCACCTCTGCTCACTATCAACCAGTCCTCCTTCAATTGATTTGATTCGTCGGTCTCAGGTTGCATTTACCTGCCGTCATTAATTGACTTCTTATTATTTCAAAATTTCTCCTAGACAAGGAAAACTCTCATTCCCAGTCAGAAACTTACTAGATGTTTCTCTCAATTTCTTCGCTGGGTCATTAATTAAATTCTTATTTCACAAAAAAATCCTTATTTTAAACCTTGTTTATAGTGCAGTCTCATTTGTTGTCAGCTCGGCTGGTCACTAAGAAGTTTTTATTATTTCAACTTTTCGCTTGTATAAAATCTCTTATCTGGCTGTGTTTTGATAACTTGTACCAAAAGACAAAATCATTAATCAATTGTCTATATTCGCCACATGGTCTCTTTTGCACTCTGCCTCTCTGTGGCAACATTCTTTAGGTTTTTTGGGATGTCACCTTTTTCTAACAAAATACAAAAAATATCTACATTTAGCTTATCTTTCTATTTTTTAACCCTTTATCGCCAAATAGTGTTACATTTCTCCCATACCTTTCCTTGTCATTTACTTGTATATGACACATAAAGCCCCAAAATCTATAACTAACACTATTTTACATGCATCATGCATCATTTCAAATGTTTCTTCCTTTCTTCCTTGTGTATCATGCAACATTAAAATTGTCCTTCCTCCTCTTTTTGGATGTATCATGCAAAATGTCTTTGATCATGCAATATTTGTATTGTTCTTCTCTTTTTTTTTTCTTGTTTTTTTTTTCTTTTTTTTCTTTTTTCTTTTTTTTCTTTTTTCTTTTTTTTCTTTTTTAAATGTCCTTTTTATGTCATGCTATCGTTCAACACCTTGGATTTCTCAGCACACCTTAAAGGTTCTTCTTTTATGCATGTATTCATTCTATTCATGTGTATAAGAGATACAGCACCCCTCAAAGTTTGTGTTTTTTTTTTTTAATGGTTTGTTCTTCTTGGTCACTATTCTTCTCTCTGCAATGTGGGTTTAGTGTTTCTTCAGTGGGTGTCAATTCTTGGTCCTCTTTTCTTTCCACAATAGGAGGTTTTGAAGTCTCCTCAATAAGGGTTAACTCTTCTTTTTGATTTGACCTGTCTGAATAAAGGACACCACACTGCACTCTCCTCTCAATTTGCCATATACTTGCCAAGACACCATCAATTATTCTTTTTTTTCCTATGCCTCTTAAATTTCCATATTGCTTCTACTATTGCCATAAGAATTATCAAAGGACCTATCAATGCTGACCTGTTTATTATGATTCTCTTACTGTTGTCCCAAACTGTTCTCTTTTTCCAAAATATTTAATTTGTCTGTTAACTGATTGAGATTAATCTTTTCAATTGATTTTAGTAATTTTGGCTTTTTTTCAAGGATAACCTCTGGAAACCTGCCTACCACTGGTTCTCATAATTCCATGCAATTTTCTAAACTTTTGTCAATTATCCCCATAATTAAATTCTTTTCTTCATATTTCTCTTCTGCCGAGTAATATTGGGAGAGGGAGATGGATATCCTAAATGCTGAACACCCCATGAGTATTTTTATCAAGGACAATGGAGGTACCACCTTCAGCATAGCTGTAGATTCCTCCACATACCCTGGACAAATCAACTGGCTCTTGTATGGATGCTATCTAAATTCCATCTGATATACTGACAGCCTGCGGAAATACTGTATTTGCCAATACCTCTACTTAGCAATTTTCCTTAATCCCTTCTCTATTGCCTTTGAATAACTCAAGTCTTGTAGTTATATAGGACTTAGTAAGGTACATGTTCCCAAAGCATTATCCTTACACTTTCTTGCTTCTTCTGCCATCAGCATCATAAATTTTGTCCTAGCTGAATTCAAAGCTACATATTCTGTCTCAGTTTTGTCTCTCGCAACCGCCCCTAGGCCCTGATCTACAGGGGTAAGGAATAGGTAAGTTTATGATTTGATACAGTTCAAAAATACTTTCTCTGTCTAACAACAAAACATTAGTACTAGCAATCTCCCATTCTCCAATTCAGACATTGTAGTATTTCAATAATTCTTCAGTGGTGTCCACCGGTAACCTTAAATGATGTGGTAACGCAGTCTGTATCTTCAATAACAGACCTTTTAAGTGACTAGTGGTCACTATGCTTGGAGACAGGTGTCTTAATGACAACATGTCCATTTGAGCTCTCACATGCTCCAATAAAATTGCTAGAGACTAGTTCTTCACATCTTAGCAGTCCTGATAATTAACTGGAAAACCCATTGTATAAATCAGCTCAGTTCCTGCAACTTATCTGCTATGGCCCTTGAACTATTAGCTACCTCTTGTCTTAGTTCTTGTAAGTTATTTATTAACCAATTGACATTTACCCTATTCTTTGCTAGATCCAATCTTGTCACATTCAGTATGGATAAACTTTCTCTCTGTGGCAAAAGAAGAGCCTTACCTTGTGTGCAAAGTGTGCAAGAACTTGTCTCGCATGTAGGTCCATAATTTAGGGGAGTATTGCCAAGATGGCAGTGAAAGAAACATGGCAGCCTCTCGCATGACTAGATGTGAACAAAAGAGGTTCACAGAGGCATGTTCCATCTATATGAGTGGTTGCTTGTGCTGATTGGCTTGACCAGCCAAGCAGAAACCAACCAATCAAAAACGACCTTGCACGATATAACTCAGCATCGCCTAAGACAAAGCTGGGCAGAAAAAGATCTGACTGTGGATCGAGTGTGATTTGAAATCAAAACTTGAAGGAAGGAATTTTGCTGCAGCTCTTACAAGCTATTTCAGCATTTACAAGTTACCACAATGGCACACATACAGATTAGCTGTGACATGATAAGACCATTTAATGGTGAGGGCAATGTGGTAGCATGGCTGAAGAAGGTGACGTTATTGGTGAAACTTCAAATGGTAGTTGATGTAGTAAGTCTGCTACCATTGTATCTAGAAGGGGAATGCACTTGCCCTCTACATGGAAATGAAAGAAGACGACCAGCGAGACCTAGACCAAAGAGAGGTGCAACTAAAAGAAGCCTTTATAGATGGTGCCTTTTCAGCATACAGAAAGCTAACTCTGGTCAGATGGGAAGGTGAACGAGTTGTTGTATATGCAAACAGGATAAGGCAGTTGGTCGGATTGGCTGGGTTTGAGGGAGCTGCGCTGGAGAGACTTTCAAAGCTAACCTTTGTAACAGGTTTTCCAGATGATATCTCTATTGAACTACAACAGGTAGCTAACATTGAATCTCTAACAATGGGAGACTTGATAGCAAAGGCTGACTACCAAGGACCAAAGTTGAGATGTAGCGGCAGCAGTGAAAGTGAATACAGCCATATCCCAACCAAAGGAGAGTACTGCTGATGACTCCTAGATGCAACCGACGATGTGCAAGAGTTGAGGCCTCATATATTATACGTGTGGTAGTCCCAACCATTGTTCAGGGATTGTTGAAGTCAACGTAATCTCGGACATATGAATAGGAAAGCATAGAGAAAAATGCAGTGTTACCGCTGTAATGAGTTGGGCCACATGTCACGAAACTATCTGGGAAACGGATTCGGGGACAAGGTATCATCGTCACCCTTGTCCCCTACCAGTCAGTGAATACCACACTACCAGTTGTTGGCGTATAAGTAGATGGCGTGAAGTGTTCAGCACTTGTTGACACAGGACGTTTCCGATCGATAGCGCGAACTGCTGCTGGGCATGGAGAAAGCATAAGGTGGACATCACGACAATTGACGGCACATCCAAAGGGTGTTGTGGAGTCGGATTGGTTACAATCTGCACAGAAAAAGGTAGCAGTGCTACGGTGGATGTTTTGATAATACGAGGAAAGCCTCTTGGCTATGACCTGCTGATTGGAATCGACACGATATGAGCACAAGGCGGTGTTAAAGACACACCCACTAGGAGTGTTCTGCTTGGCAGAAAGAAAGAATCATGTGCAGCCCTCTTGATTGAGGAACCCGAATTTTACGTTATCTTTGATCATAAACAGAGAGCCTGGATTGCACGGTGGAAATGGGCCATGAATAAAGTACCAGATCAGCTGCGCAATGTAATTTTCAAATATTCAGTGCCCACTAAAATCAGGGCTGCATACGAGGCGGAGTTAGAGGTTTGCATTACTAATGGGTGGTTAATGCCATATCCAGAGGAGCAGCTCGGACCCCTCAGGGTTTAATTCTGCTAATGGCTGTTGTACAACCCAACAAAAACAAAGTACGGCCGGTGATGAATTACAGAGAATTAAACCAACATGTGGATGCCTTCACTGCAAACGCAGACATATGTGCCGCCAAATTGTGGGAGTGGCATCAGCAGGGGATTAATGTAGCCTTGCTTGATCTGAGGAGGGCCTATCTGCAGATATGTGTTCACGAGATACTGTGGGTATATCAAACTATCATGATAAAAGGAAAAAGATATTGCTCAACGTGCTTGGGGTTTAGCCTCAATGTAGCACCGTTAATTATGAAAGCTATTGTCAAGGCGGTGTTAATGCAAGAGGAATCTATGATGAAAGCCACATCAGTCTATATTGACGATATATATGTGAATGAGGACATAATGTCGGCAGATAAAGTCAGGAAGAGACCAGCAAGGACCAAAAGCATCTGAAGGATGAAGCTCTACTCTTAGGCTTTGAAGTTTGTGGGGAGCGCAACACCCTGTGGTGAGAGCACAGTTCCAGAAATCCCAGCTACAATGACAAGACGCACTGTATTTTCCACTTGCGGAAAGTTGGTAGGACATTTTTCTGTCTGTAGGTAGCTCCGCAGAAACAGGAGTAATGAAGAGACGAGCAAGTAAGGTCACGAAGGAATGGGATGACACAGTGAATGATATTCCTCTTAAGTGGATGATGGCTGAAGTGGTGACTAAAGTGAGCCAGAATGATCCACCCAAGGTGTCTGGTGCATAGCCAGAAGAGAATTAAACATATGGGTAGATGCAAGCTCCCTGACAATGGGTGTGGTGTTGGAAGGATGTGGCACTATCTTAGAGGATACATGCTGGCTTTGTCTGACAAACGATGCTCACCATATAAATTTGGCGGAACTTGACGCCACACTAAAGGTCTTAGCGTAGCGTCAAGTTCTGCCAAATTTATATGCCAAAGAGGTCTTAATCATGTCTTGCTGTGGCAGGCTGAGGTGGTACATCTCTACACAGACTCTCTCTGTGTTTACCACTAGTTGAACGACACTCTGACGGGAAAAGCCAGAGTAAAGACCAAAGCCGTGACTGAGATGTTAGTGCAGAGGAGATTAGTAGTTTTAAAGCGGCTGACCAAAGAATACAGCTTGTGGGTTGACGTCACCTTGATTCCGTCAGAGAAAAATCTGGCAGATAAACTAACTAGAGTGCTGAAGAATTGGCTTGACATGATGAGAAAATGGTCCGATCCCCCGCTGCTGTTAGGTGCTGTCATAACTGATCAACTGACACCTGATCATATCTGGGCCATACATAAACAAAGTGGACACCCTGGCGTTTGGCGTACAGTCTACTTCGTTCAAAGAGTGGGGCCCTCAACTACGAAAGTGGTCATTAAGTCAGCCATACGAGCCTGCGAAGAGTGCCAGATGGTAAACCCAGCCTCAGTCCATTGGTGAAAAGGAAAACTTGAAGCAGATGATAACTGGTATAGGTTGGGTATGGACATTATCCACTATAATGGCCATCATTTTTTGACATTGATGGATTGTGGCCCAATAGGTTCCACCATATGGTGCCCACTGGCACGGCAAGATACATTGACCGTCATGCAGCAATTAAAACCTGTCTTCTGTGAGCACAGTCCACTGTTTGAGATACTGACAGACAATGATCCCATGTTTCAGACCTTTGCAGGTGAATGGGGAGTTTGAATGCGATACTGATGTGTCTACATGCCAAAGGGATGTATAGCAGAAGAATTAAAAGAATTGCAACTACAATGCAGTGCTGTATTCAAGAGGCCATGTACTGGTACAACGTGACGCCTAAGAATGACATGACATCCTTGACTGCACCAGCCAACGGAATTTAATAGTACAAACAGCGTGCGAAAGGGTTAGATGTGATGATGTCATCTCCTGAAGTTGTAGGTAATCCATATCAAGTGGGAGATCCTGTCTGGGTTAAAACCCCGAATGAGTGATGTACCATAAGATTCAGCAAAGGACAAGGGATAGTCAGCCCTCAGACCGTTCTAGTTAATGGTGTACCACACCATGTAAAAGATCTTTATCAACATTAGGGATCAACTGCTGTAGAAGAAGACAACGAAAGTATTACGTCATCCAAGAGTGAATCGGGGACAATGTTGGAACAGAATTTAGCAGTTCTGGGTAGTTTGCTAGCAACATCAGAAGAGGAAATGGCAGATTCTGATGATGACAGAAATGGAGATCATAGAAGATTGAATATAGATAGAATAAATATAGCTGAGACCCCTCCACCTCTGCGAAGAAGCATTCATCGAAAGCGGGCGTCATCTCACTGCCACATGTGAGATCAGGGGATCGGGGGTGGGGGGGGGGTGAAAGAAGAGACTTACCTTGTAGAGCAAAATGTGCAAGGACTTGTCTCATGTGTATATCCATAATTTAGGTAAGTGTTGCCAAGATGGCAGAGAAAGAAACATGGCTGCCTCTCATGAGTCTAGACATGACAAAAAGAGGTTCACGGAGGCATGTTCCATTGATATGAGTGGTTGCTCATGCTGATTGGATTAATCAGCCAATCAGAAACCAACCAATCAAAAATGACCTTGTGCGATATAACTCAGCATCGCCTAAGACGGAGCAGGTCAGAAAAAAATCTGATCGTAACGAATGTGATTTGATATTGAAACTTGAAGGAAGGAATTTTGCTGCGACTCTTACAACCTACGAGCGAGTGTTAGTTGACATCGAAACTTAAAGGAAGTTTGCTGCTGTTCTTACACGCTCACTACCTGAGCTAAGTTCCTTTGATCCTTTTCTATTTCTCCCATATTCCACCTTATAATCTTGACATCACCTTCAGTCACTGTTCCAAACAGGACACTCAGCGCTTTTCTAACAATGGAAACCACTGCTCTCTTTCTTCTTGTTTGTAGCAGTTCAATTCCCCATAAATAATTCCTCATGTCTTTCCACTGGGCTTCCATTGTAACTGTCTCTAATTTTATAGAGTAAAATAGTCCAAGATGCCTCTCCTCCCTGGGATATTTTTGTGCTACCTTCACTCTAGTCATTCTCAGCTTCTTTATCTCACTCTCCAATTTGTTCAATAATAACTCTTATAGGTTCAAATCTATTACAGAGGTGACCAACCACTTTGACCTGGTTATTATTACTTCACTTGTTTTCTTGAAAACTGTATTTTTGCTTTGTTTCCAAGCTCCTGTCATCATTACTATCATCATCAATATCATCATCGTCGGTCCTTGTACATCAGCCATTCCTGTAAGGGTAACAGAATTTCCTTTTACTCCTCTATCCACTCATTGCTTGTGCATTTTCATAATGTCTATAAGGGACTTCTTGTTCTTCCTTCTGTTTGTTTTCAAACCTACCTTTAGTAGACTAGTGAAGTTTAGACAGGTGTGCAGCACTCTTGTCCTAAAGATCAACCTTTATCAATACTATCACCAGACAAACACATGCGTCCATGAGCAGACCAACAACAGCACAAATAATTTATTTCCTTTGCCCTTCATGACACCTTACTCACACTTCCATTCCTTCCAACATGCACTTTCTGTTATCAGATAGGGTTTTGAACATGCCTGGTGCCATTGTGCACTGACACCAAACCTATCCATTCCACTTGGTTCCATGCCTGGTTTTCTTAGTGAGATTCAGGGTTCCCTGTCCCTATTAATCTCTTAAGAAGTAACTCTGGCTCAATCTCTAGCCCTTTTTCTCCTCTTAACCATTTTGGGAGTTGGGAAACAGGTATTTCATCCCCCTCCTTCCATTCAGTTAATACTTTCTCTTCTTTGGGAAGTTTTGAGTCAGGACCTTGGCCTTCACTACTGGGGTTCCTTGCTTTTCCTATGGTCTACTGATGAGGTGGGACTGGACAGTGACATCACAAAGCCCTCCATGTGATGATGTCGACACAGACGACATGTACACTGCTTAGTGATACCAATGGACCCTGTGTTGGTACTTGAACCCCCTTGCTAGGTTTGCTATCGACAACTTCTGCTGGCTCTTGTCCTATATCTCTTTCTTCTTCCTCAAGGTTTCCATTTTTTCTGGCTTCACAAGAGTTGCTCTCATCCTTGCCTTCTTGGTCTATAGTTTAGCTACTTCCCAATTAGCTTTCCCAGCTAAATCAGATTATTGGCATGAGCCCTCTTGACTTGCCCTGCCATCTGATCCCAGATTATGAATGACACAGGACCCATCTGTTTTACTATTCTACAATAGGCTTCCCACCCTGGTCTAGCTTTTCTTCTCTTAAGTGAATTTCGTAGTATATGGTGTTTCCAAAACTTCTTTCTTCCTTTATTCACTCTTTCCTTTCTTCTTTTTTTTTTGTGGGGGGGTACTTTATCTTTCTCTGTGCCTGGGTGAACAATGTATGCTATTGTTCAATTATCAATTGGTGATGGTCTTCCATCAAGACCACATACATCTCTCTCAAATAGCATGTAATTGGGTGAGAACTTGGAGGTTTCATTGATTACAGCTGCTAGGGCTTGTGTCAGATACGTGTCCTAATTCTCAGTGTTATCCTTCACTAATTTTGTTAACATATCTCCTAAGGTCCTATGGAATCTTTCTACCTTTGCATTACTCTGGGGATGATAGGGAGATGTGGTTATGTGCTCTACATTCATGCTTTCCAGGACCTCTGTTATTATTTTGTTCACACTTTCTGGTTCATTACCTGTAACCAGCTGCATAGGGGCACCATATCTAGGGAATGCTTCATTCATTCAGCTACTGTCTGCTTTCTTATCTGGCACAGCATATGCCTCAGGCCAGTTTGTCAGCCAATCCACAAAGCTCACTATATAGACATTGACCCCTAAAGGTCTCCCCATATGGTCCTGACACATTCATACTTATCTTCTAATAAGGAAAATTTGGGACATCCTTCCTCCTGTCTTCTACCTTGCATTGGGCACACCATGCAAACTTAGATGTAGTCAGTTCCCTCATTATATAGTCCTGGCCAATAATAATTTCTTCCCATGGGGTCACAGGTCTTATCAATCCCCATAAGTCCCACCATTTCAAGACCTTAGTTGCTTAGATATATATAACATGTCTTACTTCATCTCTTCCTGAGAGATAATATAACCTCCCTTCATGTATTATATGTTTGGAGGTCTTTCCTGCATCTACCCTCACTCTTAGAGCAGCTATTTTACTGTCTCCTTGACCATTCTCAATTTCTTTTACCCAATGAGGATCAGTCACCTTCTGTATATCTTCCTCTGCATCCATCTCCAACACAGGACAGTTTTTCAGTCTATTCAAGGTGATCACTCCTATTTGGTAAGCACTATTAAATTTAACTCTTTGTATCGTCCTTAATGGCAGGGCTCTTCCTACTTCTTCTTCCTTTCATATTTTTAAACAGGCACTATTTCTGCTACCTCTACCACTGTTTCTCACAAAGCTACTTTGCCTTCCTCAGTGTCATCCCCCTCCATGAGTGAGGGCCAACTGGAGAGCTCCTTCCTTTAATTTTCTTTTTGTCTGCCTAACACCGCAGTTCTAGGGAGTAACTTCATTTCTTCATCAACCATCACTATCATCAACCCCTCAGGGGTGCTTCCTAATGACATTTCTATGCCATCTGCTATTAACACAGTGGGGTCAAATTTAATCTGTGCCCTGTGGTGATATAATTAATCCTTCTCCAAGATCACTTTTCCACAGAGGTCAGAAGGGTCATATAAAATTTATGGACACCCCCAAGTCCTACCTACTCTCAGTGGAAGTCTCACCATTCTACTTATTCACGTGGGTTTTCCATCCGCCTGACTAATATCTATATCAGGTTTTCTTATCTACCCCCTATTCTTCAGGTTTCTATATTTTTCTTCCCTCATTAAAGAAATCGACGCTCCTGTATCTATCAGAGCCCTCATTGCCAACCCTCCCACCACATTGGGTCAACAGGGAGAATACCTTAGCAGTTTTCTGACTTGGGTTACAACTCTCTGCCCACCCAAACATAAGTGCCAGCAACAACAATCCATCATTACTGTTCTTACTAGGGGTCCCCAGACGTCCCCTTCCATGCTGGGGCACTCTTGGCTGGGTTTCCCAAAGTTTCCTTGCCTTATTCCTCTGGGAACAATTTCTCTTCCGATACCCTGGTCTCCGGCAAAACCAACACCTTCTTCCCAGGCAGTGGGCAACAAAATGACCAGTCAAAACACATAGCCAACACTGCATTTTTTCTTTCCTTGCATGGGCCACCCTCCCTTTTACTTCTGGGGCAGCCCATTGGGATTTCCTTGGTTCTGTCTTCCAGGAGCAGGCTCTTTAACAGGGGTCTGTGGGGTCCTTTTCCTGATCACACACTATTTTGTCTCCTGTCCACAATGACCACACTTGGTGCATCTAG
Source organism: Ascarosepion bandense (assembly GCA_037127315.1). NCBI lineage: Eukaryota > Metazoa > Mollusca > Cephalopoda > Sepiida > Sepiidae > Ascarosepion > Ascarosepion bandense. The sequence goes on along the minus strand of JBBBDQ010000923.1, from coordinate 1,328,217 downwards.
ACTCACAGAAATATGGGGGCACTTGCTATTTTATCAAACAATCTACTGCTCCATGGCCTTCATAATGACAGGTCCAAAACACCAGCCCTGTTCAGCCAGATGTAGGCTTGTAGAATCCATACCCTAACGTCCAGGCCCTTTTAGGGTTTTCCTCTCATTCTTCCTCTGGTATGACCTCCTCTTGTTTTATCCTTTTATCTCACATGAGGGGCTCTCTACTCCCTAACTGACTGTCTGCCTGCTTGCTTGCCTCATGACTCTTTACCTGCATTCCCCTCTCTCCTACTCTCTCCCAAGTCACAGCTTCTGACAGCTTGTCCGGTGTCCCCCTTATCATATTGTCTTATGCGCTCATCCTGAAGCACATCTACATACAGGTCAGCTAAGCAGGCCTGCATAACTGGGTTATTCATCATCTCTTTGGAACAGGCATGAGTGGCTATCTTCTCAGCCCTCCTAATTTGCCAGGAGTTTCACTTCTTAATTATACTAAACGTGTGCGGTCTCTCATGGCTCCCACAGCTGTACCCTCATCAGCAAATTCCCTTAGCAGTAACTCTGCTAAGTCCTTTCATGTCATCTGGAGGTCTGTTGGCAGGCATTTCCTCCCAGCTGGTTGTTGAGTGTGGCCCGGCCATCTTGTCCTCAACCTCTACCCTTTCTTGTTCCTCTGAACCATGGTCACTCATGCCCCACTACAGGTAATAAAATGAACATTTCAAAAGGAAAAACAATAATAAAAATCAAACAATTGGCAATTAGCTATGGTGGGCTGCAAATTAAGAAATTTTGGGGAAATCCGTAAAGCATCCCAGCTGTTACTGTATTTATTTTCTTGGAGCTGCTTCAGTACAGGAAGAGAGAGAGAGAAAAAAAATTGCGGAGTGGAACAGTATGGTCATAATGATCAAAGTCCTTGGGTTCTCATTTCATTCTTTGGGTTAATCTATTGAGCCAAATTTTTTCTTGAACTGTATGGTCAAAGTGACCAAAGTCCTTGGTTCTTACTCTGTTTTCAGCTGTCTGCTGTTAGTTGTGTTATTTTCGGATCTATCCTGATCACAGCAACTAAAATGTGGCCTTTCCCACATTCTTCAGTTTTCAAACTGCCCAATTCCCAGAGCTGGATTGATAAATCAATCAGCTCGCACCATACCAAATCATTGTGTTTTGATTTGATTCTAAGACGGGTAAAGCCAAATAACCTTCAGGAATCTCTGCAAATGAATTCATTCGGCTGGGGAAGACACAGGGTTTGAGTTGGAGTTCTTCATGGGCAGGCAGTCACGTGATGTCAGAGAGTGATGTCTCTCATTTCAACTGCAAATCTCTTTGGTCAGAACTGCTCTGCAACTCCTTTTGGCTGCTTCGAGCCCTCACTAATATGGATTTTCACTCAAAACTGGAATGGGGTATGATCGGTCAGGAGAAATCAGTGAATTACTTAATTCCAATAAAGGTCTCTTCATTCTCTGCCTTTCAAAGATTAATTATCTTTTACAATTAGGATTTTTTTTCTTTCTGTGATCATCAGTAACAGGCATCAATCTGCCCAAATGAACTCCTTCCTTTCTTCTTTGATATCTCACACTAATACCCTTCAAAGGTTTGTATAAAACTCTTCACTTTCCTTAGTTTTCCACTTCCGCTTTCTACTAATCAGTCCTCCTTCAGCTGATTTGATTCGTTGTTCTCAGGTCTCATTTACTTGCGGTCATTAATTAAATTCTTATTATTTCAAAAAATTTTTCCTAGGCAAGGAAAACTCATCTCCTGTCAGAAACTTGCCAGATGTTTCAAGTTTTTTGTCAGGGTCAATAATTAAATTCTTAATTCATAAAGAAATCTGTTTATTGTGCAGTCCTGTTTGTTGTCAGCTCAGCTGGTCACTAAGAAGTTTTTATTATTTCAACTTTTTGCTTGTATAATATCTCTTTATCCTTTGCACTCTGCCTCTCTGTGACAACTTTCTTTAGGTTTTTTTGGGTGTGCACCTTTTTCTAACAAAACAGAAAAATATTTACATTTAGCTTATCTGTATGTCTTTTTTTTCTATTTTTTAACCCTCTATCACTAAATAGTGTTACACAATCGCAAGATGGTAAAATACCAGTTTCAGCATTATTTCTACATAAATTCTTTAAAATTTGTCTGTTGCAGAAATTAATACCATCTATATCATTTGTGCAAGAATAACTAATTTTAATAGTATTTCTATTAAAGAATTTGTGTTGGGAGTTATTGGTATGGAACTTGGGCTGAATCATGTACTTTTGTAGAAACATTGAAACTATTGTAGGGACCTTTGGTCCAGATGGAATAGTCAAAGGTTAGAATCGATTTTCTAGCTGCTAAAATAATCTTAAATTTCCCTCTCTGTGATCTCTACATGATTTTTAGTGAAGTTAATACAGCAGTCTAGGATGTTCCTGGAGATAGAAAAATAGAAATCTACAATATCAAATTAAAGTAAGAAGTTTTAGCTTTTTCTTCAATCTTGCTAATGGTATCAGAAGAATCCTTCCAGAGATTAGGGTGGAAAACAAACCTTAGTTCCTCGGTTATTCTTTTAATGATTTCCCTAGAGACAAACTCTCATTCACTTTTTGTGAGATTAATTAACCTAGTTTATGATTTATTACAAAAATTAGGTTTGTGGTCTTTAAATAAAATGTAAGTGCCCTTAGTAGAGATCTTTTCTATCTAATCAGCAATATCTAGATCACTAGATAAATTGACCGTGTTCCTGTTGATTTTGGATATTGTGTCGTTGAATCTAATTTGTGATTGATGGTAATTTTATTTTTAAGAAGACCGATGTAGCATAAAGGTTTGCATTTGTATATATTTTTAGATTTGTCATACTTAATCCAAATGTCCTTAGAATTTCTTATGATGTTAATGTCGTTTAATAATTTTTGAAAGCAGTTAGATAACTTGCATAATTTTATTTGGGGAATTAGGTTGAATAGGTCCTTCTCGAAGGAATCCAGGAGGTGAGGTTCTTTGTGTTTTGAGATTGTGTGTTTTCACTTGGTGGTCCAAAGTATCAGCCAATTTTAGGTAGAAGTAGGCTTTTCATCATAATCTCTTTTTAAAATCCTCAATTTTTTTCTGTGAGGAAGATGTTAAGGGAGTGATGGTTCGAATATGAAATATTTTAGAGTGAATTTATCCATAATTAAGTGTTGAAATTCCAAATTTTTTTCTGGTATTAAATCCAAGAGAGCTCAACTATAAGTAATATGAGCAAATAATATTTATAAATCCAAAAGAAAACTGCATGAAGGTAAAATCCCAAAGAGATCCTATTAATATTAAAAATTAAATATTAAAACTGATCCGGCCAGAAGGCTTAAGGTAATTAAAATTATTTATTTACAGAGCCAATATATATGCATTACATATAAACATTTAAATTTTCCAAGATTGTATGGCCATTTCAATGAGTAAAACTAACCACCGCATTATCGGCAATCATAATCATTGTGGTAAAATAGTTATTTGTTTGAATGTGTGTATGTATAAAGAAAATGGAAGTAAGGGTAGCAAAAAGAAAAGGAAAAAGGAGGAGGGCAAAAAAGAAAAAAGGGGAAAGGGAAAAGAGGAAGTAAAAAGTGTCAGATTGACAGACAGAATGAAAAAGCTGCCAATTGGAAAGGGGAGAAGCTGAGAGAGATACATTGAAAAAAAAAAGAATTATTTAGAAAAGAAAGATGCCATGCTTCACCTGGCCTTTTAAAATTTTTATGCTAATTTTTTTTTTCTTTTTTTCAGAATTAACTGATTGTCTTCAAACATCAAAATTTTAATTGAAAATAAGAGTATATAATAAAGCCCTCCAAGAAAGCAGCTTTAAGGATATGTAAAATCAGTGGGATGTGTGTTGTGGCGCAGTGGATATCGGCTCGGAACGAGAAATTGGGGAGCCGAGTTCGAATTCAAGTTGAATTCCTTGCATTCACTTATGCGCAAATACCCTTGGGAAAGGTATTAATCCATCTCTTCCTTCCAGTTATGGGTTAAATAACAGGACAGATTGGGTTCTATAGCCTTGGTTGGCAACCAGTCTACCGCAGAAAGCAATGGCAACCTACTGCGGGATAATCTTCTACCCAGTCAGTCATGTCTGTTTCGAGACATGATCGCCCAAGCGTGTATCACGTATGGCACTTAACTGACTGAAAATCAGTTGTTAAATCTACAGCAAGGAATAAATGTAGAAAAAGGAGAGTTATACAGTTCAACCTTCCATTTTGTAGCCTATCTAACATCAACTTAGGAAAATATTTTCTAAAATTGTAAAGTAAACATTTCCATGTCAATAACCCACTACACAAAGTATTTCATAGAATTACTGTTAAAATTAGTCATTCTTGCTCACATAATATAAATAATATTAACTTCCACAATAGACAAATTTTGAAGAATTTAGGTAGAACTAATGCTCAGACTGGTATTTTACCATCTTGAAACTCTAGGTCCATCAACAGTTGTCCAGTGGAAGGCAAATGTAAGTCTACCCAAGTAACCTACATAGCCAACATTTCCCACCATAAATATAAAAAATAATTATGAAGTTTACATAAGAATATTGGCATGAGAATTTAAACAATGTTACTAGTCCCATAAACACTCCATTTTTAACCTCAATCTAAAATTCCAAACTTCTCTTTCCCAAAACTCTTTAGAAATGAAAGAGGAGGAACTCAATCCAATAATGAGTTGGAGACTAATAGGTTTGATCCACATCCCAATAACCATTATGTATGATAGATGCAATCTATGTTCTGTTGAAAAAATTGAAATAATAAAATATCCTAAGCAAAATTTGTTTTAAACTTAAGAAAAGAATTCATAAGCAAATGTTGTCATAAATTTAAATTTTTAAGATATAAACTCCCTAAATATTAATCCAAATTTAAATTTGTTAAATAGTTGTTTTGTTTTGTTTTCTTTTTAACAGTATAATAAATTATAATAAATTAAATTATGTTATCCATTTTTAACTTATACTTTTTCTAGTCTAATTGTTTGATATTAGTCAGCGCCATAATTTTGAATTTACTCAAATTTTTAATTTTCCTAATATAATTGGTTTATTTCCTCTTATCAACCCTACATTACAGAATATTTATAATAATACCTCCTATTCTTTATATCCTTTTTCACTCTAGTTCTAGGTTTTTCATTCCAGCTCTATTTTCTTTTATTTTGACTTCAGTGAAAATTAGGCTATTTGGTTTAGTATCAGTGCATTCATGATCTTGAATTTAATTTAATTTCCTAATATTATTATTTTAAATTTATTTAGTGGTTTTATCCCTTTTTATCAAAAATATAACTTGAGATCATATATATATATATATATATATATATATAATCTTAAACGCTGTTATAAGCATAACTCTGAGTTACATGCATTTTAGCAATCTTTGGGTCGTTAACATATCATACTGGCTTATTTTTTATTTGAATTATTAATAGCATTCCTTTCTTAAAATTCATTATGGTAAAATCACATGTACTAATATTTTTCTCTGTTTAAACATGTTAGGTTAATAATGGAACCTAAAAGTAGAAATGGAATAGGATATTAAAAACATGGTGAGAGAGAAAAAAAAACTGCTGAAACAATTATAAATATAAATAAAGTAAAATTAGGGCCTGTTAGGTCTGAGCATGGGGTCAAAGAGCAGTCACTGGTTTGTTAACATTTTTATGAAAAAGGTAGCATAAAAGATACAGATAATTATAAGAATATTAGTACATGCAATTTTACTCATTGAAATGCATGAAACTCAGAGTTGTGCATATTACATAGGATAATATATTTATTAATATATATATTTGTTCTGTTATACAATGCTGAGCACTTTTACCTGATAAATATTATATCTTGATGTATATTTACCTCCTTATCTATCTATCTATCTATCTATATATATATATATATATATATATATTTAATATTTTCTTTTTATTTCGTCCAATTTCAGATAAATCAGAAGTATTACTTAAGTATTGATGCCATCTTGGATTCAATTTTAATTTAAATTTCAGTACATTCTTAATTTAGATATTCTTTATAATAGTTTGTTTTTTTTTTCTCTTTAGCCATATAATTTCCTTATATTATAGATTAATTTCCTGTTTTGGTAAATTTTTCATGTAAATTATTTTGATATTAACATTATTCAGGCCCTATTTTAGAATGAAATTGAAAAAAATAATTTTAAAAAAATTTGAAAAGAACAGGCAAAGCCTGACATCTTTTATTTATTTATGATATATATATATATATATATATATATATATATATATATATATAAAAATAAAATAAATTTTCAATATTCAAAAATGTTGAATGAACATTTCGACATAAAATCCCTAAGAGAGATTTTACATCTCCTCAGCAACTGTCTATCTTTCAAAATGGAAATAAAAATAAAAAAAATAAAAATATTTATTTTTTAATTTTTTTAATTTTTTTTAATTTTTAAATTTTTTTTTTATTTCCATTTTGAAAGATGGACTGTTGCTGAGGAGATGTAAAATCTCTCTTAGGGATTTTATGTCAAAATGTTCATTCAACATTTTTGAATATTGAAAATTTATTTTATTTTATATTAGCTCTGTAATTTTAATTACATTGAACTCTCCTCCTGTATCATTTTTTAATATTAATTAGGATCAGGTTCTTGGGATTTACCTTCCTACTTTTCTGTTTTGGATTAAAGTATTTTTATAAAATATATAGTAAATCTGAATTCAGAACAACAGTAAAAGTACTAAGCTTTATTCAACTAAAGCAAAACTCAGCTACAAATAAAAATACAAAGCTGTTAGTTAAATAATGAGTTTAGTAGAGTGTATTCTCATATAGTAGGTGCATAGAAGACTACTACACTAAATACAGTTTTTTATTTTTTCTAATTTATAACTTTTCTGTTCCATCTGCCAATTTGGCACACTTTTTCCTTCCTTGTTCTCATTTCCCTTTTTCTTTCTTCCTCTCCTTTTTCCTTCTTCCTTTTCCTTTCGCTACACTTACTTCCATTTTCTTTAGATATAGACTCAAACAAATAATTGTATTTTACCATAATGATTATGATCACGTATGTTGCGGGGGTTAGTTTCACTTGTTTAAATGGCCAAACGATTTGGGAAAATACTTTAGTAGTCGTTTTATCCCTTCTTATCAATCATATAACTTAAGATATATATATAAGAAAATAATTTCTTTTTATTTCGTCCAGTTTTATATAAATTTATATCAGAAGTATTACTTAAGTATTGATGTTGGATTTATTTCTAATTTGATTTCCTATAATTAATCTAAATTTTAAGATTCCTTATAGATTAAAAAAAAATTTTTTTTCTTCTCTTTAGCCATATGATTTAGTTATATTATAGATTAACTTCCTGTTTTGGTAAATTTTTAGCATAAATTATTTTGATATTAACATTATTTGGGCCCTGAAACACGGGTGGGAATTTGGAACAAATTTGAAAAGGCTAATCGCTCACAGCACTTTTGACTTCATTGTCACTTTCAAACTTCGTGCCTCTCATGAATGCTTTTAAGGGACCAAACAGGTGACAGTCTGAAGGGGCAAGGTCTGGGCTGTAAGTGGGATGAAGGAGCAGTTCCCAGCCCAGCTCGTTAATGGTCTGCACCGTTTGGGCTGCTGTGTGAGGCCTTGCATTGTCTTGATGCAAGGTAAGGTCATTATGGACAATTTTGTGTGCTGTCCCAAAAGATAGGCTCAAAGTCCTTGCAATGTCATCCACTGTCACCCTTCTGTCAGACTGAATGAGGTCATTGACTGATTCGATCACCTCTGGAGACATCACTTTCGTAGGTCTCCAGGCCTGTCTTCATTCTCAACATTGCTTCGTCCTCCTTTAAACAATTTAGCCCACTTGTAGAAATGTTTTTGGCTGAAACATGTGGCACCATACACAGTTGACATTTTCCTATGAATTTCAACTGGTTTGCACCCTTCAGCAACTAAAAACTTGATAACTGACCTCCGTTCAATCCTTGAGCATGCTTCTTGATCAGCCATCTTTGTTAATCTCCAAAACTCTCAAAGTTTTTTTTCAATCTGCAAAAAAAATGAAATCCCTTTGAAAAAGAGATAAAGGAAAAAAATAAATAAATAAGCTTCTATCTGTATTAGAAGTCCTTATACCAAAAAAATCACCTTATTTATTGAATTATCCTCGTATTATTTGTTATTCTCTCGACTATTCTGCTTCATATTGGGTCTTGCTTCATTTCTATTTTGAGTCTATTTAGAGGAAGAACATCGTTTCCACCCAGTCTATGATTTTATCTTCAGTATTTTCTTGTTTTTCTTGTTTCATTCTTGAACTGTTGTCTTAATAAAGCATCTACGTGAGGAATAGTGTTCCCTTTTATGTACACTATGACAAAATTGAATGCCATGCTTTTTATTGCCCACTGAAATGAGTAGATACGAAGTTGCATTAAGACGTAAGGCTTTAATAAACAACAAACAAGGACCAATTATCTTCTACCAAAGAGTTCCCAGACAAGGGTAGATAAACATACTGAAATGAAGAGTTCATGCAAAGATTGTTGAATGGGCGGTAGTTTGATATTTAAGTAAGAATATGACATTTTCCCAGCCTTATAAATTTTGTGTTCCAAATATTGATACAGGGAGTTAATATTTTGATTTTATGAGTTAGATTTAAAGTTAAAAAATTATAACAGATTTAGAGTGCGAGGATAAAATCATTTTTTTGGGATGTATTTTCCTTTACTTTTACTATGACGTAAGTATACTTACGTCATAGTAAAGGTAAATATTTTTTTTTGTAGGATACTATGTCATATTAGTCAAGTGCATAAGATAATGCGTTAATTTTTGAGTTCACAATATCTAGCTGGTTTGCAACACTCTCAATCAGAACACCTAAGTACATCTGGGGTTTCTGGGATAGATGTAAAATTTTCAGTATCAGCTGACGGATGAAGTTTTTTGTTATCCGTCATGTCTGTTTCTGCAAGGTCATTTTCATCTATTTCTTTGTTGTTGCTTTCGTCAGCTACATGCTGTTCTTTAGTTATTGTAGTATGTTGTTTTTTGGTTGATGCAGTGATTTTTCTCCCTCTCCTCTGTAGTGTTGCTATCAGTTGTCCATTTATTTAGCGACATGTTCCCTATCGGAGCTAAGTCATGCATGGAAACTGTCAATTCTCTTCCATCAGCAAAACGCACATGGGCATACTGCAGGTTTGCCTCCACTAATTGCACTTCTTCAACTAGAGGTTCATATTTGCTGGTACTAGTGTGACATTGCAATAATACTGGTACATCGAACCAGGAGGGTACAAAGTGACCACTTCTAGGTAACTTGCTGGTACGAAAAGAGTCTCTCATGAGAGGTTGCATTAGTTGCTGTACAAAGCAGACATCTGATTGAGTGTAGTACTTCAGGAAGTACAGTTTCCCATTGAATTTCTGGATGGTTTCTAGAATCAAGAGCTAGTCTTACATGTTTCCAGACAATGCCGTTATAGCGTTTTCATTGGCCATTCTCTTGAGGATTATATGGAGCCGTCCGGCTGGTAGCTATGCCTAGGCTGGTAAGGTGTTCTTGAAGCTACTTGGATATGAATGAAGATCCACGATCAGTGTAGGTGTAGGAGGGCATTTCAAACATTGAAAATAGCTGACTCAGATATCTGATCACCACATCTTTAGTCATGTTTGAACATGCAAAGGCGAAAGGAAAGCGTGAATATCCATCTATCATTACTAACATGTATTGGTTCTTAGTGTTGTAAGGAAGAGGTCCTTTAAAGTCCATACTGAGTCGTTCCATAGGTTGTGTGGCCTTGGCTAGGCCCACTGAATCTGGTGAGTGAAACCGAGGTTCCCATCGAGCATATACAGGGCATTCAGTACATATTCTCTTCATTTCTTCTATAGAATATGGAAGATTTCTGATTTTCACAAAGTGGGCCAATCTAGTGCTGCCTGGATGACAGAGATTCTCATGTAGCTCATACAGCTTTTCTTTGCTGACCATAGTCCTGCAATACGCCCTTAATAGTGCATCAGCAGGAATGTTATTTTTACTGGTCAGTACATTATGTCATAATCATAGCACCCAAATTCTATCCTCCATCTTTGAATCTTATTGTTCTTAATTTTTCCCAGTTTCTGCTTGTTGGTCAGTGGCTGTGGTGAACCGTCAAGCAGACAAGTAGTGAGACCACTTTTTAATGGCTTCAACAATGGCACAAGATTCTTTTTTGACTGAAGCGTGTCTATGTTCAGTTGGGGTCAGGGCGTATGAAAAAAAGGTGACTGGATGATCAGCTTGGTTCACTGTTGCCTCGACAGCTGTATCCGAGGTGTCAGTTTCCACTATCAAAGGAATGTTTTCATCAATAGAATGTAGCAGAGTAATTTCGATTTCATCTTTGAAGTCATTGAAGGAATTTTGTTTGATGGGTAAGGTGTCAGCAATCATCAGAGGCCTGATTTTATCAGAGAATTTCAGGATTGGGAGTAATAATGAAAAAACCAATAAGTCGACATAAAGTTGTCTTGACCTTTAGGATTGGTAGCTCTTTTAGTGGTCACAGCCTTTCTACATTTGGCTTTATTTTTCCTTGTCATATGGAATTGCACAGAAAGTCAAGTGATTCAGACTTCTTCTCATTAAATGTGAGATTATGTAGTTGCATGATTTTTCTGAATTTAGTGAGATTTTTGTCATGTTCTTGTTGAGTTTTTCCAGCTATGCTGTCAACATATACATAGGTACCACGTAGAGTGTGTCATTTTATTATATTATTAATTGTTCTCTGGAAGCATGCTACCCCATTAATAACTCTAAAGAGAACCCTGCAAAACTGGTACAGCTTGCCATTAGCTTCAAAGTTCATGTATTGTTTATCTTCTTCCCGACTAAGTAATTGATGGTAGGCACTTTTTAAATCTAACGAAGTGTAAAATTTGTATTGTGAGATTTCCAATGCTAAATCATTTATTCTTGGTAAAGGGTATGTATCTAGTTTGCTGAATCTATTGATGGTTTGACAGTAATCCACCACCAGTTTTTTTTCTTTTGCGTTTATTAGTGAACTTGAGCTCTCCAGGGAGATGTGCTCTCTTCAGTAACACCTTCCTGAAGCATCGTGTCTATTTCAGATTGCATGAAGTGTCTGTTCTCATTTCCAAGCCTCCTAGACTTTGTAACAATGGGCTTACAATTAGGGGTAAGGTTTGAGAAGAGCGAAGGGCTGTCTACCGATGCGGATGGTACACTGCAGACAGTAGAGTTAGAGATGACGATACTTTTTCTAGGCTCACCGAAGGCAAGTGATACGCTCGAATGCTGGTTCATAAAATCCTGACCTAAAATAACCTCTAAGCAAAGACCTGGTAACACAGAAAGTTGAGTATTTGGATAGGACTCACCTAATAAATTGACGTTGACAGAGCATTGTTCTTTTACTGAAGTGTTCAGCGACAAAGCGGTCTTAGAAACAGTCCCCCGTGGCAGGGTTTATTTTTAAATTATACTTTTTTTTGCAGAGTTTTAGGAAATGAAGGATCTGGAACTACCAGTATCCATTAAGGTGGTAGCTTCATATTTCCCGATCAATACAAAAACTGTGGCTTGCTTTAGAATTCCTGAAGAAGATGCTGCTGTAACACTAGAAGATATTGTTCTGGGTAAAAGTATGCAATTATTCTTGATAGTAGCGAGTCTAGGAGTCTCAGTTGAAGTACATGTTGAGGTGGAAGTATGTGTTGGTCTTGAGTGGCAGACTTTAGAGTAATAGCTGATCTTATTGCATCTGCAACACATGCTTACTGTCACCGGGCAATTCCAATGATTGTGACATGGTCCATTACAAAAATAACATTGTGATTTTGTATTATTGGCTGCTGCAGCACAGGCAACTTGTAGAAAAGGTTGTGAAGAAGATTCCGAGTTTTTTTTTGTGCAGCATAGAGAGCTCTCAACTGATCAATGGTGGTGTTTAAATCGAGGGATCTATTTTCTACTAACTGTTGTCTGATATTTTTTGAGCATAGTCCTGTAATAAATGCATCTCTACAATCATAATGGATTGATATTAGAACTTTTAAATAGTATTTTGGGGATTTTCACCTTCAATAATTTTCTTCTACCAATTTTGGGAACAAGTTTGTCTAGAACTTGAAACATTATAGAAAGATTTTTGCAATTTTTCATAAAATATGATAATGTCAAAATTACTGGCAGTTAGTCATCAAGATTTTCTAATTTTAATAACTGTAATCCAGAGGGTTAGATGGCACACTTGGATGACTTCATATGTAATTTCCCAGAAATGGCAGAAGCAAAAAAAAAAAAAAAGTCTTCAATAATGAATTAGAAACTTGGATTGTTTTCTTTGAGAATAGAATCCTTCTAATAGTCTGGTTAACATCTTGAATATAGACACTCATTTTAGTTTTAAATATCAGGAGAAAATACAAAGTTCTCATAGTTGTGTTCAATTGTCCATAGCTACTGTAAAAGCCTAATTTTTCATAATCAAATTCACTGGTGATGTTTATCTGTGGTATTTATGCAGATTTTTTTCTTTGATAGATTTTACTAATGGTTTTTTAAAAGGTGTCTTCATAACATGTTACCATTTTAAAATAATGATAATTTGGAATGTTTTTTCAAAATCTTCCAAATAGAAAATGAAATAGAGCACCAACTAAAGAATTTTTCATTTTGGCTGAACTAAATTGGCAATTATCACCATGCACTTTAAGAATTAATTTTTTTAAGATGTTTAACTCACAATTGCTATAAAAATATAGTTTTAATAATGTTTAGTGTACTTAATAAAAAAAAAGGCCTCTACTTCAAAACCATTGATTTACTAAATGATTTTTGTTTCCATTTTAATTGACAGTTGCAATTTCTAATAGGCTGTAATGTTTTACGTCATGTATATGGGTAGAAATGTTTCTATTGTAGTATATTTAACAGCAAACAAAAGCAACATGATTAAAACTGTTTTTCACTTTGTGAAAGCTAAACACTTTTGAGGCTCTTTTAATAGAAGAGAAATAACATAAGATTTAAACTGAAGTATTAAAAAGTTAAGACAACTCTATAATAGCATATAGCTCTTCCATTTACCTGAATAATGGTAGCAGGGAATCTCCAATTCACTGAAATTTGGTTAGCATGGAAACTATTGGACAATTTGGAAGACAAGTTAAATATTTCTATAACCAGTTTCATGTCACTATGCATTGGAGGAAGGAATAGAATTGTGTCATTTTCCTGGAAAACATGATGAGCATAAAAAGATGCAACTGATTTGTAACAAGATCTGTTCATATCCCATCTGTCAAAATAGTTTCCAGTTTTGCTAGTGGTCATTGGAAACTTCAAGAGAGTACATTTGATTCCATGATAGACTCACTCCTAACTTGCAAGTCAGGTTGATATATGAACTTGACAGTCTGCTCAAAAGAGCTAGAAATGTGATTTGTCTAACCATGCAACACGATGCAAATTTTCCCTCATGAAATGGTTATGTGATCTTGACCAGGCCACACACTCCTATCAAATAAAGTGAATGCTGTACAGTGCCTTGGCTGATAGGTAGAGTGGCACCATTGTTGAATTAAAACTGTGTAAACAATCAAGTGGGCTGTCTCTAATTCTTTGGTATTTCACTTTGAAACATTTGAACTAATTTCTATAAGGTCTGCATATATACTTAGTTTTTGGTCATAATAGGGTAAGACCAGTACACATTTGTATTAAAAAGTGTTCGATACAATTATATTTTAGAACTTTTGAATATTTTTCATTTTTAAACAAGTTATTTCGCTACCCACATTTCTTCCATAACTGATTTTACCATTTACCATTTTTCTTTTTAAGAACGCTCTTGTAATGGTGTTTTCTTTGAACGTTCACATGGCAGGGGATTTATGAACATGCAATGTTTAAATTAAAACAGATTATGACGTTCAGTTATTAAAGACACCACTCATGGTAGAAACCTGGGTAGTGAAATAACTCATTTAAAAATGGAATATATATATATATATATATATATACACACACACACACACATTAAGAAATAATAGTCATAGTACAGAAATCTCACTATCATTCAAATATATATATATATATATATATATATATGGTTATATCAATTTTACATTACGACATGGAAATTTCTATGTTTCGAGACAGGTTCTCATCATCAGGCAATGTTGATGTGGTTGTGCAGATGATTTACATTTAAATGACAAAATTCTTTCGGTTTACTGTGAATGTATGTGGGTGTTTTTTGTGTGGCTAATCAGAATGGAGATTCACTTTGGGGTTTGACTCCGAAGAATTCCTCGTGCTAACCAACTTTCTTCCTCTTTTTTCCTTTTTTTTTTTTTTTTTTTCCCTTGGCCCTATTCTTCTCTTAATGTTTTACCTCTCATTAATCTGATCTTATCATTTTCCCTTCAGTTTTATTACATTTGATATGATATTCCTTTTTTAGTAGTACCAATCCCCTATTTTTTCCTTTCTTATCCTCTTTAGTCTATTTGTTAAAGAAAAGATTTTTTTCCAAAAAACCCTAAACTGCGATTTTTTTTGTTCCAACTATTCATTTGTTGTAAAGTTTATTATCCTGATACAAAGGGGGGATGTATTTAAAAAAAAAAAAAAACTTGTTCTATTTTTGGCTGTATTTTTACCTAGTTCGTCAGTGATTATTTTTCTTATGTACTTGTTAGTTATATGCATGTTATTTAATTTAGGTTTTATCCATTTTATAATATGAATAATTTACAATGTCGACATATGACATTAATTTCGTTGCGTTTATTTAATAAATTTTTATTTTTAGGGGATCTAATAATAAATAGTTTTTCATATAAGCGTAATGACTTACATGTTTTAGCTTCTTTTAGAATTTTCCACTTTATTGTGGGTGTTTTTTTTTTTGTTTCCTTTAGGTACCAATGATATCTCGATAGGGATGTTCTATTTCTGTATTTGATATTATAAAATGAAGAGGTGTGCTGGTAAATTCGCTGCTTTAGAGTGTTTTTAGTACTCCCTATATAGACTTTTATATTGTTTGGGTTTTCCTTTGTCGATATTTCACATTGATAGATTATTGATTCCATCAAACACCTATTTTCTAGCGGACAGTCTATGGGGTTTTTACAATTACATTTTTTCTTGTCTAAATTGTTATCTTCTGTTGTCTGGTCGATTTTACTGATTTTGTTGAATTTTTTAAAAATATTATTGTGGTTTTTTATAATTTTTTCTAGATTGTTCATACAGCTGTAATTTAATTTTATAGTGTTTTTATTAAAGATCTTACTTATTGGATTTTTTTCTGGAAAGTGTTCCCTAATTAACTTGAGGAATTTTCTTCCCAATTTGCCATTTGTCATCTGGTTGTAAGGGGGTGTGTACCAGATGATTTTCCTATTCCTATTTTTTCTTCGAGGGTTACTTTTTTTTTTTTTTTTTAATCATTTCACGAGCAAGGCGGAGATGCCACTGATGTGCAGGGTGTTACATAAATGAAAGAAGATTAATTAGAAGAGAGAGAAGAGGAGTACAAGCCAATTAGAAAGGAGCAATAGAAAGATGAGAATGCAGGTGTGTTGACAGTTTCAAGGATGGGGAGAAAGGGAAGGATATACGGGTGGGGGAAGGGCTAGGGTCGAGTGGTTAGTAGATGAGTGTTGACATTGCATTTAAATTTCTGGAGGTTGTAGCCATCAGGAAAGCAAGAATAAGGGAGCGAGTTCCACAAGCGGAAAGTGCGAGAGAAGAAGCTGCAGGAGTAGAATTGTCGTCTGCATTTGGCTAACATAACTGTGAATGGGTGGGACTCAGTTGCCAGTCTGCTTTCATGAGTAAACACCTGTTGAGGAGGCACCAGCGACTTGAGTTCGTCTGAGCAGAAGCCATGAAAGTATTTATAGAACAGACAAAGGGAGGCCACATTTCGTCGGTGGGGAAGTGGCTGTAGTCGAGCCGCCATGTCAGCACCTATCACATTACTGACTCTCCTTTGGAGCCTGTCGAGAACACTGAGGTGAATGGCAGGGGCACCTGACCGTAAATGGCAGCAGTACTCCATGCACGGGCGAATGGTAGACTTGTATATATGCAGGATGGATTCAGGCGGAAAAAACATCCTGGATCGACACAGTGACCCAACCTTCTTAGCAGTGGATTTAGCTATGGATTTGATGTAGCGGTTCCATTTGAGATCAGAAGAGAGGGTAAGGCCGAGGAGGCGCAAGTGTTTTGCACTCAGGGAGGGTCGCTTGGTCCATGCTTATGGGAGGCAGGGGAGGTTGATAGACAACAGCTTGGTCTTAGACGCATTGAAATTGACAAGCCACTTCTTGCCCCAATTCACCTGTTTACATATTTAATATTTGGGTTTATGTATCCACTATTTTTCAATGCAGTATTATAAAAATTGCTATGCTTATTAAACACTTCCTCATTAGCCGAACTAGGTAAAAATAAAGCCAAAAATAGAACAATTTTTTTTTTTTTTTTAAATAAATTTCCCCTTTATATCAGGATAATAAATTTTATAACAAATGGATAGTTGGAACAAAAAATCGCAGTTTAGGGTTTTTTGGAAAAAATCTTTTCTTTAACTCGACTATATTCTGTAAAAAATGGTTTAATTTCTATTTTTGTCTTCAGAAATTTAATTAAATCAACTTTACAGTGTTAGTTGCTTGTGGTAAGTCAACCGGGATTTAGTCCATTTTTCAGTCTGTTTTTCTGTAATTTTTGGAAATTCTTTATTTATTTTTTTTATTTTTTTGTTTTTTGTTCATCTTCGATTTTTTTTTTTTTTTTTTTTTTATTACTTAGTTTGTGTAAATTATTTTGCAATTCAAGGTTATTTTTGACTTAAGATAAATAGTATCACGGTTCAATTATTTCCATTAGTTTTGTCTTGTAGAAGATTTAAATTTCTGTCATCGAGACATTGAATTCGTAACTGTTGGCCAGCGAACGCAAGCCGTATAACTCGACTATATTCTGTAAAAAATGGTTTAATTTCTATTTTTGTCTTCAGAAATTTAATTAAATCAACTTTACAGTGTTAGCTGCTTGTGGTAAGTCAACCAGGATTCAGTCCATTTTTCAATCTGTTTTTCTGTAATTTTTGGAAATTTTTATTTTATTTTTTTTTTTTTTCGTTTTTTGTTCGTCTTTGATTTTTTTTTTGTCACTTAGTTTGTGTAAATTATTTTGCAATTCAAGGTTATTTTTGACTTATACAAAGTTAAAACTTTGTAAACCTCAGTCACTTTTTTTTCTTTCTTTTTTTTTTTAATTGGAGTAGATAGTTCCTACTATCGCCCGGTCTCACACTCCACCCCCTTCTTTTGAATGAGTTTAGAGGTGATTGCCTTATTTCTTGTTTAGGAAGGGGTTCCCGGTACATCCACCTTCTCCGGTCTTAGTATTAGTTCAGCTGGAAGCTCTTTGCAGTTATGGAGTATGGTGGCAATGTCTTTACATTCTGAGGGTACCGGGTTGGCAGTTTCCTGGTTGATGCTTCTGACTGGTAGTTAGGAGCCCAAACTCTTGCGTAGCGTCTTGAGAGGCTGCTCTGATCAACAGTTGAATAATACTGGGGTTCTTGTTGTGCCATATCGCGCATGGACGGGCGTCCCTGCATGAACATTCGGTGGGCAACCCCGAGGCCACATTATGTTGTAGGCCGCGCCAGTCTCCATCCTTCACAAGTTGCAAATGATTGACTGATTCTATTCTAAGACCTCTCCTTAACTGAATCACTATGGAAAAAAGCAAACATAATAGCAAAACTAAACCAGCTCATTTGAAAACGCCCAAACCTCTCTGCATCTCTTTCACTAACATACGCGGCATCTGCACCAACTTCCTCAGCGTATATTCATTCCTCCATAATAACTCACCTGATATATTAGCCCCATGTGAAACTAATCTTAACCCTTCTATCCCCTCATCTGAGTTCTATGTTCCTGGCTACCTTCCCCTCTTCAGGAAGGACTCCAATGTTCATATGCATGGGCTTGGTGTCTATGTCAGCAAACACCTTCCCTTAGATAGGGTGTCATCTTTTGAACCCCCAGATCATTCTTTCATGTGCTTCCGCCTCTCACTTCTCAGCTCGATTAGCTATCTCTTCTTTCTCTACCGCTCTCCTTCCTCCCCTGACTGTTTGTTACTTGACATCATTTCTGACAATATCGACAAAGCCATCTTCCCATCCCTCTGCCCATGTATTCGTGTTTGGTGACTTTAAAGCCCACCACACCAAGTGGCTGAAGAACGCTGTCACTGACCCTGCTGGTGTCCACACCATGAACTTTTCAATCACCTAATCCCTTACGCAAGTAGTGGACTTCCCCACGTGTTTCTCTGACAACCCTAATGGAAGGGACTCACTTCTAGACCTCTGCTTCACTTCAATCCCAGACTCTTGCACTACCAGACAACTCTGCCCACTCGGAAACTCTGACCACACTGTAGTGTCCGTCAATATTTCACTCCACTCCCGCCTGACCCATGAAACCCAGACAAGTAGAATATCCTATTGCTATCAAAGAGCAGACTGGGATTCGTTCTGAGACTTCCTCTGTGACATCCCTTGGAACAACGTTTTTAGTCTTCCCATCGAAGAATGTGCATCGAGGTCTCCTCCTGGGTTAAGGCTGGCATTGATGCCTTCATCCCTGCTAGGAAATTCCAGCTTAAATCTCATTAGTCTCCATGGTTCTCACCTGCTTGCTCAGCTGCCATTGCCCACTGGAATCATTTCTTCCGACTCTATCGTAACTACGCGTCGGACCAAAACAGGCGCCTTTTCACTTCAGCTCGTAATAAGTGTAAAAGGATACTTAATGAAGCTAAGATGTTGTTTGCTGCCAGAATGAAGCAACGCATAGCATGCTCTAAATTCGGCTCTAAAGACTACTGGCGACTCTGTAAAAGAGTACTTAACAAGAGCAAGTCCACAATACCCCCGCTAATCAACAAATTTGAGGTCCTCACCTCCCCAGCAGATAAGGCTGAATACTTTGCCCACAGATTCTTGAACAATTTGAGTCTGGACTCATCTGGAGTTTTTACACCCGACTTCTCACCTAGAACCGAGGCACAACTGAATGATGTCCACATTACACCTTCGCTTGTCTCTAAGATAATCTTAAAACTTGACCCTCACAAAGTGAGCGGTGGTGACGGAATCCCAACCATAGTCTCAAAGAAATGTGCTCCTGAACTCTCCTCTGTCCTTTCTAAGCTCTACAACCTCTGCCTATCTGCTTCCTGCTTTCCTGCCTGTTGGAAATCTTCCTCTGTAGTTCCTATATTTAAAAACACTGGAGAACCCTCTGACCCTGCAAATAAAACTATACTCTTTAAGATAAATTCTTTTGTGAAGCATGTGGGGGAGTATTTCTGGGTGTTTTTCTATGTTTGTGTGTTATAATAATGTGGTCTGAAATGTATGCATCTATTTTGTTTCTCATATGGGTTTTCTGGGTATGTGTTTTGTCCAGGGCTTTTTATTTTTGTAATGCTCTGTTTGGTGTGTCTTGTGTTTTTTTTTTTTTGTCTGATTCTTCCTGATTTGGGAGTGCTTTCAACCAGGTTATCTTCTTTTCCAGGATTTTATGGGATTTTTCTTCTTCCTCCTTACATTTTGATTCCCATAATTCTGATAAGAATTTTTGTGTTTCTTTTGGGTATGTGTCTTATTTCTGTAAGAATTGAGTTGTTTATTTCTGTGTATTTGTTGGTATAGTTTTTTGCTCTGTCCTCTTGTATGTCGATATTTGCCTGTAATTTGTTTAGGCTCAGGGTTATTTTAATTTGTTTTTGTTGTTCAGTATCTTGGGTCGTTATTAAAAACAAAAAGAGAAACAAAATAGACACAAACATTTCAGACCACAGCATTATTATAACACACAAATACATCCAAACATCAGTCAGGTACACTCACAAAATCACACTGAACCACATAATAACAAATCCACACAACAAACAATTATTTCATAACAACACTACAACCACTACTACAAATCCCTGTACAGAAATACACTCACCCACCAAAGACCAACCAGACATACAAACACCACATTCTTCAACCCAAAATTCTACCACCGCGAAATGAATAGAGATACCTCACCAATTAATAAACATTTTTTAGAATATCCGATCAGAAGGAAAAGACCAATTTAAAAAATCTAAAAAATACAAAACCCATTCTCATCAATCTTTCTTCATACCTTGTAAAAGAAGAAATAAACATTCTAAAATTAGGTTTAAAATTCTGTCCCACCCCCAAAAAGAACATTACAGGCCTAAAAAAAAAGATCTTAAAGCATTCGAACGGAAATTTAGACTTCTTGAAACATTACACAACAAAAACACTACCAATAACTCAATAGTAAAAAATAAATTTAAATATTGCCCTAACAAAAACAACAATTCAAACGAAATGAACATATTCTTTGAAAAAATCTGGGATACAGGCTTTCAAAATAAACACAACACCCATAGCAATCTCACACACAAGCAAAGACTAGCACTAGAAAACATCCGTAAGAACAATGATATAATAATAAAGAAAGCAGACAAAGGCGGTGCTGTAGTCATTATGAATAAAACTTATTACAAAACAAATATTCAAGATATATAACTACAATAACTACAAAAAAAATCAACCAGAATATAGATGAAAAAATCACATCAAAAATTTTAAAAACTCTGCCTTACACACAGTAGAATATTAAAAAAAAAAAGAAAAAGATTTCCTTACAGACTTTACTTCCAAAACCAGTAATTTTTACAGACTCCCAAAGATACACAAATCAAACGCAATTAAAGCAGCTAACCAGGAACAAAAATCAAAATATATCCACACCCCAAACCCCAGTGACGTTAAATTTAGACCAATTGTAGCAGGACCAGCCTGCCCTACAAGCAGACTGAGTAAGTTAATTGATAAAATATTACAACCTTACACCACAAAAACAAAAAGTTACATCAGAGACAGCATACATTTCCTAAGCTTCATGCCAAAAAAAGTAGACCCAAATACACTCATAGTAACTTTTGACGTGAACAGCCTGTACTGCAACATATTCCATGAACTAGGAAAACAAGCTATTGCATTTTAGATAAAAAAAAAACACCCAGAAATACTCCCCTACATGCTTCACAAAAGAATTTATCTTACAAGGTATAGATCTAATTTTACACAACAATTCCTTCCAGTTTAACAACGAAAATTATATACAAACAACAGGTACCGCAATGCGAACAAAAATGGCACCGACATATGCAACACTAACCCTAGCATATCTAGAAGAAAACCTATACAACCAAATAGGGCATAAATATGGGGAAAACACAAAAACAAAATTCACGAAATCATGGAAGAGATTCCTAGAAGACTGTTTTATCTTTTGGAAATCAACATGGGGGGGGGCATAAGCAAACTATACAATATACTACAACACTTGCACCCCAAAATCAAGTTCACACGAGAATAGTTATAAAGAATTACTGTTTCTAGACATACTCATAAAAAACGAAAACAATCAGTCATTTATCACAAACCCACAGATACCCAAAAATAACTCCACTTCAAGAGCCACCATCCAAAAACCTGTTTAAAATCCATCCCCTATTCCCTAGCATGGCGAATTTGCATGATAGTAACTGACAAAACCCTCCGTAAAATATGCCTAGAAGAACTACGAAAAACATTACAAATAAGAGGATAACTCACCTCACTAATAGACAAAGGTTTCCAACTAGCAGAAAAAATACCATTAGAATCCCTCCGGAATCCAAAAATACAAGAAGAAAAACACGAAAAAGAAGAAAACATTCTAGCATACGTTTCCACACACAACAAAAACAATCCAGAATTATTCACAAAGATCAAAACTCACATGGAATTACTCAACAATAATGAAAAAATTTAAAGAAATCTTAAAGACAACCAAAATAATTAACAGCAAATGCCAGCCCCAAAATTTAACACATTCTAACCTCCTTGAAATTCGAACAACAACACACAACACAGGGAGTCACGAAATGCAACAAAAAAAATGTGGAGTATGCAACATAATAATAGAATGGAAAACACTTTCAGTTTGAAAACGCAACTATGTTCGAAATAAAATTGGATCTGAGCTGCAACTCGGAAAAATATAGTTTACACTCTAAAATGTGCAAATATATACGTGGGAGCAACAATGCTTGAACAATAGAATATCCCTTCATAGAAGCAATATAAGATTATCACATAACAGGAAATTATGTTTCCCAACATTTGTATGAATGTAGTGATGGCAAATTCAGAGTTATGCCTATATATCAAAACACAGATTACGAAATATTAGCGTCACAAATACCATTATGAACACTTAATGTATCATAACATGTATAATAACAACAACAATGATTATACACTTTAAAGAAAACATTCACATTCTCACACTTTTTATTCTATGCTAATTTCTCTCACTGGAACTATCCTATTTCTTATATATATATATATATATATATATATATATATATATATATATATATGAAAATCTTATTTCTTGTAGATATTAGTTAAAAATTTAACAAGTGAGTTCATACAATTTTTCTTATTTTGACAATTTGCTTCTTGCAAAGAAAAAATATCAATTTTAACTAATAAAATTTAAATTGAACAGTTACAAAATCAAAATTTTCTCTTGAATTGGCAAAAATAACAATTCCTGATATCTGCCTGACAAATTCAATTCTGTAAAACTCATCATCTAGAATTTGATGAATAGAGTGTGCAGTAGAATCAGGCCAAAGATAGGACAAGAACTGTGTAGTTTTGTCAAGGATACTGGAAAAAGGAATGCAATATTTATGCTCTAAATTTTATTAAAAAGAGTAATCAGCAACCTAGTCATATTTAGGAAAGACTTTAGAATAATCAAGAACCTATACTGACAGCAAACTGCCTACATTCAACCTATACAGCAAGGCAATTCTGAGAGAACTATGTTCTGCCAGGATTCATCATCCTTGGTCACAATGTTAACAATACAAAATACGCAGATGATACAGTGCTGATAGAAGACACGGAAAGAAAACTACAAAAACTTCTACAGAAGTTAGAGGAAGAAAGCTGAAATTAACCAGGTACAGAAATTTAAATAACTGGGAAGTGTTCTAACAGAGAACAGAAAGTGCAACACTGTTAAGAGACTGGAAAATTTTGTTGGAAACAAAGAAGAGAGTACTGGATTGTTATGTGATGTCTGTCCTTCAATATGGCAGCAAATACTGGACAATCTCATCAAAGATGAAGGAGAGATTTGAAGATACCAAAATGTGATTCTACAGAAAGATGCTGAGGATACCATGGATCGAATATGTTAGCAACACTGAGGGTTTTGGACAAGATGGAAATAAGGAAATTTATGCTTAACATCAGGAAAAGATAACTGAAGTTTCTGGGACATGTAATGAGGAAGGCGATCTTGAAGAATCTGATACAGGACAGATAGAGAGAGAAAAAGAGATAGGGGGAAAGCAGCACATGACATACTTGATGGGCTTGAGCAAATGAAGGCAGAACAAAGTTTGGGAAGGGGTAAGAAAAGAAAGGGTGTTAAGTGCTACAGGGATATGAGATGTATTTATTGAAAATTAGTTATTTTTCTTTTCTTTTTTTCTTTTTTTCTTTTTCTTTTATTTTATTTTTTTGTTGATTAAGTTTTTTTTTTTAATACAACAATCATTACTTTTAAAAATTAATTCTGGAACACATCCTGTCTTTTTTGGCTTTTGGAACCAATAAATAGTAAAATGTAGTTAGTTTTTAGTGACAGTATCTGTAGGGAAAACTATTGGATGTAATGTAGAAGATATACTTTTCTTTTGTTCTTTTGCAATCAGTGTGTCTTAAACTGATGACGAGTTTACATACTAGTAATTAATAATAATATCAACAGTTGTGATATTTAAAAAATTCTTTTAAGAATAGTTGCAGAGAATATTTTCGCAATATGTTTATATATTTATTTATTAAAGGACATCGTTTTAAAAATTAAAATACTATAGCAGTATACTTTGTGAAAGAATAAAGATTTTTAAAAATATCACATTATTAAATTGATATTATATAAATTACAAAATATCTCTGAAAAATTTTAAAGAAAATTTTTTATTTTCATTACAGCCCAAGAATCTAAATTAAAAAACATAAAAGTAAGAAAATGTTAAAACAGCCATGTTTTATTTTTGTTTTTGAAAACTTCAAAATTGAAGCATACATAGTCACTTTTTTTTGGCGGGGGGTATTATTATTTTATTCTTTTTATTATTTATTTTTCAAAGTCTTACCTCCATGTAAACTACCTTGAGGCACAATTGAAAATCATCAAATTAAGAAAATGTAAGAAGAATGCAATTGCATGAAAAAATCATGTTTTTCGTCTAAAATTTTGAAGATAATACTTCAAAAAATATATTCCCTTTTACATAAATGTCAAAGGTTTATTAAAACCCAGTAATTAGATGAATTTGTAAGATTTTTAAAATTGACCTGTTTTTCCAACCTCAAAATGGCAATGATATTTTTTATATTTGAAATATTACAGGTTGAACATTTGGTAGCCAATTCTGATGGCCTGAATGTTTGTGAACAACATAGCAGATTTTCATGAAAATTACCACAAAAGTTTCTCTTAAGGAATTCTTGAACTTCTTTTGTTCAGTGATTTGTCTTGAATTCATGCTCGATTAATAAATACAGCACCAACTAAAAATCCTGCTCTATATGAAAACCATTATTTTTCTGCAGGATAGCTCCAATCATGCATGTTTTTCAGAAAGTGAATATTGATAGATTTTAATGTAAAATGATGAATGAAATTTCAGCTTAATAGATTTGTTCATTTTTTTTTTTGTAATAGAGATACAAATCAGTGAATATATGATATATTGCAATCCTCAAGGAAAAAAAAAAACTTGTTGCACATTCTAACATTTAATTTTAACTGCATTTTGTAAAGGAAGAACTGAGAAAAGAATTTTTTTCTGAATTCTTAAATAAAAATGGACACCCATTTATGGGGCCTTTGATGAGGCCATACTGATCTGTAACAACTGAGTGTATTTGAACTGAGAATTTTAGTAAATATTTCTTTAAAAGAAATGATGTTGATGCTAATGCTGCATTTGACTTATGAGAAATGATGCACATTTTAATATTCTTTCAATTTCTACATATTAATCACTCTCTCTTTGACTGAATGTGTATTTGTCACTGTGGCGACAAAGCTCTGGCCATGGCAAGATTATACACTTCCTTTATAGATTTAGCAGCATTTATTAATGGGAGCCTATTTGTTTTTCCAAATAAATTATAGAATTGCCAACAAACTTATTAAAATTTTTAAAAATAATTGAAAAGTGAAGGATTTTAGTGTTTTAACCAGTTCTCTATATTATATATGTATTGAGCTTTAATTAGTCAAGCATACAAATATACTGATGAACCAAAACATTTACCAAAAGTGACAGCTACTGTTTGTTAACAACTATCAAAAGTATATAAACAGGTGAGTTAGCTTTGTTCACTTCATTTTAAGGTATTGAATTCTAGTGTTAGAAGCAAGATTTGAAGAGGACCAAATAGTTACAGCTTGAAAGCTAAGTTAGAACTTTTCTAAAATATGGTCTTTTGAAGATAGATAATCACAAACTACTGACAAAACATTGACTCGCCAAAACTTATTGATGGGATAAGTGAATGGAGGTTTTCTTGCCAAATAGCAATCAATGAAAGTAAGGTTACCGTGGAACAGATTGCACTTAATTTTAATCAATAGAAACAAAGTAATGAGGATTGATATATGAGATTGTATAGCTACAATTCAGTTCGAGTTAAAGCAATGTCTCATGCCAAAACGATCTTTGATGAGTGCTGGAATATGACTTTGTATCAATGAGAAGTGGTTTCCTAGTTCAGTAAGTCTAACTTTCTCCTAAATATGGTTGATAGCAGGATATGTGCACATTTTTATACCGTGGAACTGACTCCCAAGGAGATAATTCCTCCATCACTACAATCTTAACATATTCAAGTTTAGGTTTAACAGTTAATCTCCGCCTCCGCCTCTGCATAAACTGCTTCTTACTCTGTAATTCTCTACCTTGAGTGGTCCCCCCCAGGGTTTTGTACAGGGTGAACCTCACAGTAAAAAAAAAACAAAAAATAAACATATATGACTGGATAAGTGCTGTTTTGCTGGTATATGCTGTACCAACACCTTTTTCAACAGGTGGTCTTAATGTTTGGGGCTAATCACTGTATATATTGATTAGAGGTAATGATTGTATCTAGCAGAAGAGTTGACACTTTAAAAAGCTTGAAATCTGTCTATTTATATGCTGGCATTATAAGAAACAAACATTTGGGAGGGGAATGTATACGGGTAGGACAGGCTAGTCGAATACTGCTTTGGGTATAGATACCAGTTCCAATCTAAGAATGCCATATTTGCTAATTGCTTTTGTTTTCCCACAAAATGAATTCCTCTAGGTTTCTTCAGAAATGCTTTCAATTTACTTGACTGAGATTTGAGCAAAAATAATTTCTCTGTAGAATTTTCTCTTCTACATTTTATTATTTGCACTCTGTCTCTTTAGGCAAAACAAATGATTGAATTGTATCATACCATTCTCTTGACTTTATTTATTTGCTACTCCAGTCAGCCCTTTGGACTTGGATTAGTCATTAGTAGTCTCTCTCTTAAAGATTCTCTAAAATGTTATTCACTGATTGAAATTGAGGCCCGAAATTAAGAGTAAACATGTCAAACCTTGTCATTTTTATTGTGAAAATATTAAACATATCATTTCAAATAAAAACTATTTTAAGTACTGAAAACGTCAAGGAATTTACCCTAACCTAATTGTATAATTGAACTCATGATCAAACAGCACTTTTATTAAAATATTTGTTAGTTTTTTTTATTTTAGCAATATTTTTAATGAGCCTCTATCAGTTTTGCTCAAATAAATATGATAACTTTGTTTCTTGCAAAGACAGAATTTCATCAATTTATACAGTTGCCACTTTTAAATTATTTTTACTTTTAACTTGACTGGTCACATGGTTAGACTAGGATTTAATACCTTAGGAAATCAGTTCAAACACTAATTCTCCTTATCACCATTTCTATTTATTTTCAGTTAATATTTTTTTTACATTTGGAACTTCTCTCTCTTCTAATAAGTTCAATGCTATTTAAAGATGAGCATTTTTGAGTTAAACTTTGATCTTATTAAAAAAAGAATCTGTTTTATACTCAGTGAATGTATTTTTCAGAATGTTTTTATGTGGTAAAAAACAAAAAACAACTTTTGTCTGCAGGTCATAGAATCTTATCATGTATCAGGCTGTTTAGATGTTTCCTATTTGATACTTCAGTCAGATGCTTTTTCTATATTAGATGAGAATGGCTTGGAAATTGTTTTTGCATCTATAGCTGATTGGTGTGTTTTTTAATGTTATTGGCTATAAACTTCTA
Organism: Ascarosepion bandense; assembly: GCA_037127315.1. Taxonomy (NCBI): domain Eukaryota; kingdom Metazoa; phylum Mollusca; class Cephalopoda; order Sepiida; family Sepiidae; genus Ascarosepion; species Ascarosepion bandense. Next base: position 1,300,570 of record JBBBDQ010000923.1, on the reverse strand, counting down.
AAAAATTCTGCTACAACACTTGATATTTATGATTAATAATTTTTATGTATAAGTCATTTGACCTGGTTAGATTCAAACATGTCTATAAGGTTTGAAGTTTTATTTCTTCTTAAATGATGTTTTTACTTTGTTAGCTACAAGGTTACATTCAAGTGAAAAAGGTCTGATATGTTGTATTTTGGTTTCAGGCTTTGCATCACAAAGCCCTGCAATTTCAGAGTCTGTAAACTTTTATATCCACAAACAATAAAACAGAAAACAAAGAAACTCAACTCTTAATGAAGTCTTCCTGCTGTACTTAATGAAGCCAGTGGCCTTCTTTCTTAAAGAAGGCCTTTTTTTGTTTCTCTAACTGAAAAGCTTGCCACTTGAACAAATGGTTAGATTGTATTATGACAAACTGAACAAAGTTGATGAAACTGCAAAAAGACTTAGCGAGAAAAACTTTTAAAATATTTTACAAATTAAATATATTATCTGGGAAGAGCCATTTAAAAAAAAAAATGAACAGAAACTATGAAGCCAAACTCTACTTCCCACCCCATAATATAAAATTACTTGGATGGAAACAAATATTCAACCTGGTGCTCTTAGAAATATATATTTCTTTGTGAATATCAGAGCTCTTCAAAATTGGCAATTTTCAAAATTTGGAACAATGTGTTAAAAGAACATGAGAGAGAGGGAGAGAAACTTGTACATCTCTCCTCTCTTTCCTTTTTTTATTTTTATTTATTTTTATTTTATTGGCAGAAATCAGACCTTTCCATGTGATGATAGGTGATAGTTTTGGTAGTGAAGAGCTACTGCTATACAAACTTGCACAAGGAATACTAGATATCTCACCATGGAGCAGTGAAAATCAAGGTTATCTTGCAGGTCATTGCTCTTGAAGTGAACTCATGGATGTCACAATCTGTTAAACCTAGTAAAGCTATTTTGGTAAATTAACTTTCTTAATTATCAGCAGGTAATATAAATCAAAAGCTATATTAAGAATCTAGTTGATTTCCCTATTGTATGTGTCGGTCACAGAAACTTGATAGCAGGCATGAAAACCATCAGGAGAAAATGACCAGACAGTAGTTTCCATAATGCTAATTGCATAATACAAATGCCTGAAGTGTACAATGAAATATCTACTGTGTTTAGTCTTACGGCATCATCAAAGGACAATATAGAGAGGGTGGCTATAGTTTTAATTGAAGTGTGGGTCTTTGTGTGAATAATGACAAAACAAATTAGAAAGGTTATCTTTCTTTATTCTGGCACAAGAATCTACATCATCAGTTTCTGTAAGCAAAAGAAGGCATTTACGTTTTATGCGTAATAAGTTTTATAGGAGGAGATACTGAAAGATTCTTGGCTTGCTTGGCCAAGAAGCCATTTCCAAAAAGGGTTATGGCTACATCACATTGAAACACCAAAGTTAAGCAACATTGAGCTGGGCCAGTATCTCGATGAGTGACCACTTGGGAATACCAGATGCTATAAGCATGGATTGGTGGGTGGTGTAATTGATAATAGCTTGGAATTGTTAATCAAAGAGCAGAGTTCCAATTCCTATTGGGTTCATTATATTCACTTATGCACCCTTGGGAAAGATATGAATCCATTCCTTGCAGCTATGGATTAATTATAGTTAGACATGTATCACTAAAACCATTATCTCAAAAAAATTTACAAATACAATCTAAAAATATTTTCTGGTTTTAAATAACTTCATAAGGGATTAAGCCATAAAAAATGAATCCAATTTTTCAAGAGATTCTGTCATTTGGCCAGATTTTAGAATGTAGGTTGGGCCAAGAATTTTTTAGCACTACTGCATATGGGATAGAGGCAACTGAGTCAGAAATTAAAAAATGCTCTGTTTTGAACTCTTTTTTTTTTTTTAACTACTCCTGGTACAAGTTCTTATTTTCATTAAATAAAGAGAAAATTTCATTCTGGCGCACACACACACACGCACACACACATCTAATAATAAAGCATTTGGTCAGTAATGTCAGGATGTAAAATGTAATATTAAATAATTATGTGGAGTTTACCGCTGTAAATATGTTAATAATTACTATTAACACTTTTCGTGTCAGGATGTAATTTAATATGGCTTTTTAAGTTGAGCATAATCAATTCTGATTATGTTTTCCAACTGTCATAAAAGCTACTTTTCAACTAGTGAATTAAAGCAAACATGTCACAGCACATCAATGATTTCTATGCTCTAATGTGTCTGATATATTCTGATTAAATTGCAAATAGAAATTGGGCCACTTTTTCGTTCCAGTTGTCGTGGCCACAAAATTGAGAAGTAGAACTCTAACGTACATAGCCTTATAGACAGATATACATGTATGTATGTTTGTATAATTTGTATCTATGAGGGATGGGGCTGAAAAATTATCAGTCTGATCAAGGTGCCCATTCAAAAAAGAAAAATAAATAAAATGTTTATTTGGTCATATTTTGGGAAGTGGGTCAGTCAAGAAATTTCCACTGCCATCTTTGTATATGTACATTCTATCTATATATATATATATATATATATATATATATATATATATATATATGTGTGTGTGTGTGTGTGTGTGTCTGCAATAAATCTTTAGGCAGAAAGCAAAGGTTTGTTAATTTTATTTCCATCCAACTTCCACTATAGTTTTTTCTTTTTATTTTCCAAATTGCATAAATTAAAGTTGTGATTTAAAAAGATTTTTTTTTTAATATCTAAAATATTTGCAAACATTATTCCATCAGATTGCAATGTTTCATAAACTTTGCTAAGCTTGTTGTAAGCCTAATCTAGCCGGCTGTTCTATTTTTTTTTCAGCAGTGACTGAGACCTGGATGCGACAAAAGCTAAGTTCTGCTTGTACCTGGAGAGTTGAGCCAACACCACCTAGATAGAAGGCCTGTTATGTGCTGACGTCACTATATGTGTAGGATAAACTAGGAGAAATACTCTCATGAGCTTTTTTACTGTTTGACTTTTCTTGACTTGGATTGATTTTTTTTATATATTTGTTTTGTAAATATTTTGTAAATATTTTCACTGAATTAATTTCCAAAAACAATGCTGTATGCTTGTGCTGTCTCAAAATGCAAAGGAAATTATAAAAATGAACCAAAAACTGAATGTATTTTCATTTCCGAAAGATAAGGATTTATCAGATGCATGGAGACGTGCTATCAAAAGGGAAGACCAAACAAAAATAGTAAAGTGAGTAATTTCTTTTCTATTATTTGTAAAAAGCAAATTAATGTCATGATGTTTAATAATTTACGATACATTGAAACATAGTTATGAGAAAGTCTTCACCGTTAAGATTTATTCAATTCTGTGGATGAAATGAATATTTTTTAGTAAAATTTTCCATACAAATACTTACAGGAAAGTTTATAATTTCTAATAAACAGTTAAAAAAACATTTGACTTTTTCTTTTTTTTTTCTTTTTTTCTATATTTTTTTTTGTAAAAAAATATTTCCTTAATAAAAGTCCACAAATATGCATGTATAAAATTAAAATTTGCTTAAGTTTACATATGGTTTCGCCTGTGTGTTTAGTATTTCTAAATGATTTCGAATTTTGTTATTAATTTTAGAACAACTACAAAACTCATTATTTCATCAATTTAATGAACTTTTCAAAATATGAACAGCATTTTTCAATTGAAAAGTTTTTCCCCAATATATCTGGAACTTTACCTCATGTCATTGTAGTTTTTTTGTTTGTTTTTTTTTTATTTACTATTTTCGATAAGGGTTTTAAAATAGGGTGTAATTGACATTTTAATTAATTTTTTAGGTATATGAACTGCATTTTCAACCTGAAGACAAGACAAGAAACACCAGCATTTGATAAGAAAACTGGTAGCACATTTACTGTTAGCGTTAAGAAAGCAATTTTTCATGTAGGTGCACTCCCTAGAATTTTACCAAACTGTCCCTCATATTTATCTTCACTAATCCCTGTTGAGAGAATCACCAGAGTTCAGGAAAGAAATCAACTGGAGAATTTTACCCTTAAAAGAGCTTTGGATCAAAGAATTGCTGATGACTTGGAATACAAAGAGCAGAGCAAATTTCACAGCATTAATGATATAGAGGGAAAGTGACATTTTCTTGATAGAAATGACTGGAGTCTAGTGAGGCAACCAGAGACTCTTCTTATACGTCACCTCATCAAGTCCCCATATCCCTAAATCAGTCAATCTGTTAGAATTGAACCTGATTTTGTAGTACATGTGTTGTGATGATGTGGAAATTAATACTCTAGAGGTGTATAAGATTTCTCATCATGTAACTGACACAAACACTTTATAAATTCTAATTGAAAACATGAAAAAATGGACATAAAATAATGTCAAACAAACCTCAAAGTTTGATTATTGTATTATATTTGATAATGTCTTTTCTGTTATTAGTATAAGGCAAGTCATTTGGATATTTTTGTGAAGCTGAATTTATATATGAGCTGCTAAAATTAATGATCAATAGTAACTTTGGTTATTTAGCAGAAATGATGAATTTTTCTTTGTTGTTAATGTTGTTCAGCAAGAGGCTGTTAAGAGACAACAAAAATATAGTTTTACCCAGTTATCTAGCCAACAGGAGACTAACCTTATCAACCTATATGAATCTTATAGTTGAGTAACATGGTAACAATTTTCTTATTTATATTAAAAATGTTACAAGAGAAAAAACATTGCAGTATTTTTACTTGTAGATGATATTTAACTAAAACCTTAGTTTGATTAAAATGGTGGTAATGTTGTTGACAACAGCAATGAGTCTGCAACAAGTGCTTTTGCTTTGATGCTTAGCAATGTATTCTCACAATACAAGGATATTATGCCAGTTTTATTTGACATAGTTAAATGTGTAACAATTTGTCTGGAAGAGATATGACTTTTCTTGCTCTAAAGCCTAACAGATAAAAATGCAACAAATAAGAAAACTATATCTTTCTTTTGTAGTCCAGCAAAACTGTCAATTGTATATCCACATCCAGTTAAGAAATTTAAACCTCTTTTCTTGATATTCAAATCAGTTCAGATACTAAAATACATTAAAAACAACTGGCCTGTTCAAAAAGATGCAAGTAAATACATGATATTCCCCAGATCTTGGCCTAATGGAAATCAGGATTTAGTTAATATTCAAAGTGCCCCATTTTGTACTTTAAAGAAGCTTCATGTCATGGAATCTCAGTCAATTTTAAAATCTTGCTATAAATTGACCTGAAAAGCTCTTTCCTTACTAGTTTTAAAAAAGCAAACGTTTCATTAGTTTTGCAAATTTTTAATCAATTTCCTATTCAGGGATTTGCTAACCTTTTTAAAATCTTGCTATAAATTGACCTGAAAGACTCTTTTCTCACTAGTTTTGCAAACTTTTAACCAATTTCCTATTCAGGGATTTGCTGACCTTAGAGAAACAGATGTTTGCCTAACTTTGCAGAATACAAAAACATATTTTGTACTTTGTGGACAATACTGAATGTAAAAACACCACATAAAGGTTGGCAGCTTAATAAATATGCTAATTCCCTTTAAGTAAATGATGACAATTATATATTTCTTGATGTATTCTGCAACTCGTTAGAATCTTGGACAGAACATTTCTGGAAATAATGCTATTCATGCAATTCTAGAACTTCTAGAAATATTGCACAGAAGAACTGAAAATGATGTATGTATTCAGTCAGTCAGTCAGTTAAGTGCCATATGTGATACACGCTTGGACGATTATGTCTTGAAAGAGACATAATTGACTGGGCAGAAGATTATCCCACAGTAGATTGCCATTACTTTCTGTTGTAGATTGGTTGCCAACCAAGGCTATAGAACCCAATGTATCCTGCTATTTAGCCCATAGTTATAGGTAGAAGAGATGGATTAATACCTTTCCCAAGGTTATTTGCCTGTTTCAAATAGATCACCTTGAGGAGAGATTTGGCTAGTACCAGCAAATTGGTGGAGATCAGTATAATATCTCAAGCGTTTGACAGTGAAAAAAAAATCAGAATGATGTCAATTTTAAAATTGAGCCAACCTACCACTTAAGAACCAAAGTATTGATTTGAAAAATTTACAAACTGAGATGAGGTGGTAAGGGAGAAAAAATTTAGATATTTATAAATTTTACATAGATGCAACAGAAGAGGATGTTAATGAATGCCTAGAAGTTGTTCCTGTTATATGTAGTAGGTTATTGCTGTTATGCAGTTTTAAAAAAATGAAATGCAACGGTTTCAAGAATTTAATATCTGGAAGTCATAATGAGGCCAAAATAAACAGTTATATTCAGGGGCATTAATTGAGGTTCTCTGCTTTTACTACAAATGGTGTTCTCTATAATTATGTTGTTATTGGTTAACTAACAAAGAATTCTTTTCTTAATTCAGTAAATGAAAGGAAATTAGCCATGCATATAACCTTAAACGTTTTGGCAAACAAGGATTATCTTTTTCATGTGGACTCTTCTTGTGGTGAGGGTCACAGTATTGAAAAAATTGCTTGTCTGGAGCTCTTCAAATCTTCTTTGGAACAATTTTAGTGCCAGGGAAAATAATAATAATAATAATAATAATAGAAACAAGTTAACCAAAAAAACAAAACAAAACTTCAAACCTTCAGCTAAATTTCCCATAGATCTATGTAACATTTTTTCTGCAATTATTTAAAATGATTTTTATTTTCTACTCAACAAAAATGTCAGTACCATATGTGGACATCATTGCCCAAATCAAGGAAATAGCCTTGAACCTTCCTCATGCAAATGAGCTAACAAACACTGGAGGAAGACAAATCACCCAAATCAAACATCACAAAAGAGGAGGGGCTAGCTATCAAGACCCTACAGAGGAATGACATCATCATACTACCAGCTGAGAAAGACAATGCAACTGGCAGATCTCATTAGAAGTGGCAGCCATAGCAAAATAAAGAAAGATCCTATGTTGAAAACAGAATGAAAGCTGTCACAAATCCTAATCAAAAGCAAGGATTACTTTCAGCCCAAGACATACAGGCAGTTGTCTCAACACTGCAGCAAGCTATCTCACATATATGGTCTACCCAAGATTCACAAAGACTGTATTCCATTCAGGTCGATTGTTAGCTGCCAAAACTGTGTGTGTGCTACCCTCTGAATCACTTCCTTGTGTATATAATTGACACACTGATAGGAAAGTCACTATCATGTGTCCGAAACTCTGCTCATTTTGTGGAATTAATGAAAGCTGCTCCCATCCAATGCAACCAGGTGGTGAGCCCGTTCACCAAGGTACCCATGGTAGAGGCACTATTGGTAGTCAGGGACAGGCTGGCCTTGGACTCATCCCCAGGAGAATATACTGGTATACCACAAGATAACCTGATGGAGATGCTGATTTTTTTAACACAAACAACACACTTTGGAATGGGATAAAATATATATATATATATATATATAGGCAGGATAAAGCCTTACCAATGGGCTCACCATTATCACCATCATTGGCTAACATCCACATGGAATACTTTGAAGAGATGAATCCACAGCACTAAAGCCAACTCTTTGGCTGAGATATGTAGATGACAGTTTCTTGGTCTAGATCCATCAGGAAGACGTCCAGATACTACTGGAACATGTGAACTCAATAAGATCATTGATACAATTCACAATGGAAAAAGTTAAACTAGAATTTCTTGATGTACTAATGCCTCAAACAGAGTGGGTTTAAGACATCTGTATATCACAAGCCAACATTCACTGGACAATACCTCAACTTCAACTCCTACCACCCATACAATGTAAAGAAAGGGATTGTTTGCTGCCTGCAACATCGGGCAAAAGTCATAAGCGGCGACCCAGAGACATATGAACAAGAAATAGTTGGTATAAACAGTACCCTTCAATGTAACAACTACCCAGGGTACATGACAACAGCTCTAACAAATGTGGAAGGAAGGGTGCATGAGGATAACACTCAGGGTAGGCAGACTGAGGCTGTTTTCGATGTGAAGGGGTTATTGGAAAAAATACAAAGACTGGTCCATATAACATCAAGATGACCTTTAAAAGTGGATCTACACTTCAGATACTTCTTCTGAATAAGACCTCCAATAGAGAACATGACCAAGGACTTGTGTGTACACCATTACTTGTAGCTGCGGAAAGAAATATAAAGGAGAAACAAGCTGTCCTCTTAAGGTATGGCTGCAAGAATATCAGTGGAAACTACATAAACTTAAGGAATCAGTGCATATGCTTGGCCACAAAAATTTCCTATGCCAACCAAGCATAGAAATCACTACCTTCAAAAGATTGTAATATGAGCTCTGGTAAAAAAAAAAAAAAAATAAATAAAACAATTACTGAGACATTAATTTTATAAGTCCCAAAAATTCATGCACTGATGTTCGCAAAGACACATCACCCAGTGAATATAGACATTGGTTAGTTCCATTGACTTGTGAAATAGTTGCGAGTTCAATATCTGGCTACAGCAGAACAAATAACTTAGAGAGTTGAGTTAAAGGGAGATAACTACATGACATATGGAAGTCACATGGAACAAAAATAGTGTTTGGTTTTAAATTCCAAGTACCCGAAGAAGGCCAAAACGTCGTGAATATGGCAGTAAAGATGAGGACAACAGTTCAAATAAAGTAAATACTACCTCATCTCAACATTGTTAATATTGTAACTTTACTAATACAGAAGAATTAAAATAAAACATGCAAATTAAAACCAGGTTGATTATTTGTTTTTATTTTAAAGTCTAAAAGATAATTTTGCACAATTAAAATTTACTTTAACATAGCAACAGATATTTTTCATTTAGAAAATAATAACGTTTAAGGTAAAAATCAAAGCTTTTTATTTTTTCCTTTTGTAATGTAATATAAAAAATAAAGTAACTTTATAGAATAATCATCAAAATAAAGTCATATTTTTAATCAAATTATTGTTTCTTTAAAGATGTAAGGTAGAAATCAAACCCTGGTTTGCTTTTCTTTGACAATTTTTCATATTAGACAATTTCAATTATCAGTATCATAACTTAGGGAATAAAACAATTTTTTATCATAATATTGTTTGTTTTTTATTTTCATAAATTAATATTGTTTTTTTTTTTCTTAATTTTAATTTTAAAAAGTATCCTACACTTAAAAGAAAAGCTTACACTCATTCATTTTCAGCAGCTTATACAACTTGTGGTGACGTCATGTTTAATCTTTAATCAAACAGGCCTTTTATCTGGTAGTGTTGGTTAAGCCAAGGCAAAATAAGGTCAAGCACTTATAGGTTAGTAGGAAATAGCCTTCCAACTCCCAAGTGGGCAATATTCTTTGATATTGTCTATTTATTCTTTTGACTGTGAATGCAATGAAGATGATGGCAAAAGACTAGGTCAGTTCAGACAGTGTCTGGGAGTGTTGGGACATCATACTATGCAAGGTTCAAGAAAATTGGTATTCATAATAGTTTGAGTTGCTAACTAATTGCCTTTTCTTTCTTTTCATGTTGAGACTCCAAAGACAAAATACTTTCACAAACTTTTGGGGCAGATTTCTGACACCAAAATAGTGTAAAATGTTGAAATGTCATCGTTGTGGCTTCGACATAACAAATATTCAAAATGTCCTCCGCTTTCTTCTCCACTATGCACCTTTCAAATATTTCCACACAGTGTCGAATGGGTTTGTAGGCCCCTATAACACCTTGATGGATTTTCTATGCATTATTAATGTCTGCTACATGGACCAATTACTTTAGATGAAACTCCAAAGTATTGAGGTTGGGGGAAACATGCAGGCCAAGGAACCAGTCCTCCCCCCTTCCATCTTTTATGGTAGATGTCAGCCAGTGCATCGCAAACAATGTGACTAAAATGTGCTGAAGCCCTATCAGGCGCGAACGACATGCATCTTCATATTAGCAGTAGTACATCCCCTAGCATGTCTGGAAGGGTGTTTAAAATAAAGTCTACGGGTACAGGAGCTGCACTTGAAGTACTCTCCATGCAGTACTATGAGATGTACGACGTGCTAAGGCCACTTGTTGTGTACTGATAACTTGATTGTCTCTGACTGCCTGTAGATTGTGTTCTTCGTGGTCAGGCGTATGAGCAGATCTCTGTCTTCCATGATCCATCGTTTGTGGTGTCACGAATCCTGTGTCAGCAATCCAATGATAAATAGCAGCAAAGGTTAGATGATTCAACTGCCTTTGATCTAGAAACGTAATCTGATACAGCCACGCAGCTTCGCATTCATTACCACTTGTGCACTTGATGTGAATATTCTGCCAGTATTAAACAGAACACTTCTCAGTTAGCTTACTATGTAGACGACAGACTAGCCAAAAATGACAAATGTAACCTTGTCTACATGGCAACACAAAAACAAAGAATTTGCGAACATATGTTTATATGGACTTGCTTTTTTGTTTTGATGTGAGGAACCCACCCCCCAAAGTTTGCAAAAGTATTTTCAATACACCCTTATATAAATTATCAATTTATTTTGCAGAGAGTCTCTTCAAATGTGATGCTTATTATAATTGATGAGAAGTGAATTTAGACAATTTTTAGGTAAAAAGGATTAAAACATTTGCTTGCTAATTAATATTTATTTACCTTCGATGATAAGGATTACCTTTTGAAAGTGACTGGCATGGCCCAAAACAATGTTCAGTTACCTTGAATGGTAATGACAACAGGTAGAGTCACTGATTTAGTCCGATTTCTTAAGGATTAGATAAAGGGTACAACCTTGCGAATGTCATTTGCATTTAAACAATTTCAAATTATTATTTTCTGGTTAGGAGAGGAGAGTAAGAATTCAAAACCTACAAAGGAGAATAGAAAAAAAACAGGAATTAAATGTGAAACCATAAGTTTGGAGATTTGAAAACTTGCTAACAGTGATATATGCAAATATTGACCACTCTACGAATATAAATGTTCTCAAATGTTTTCTCTTCTCTTCCCCACCTTGTTTGCATCCATTTGAATTTTGTTTCAGTTTCGTTAAATTTTATTTATCTTATTTTATTTTTGTTTCCTTTCTCCAGAAAGTATGCATACGTTTTTTTCCACGTATGTCCAGCTGCATGTGGGTTTTGATTCTCTGCACGAAGCCCTCCTCATGGTCAACGTCACCACAACGCCTGGGCAGATTGATCTGTGGCTGTCGGTAACCCTTAACGAACTGGACACAATTACAATGAGGCTCACCCATTTCTCCATGGTATTTGACATCACACGCGTTCTGCGTCCATCTGTCTCTCGGGAGGCACGTATTCTGTTGATCCGATTCTTTTGCGAGTGCAATAGACATGGCAAAAGCACAAGGTGTCCTCAAATACACTATCACAAGCCTGAAATACTTGCGAAATTCTGTTGAAAGGACAGGAAAGATGATTTCGGTTGTGTTCTGACCCACTGAGCTCATTCATTTTGCAATATGGAAAGTCTCCAAGTGTGCTCGACTTGATACCCCATGAACAAAGTATTTAAATCTTGATTTGAATGTTAGTAAAAGCCACAAGCACTGACCCATGTTTATCCTTCAAGGACAAGATGAGAATATGAAAACCCCTCCACCTCCTCCATCATCAGAGTCTAATTTTCTAAAAGAGCATTGTTTGGATATATCTCTCTCTCAACATGTACATATACAATGTTCCGGAGATTCTCACTATATCATCAACAATTTCAGTTGATGACACTTCATGTGATACTGTGTTTGATTCAAGTACTTTCTTTTTTTTTTTTTTTTTTAATCTTGAGGCATCTGCACATTGTTTTTTCAAAAAGTTTCTTCTTCAAGGGATAAACTACTTACCAGGTGGGGGACATATGTATACCCTTCATGAAGTAATGCCTGTAACCGTGTTTTCCTTTTCATAGTTTTCGTGGCTGTTTTCCCCTAACCAACATGTTGCGCTGCCATGATACGTTCTTGTCCGTCTCATTGCTTTCTGCACTTAGGCTTCTCACATTTATGTAGAAGTGAATTCAGGTCAGCAACTTTTCTTTAAAATTCATCAAATATTAAAAGGTTATGTGGAGAAAATAAAAACATTTGACACTCCTTGCACCCTCCCCGGGGGTGGGGGCAATCTGTTTGGGTTAATCTCTTGCAATAGTAATGAGGTAGCTGTCACATTTTCTTTCAAGCTTTTTTTTTTCTGACAACTTTAGAATGTAGAACATTTTCTGGGGCTAAACTTTCAATTTCATTTCCTATTTAGAAGACTTCAAAGAGTTTTCCAATTTGTTCTTTTAGCTGACAATGGCAGGAACTTGAGGAAGAGAGAATTGCTTGTGGCTGCATTACTACACAGGAATCCCCAAAATGACTTCACTTACCTCAATTCTGAATAGTTGTGGAGTAGGGTGGGGGAGTGGACAAGGAATTCATTTTCAAAAGGAATGAATTTGTCTTATTCATTTAGCAGAGAAATAACATTGCCCCAATTTTAATATTAACTTTGATTTAAAGGGGAACAACTCTTGTGAACAAACAAAACTGGAATCAAAGAAAGAAGTCAATCCAATAGAGGCTAACGAGGGAAGATTTCTCACGTTTAAAAACGAGATTTTTATATATATATATATATATATATATATATATATATATAAATATATAAAGCTATGCCCATACCAATTTTATGGATAAATGCTTGTTTATTTTCATTAATATTCTCATTGCCATTTTTTTCATGTCATCATTAAAACATTTTTGCTCGCTGCTCAAATATTGAAAGATTTCACCACCGCCACCCAACAAGCAACATTAAATGACCATTGGGCAGACTTTGTATTTAAACTGTAAAATAAATATACATCCCAAAAGACTAGTCTTTTATGGAATTGGTGCGATATCTGACACATTTTAACCGCTTGTACAAAGATTACACATGATGATCAGACATGACAATTGAAAGTCGATACCAAAGAATTGAGAAATTATCTTTAAAGACAGAAATTCAAAACTCAGAAACATCCAGAATTAAAGAAAGAAATCCTACAGTTTTCAGTGTGGCAGCTCGAAAAGGGAACTGATGGTCATAATTGTCATGAGTTAAAATTCTCACTTATGCTTGTGGCCTTGTGCCAGATTATAAACACTGCTTTTTCTTCTTTTAAATTAGCCACTGTTCTTCCATGATTGAGAATTTTCACCAAGATTAAGTAACATTTATTTATTTATTTTGTTTTGTCACTAATGTACAATGTGATAACTCCCTAACCCTTCTCTCTCTCTCTCGTTAAAGACGCTTCAGCTCTCTGAGAATGTGTTGATATTTTTTTTATCATTGTATTAAAAAAAAAACCCAACTGATCGACTAGAAAGAATTAATACAGACAATTTTATTTCAGTATCAACAACAACAGGAAAAAAAAAAATCAAATTTTGCAAAAAACAAAAGAAATGTAAATCGAAACCGCTTCATTCTTTTCATCTCAATAATTTTCATTCAAATATAAAACAAATTCTTTTTTCAGGGTTTTTTTTTTTGGTAATATTCTTTGTACATTTTCTGTGGGTTTGTGAATCATGTTTTTATTTTCCATCTTTCAATACATTGAGTTGATTTTTAAGAATTAGAAAGCTTCTCATCACGGAACATCAAATCTTTATCTTTTTACATTAGAGTTGTTAAAAAAAAAAAAAAAGATATATATATATATATATATATATATATATATATATATATATATATATTAGGGAAGGAATCTGTTTGTACATTTTGGTTGTTGGTGTTAACAATCATCACCAAACAAAAAATAAACCAAACCCATAAAAGACAAAAAACATTTTATAGAAAGTAGCTCATTTATATATCACATGGGTCTTTTGAATGACTGTTCAAAACTGGGGGTCATTCTCTAGCCCTAAATGAGTTTCTTGTAATGACTATTCCAGCATAGAGGAACCGGCAGACCCACAAGAGCTACTCAAATAAATGAATCATTTCTCATCTGAAGTTGGGAGTCTAAAATAACAAAGAGAAAAATTTTCTCATCACCCGATAAAATAACTTTGTTGGTGTTGTAATCTCTTTCTCTAGTTATTGACAGTGTGACCTGGGGAGATTGGGTGGGTAGGTCAGGATAGAGTGATGCCACTGTAAATGGGTGGAGTCACGGCTACTGTTTCAGCTGAAGGCAGGAGAGGTCCTGGATAGAGAGAGTGGGGGGGAAAAAAAGGGAAGAGACAATGCTAATGCCACAGGGTTTGGCCTTTGAAAATAGCTCTTGCAGAGTTTCTTCTAAGCCAATCTGTTGTGCCAAGACGAAACCTTAACAAATTTCTGCTTTTACCATTGAACTCAAAAAAAAAAGAAACTTGTCCCAATTTGCTTTGGGCAAGACAATTTCTACATGTCCCGAAAAGACCGAGTGCTAGACACACTGTTAAGAATCTTGGTTTGAAATCCAACAAGTTACAATTGTTTCAGTAGCACTCTGAGCCTTCAACATTTGAGCAAGTAATTGTGTCGATGCTAAAAGAGAGCACAACAGGAAGACAGTTTCTTTCATTTCAATTTCCCCCCCCTCCCATTCAGCCAAAGAAAGAAAAGATTTCTGCCATGCCAAAGCTGAAGAACTTTACCAATGAAAGAACTTCATTGGTAAACAGCCGAGACACAATCGAGTCCGTCAGCAAAGGTACACATTCAAACAACAGCAGGTGTTAAAATGTAGGGAGCTCAGGAATGGTGGTGGGGTTGTCACAGCCAATATCTAATGGGGGGGTAGGAGAGACAAAACAGAAGGTAAGAAAAGGTGATGCGGTTACTGAAAAGGTTGTTATTGTCAGTTCTCATTTTTATTAGTCGTCTTTGTCTTTTAGTGGCTATGGGGAGAAGAGGTCAGAGTTGAAAGGAACATTTTTTTATTAGGTCACGTTAAGTAGGAAAAAAATTATTTCACAACTTGAGATGAAGTTCTCATTTTCATCATCAGATGATAAACGGGCAAGGTTATGAGCAACTGAAGTAGTTGGGGAGAAGGGCTCTTTAGCTAGATATGTACATACAAGCTTCTGTAATTCTTCTTACAAACAGAATTCCTCTGGTAAGGTTAAAAGAAAAATATTGAGGAGAGAAAAAAAAAAAACGGGTGGGATTCAGTTTTTGTGTTGAATGAGTCACAGTCCAATATGGTTGAATTTCATTCAGTACTTTTTTTTTTATACAAGGACATCATTTTTCAGCCCTGAAATGGAGATAAAACAACATCACAATCAAATGGGCACCTCAGCTGACAATATTTACTGAAAGGGTTTTCCATTTCTAATCCCCCCCCCCAACATTTTTTTCCTTTTCTGAAGCATTCTAATGCTTCAGAAAAATAAGACTTCAAATTCTTTTAACTGTTTCAATCAGACTTTTTACACAATTTTCCATTTGAATCTAGAAGCTCTTTAAGAATTTTAACCAATGTAAGATTTTGGGGAACAAGGCAAAAATATTTCAACACAGTAACATTAAAAAAAAACAAAAAACAACTGGCATTATTAGCAGAAGATATTTTCTTGGGAGATATATATGTGTGTGTGTGTGTGTGTGTATAAAATGGATGACCCCTCGTATTCAAGGATATACCTGTCTACTGACGCAGCTAGCTCATCTCCATTACTTGTGTTTGTTCAACACCCACAGAGCCCACCGGTGGTTTATGCTACGACTATGCTGAGTAGACATTAGTTACAGTTTCTGGGGAAAGAGCGCGTTATCTAGTCTGAACAAAGCCAGGACGTTCAAACTCTCGGTCACAATGACTTGTAACTTTAAGCTAGCACAACACTTGAGTGGGTAGATGGCTCCTTTTGTAGCCATCTACCCACTCACAAGGTTTAGGGTAACCCGTGGTATGATTCTCAGGTGCTTTCCAAAGGTGTCGCATACTGGGATCTCCTCCTCCAGATTGATAACATCAATTTGTCAGGAAGTTAATTTCTTGATCTTGGTGATAGCCGAACCTAGGTTTCATGGTCAGAAAGCAAACATTCTAATCACTCAGCCATGCACCCATATATATATATATATGAAAATGTGGTACATGCAGTTTAACATTTTGATTCCTCTCTCAGATGTATTAAGAGCATTAAAATGACATCTCCCAATCTGACATGGGAAATAAAAAGGCACAACGTGTTTGTAGCACTGGCTGATAACCAGACAAAATCATGCACCCTCTGTCATGATCTGAGGGGGGCCCATTTGCAACAACTCCACTCCTTTCCGCACCACACAGTGTGACCCAATCATGTCACTCTCAACATGTGGTTTCTTAGCTCTCCCTAGCAAAGTTGGGGGCACCATGCATAAGGGTCTGACAAGAGGAGGAGAACAACCCAATGGCTTCACATGATGAAACCTGTTATTGTCCATGGCCACCTGCGTTGAGGCTGAGGACAGTTTTATTGAAAAACATTTCACCATTTTTTTTAAATTCAAACATGGGTAATTTCTTTTCTTTTCTTTTAATCTCATTAACAATATAAGCAAAATTTCCGTGATGACATGTATATAAGTGTTAGTTTTGTTTCGACTTTGATGGAAAGAAAAGGAGTGTGGAATTCAAAGCCAGCACATATTTACCATTATTGAATGCTTATATCATGTGGCTTCATAAGCTGACTGTAGGTTTTGGTGGGATGGGTTCTGGTTGGCTTGGGTAATGGACGTTACATCTGATATGATCATCTGGGCAATCTGGACAGCCATGTCCTCCTGTTCCTGAAATCAAATCAGACCATATAAAAGCACCCAAAACACTCGGGACCAACAAAAAAGCTTGTCTTCTCGAAAACTCTTTCAATCAACTCAAAGACTGACACAAGGTTGAATTTTTTGTTTTCTTTTACAATTTTGAGTGAGCAGCTTTTGATCAAAAAATAGATTGCTGACAATAATTCCGGGTGATATCTGGTCAGAGCTTGTACTAAAAACAGTCTCGACTGAAAAAAACTACAAGGCAACTGAGAGGGTATAAAGCAGATACCATTAACTCATTTTTAAGTATTAGGTAAGTAATTATATCTACGAGAGAGAGATGTCTACATGATGTGTATAAATGGGAAGATCAAGTGTTGCCGACTGCTAAACACATGCCTCTGTGACTTTGTTTTTTCATTTATTGTAGAGATATTTTGTCCCTTACTAAAACAATTTTTCCCCTACAACTTATGAAGTTAATTTGTTGCCAAAAGCCACTCTCTAGTTTTTCAATTACTTTCAGAACACAGACAAAAAAAAATGTTTCTCGGCATTATTTTGAAGTCTGCAGAATGCATTCGGAGAGATTAAATGCAAACTTACTTTTTCTCTATCCTTCTTCTTCCGGAAAAACATGGAAGCTGCAAATTAAACAAGAGAGAAAAAGAGACGTTCAATAAATTCCATCTTCATGCAATGACTTTATTTAAATACGCACTGAAAAATTTGCACAAATTTGAAAGGGCAACAAAAACTTACATTTTTTCCTTTCAAGTTCTGGCTCAGGGTCATACTCAGATACAAATTGTCCAAGGTCGTTGATGTGACCAAATGACATCTTCCTGAGTGCGGGAGAAGAGAAAACAAAAAGAAATCGCCATTAACCATTTCATGTGCTAGAGGCAGAAAGTTGTATGTAATTGATATATATGCACAGTAAAAAGGAGAGTGGGGGGATAGTTTGTTTTGTTCTATCTCATATATATATATATATATATATATATATATATATATACACACTGATTTCATTCTTGTGAGTTTTAATTGCTGCACAGGACAAATGTGAAAAAAAAAAAAAAAAACACAAAAAAAATAAGACCGAAAAAGTTCACATTTCCCACAAAACTTCGAACATGAAGTTTATTATTTCAGATGGATTCGATTTTTTTTCTGGTTTAAAATTCTATTTTTCTTCAAATTTATTCTGTGGCCGCAAAGAATGTAATCAGAAACAATGGTGCCAGGCGGTCTTAACAAGACAAAGAGAAAGTTCACTCTTTGGTTCACTCTTGGTGAAGACGAAGACAAAGAAAACACAGTCGTCAAGAGTCATGCAAAGTAGACGGAAGCAGAGTTGGTCAGAAAGATAAAGGATCGCTGAAACCATGAAGAAGCAGAGTTATTTCCCCTTTTAATTCGGGGATGCACAAGTGGAAAGGTAAAACGCAACAAGTTAAAAAGAAAGAAAAAAGCAGTGAGAATCAAACAACAGCCAATTATCATCTCTAAGGACGAGTAATGCAAACCGTTTGGAAAGATGCAAATGAGCAACAAAAGAGAAAAAAAATGATCACAAATAGAGATGACCAAGCTTTTATAGGTGTCATTGGGCAACAACAGAACGAGATGCAGGGAGAGAAAGAAGGAGGGAGGGGGAGGGGCAGGTCAACAGTTAAAGCCAACTAAACAAATGGGGTAAAAAAAGATCGGGTCGGGGTGTTTTTGTGGATCATAAAACTAAACTCACGGTTCATTGTTGGCCTGCTGAGACAGGTCAGAGGAGGCTGTGGAGTGGTACGATCTGTAAGTACAGGTTGGGATGTTGAGAGATAAAGTGCTCAAGCCACACACGCGCACATGCACACGCAACTGCTTAGTTTCGGCATATTTCTAAAATGCCGAATAGTGCGAGACATTTGGACGGATCGCGTCGATCCCGAGAAAAATAAACTCGTTTTGGCTTTGTTTCGAGGAGATAGAATTGAAAATTCCGTGAACAGTAGGCAAAAAGACAGGAAACAAATTCTTTGTTGCAGAAAAGCAAGGATTTTTCTGTTTTATGCCTCCGCAAATTTGGTAAATGACAAGTTAAGCAGAAATTTAACTTTCTATAAGAATCGCAAGGGGAATTCTTGTTTATCGATGACCTGGCAATCGCATAGAAAGACTTACATTAACCCCCGCCACCACCAAAAGAAGACGGCTTTACCAGATCAAAGATACTTTCGGTTGTGGGAACTTTACGAACCTATCAGAGCGACCCAGGCGAAGTTGAGAGTTTGCATGCCAAATCCTAACAAGTGTCAGTCCCACCACATTTGCCTTTGGCAGGTGCAGAAGTGTGTGCAATAATAACAAAACCACACCCACCTGCCAAGTGTAACCTGTTGGCTCTCATCCACTTGAGGCCAATTTGGTTTATTGGCAATTTACAGACACCGGCTTGCAATTTAGATAAACTTTAACAATTCTAATTATGTTTGTGAAAAAATATCAGAGTCGATCTGCAAAAAGACAATATAAACAAGACTGACTTGGTCAATTTTTACTCCTAAGAGAGAGAAAGACGGACACACGCTAGCGTTGAGTTGTGGTAATGCTTAGTGCCAAGAGAGCTGTTTTTTCAGTGGTTTACTGATAAAAAGATATTTTGGCAAGCAGATTTTTTTGTCATAAAGGGCTCTAGATATCGATATGGAGCATTGATAAGATTAGTGTGTAGAGGTTTGTCACTTAACCGTTTGTTGCATATCGGTTACAATTGTAACAAACGGTTAACTGAGCAGTTAAGTGACAAGCTTTTCCATATTAATCCTACATTTGTGTGTGCGGTCTCATTAATTAGATTTTGATGCAAAGTTTTTCTTGGTTGCTTCTTGTTTTCATTTTTTTTTTTCTTGGATATGGGCGACAAATACTAACAATTTTGCATGATACAAAATCATTTGGTTCTCAATATGAAACAAAACATATGAAGTAGAAATTCCCAACAAAAGGCTCTCGTAGAATCGATAGCAGACTTATGATTTGTTAGTGCAGGAACGTGTGGTAAAGAACTTCTACTCTCATCTACGTTGACCTTAAAGAGATGATACGTACCCTGGAGCATTCCTCTTCCATAAAGCATCCGGGTTAAGAAGCACAGAGTCGATGCGCAGATCAACTTGCATTTTATTTAGGGCCTTTTTCAAGTGGCTCGTGTCAGTGGCCAACAAAGTGTTGCGGGAACTCACGCTCTCAGCTCCGGTACTTTGGCTTCCGGCACTGTTTTCTGAGGATGCGTCACTGCCTGAAATAAATACAACAGTGAGGATGTTAGGGAGCTTTCGACTACGAAGAGTTAAACAAATGGGCTCTGAAAGTGGGGAGGGGAGCATGTTGACTTACCGAGGCGCTTCCTTGATTTCTGGGGCAAGTCGTTGGCAAGTTGAACAGTGTTGATCAATTCCGACAGGAACTTATAATAAAGATCTCCACGGAGGAAATTAGGAAAGTAGACCTGAAAATAAAGAAAAAAAAGTCGGAATCACGGACATAATCCCCGAGAGAAGATGATTTTGAAATTACAGAACTAAACACCGAATAGGTTGCTTATCAAATGTTGGTAGCATATAGAGAAAGACGTTCTCAAAAGAAAGGCTTTTAAAGTGGGCAAACTATTTTTAACGAATTTCTTTCTCCCCACTGTGTAGCCAAAACATTTATTGCTGAAAATCTAAATATTTTGAATTCAATTTTTTTCTTGCAATAATAATGGCATTAGCGAGTCTTACTAATTAATCCTTAGCTGAGGAGAGGAGAATTCATACCTTTCCCAAGGGTATTTATATGTAAGCGTTAGGCTCTTTAACAGTTCCAAGCCATTATCCATTACACCACCTACACATCCAAGCTTATAGCACCGGATCTTCCCAAGTGTTCACCCATCTAGGCACTGACAAGGCTCGACATTTCAGCATGAAGTGACCGTAAACCCAAAAGAACAATGCGTGGACTTCAAATATCTAAAAATAGAAGGCCGGTTGGTTATTTTGTTTCCTGTGATTTAAAGCCGAGACAGTCTTAAATTGTATAAAATTGAAATTGTATTCAACTACAGATATTTTTTTACGCAATCATTTGGTCTTAACTACTTTGGTTGGTTTAGATACCAGTTTTGTTAAGTGTCAGGTCAATATTTTAAGGCATGAATCCAATGTTTTGAGAAATGATATTCTATTATCCATCCTTTGCTTTGATAGCACAAGAGCTGTGGACTCAGTGAAGACATGCATTATTAAGTCTGCACTTTGACACGTCGGACATATCGGTTATTCTTCCCCTTTCGATAAGTGTACGTAATGCTTATGTGGCCAATGCACAAGCGAACCAATATTACCCTTTCCTTTCAAGATTTTCTGCGTCCTGGTTGCCATTTTCCAAATATTGGCTTCATTTGCAGTAATTTATTTGGTGCACTGTTAATTCGACATTGTTGTCGTTTTTGTTTAATAAACCTGCTTATTTAACTCTTCATATTGACATGAGGGGCCTTAAAGTTTGGGTCCGTTTTTATATTTTTGACATGTTTCGCAGCCGAGTCAGCTTTGTTGTTTCCAATTATTCTGTTGTGACTTGGATATTAAATGAAGATTATTTAGCAACTTGACTATTAATGGATTAATATTTTCCCTGAAGTAGGCAGAGTTTTGAACATATGATAGTGACTTTCGCCATGAGTGGGTCAGTTATATCTCCAAGGAAGCGACTCAGAGGGTGGCACACCAAGCCTAGGCTGCTAACAATTGACCCGAGTGGAATGCCGTCTTTGTGAATCTTAAGTAGACCATACATGTGAAGTAGCTTGCTGTAACATTGAGACAATTGCCTGTATGTTCTAGGCCGGAATTGATCCTTGTTCTTGATTGGGATCTGCGACAGCTGTCGTTCTGTTTATAACGTGGGATCATTGTGTACTTTGCTGAAGATGAGATGACAACAGTCCGAATAATATAAATAGTGTAAATACTACCTCATCTCAGAAGTATAGACAAATACTGAGGTGATAAGAAATTTATTGTTTAAAAAAAAATAAAAATATATATATATATATATATATATATATATATATATATATATTCATAGAGATAGGTGTGAGTTTGTAACCCTGGATTTCCCGCTCTTGCGATCGTCAGACAAACTGATTAATTTTTTTTTTTAAATTTGCTATATGTAGGGCTGCGTATATTGGTGTATTTTTGTGCAAGTGGGAGGAAAATTTGTTGTCATGACAGACGCAGATATATATATACACATTTGTACACCCATTGACGTGCACAAAGACACGTACATATGCATTCGGTTGGTCTATTCGAATAGTGTAGCAATATCAATGTGCGGACAGTTGTTGATTTCTCATACGTGCATATGTGCGTATGATGGGGTCTGTGTGAAACTATGATAGGTAAAAATTGCTATTTTATTTAATAATTTTATTTTATAATTATATACATACTTTTCACGTGTGTGTGTGTGACTTTCACTAGATTTTTGTGTCCTACTTTTTTATCCACATCTTCATTGCCTTGTAAGATTCTTGTTTGTTGTGTTATGCCATCTTGTTTGGGGGGGGGGGGTCCATTTTCAATTTGTTCAAGTTTATTAGACTTCTCCTCAGTCCTTGTTTGGCTATTTTCTGTTGATTTTTTGGTTTTTGTCTTTTTCTCTCGTTCTTCAGATTGGACAATGTTTTTTTTACTTTGCCTCTTGGGGGGGAAGTGGTTTTGTTTCTTTCTTATTGTTGGTTTTTCTTTTTCCCCAGGTCTTGTGTTCTGTGACGTCAATTGCAGTTGATAGATTTCAGTTAATTTTTACATGTTGTTTCAACATGGGTCAGTTCTATTTCTTCACATCTTGCACAGTACAATACGCCTTTAGATGGCCATTGCTTTGAGATTTGTGACACCATCTTGGATTTGGTTGAGGTTCATCTACTTTGCTTATTAAATAGCCAGATTTAATTTCAATTGATGATGTAGGTATGCTTAAAGTTATATATATATATATATATTGATTATTTAATTACTTAATTGACTCATAATAAAATCAGACCAGTGCACATTTGTATTAAAGTGTTCAATACAATTATATTGTAGAACTTTTGAATATTTTCCATTTGTAAACGAAAACCACCGCTAGGTGAGTGTTCTTAAAAAAGAAAACGGTAAAATCAGTTATTGCAAATCGCCTGAAGACACCACTCATATAGAAACCTAGGTCACATAATAACTTGTTTACAAATGGAATATATATATATATATATATATATATATATAAATAAATATATAGAATAAATAGAAAAGATAAGAAAAAAATTTCTTTAATCTAACATGTTAAGCTTCTTCAGAAATTTAAAAAAAAACGAATGATTTAAAAATATTTTTTTAAATTTAAAAAAATCTACTCAAAAATTCTAAATCATTCATCTTTAAAAAAGCTTGTTCAAGTGGAACATGCTAAAGACACTTTTTCCTACCTGTTTTTTTTTTACTTATTTTATTCGTCTTGTCAGATTTCAATCCATGTTTGTATTTATTATCTGGTTTTGTGTTTTTTTAATTGTCAACCTTTTGACATCCATTGCATTTTGTTTTGTTAACGTGGCTTTTATCTCTTCCATCGTACAAAGCGGCAGATCTCCATTATGGACCACACTTTGGAAACTGTCTACGCTTTCATGTGGATATGCTTTTGCAATAAAGGTTAGGCAACTTTTTCATCTTTAACAGCTCGCTCGCCTGTTTCTTGTTTGGTATTTCTGCCAAAATGGCTCCACTTTTTAAGTTTTATTGCTGACTGAGGATATATCCCCCCCCCCCCCGGACCAGGAATGATGATAATTTAGTTAGCAGGACCTCCTCCCTAGATTTTTAGTAATATGAATCTAGGAAAGGGTACCTCAGTTGGCTCTTTATCAGAATCTGATTCTATGTGGAATCTTTTACTTGGGGTTTTCTCTCTGTCTCCACATTTTACTGACTGTGTGCCCCACCCACAATGGTGCCCTACAAGGGGAAATGCCAAAGAGGTCGAGAAGATCAGGGCTACACAGTATATTTAAACAATTACTGCCTCCTAAGTTTTAGTTCCCAAGTTAACTTTATGCTAAGGAATAGTTTGAAAGAATCGCCCCTTCCTAGTATGACTGACCCTTTACAGACACCATCTTCTGAATTGGCTTTTCCCAGAGTTTGCAGGAATCTGAATCAGGTCTTGGCATGGCCAACTGATTGATCGTATCAGGTCTCTCTGACTACCTGTCTAGACCAGGTAAGAGTCAAAATGATGAGTTGTTATTCAGGAGTTAAAACAACCCTTCTCCCAAAGCCCTCCATCACAGGTCACCACCCATGGTCAACAGGTGGCCTCATTGAGGCTGGGGTGAGGAGCATTACCGCTCTGCTGAAGGTGTAGTTGGTGCATTCTGAAGCAGAAGCCGGCAGAACGAAAAGACAAAGAGGAGGAGACAGTAAGTTAAAAGGGCATTACCACTGCATTTAGACAAATTTCTAAATAGTAGATTTGGTCTGCAGTAATTTCTATCTCCTGAGAAGAAGTAATCTCTAATCACCAGTGCTGGGAAGGTGAGGTTGTATATCAGTCAGTTATCTTGGAGCAGAAGAAAACATCATTTTCCAATCGAACAGATGAAGCATTGAATTTTTATGAGAGCCGGGAGTGCTCAGTGACTGTCAAAACAGAATCTGCGGGCACTTACCTTCTCGATAACCCGAAGCACCATGTTCTTTGGTTTAGCAAAACAATCAGGTAATGGTCCTCCTTCACGACAAATATTGCTTTCGACCTCTAATCGTATTTTATCATCAAAGCCAAGAGGTTGAGTGGCTTGCAAGGAAAAATATCTGAAGAAAAAGAATGGAGTTAATTTGTTTTGAGAGCAGTTCAGTTTATGAGAAATAAAATCTGAATTGTATTGTCAAGGGTGCAAACGGTTTATGCATTCCTAACAGTGATATGAACAAAACATTGACTTACAATGCTAAATTATTGATAACATATTGCACTTATGTTGGATAGAAACTATAAAATCAATTAAATTAATTGCCCCTGAATCTCTTCAGCTTTAATAACTCACCCCCCCCACTTCGTGTACGTGCAAAAGTTAATTGCCTTGAAAGAAAATAAAAAGCATGTTCAGTGGTTTCAACAGATCTGCATTTTCACCAAATGATTTGTTCAGTTAAGGACTATTTTTTTTATACGTGTATTTACCTGCCTACATAGAGAGAGAAAGAAAGAAAACTAGCGTGTGTGTGTGTGGGGGGGGAGGCTTACTTATCATAAAGCACCATGGCATCTTCCTGCGCTTGGAGACCATCGTAGCAGCCGTGGGAGAGCGACAAATGTTGCTGGAAGTTCTCAGCTGCCATCCAAAATTGAAACAAGTTGATGGCGTCTTCTTGTTCCATAAACTTGAAAAAGGGGGAAAGAAAATAGGAAAAAAAAAAACAAACGTTTATAAAAAACTGGACAACAAATATTCCTGCTACAAATTCGTCTCGTATAACAATCTTGTTTATTATAGTTTTGCTTCCACCCGAAGTCACCCAAACTTTATTTGATCGACTCCGACAAAACTTTATTAAAATCAATGCAGAGACGCGTATGCATGGCCATTTTTCTATCGTCAAGTCTTAAGAATTTAGCTAGCAACACGGATTGCCAAAGATTTTGACAAGCTTATTAATGGCTTAACACTTTAATTAAATGTTGATTAATGGCTTAACATTTATTAAACATGCATACAACCAAATAATAAAGGTACGTGTTTCTTTAGTAAAAGGGCAGACGGCGTGTAGGTACGAAAAAAATTTATTCAACTGAGACTGGGCGGTTTGGAGAAAAATTAAACAAATCAAATATTAATGTCCATCTATCAACTTCCTCTAAAGGAGTCAGTGACCCTAATTTGGTTATAATAAAGCCTGAAACGTCTTTTAGTGACTTGAGGTATTGAGAGGATTCAGAATACTAAGTGAATAAAAGCATAACAGGCTTGTTAACCAGATCAAAAACTGACGGAAGAATGTTCAGTTGAGCCAGAGACTACAAAATACTTATGTAGGATTGCAACCCCAAATAAACATAAGATTTAGTAAATCCAGTACAACTAAATTTTCCTTACTCCTCTTTACAGCTCCGCGGAAGTCGTGCGAATAAGATTAAGGTCTTTACCGAAATCCTGATGCATCTGGAGCTGTTTATTTAATGGGTTTTTTCCCAAATTACATTGATTCATATCAAAATATTTGGGCCCTAAATCAGGGCAAAGGTTTTTTTTTTTGAATAGCCACAAGGCATCCTAACCAGAGAGTTTTTGTGGTTCGATGATATACATCAATACCATTTCCCTGGACAAATGTCGATAAACATCAGAGCCCAGAGTTGCTTGGAATGCACACCAGAGAATTTTTTATTGCAGCCAAAGAGAATTCTGTCTCTTCTTTTCTCTAGACAAGTTGAAGGAATCTTTGACCCAGACACACACGTCTACTCTTGCTATTAACAACCCTCAAGAAACTTAAGAAACAATCCGAGCAATTGTCACCCTTGGCAGCCTTTATTGTATTCAGCTGTGGATGAAGCATTTATAACAGCATTTGTTCATTCTATCCATATTTTCTCTATCTTTTGAGGAAGTCTCCAGATCAAGAAACAACCCAGATCAAGGAATCTAACAGCCTGTTAGAAAGACCAGGGGTACTAGACGCCCCCTACATCTACAGACCAGCGACAAGTGAAAATTGGGAGATTTCACAAACTATCTGGGAGGAAAAATAAAAAAAGCTGATGTATAATAATAGGCTTCTGGCTATTTATTAAATCCCAGTTGGGATGGAATATTTGTAACATCGGCAAAGCATCGTGCTCATTCAAACGATGCTTATTTTGAGTAATGAAGCCGGGTGTTGCATTGTCAAGATTAAGAAATGGGCCACCCCTGCCAAAAAAAAAAAAAATTTTTACTGAGAAATTGTAAATATTTATTAATTGTCTTTTAGGATGACTATAATGCAAGTGGTTGCCTTCCCAGTGACGCAGTACGAAGAGAGATGCAGTCCTGAATGCCTTTGAGATGCTGAAAATAAGGCACGCAACGAGTAGTTTGAAAAGGTTGTGGGTATCTCAAAGATAATTGGGTGCCTGGGTAAATTAAGCAAAACCAAAGAAACAGACACACAACCTCACCAAAGCCTTGGAAGACATTGGAGAGATTCAGGCTGAAACTCCTTTCGGAAACTAGAAAAAATAAATGTCCTGAAAAATATTTTTTTTCATTTTTCTTGCTCTTCAACTAAACCTGCGTAAATTTCCACTCTCTCTCTCTGGTGTGTGTGTGTGTGTGTATATATATATATATATATACACACACACGCACACACAGTACTGTGCAAAAATATTAGAACAAGAATCATTTTATCTTTTATGAGGCATCACAATAAAGTTTAAGATCACCCCCTGTCTTAACACTTTGGCACACAACCGGTAGTGTGCAAAAGTGTGAGGACAGGGGTGATTTTCCCAAAAACCTCGCTTAAATTCAAATACAGAGTGAAAAGCCAAGTAAATTGCTAATAAATATTGATTATTTAAAACTAGGTGTAAAAGAAATGTATTAAAAAGAAGTTATATTTAATTTTTCCTATTTTCTATTAAACAAGTTATTTTGAAACTACTCATTATTCTGTTATCTTTCGATATGACTGACTTTTTTCTTATCCCCCCTCCTCTCGAATTGATAAATCTAATGTTACTTCGCAAGACACACTTTGGGAACAAATACAAGCTGCTCGGCAGGAGATACCATGAGATACATTGAAGAAGCTTGTGATGTCAATGCCTGACAGAATGAAGGCTGTGATCAAAGCAAAAGACTATTATACTAAATATTACATTTATTTTGTAACAAGTATTTTTTTCTTGTTAAAGCATTTGTTGAGTAAATCAAATAAAATGACTTCAGTTAAATTGTTTATTTTCTGTCAATATGCCTCATAAAAGATAAGTTTGTTTGTTTAACGGCCTATCAACATCTAAAGGGTCATTTAAGGCCAGAAGCGTATTTTTATTTTAAATGAGAGTTATTCCCTGGAAACAGGCATATTCGGAACACAGCATGCTATTTTACCCATAGCGAGGAGGAAATGTTATAGTCTATATGTCTATGTTGAAGCTATATAATAAAGTTAAATTTTATTAAATAGGTCAATTTTCCGAAGGAAGGCTAGTATTTTGTCCATGTTGATGTTTTCAAATAAAGATCTTAAGTTCTGTACTTTATAAAACTGTTGACGAATTTTTGCCAGGTCTGTACAATCAATTAGTATATGTCTTATGCTATTATTCATCTGGCATTTAGAGCATTTGGGCGGATCTACTCCTCTTAACAGCCAGGAGTGGGTAAAAAAGGTGTGTCCTATCCTAATTCAAGACAGTATTACCTCTTCCTTTCTGGATTTCCTTAATGCACCTCTCCACTCTCCCAAATTGGGTTTAATTTGGAAGAGTTTGTTGTTCTGACAGGTCGACCAACGTTTTTGCATTTGGAGTTGAATATATTTTTTATTGCAGGCCTTTGATCTGTGAATGGGACCTTCATATTGAAGATATCCTCTCTCAGAGACTCCTTTGCAGCCATGTCCGCTTTCGTGTTACCACGAATGCCAATGTGGCTGGGGATCCAACAAAAGACAATATTCTTGGTTTTGTTCATCACGTTTAATTGATTTAAAAGTTTAACGATAATCGGGTTATTGAGATTCTTGTGGATGGACAATAGTACAGAGAGTGAATCAGAGAATATAACGAAGCTGTCACTTACATTGTCAGTGATTAGATCAAGTGCCAGCTCAACAGCTGTGGCTTCAACACTAAAAATTGATGCTCCATCAGGTAGACGTCTTTTTTGTGACTTTATCTAGTAGGGCACAGCATCCACATTTCTCACCTTCTTTCGATCCATCTGTGTATACATGTTTATAGGAAGGGAAACTATCGACAATCTTGTTCAGTTCTTCGTAGAAATCAGTAGGGTTGGTCTTTGATTTAGGGAATTTGGTGAGATTTAGCAGTACTGTTGGTTGGATGATTTCCCATGGAGGGCTTTCTGAAATGAGTGATTCGTGGATTCGTTCCAGGTTTATATTGGATTCTCTGATGATTTCTTTCATCCTTAGGTCAAATATTTTAATTGTTTTCTTTTTCTTATCATAGAGAGGGTGATATAATGGGTTTACGATACAGTCGTAGGCAGGATTGGATGGGCAAGAGAGGATTTTGGTCAAATATTGTAAAGCTAGTTTGTTGCGGCGAATTGATAATGGCAGTTCATTGGCTTCTGCATATAGATTATCAATGGGAGAAGTTCGAAAGGCTCCCAAGGCCAGTCTAAGCCCCTGATGATGAAGTGTCTAATGACTTTGTATATGACATTCTGGCGGCACCATATATGTAGCAGCCATAGTCCAATTTCGATCGCACTAATGATCTATATAACTTGTCTATCAGCTCCCCAATCCGTGTGGGCAATAACTCGCATCAGCTGGATAGCTTTGTTACATTTGTTTTTTAAGTGTTTGATGTGTGGAATAAAGGTGAGCTTTTTATCCAGCATCAATCCTAAAAATTTATGTTGGTTTACAACGGGAATCTGAGTCTCGTCCAGTTTTAACAGAGGATCTGGATGTAATTTTCTAAGCTGACAAAAATGCATGCATTTTGTTTTGTTAGTGGAGAACTTAAATCCATTCTTGGTTGACCATTTTTTTTATTTTGTCAATGCATTGTTGAAGCTGCCGCTCATTTATGTGGATATACCTTGAGCTGTAGCAGATTAAAAAATCATCGACATACAGTGAGCAATCCACACCTGGATTTATACATCCAACAATATTATTGATTTTTAAGTTAAATAACGTTACAGATAAAATACTCCCCTGTGGGACTCCCATCTCCTGTTCCTTGGGGTCCGAGAGGCATGCTCCTACATGGACATTAAATAATCTGTTGTTTAAAAAGTTATTAATGAAAATAGGTAGTCTTCCCATCAGTCCAGCTTCTTTGAGATTTTTCATGATACCATATCTCCATGTGGTATCGTATGCCTTTTCCAAGTCAAAGAAAATAGCAGTAATATGTTTTTTTTTTGGATAAAGGCATTCCTAATAAAAGTATCCAGTCTTATTAAATGATCCATAGTACTCCGCTGTTTTCGGAAATCGCATTGAAGATTGGTTATTGTTTTATCGATTTCAAAAAACCAAACTAATCTGTTATTAACCATTCTTTCAAGAGTCTTACATACGCAGCTTGTTAGTGCTATGGGGCAGTAATTGGAGGGCTCAGATGCATCTTTTCCTGGTTTTACTACAGGAATGACTATGGCTTGTTTCCATATGGCAGGGATATTACCACTGATCCAGATGTCGTTAAAAATAGATAGTAAATACTTCAATGATTGATCAGGTAGTTGTTTTAAGAACTCATACGATATCTCGTCTGGTCCCTCAGCTGTGTTATTGGCCTTCTTTAATGAATCCTTCAGTTCATTCTCCAGAAGCTCTACTCGGGTTATTTACAATGTGGTTGTATTCAGAGAAGTTGCGGAGTTTAATGCTTTCAGACGGTTTTAAAAAAGTTTCTTGTAGACATATTATTAAAGGCCATAGACTGAATATTAGTAGAAGAAGTTCATTCAGACTGGCTTTTATACCTCTGTAATTCCATTGAATTATTTTGCTGGCCATGGTTAAATTTTATGTATTTGATTTCCGTTTATCTTTATGAGTATTGAAATGGTTGTTTTCTACAGGAGGGATACTCTCCGTTTCCATGTCTTCTGAATCTACAGATGTGCATCGGTTTTTTTTTTTGGTGTTTTTTTCCACTACAGTTCTTTGTTTAGAAGAAGATCTCTGTACAGTCTGCTCCTGAGTAGTAGTGACTTTCTTTGGAGGAGGGGACTTAGATTCCTTCCGTAAAGTCGATTTTTTTTGGATAGTTTCCCTCTGGAGAAGAGGTTTTTGTTCCGCCATCGAGGTATTTGATGTTGATGGTTTCTCCATGCTTGAAGGTTCAATGTTATTGTCAGATTCAGTGAGTGGATTAATTTCTTTCAAGAAAGCGGGGAGTGTTTCTGGTGTAAGTTTTGATAATTTACTGAGTAGGAATTTGCAAGAATGGCATTCTTGTTTTTCAATTTAGTAACTGATGCATATGATTTAGTGGGGAATAAGCCAGTTGTTTTGACTATCTTTCTAGCCTCAGAGAAGGATATATTACGTGTAAACTTGATAGTGTTGATCTCTCTTTCTTTTTTCCAGATTATAGATTGTTTGGAATCTGATGGGTGATCTTCAAGACAACATATTTTGCTTTTTTGTTACATTCTTGCCCATGGTGGTCAGAGTCTCTTTCTCCACATCTTCTGCATGTTGGAAGTCTCGTGCACCTGTCTTTATGGTGTCCAAAAAGTTGACAATTGAAGCACCGTAGAGGGTTTGGGATGTACTGGTTGACCTTTTCAATTGTAAATCCTATTTTTAATTCCTTCAGGACTTTGGGGAGGTTAAAAGTGAATATATATGTGTTTGTTTCGATGATATCTGTTCCTTTTCTAATTTGAATGCGTCGTACGTCTATCACACCTTGTGTTTTTAGCTGAGTCTTAATTTCTTCGATAGTGCAGAGTGAAAGCTCAGTGCTTCTGACTACCCCTCTAGATTTGTTCAGTGTGTTGTGTGGATATGCTTTTATCTTTGTTTCTGAAAAGGTTTTCATTTTTAAAAGTGTATCAGAATATGATTTTTTTTCTTCTTGGACAAGTAGCGTACCATTTTTAAGTTTCTTCACCATCTTTGGTACTATAGCACCAGAAAGTACTTTTTCAATAACAAATGGGGATATCTTTGTTAATTGTTTTTCTTCTAACGACTCCAAAACAATAAACTGAGGAAAATGTTTTGTAATAATAAACTCACTTTCTGAGTCTGACGGAGATTCTATATGGGGGCGTTTGGAATATTTATTAGACGTACTATATAATATATTATTCATTGGAGGGTTATCCCCACCCACCAAACCAGGCTGGAGCTCACGAACGGGATCTGTCAGGGGGGAAACCCATTCGCCCTGACTGATCAGGGACTTCCCCTCCAATATACTCGACAGCGCGAGAGACCCAGAGCACCTGTCTCCTCCCTCTGTGTACCGCCCCATGATGTAGGTATACAGCTGCATGGCTTGCAGCCATGTCTGGTCCTAGGTATCTTGCACCGCTGATTGATCCTTAGCCAGCACCTTCTAACATCTATTCATAGAAAGCTGGTGGTAGTTTTCTTATATATAACTTTCCATGGTCTGATAGTTTTTTGTTTTTTTTGAGTGGGGGAATATGTATGGTAGTATACATCAGTCTTGGTAGAAAATGTTTTTGGAGGGTATGTTTGGGAGTAGATGTTAGGGCTTGACCTGACCAGCCGGTTGATCGAATTGGGCCTCTCCGACCGCCCGTCTAGCCCAGGTAAGGGCCAAAGTGACGTGTTGCAGAATCATGACCTCTTTGCACCCGGGCCATGGCCTGCTCAATCACCAGGATCCCGTCCCCAGACGACACGGGTCGCCACCCACGGCCAACAGGTGGCCCCATTGAGAGACTTTTACTCTCTGCAGGGGGGCAGTTGGCGTATTCTGATGCCCCGCCAACAGGGCGGCATAAAAGATAAAATAGTTCTTGTCCTAATACTTTTGCACAGTACTGTGTATATATGTATATATATATATATATATATATACACACACACACAGGCAATTCATCATCAAATGATATGTGAATCTAGCAGGCATCATCCGCTATAAACATCAAATACAATGAATGCATGTAGAGACATGCAATATTTAAAATCTTACCTCCATAAAGTAGAAAATGGCTGTGTCGTTGTGTAAAATGTCTGCCAAATAAACCTTACCACTTGTCAACACGTTAATTTGGTGCTTACAGTGGAATACACTATGCAGGAAGTCTGGATAGTACCTGAAATGAGAAAATACAATGCTATACCATGGCATGAATCCAACCCTCCCTGTGCCCAACTTATAATCAAATAAAAAAACTTTGTGTAAAGTATTTAAGTTTCAAGCTACAAAAAAAAAAAAAAAAAAAAAAAAGAGAAAGAGGATTTGAAAGTTTCTAAGATAATGAAAACAAAATTAATAGAAGAGAGACTGACTGCATGGAGGAATGGGGTTTTATGGCAAACGGACTGAAATGAGAAACAATTTTCTGTTTCAAATTCCATTTTAACTTTTGGTGAATTCTGAAGATTTTTTTCATATTTTATTTTGTAGAGAAAATTGCAATCAAATGTTCAATAATTATAAAAATGAAAAAGAAAAAACAAGAAAATAACAGAATTTTTCAATAAAAATTAAATTCAAATCAAGAAGCAAAAAAAAAACAAAAAAAACAATGGAATATTGCAAGAATAATTTTAATCCAAGATTTTTTTTTGAAGAGCAAATATTTTCAGGAAAGGAAATCGACTTTTCTCTGTCTTCATTGTGGTAACTTAAATTTGAAACTCTTCAAGTCTTTAATAGCTGAAAAATTGTCACTATCCTGGCTTCTTGTACAGAGTAACCGTCTGCGATCAGATGGACTGCCTTACATAATATGAGCAATTTGGTATTCGTTCACTCTCAAGCGAGGTCTTGAAAAAAACTGATGACTCTAATCCCCTGTGTTTTCTCATTAAGACAAAGGAAGATTCTAGACATTGTTTTTGACATACCAATGTCTCAATAATGTCTTACGTCTTCCATCAGATAATACACATAAGCGATAACTTAGCTTTGACAAGCTTAAAAGAGACTGTCATTAAAATGGGGAAAAATTATCGTAGACGGCACGGTGTAGCTGGTTCTCATCTAACTCCAGAATCCTGTCTTAGGTTCTGGATCTCACAAAATTGCACATATGAGGAGTGATATTTGGTGGCATTAAATCCCAAATTCCATCTGCTTACCACAAACTGGAAGGTGGGGAGAGTTTCATTAATTGCTTAAGCAAGGAGCCTTGAAAGTCACTTCAAATATTGTTCATTTTAGCTACCCTTTTCAAAAAGGGCCGACTTGATGAAAACAAAGATCCAGGCAATGTGAGAACATTTGATCGACAAAATTTGAAACGTGCGTTAAGCACAACACATGCCGACTGCTAGTAACCACATTTGACAACATTCCCCTATGAGGCTTTTTTACAATAGACTACTGAATCTAATACAAATGCAATATCGACATAAGCTATGGCCCAGATTCAGTGTGGACTTACAGTTCGAGGGTTGAATTTTGTTGTGGTTGTATCATCAAGAAGAGACGACTCACCAAGAATGTTTACAACCAAAACAAAGCGATAAGCAAACAATTTGGGAAAATGAAGTTGCCCCTTCTACCCGACTGCTTCTACACTTAACTTTTGTGATAACTACACAGTCCTCCTTGCAATGCTTTTATATAAATAGCCTAGTTTTGCATTGGGAGATCAGACAAAGAAGCCATTTTCAAAAACAATCAGGGGCAAAAATCATTCCCCAACCCAAGTCGTAATTCTCATCCGATTTAACAAACATAACATTTTGGAGGCCTTTTTTTTTTTTGACAAAATCAGTTTTGGATTTCGAGAGATTTTTGATCAGGCCGCTAACCCTAAGAATGTTAACTGTGGAGACAGGATTTGCAAAATAACACATAATCTGAATAAAAATCATCAGAAATTTATTCTATGCCAGCTTGAAAACCAATTTTAAATACTGGGGATCTTCCGTCTAATTTTTGGAGCAGAGGTCAAAGGGACACCCTACACTTTATCATCTTGGCAATTCATCACAGAAACACAAAGAAAATTAGTTTCTGAGTTGACGTTAAAAACCTTTAACAAATCAAAGTCTATTTTGAAAAAAAAAAAAAAAAATCATTACTTTTTTGATATGAAACGATTTCTTTATTTTTCTTTAAATTAAACATTTTTTTTTAGTGACAAATAATGCGGACACAGGGGAGGATAGATAAATCCCTTGAGAGGGCTTCGTAACAAATGGAAGCAGTAGAGATGAAAATTAAAAATTTAACAAATAACAAAACAAGGTGTTTAGAATGCCATCAAATGTCTGTAGAGGAAATGAAGGTAAATTAATGAAGCCCCTTGTGAATTGGGGGGGGGGTGCGATTGATTTTTTTTTTTTTTTAAAGTATTTTGATGAAGGGGAAACATTAAAAGTGTCTTTCTCAATTTTGCCACCAACACCCATTACTGGGTTTCTTCATTTTTTCATACAAGAACGGGGTCGACTTGACCCAGAAGCTACAGTTGTGTCCGATAATAAACTCCCCTCACCTGGCAAATGAAACAAAAACATTAATGAAGGAACTTAGAAAATGTCTGCAGTCAAAATTCTTTAAGGGATGAAGTTAAAAAGGAGAATATAGAAATTGGCAAAAAACTGTGGGTCGGTTCTTGGTTAATGTTGAAATCTCTAGACACATTGCAAACAGATAAGAGTAACATTTGCCGTTCAGTAAATAAAAAAAAAATATTAGAGCAGGAAAAATATGGTTAACACCCATAAAATATTGTTCTCTTCTATAAATATCTTCATGGCTTCTGCGCTGACGAACTTGGGTCACTGGTGCCCCCTCCACAAGAATTTACTCAGGCAACCAGACTGGCAAGAAGGTCTCATTCTTTTACAGTTAGATGCAGGCAACAATTCTACTCCTCCTTTTCTCGCACTTCCCGCCTGTGGAACTCCTTTCCGTATACTTGCTTTCCTGATGGCTACAACCTCCAGGAATTTAAATGCAATGTCAATTCCTATCTCTTATCCACTTGACTCCAGTCCTTTCTACATCACTCCGTGTATTTTGTTCTTTTCCTTTCTCTCTACCTTCGTAACTGTCTTCACTCCTGCGTTCATATCCTTCTCTTGCCCTTTCTCCTTCTCCCCCTGTAGCTGGTTCGTCTGTCTTTTTCCTGTCTAATACTTCAACTCTCTTATGTAACCCCCTTGCACATCAGTGTCAGTACCACCTTGCTTGGGGTGAAATGATAAAAAAAAAAAACAATCTTGATCTGCATTGATTCAGGATTGTTACTGCAATATTTTATTAAACAACTGAAACTTTACACTCGAAATAAAAGTGAATGCCTGAAGCGTGAACTGTCCTGCGTGCACAATGTTGACATGCCCAAAGTGAAAGCCTTTCAAAGATTTTATTGTCCTCTATTTACATTGTGAACCTGTTTTGTCAATCACTGGCCATCCAAAACGTTATATTCTAAATAAGGGAGAGAATGTTAAACCACAAACGACCTTAAACCTGGCACAATGCTATCACACCCAAAGTAAAAGAATTTGGAAAATCTTTTCCTCACTCTTTCTCCATCAGTTCCAAGACGTATTGTTGGCAATCGACAAAACATTGTGGGTCAACTTTTCCATCTTCTTGACATATTTTACCTAAAAAAAACGAAAAAACAAAAAAAAAGATTGTATCGCTAAGTGATAAAAAAAAAGAAAACAACAAACTCTTGTCAACAAAATGTTCGCAATGTTTCATACTCGCCCCTCCCTACGGCATTGGCTACATATTTATAAAAAGTGATCTTCTTCATGCGAATAATTAAAACAAGCCACAAAAAAAAAAAAAAAAAGAAAATTTTTTTTGAAAGCTTCTTTGTGATTAGGATTATTTCAAATTAGATTTTTTTTTTTCCCAGAGACAAAATAAATAAACAGAATGTGTATGGTTTGGTCTTGAAGGCTATCACAATGTGTTTAGTAAAATAAAGTAAAGAAGTTGTTGGGTATTACCTATTTATTATACATCAATATTTCGAGATCAAAATCACATCTTCAGAATGGTAGGAGAGCTTGTGTTCGAGTTCCGTGCCTTCTGAAGACGGGTTTTGATTTCAAAATATTAATGAATAATAGGTAATACCCAACAACTTCTTTAGCTTTCTTTATTTTACTAAACGCATTGTGACAGCCTTTATGACCTACCCATACAACTAATATACACAATGCTTCAAGCAATTTACTAAACTCTCCAAAAATAAAATAGAAATAATTAGACAAAATGTATTTAATATATTGGGAAGATTTAAAAAAAAAAAAAATCCCAAAGATTTTTCTGCCTGAAATGAAAAGTTATAATTACTTTTCATTCAGTCTAATATCCCCATCATTGTTGTTATCAAAATCTCTGCTGTGCCCTTAACGCCAATTTCACAAATATACTGAGTTGCACCCCTATTTTTTTGAAGAAAATTTTGGGAAAAAGAGGTGCGACTTAATTGCGAGTATGCACAG
Organism: Ascarosepion bandense; assembly: GCA_037127315.1. Lineage (NCBI taxonomy): Eukaryota > Metazoa > Mollusca > Cephalopoda > Sepiida > Sepiidae > Ascarosepion > Ascarosepion bandense. The sequence continues at coordinate 1,263,414 of JBBBDQ010000923.1, read as the reverse complement.
TAGCAATAATCAAGATTTACTAAAAGAGAGATCCTCCTTTGGGCAAAAGTACAAGAAACTCCTTAACCCTGTAAAGTCAGTTCTAAATTAAACGAAGGTTACTCATATCTGCAGACATTTGAAGAAGATTTGAAGATACAAAGTTTGAAACATGAGAAAAACAAATTTGAGGTCATTAGTCTAAATGTGTTGGGTTTGCCAAAATGTCTGTTCAGTTTTTAAGTAGAAAATTTACTGAAAATTGTTTTTTTAATATTGCCTCGCAAATGTCATTCACATTTCTTTTTTTTCTCTCCCGATACAAACACTATGTTGTAAAAAATTCAAGTTTTGTTTTTGACAAGGGTAAAATAAATAAATCATTTAAATGCAATGATTAATTAGATTTACTAATAATTTATTGTCATCACAATTCGCGAGGTTTCCCTGCTGAGGCTCAAAAAAGCATGTATGCCAAAAGTTAACTTAGACCAGTGGTTTTTATATGGTCTGGACGCACAGAAAATCGTTGTTAGTGAAATTCAAGAAAAGAAAAAGCAGCCACCGACTCACTGGTTGTCTCGTTTCTCAATTCATCACTAATGCCGATTGGATGGCTGGCATCAAACGATATGTACTTGGTGTAGATGCTGACTGCATCTTTCTCTATACCTGCAGAAGAGAAAAAGGATATGGCATATCAACATCTGTGTGGGTCATAAGTATTATTTCATACCGAGTTGACAAAAGGATGCCCAAGAAAAAAGTCCATACAGCCTACTAGCCAGATTTCATCTGTTATTTTAGATCAGGGCTCCAGGCTAACATTTTTTTCACCATCTAGATAACGAAAATATCTACATTTAAGTCCTTCAACCTTCATTTGGGTTTTATAAGATATCATTTTCTTGCTTTGTTTATTAAAGCCAAATTCAGTCTCCCAATCAGATCCTAATGCTTTTCATATTTAGAGATAAATAATAGAAATATCTACATTTAAGTCCTTCAACCTTCATTTGGGTTTTATAATATACCATTTTCTTGCTTTGTTTATTAATGCCAAATTCAGTCTCCCAATCAGATCCTAATGCTTTTTACATTCAGAGATAAATAATAGAAATATCTACATTTAAGTCCTTCAACCTTCATTTGGGTTTTATAATATATCCTTTTCTTGCTTTGTTTATTAAAGCCAAATTCGCTCTTCCAATCAGATCCTAATGCTTTTCACATTTAGAGATAAATAATAGAAATATCTACATTTAAGTCCTTCAACCTTCATTTGGGTTTTATAATATATCCTTTTCTTGCTTTGTTTATTAAAGCCAAATTCAGTATTCCAATCAGATCCTAATGCTTTTCATATTTAGAGATAAATAATAGAAATATCTACATTTAAGTCCTTCAACCTTCATTTGGGTTTTATAATATATCCTTTTCTTGCTTTGTTTATTAAAGCCAAATTCGCTCTTCCAATCAGATCCTAATGCTTTTTACATTCAGAGATAAATAATAGAAATATCTACATTTAAGTCCTTCAACCTTCATTTGGGTTTTATAATATATCCTTTTCTTGCTTTGTTTATTAAAGCCAAATTCGGTCTTCCAATCAGATCCTAATGCTTTTTACATTCAGAGATAAATAATAGAAATATCTACATTTAAGTCCTTGAACTTTCATTTGGGTTTTATAATATATCCTTTTCTTGCTTTGTTTATTAAAGCCAAATTCAGTCTCCCAATCAGATCCTAATGCTTTTCACATTTAGAGATAAATAATAGAAATATCTACATTTAAGTCCTTCAACCTTCATTTGGGTTTTATAATATATCATTTTCTTGCTTTGTTTATTAAAGTCAAATTCGGTCTTCCAATCAGATCCTAATGCTTTTTACATTCAGAGATAAATAATAGAAATATCTACATTTAAGTCCTTCAACCTTCATTTGGGTTTTATAATATATCATTTTCTTGCTTTGTTTATTAAAGCCAAATTCAGTCTTCCAATCAGATCCTAAGGCTTTTCACATCTCTCAGATGATTTTCAAGAATTTTTTGTTTTTATTATTAGCATGAAACAATTTTAATTCAAAATTTTTTTCCATCTCAAGACAAAGAACTCAAATGATCTCAAACAAATGTTTTATCATCTTTAAAGTAACTTTAATTTTTAGCCTTAATTCAGACGAGTCTTCATCTCCACTGTTTTTAAGACTGAAATTTCAGTCTGTTTTTTGGCTTTCATTTAACATGTTATGTTTCTCATCATGCCTTGTGTTGTTGTTATCAGAAGAGAAAAATGTTTAGCAAGGTTGGGAAATAGATTAGATGAATTAGACATGAGGAATGATAAATGAAAAGTCCAGTAGAAATTAATTACAACCGACAGATGTTGAAGTGGCATCGTCTCAGCAGGCGTCAGAAGTTGAATCAGTTAAAAGTGAAACCTTAACCAATTTATATTTGGATCACTGGGCGAATGCAAATTGGAAGGACCACAGACAGGCCGTCAGCGACCGCTTGGGACTGTCCATTATGTTTGGGAGGGGGAAATAACTGAATTAGTTAACAAGAACACTGGTTCAAATAATTCACAGAATAAGAGGTAAATATTTTTTTTCCAAAGCCAACTAGGATTTTTTTCTCAATATAAAATGGGGCCAACAAAAAATGGCTTTAACTTACATCAGTCAGTTAAATGCCATACATGATACACGCTTGGGCAATCATGTCTCGAAAGAGACATGACTGATTCGGCAAAAGTTTATCCAGGAGTAGGTTTCCATTGCTTTCTGCGGTAGACTGGTTGCCAGCCAAGGCTACAGAACCCAGTCTGTCTTGTTATTTAACCCATAGCTTGAGGGAAGAGACGGATTAATAATTTTCCCAAGGGTATTTGCACGTAAGTGAATGCAAGGAATTCAGCTGGAATTCGAACTCGGCTCTCCGATTTCTCGTTCCAAATCAATATCCACTGCACCACAACACACATCGTTAACTTAGATCACATTTTGCAAATACAACTGATAAAAGCTATACTTACTACTAAGTAATTTCTGGCCCATGTTCATTTTGTTCATGCCAAACTCTGACTGCCCACCAATGTTGCTGCTGGGTGTGGTTTGGGTGGAGCTAAATTCTTCACTACCGTTCCCGGTGCTTTCTTCCTTCACTTTGCTGCAAGCCACAACTTCAGCAGGAGAAGGAGTTGTCCGCTGTTCACCGGGGCTGCACGTCTCGACTGCAGAACTAGTGTCGTCTTGTTTTTCGGTTGTGATTTCACCACTCGACGAAGGAACGTCGTCTTCGGGTGTGGCGTACGTGAGAGGAAGATTTGCATTTATGTTTTCATCGCTTGACTGTATGTCCGTTGTCGTGTCGTCTTTTGCTAAAAGTCCAGGGTCGGGGGCACACGGCGATGCATAGCAAGGAGACGACAGGGACGAGGAAGTAGATGAAGGTGATATCTGTGGGTGTGCGCATATAAGTGTTGCTGGGAAAGAAGAAGGAACTGCAGGCCGAACAAACGTGCTGACTGCAGGCTGCCAACTGCCCCGCACATTATTTTCTGATGTGTCCTTCTGTTGGGGGCTGCCGTTTGCACGACCATGACTAGACAAGAGTGAAGTGCCTTCAGAGGCAGGAGATAACGATGGGGCTGTCACAGCTGGAAGAGAGGTAACAGTCGAGAGTGAAGATGACAAGGGTTGAGGATGTGGAGGGGAGGAAGACACCGGGGTCACCGTGCCATTCCGTGAGATCTCAGCCAAGGAACTTTTCGCAAGAGCATTGAGGGAGTGAGTTCGAATCCGTGTCCATGCAGCAGTCTGGAAGCTTTTGGCATCAAGCCAAAAGCGGACGTAACGGCCGGCATTGCGCGATTCCATATATTGAATAAAGTAAGGAAGAGCTTCTTTATCATGCAGAATTTCCAAGAGGGTCTTAGAGAGGCGTGAAGAAGTTCGCATTGGAGAGTCCAAAGGACGGCCTGAGATACCTGTAAAGTTTTGTTTGTAAAAAAAACAAAAAAAACAAATGAAAAATAAAAAAAATGATTGAATTTCTTTATGGTACATTGTCTCCAACATAATTTTCATCAAAATTATAATTTACTTTAGGTCGTCATTTTAATCGACTGTATAAATTCTTAAAAAAATAAGAAAAGAGAAGGTTTGAAGGCACTCACCCATGTCTCCATCCAATTCTTGCATAAAATCCGCATTGAGCAACAAAGAACGGGGTCGACTTGACCCAGAAGCTACAGTTGCGTCCGATAATAAACTCCCCTCACCTGGCAAATGAAACAAAAACATTAATGAAGGAACTTAGAAAATGTCTGCAGTCAAAATTCTTTAAGGGATGAAGTTAAAAAGGAGAATATAGAAATTGGCAAAAAACTGTGGGTCGGTTCTTGGTTAATATTGAAATTTCTAGACACATTGCAAACAGATAAGAGTAACATTTGCCTTTAAATAGAGTCAGCAACTTAAAAAAAAAATTTTATGTTGTAATTTGAATGGAAAAAAAAATTATCAAAACATTCAGTGTAAAGTTACAGAAATCAAATTCTACAACTGGGGTGCTTCAAAATTTCTGGCCTTGTACCAGACTAAACTTAGCACAGAAATTGATATTTTGCCACTTGAGGCATATCAGAACATAAGAGTAAACTGACTTTTGACCTAATGGGTAGAACACACTCTAAATAAATGTAAAGGGGCCTGATACATTGGGTGGATTATGACACCCAACAATAAAATCTAGAAGTGAGATTTTCAAAGGAACTGTCCACAAGTAATGAAAAAGCACAATGCATTCATACGGTAGATGATTCTGGTTGTGGGCCTATATAGTCAAGCAACATCCTAGAATCACTGTTCAAAAGCTGCCTTTGATGGGGGTGGCAAGATCAGTTATGATCCCGTGGTAGAGAAATACCTCACGAAAGCAAGAAAAGGCGAATTATTCGTACAAGTGCTTGTAGACATCATAGACGTGCAAAACAAACTTCAGCAAATCAATGTTGAAGTGTCACAGCGCATGCGTTATTGGCAAGAAAGAGGCTAACACAAGCAAGAGTGAGGAAGGATAAAAACAGCCGACTTTTGGTTTCAAGTTAGCTGGTCTTTGAGATTTGGGAAGGCTATACCCATGTTCCAGAGAAAAAGAGAGAGCAAGGGTACTGTTGTTTGTGGTGCGCAGGAAATGGAGTCCTGAGCAAAGCGTTGTTCCAGTTTCCACATTAGCTGTCAGCGGAAACAGATTCGAGTGGAAGTTTATTTTGCTACCACCCAATCTTTGTATGAATATCACAGATACAGAGTCAGCAAAGAGGTCAGCCATGAACCCTGCCCCCTTAAGATGTAAAGACATGGCCAGTTAGAGTCCTCACTGTCTGAAGCAAAGAGCTGGTCCAATAGTCTGTCAAAAGAGAACAAACAGCAAAGATGTCCCAGAATCACTTACCTAACTGCCAAAAGAATTGATGAATAAAAAACCGAATATTTGGAAAACATGGTTCCTTTTCTTACCATGGTGACATTTCATCTTCCATTCCTTTGTTGAACACAGAGTATTTTTTTCAGGTTTTTCACACCAATGTAAATGGCGATACTTTAATACTTTCAGGGTAGTTGTTTGGATGAACTCTTCTCTTGAACCGAGATCTTATCAATTTACAGTTGAACTCGCTCGATCCAGCTGTAAATTCTATGCTAACAGTTTTTTCTTTTCTCACATTCTCACTTTTACAACTCCAGTTCCAGGCTTTCCAACCAACTTTTCCAACCAACTTCACTACGGTACTTAGACCTTTTTTCATTTAAGCACAGTACTAGAGTTCAAATTCCAGTTGAATTCATTGCATTCACTTTCGCGCAAATATCCTTGGGAAAGGTATTAATCCGTTTCTTCCTTCCCGTTATGGGTTAAATAACAGGACAGATTGAGTTCCATAGCCTTGGCTGGCAACCAGTCTACCACAGAAAGCAATGGCAACCTACTGCGGGATAATCTTCTGCCCAGCCAGTCATGTCTCTTTCGAGACATGATCGCCCAAGCCTGTATCACGTATGGCACTTAACTGACTGACCAGACTTGAACCGAGATCTCATCAATTTACAGTTGAACTCTCTCGATCCAGCTGTAAATTCTATGCTAACAGTTTTTTCTTTTCTCACATTCTCACTTTTACAACTCGACTCCAGTTCCATGCTTTCCAACCAACTTTAATCTACAAAAATTTAAAAGAAATGCCATTCACTGTCTACTGTTCTTACGTTTTTTTTTATTTTTATAATCCTATCGCCCCAAGCAAGGCATTTTACTGCCACTGTTTTGCATGAGGGTTACATAGGAGGAAAGTTATGAGAAAGAATGACAGGTTATAGGTGGTGTCAGGAAGTGGGTAAGAGAAGGATGAGAACACTGATGAGAGTGGACGGAGAAAGGGGCATGAGAGAGAGGATGAAGGTTAGTGAGATAGGAGATGACTATTGACTTTACATTTAAAGTCTTGGAGATTTTAGCTGTTGGGGAAGCAAATAAACGGAAGAGATTACCTTTCGTTTGTTCTTGCTCCTTAACAATGTTTTCGTTTATAACTCTTCCACACCCAGTAACCTCCTTATGTCTGAGTGGCTTTACTACCTTGCTTGGGGTGAGACCAATTAGAAAAAAAAATAATTGAAAGCCACTATGAGGTGAAGCTGTTTAGTTGGCAAAACACTGATGGAGGGCTGTCAATTGCATGATGTAAAAAAAAAAATTTTTTTTTAATCATTTCATCCCAAGCAAGGCGGGACCGTCACTCATGCGGAGGGGCTTACAGTGAGAGAAAAGACAGGGTACAGGGGAGATCAAAGAAATGATAAAAGACGAATGGGATTCAAGAAGAAAGATGGCAATTGACACTGCATTTAAATTTTTGAAGATTTTAGCTGTGAGGGAAGCAAGTCAATGGAAGGGAGTTCCACAGAGGGGAAGTGCAAGAGAAGGAACGGTTGGAGTAGAAGTGACGGTTACATTTAACTATTTCAATGGTAAAAGGGTGGAACCTAAATACCAATTTACTAGCGAGCTTATATTAACATGCTCGGGACACCAGAGAAAAAAAAATTGTCAGAGCAGTTCCATGAAAAGATTTCTGGAAAAAACAGGTGAAAAAGTAACTGAAGTCGAGATGCCAAGTCCGGACTGATTACATTGCAGATCATTCTTTGGATTTTGTCCAGAACCTCGAGATGAATAGCAGGAACACCCGACCAGATATGGCAACAAGATTCAATGCACAGACGAATGGTCGATTTTTATGTTTAAGCATACAAGAAGTCTATGAAATCCACAAGACTTTTGGCAAAAATGAAAGACTGACCTTGAAATGAAAAAAAAAAACAAAGAGCTTATTATTATGCTGTTTCCCTGTTCCCCACAAATCATCACAATGAAGAAGGGGATACGTTTCAGGAATGAAGTCTTAGAATGTCTGTGATATAACCCAAACTTTTATATCTAAATAAGCAGATCAATAATCAAAAGGTCCAGATGATGAAAACTTTTCCATTTTCTAAACTGGAAATGTTTTATTATTGGTAGCAAATTCGTTGCACCGTGCTAATATCTTGCAAACAATACACTATTTTGTTTTGATGGTGTGGAAAGCCAGAAAATTTATTAGAGACGCTGCTTGGTTTTAGTGAAAGTAAGAAAGTAAAAAGTGCTTCACACCTCATATTAATCCCTCATAAACAATGGACCGTTCCATCTTGTTCTTGTAAAAAGACAAATAAATATCGAAAGACGATACTTAATTCCAGCGACAGAAAGAAAGAGAGACGATAAAAATGTTTAAAGGCTACATCAGTGAAATAGAAAAGGTTTTTAATTTAAAGTCTTTACATTTGTACCCCCTTACTTCTTAAAATAACGACCAGCATTCATATTTATGATTGTCATGATAATATTTTGTTAAAGTTTTAAAACTCAAATATTTAATGAGGCGATAGGGAAATATTTTATTGTCACTGGCTCACCATGAATTTATTCCATCGTTAAATGAAGAATTAAGATTCGTCAGAATATTAAAATAGTAAAACCTTGAAATGTTCAAATAAAACAAATAAACATCAATTCGCAACTGAGTTTATGATCAAGGAAATGGTACGTAATCTGGATTAGGACTGAGGAATTAGGAAAGTGGGTGGGGGGAACTTACCCAAATCTCCATTTGGGGTCAGTAGACGATCCACACTGATGATCTGTGACGGTTTAGGGGAAGTCGTCTGATCAACAGCTGGGGAAATTTCTCCAGACTTTCGATCTGCAATACAAGAGTGAATGATGTTCGGTGATGTTTGCTTTTAATAATTGTTGCTGTTTACCTGTTACATATGTTTTCCAAATTAAATCTGTTAAAAATGTCACAAAATTCAGTCTACAGACAGACGGACGGATACCCTCTGCAGAGTGTGAAGGATAAAAATGAAAATAACACTGAAATCTAATTTTAACAGAAATACCTCATCCCTCAATAAATTTCAGGCATAACTAATAAAACAACAACTTTTAGGCAACATTTGACTTTATTCATCAACATAATCTCCTTCTCGAGTGATATACTGATTCCAACGTGTCTCTAACAATTCAATGGCTTTTTTGTAGAACAATTTGTCTTTGGCCTTAAAATATGCCTAAGTTTCTGATATCACTTCTTCTTTAGAGCCAAATCTCTTTCCCTGGGGCATTCTTTTGAGGTTTGCAAACAGCTAGGGGCCAGATCTGGAGAACAGGGTGGATGCGGAAGCAATTTAAAGTACAATTCATGTAGTTTTGCCATTGTTATGATTGACTTGTGACACGGTGTGTTGTCTTGGTGAAAGATCACTTTTTCCTCCCACATTTGTGGCTATTCTGCGTCGGTTTCCTCCTTCAAACGCACCAATAATGCTATATAATATTCGCTCTTGATGGGTCTTTCTTTCTCAAAGTAATCGACGAACAAAATACCTTGCACATCCCAAAATACAAAGGTCAGAACCTTGCCTGCTGATGTTTGTGTCTTGGGTCACTTTAGACAGCTTTCACCTGCTGATGCCCAATCAGCTGATTGTTGATTTGACTTTGGAGTGGAAGTGGTGGAGATCCGTGTGTCATCCATTGTCATATATTTATGCAAAAACTCCTTGTTGCATTGAAACAGTTGCAAACAACGATCTGAACTGTTGACACGTTGTTGTTTTGATTGACTGTGAGCAAATGTGGCACCCACTTTGAACACAGCTTTCTTATTGATAAATGTTCAGGCAAAATGGTGAACACACTGTCTTATGATACGTTCAACTCCTTTGCTATCGAACACAACTTCAATTTACGATTGGCCAAAACGAGTTTGTGGATTTCTTTGATGTTTTCCAGGACAACTGTCGATTTTGGGTGACCTGAGCGTTCAGCATCATTTGTCTCTCTACAACTGTGTTTAAAATCAACATACGACCTCTTAACTGTTGTTTTTGACAGAGCCATTGCTTTGCTTGAACAGTATTTTTTCCCATCAGAAAGCAATGCTTTATCAACACAAAAAATTCTGAATTTTCCCATTGTTTTGAAAATTTGCAACAGTAGCTTCCCTTAAATAACTGTAATTTGTAAACTAAGAATCTGATTGGGCCCGAATTTTGTCACGTGCCATATGAAGGTTAGTACTTCATAAAAATCACACAAATTTTTTATTAGTGGCACCATCTATATGTCAGGCCTGAGACTTATTGAGTGATGTGTTACTTACCAGAATTACACAAAAATATCTTGAAATCCTAAAGAATAAATTTATTCAATAAAATTGCCATTGGCTTCAACCACAGGCTCCAGACAACTTTGGGATCTCCTGCATCTCTTCCAGACAGTCTCCTTGTTCGAGTTGGTGAATGCTGCCATAATCCTTGCCTTCAGTTCATCCTTGGTGTTACAAGGGGTTTTGTTGGTCTCTCGCTCAACTGCACTTCACACATAATTAAGGGGAATACAGTCAGGTGTAGGGAGTGGTGTGGTTGCAGAAATTGTCTGATAGTTATGACTGGGTTCTCCTGTTTGTGTAGCATGGTGCAGAGTTCTGTTACCAGATATAGGGTCTTCCAGCAGCCACCCTCTTAACCCAGGGCAGCATTAACTTGAGTCTGTGGCCCTGTGGAAAGATGAACGGAAGTATCACTAGTGATCACTCCAAACACCATGATTCTTTCCAAATCCTCTGCTCTGTCCTCAGATTGACACTCAAACACTCGCAAACGTTCGTATCAGAGATTCCTGTGTGAATACCAAGAAGGCTGTTTCTAAATTTTTGACAGAGTAAAAATTGCATCACGGTTAGGACAGACAGCGCCCAACAGGCGACAAAATAAAAAACAAACAATGCACATGTGTGAAATTTAAAATATAAAATGTTCACAATTTACCTATCGCACTATTCATTCAGTAATGAATTAGAACATTCTTAGCTACTGGTGTGTGTTTACATGGTATATCACATGCTAAAAGTCTGCCTTCTTTTACCGAGTGCCCATAGCTCAGAAGTAGAATCGATGACTGATGTCAATTCAGTCGGGTTTCAATCCTGGCTAAAAGCAATCGGATGTCTAACTGTACTGATGAGCTGTGATACAGCCAAACAGATCTATCTGCAGATGACTATATATGTGTGTGTGTGTGTGTGTGTGATAGAATAAGTAAAGAACTAAGTAGGAAAAGTGTCTTAGTCTAACGTCTTTCACTTTAGATATCTGAAGAAGTTTAAGAAAATGAAATATGTTAGAGTAAGACACTTCACCTCCTTTCTTTACTTATTCTCTCTCTCTTTTTATATATATATATATATAAAGAATAATGATGATCATGTATACTGTCTTAATATGTATAGGAAAAACTGCTAAAAAGTTGTAAGTTTAAAAATGTATTTTTTTTTTACAGTATTTATTTATATATATATATATATATATATTTGATATTTCAGACTGGCCTTGGCCTTTCATCAGAAACAAATGATTTTAAAATTTAACATGTTTCACTTTATTAAACTTCTTCAGAGATTTGCTTGCAAGACATGAACTTTTAATATTAAAAAAAAAAAAACAGTATACCTGAATGTTGATTGGGGCTCGAAGAAAGATTCCGACTGCAAATTAACTTATTACTTTCAAAATTTATTTTTTTATTTATTTCTTAAAAAGTTCACTTGATACTTGTATACGTCATTTCGCTATGAATTTAAATGGAAATGTATTCCGTTTTATCATTCATGCACACACTAACATTACCGACTTATAAACACATGCATTCACCCATTTGATCACTCATGATTTTCTCAGACATATTTTTAAAAACTGTACAACATTTTAACACACTTGATACGTGCATTAGTACGCTTTATCATATAAACAGACGAGCCTTCCTATACATAGACTTATATCTAAAATGAATGTTTATTGCTTTATTATATCTGGCCAATGGAATCAAGCCCCAGTCAACATTCCAGTATACCGTCTCTGTTTTGTTTTACAATTTTTTTAGTTTATGTCTTGTAAACAAAAATCTCTGATGAAGTTTAATAAAGTGAAACGTGTTAGATTAAAGACACTTTTGTCCTACTTGTTCTTTACTTGTTCTATTTATTGTGTCGGTTTCCGATCCGTCTATCCGACTTATATATTACGTACATTTACGGTGTTATCAAAATTTTTGTTATTAAGAAGAAAGTGCACAGGATTTTTCATTCATTTTTTTTTTGAATGTTTGAAATATTTTGTTTTTCTTGTATCGCCGAACACACACACAAAGATTAGTATAGGAAAGTTAAGTGTCATTTTGGAGTGAAAACTCAATGATTTGGAAATTCTTGTAAAAATCAAATAATTGTCAGATTTTAATGAAACTACGAAGACTTATTTACAAACGAATTAAATTATTTCAGAAACATTCCTTTTTTAACAAATTGTGGTAAAAACATTTTTTCAAGTCTGTTATCACCCATTTATTTAATTTTTTGGAATTTTGAAAAAGTTATTTTCATACTGCTTAATGTTTATATTAGTTAAAAGCAGAAATACTTGGAAAATTTAAATTATATATTTTTGTTTTTGTGAAACAAGACCCCCAATTAATGAAAATCTGTACCACATTGTGAAATAAGAAAGACAATATACTACATCCGGCCTTGCGTGGGAAGGCTAGTAAATACAGAAAGACAATATACTAAAATGCTTTTTAATTAAATAAGCTTTTTATTGTTCTATAAATAAGACATTATGGACACTTTTGTCATGAGAAAAAAAATTCGACGAAAAATTAATAAGAATTAATTAGAATAATTTATAAAGTTTTAAATGTTTTAAAATTCTGTCTTAATTTATTCCAATTAGGTGATATTGTAATTGAGTAGAAACTACATTTCTTCTTCTTCTTCTTCTATGTGCCCTGTCCCTTCAGGACGTAGGCGATCATGGTTCATGTTGGCACAATACATCAAAATATGAATCTGATGATTGGAAGTGGGGGACTCATCTTGATACACTGACACAAAATGGACAATATCATTTAACAGATTATCAACAATGCATAGCTGTCATTACATGCAATGAAGCAATATCTAGCTGCTATTTGGGTGACTGCTAAACTTGTAGCAATTCGATGGAGGATTTTGTTTTATATATATATATATATATATATATATATATATATATGCTTGTATGTGGATGACAAATATATTATGCTCTCATTACGATTGAGCTCTCTAGAGTACAAAATTTTAAAAACAGTTTCCACTTCTGTGATATAAGCATTAATCTTCAAAAATGAATTGAGTTCTTTCAGTGACTGGCATGTGTATACACTGTTTCTATACAACACGTTAAAATTTCCCTTCTCTGATTCCATGCGCCTATGGCTTAGGGGGTAGCAACTTTAACTGATACACAATCGGAAGTGTTTCAATCCCAGCCAGAAGCAAGTAGATGTGTCTAGCTCATGAGCTGTGATACAGCAAAACAGGCTTGTATGTGGATGACTTTTATATATATATATATATATATATATATATATATATAAAAGAGAAATTCAAAATATAGATTTAATAGGTGATTTTATCTAGAAATAGTGGTCACCCAAAGCGTATATCATATACGTCACTTAACTGACTGACTGAATATAATAGTTGGAAACATGATTAACACTTCTATTGGGCATAAATGGGGGATTTTTTTTATATTGTTATGAAGTAATAAACAGATTCCCCCTCTAATTACTACTTAATAATATAATACATCACTCCCCACTCTATGGGTTAAATAATAGGATAGATTGGGTTCTATAGTCTTGGCTGGAAACCAGTCTACCGCAGAAAGCAATGGCAACCTACTGCGAGATAATCGTCTGCCCAGTCAGTCATATCACTTTCAAAACATGATCACCCAAAACGTGTATCACGTATGACACTTAACTGACTGACTGCTTGAAAAATATCCTGACAATGAAGAGTTAAAATTGACATTTTACAATTGAAGGGTGACTCCCCATCTTTCTGTTATCCATTACATCCAAATACATTAATTTTAAATTATTCTGATATTCTTAGATTAGTTGATCCAATAACTGATACAGGAAGATCTTATAAACTTTAGAAAGTTGAGATGATTAACTGATAGAACCACATAGCAAAGCTCTATCACAATCTACAGAAGAATTTATTGTAGCTTTTGTGCAGGCCTCAAACCATGAAAAAGCATGATTTCATTGACAAAGAACAATCAAAATTTTGTTTTAATAAGAAAAGTTCATTGATGAATGATGAAGTCATTGTTATTGCAGATTTTGCTAAGAATTATTATTTATTTTGCAAGATGCTACAGAAATCTTCCACTGGAATAATTCTCTAGCCACATTTACACCCATTTGACTGTTATTACAGAAATTTTTCTTTTTGTTTTTATAATCATATCACTCCAAGCAATGCGGTAACACCACTGATGTGCAGGGGGGCTACATAAAAGTGAAAAGATTTGATAGGAGAGTAAAGAGAAAGATGAACCAGTTAGAAAGGAGCAAGAGAAGGATGGGAATACAGTTGTGATGACAGCTGCAAAGGTAGAGAGAAAGGAAAAGATATACAAGGTGATGTAGAAAGAACTAGAGTCAAGTGGTTAAGAGATGGGTATTGACATTGCATTTCAATTCCTTGAGGTTATAGCAGTGAAGAAAGCAATAAAATGGAAGCAAGTTCCACAGGCGAGAAGTACAAGAAAAGAAGCTGATGGAGTAGAATTGTCGGCAGCATTTGGTTGATTTAACTGCGAGTGGGTGAGACCCATTTGCCAGTCTGGTTGCACAAGTAAACTCCTGTGGCAGGAGCACCAATGACTTAAGTTCGTCGGAGCAGAAGCCATGAAAATATTTATAGAACAGGCAGAGTGAAGCCACATCCAATTGATGAGAAAGTGGCTGGAGTTGAGCCAACAAGTTGGTACCTATCACATTACCGATTCTCCTTTGGAGCCTGTCGAGAACACTGAGATGAACAGGAGGGGCGCCTGATCAGACATGACAGCAGTATTCTATGCACAGACAGATGATTGATCTGTACATGTGCAAGATGGATTCAAGAGGAAAAAAACATCCTGGGCCTGACATAGTGACACCAAAAAACTCGAGCATATCAGATTATCTCACGCATCAAGCAGTGGCTGCCCATTTGTTTCAAAGAAAACTTATAGAAGAACTAAAAAAAAAAAAAAAAAAATCCTAATTTTAAAATTAAAAATCTGACTTATTTCCCTGATGGAGTCACTTGACGTTATGAAAATTTTATTCGTTTCTGCAAACATAAGGCTGGATTTTGTATCAATGCAATAGAGTGGCACTTTTTAGTGACATCTCATACGAAAGGACAATGTGATGGATTAGTTGGCAATATTATGAAATTAGCAGCAAAAGTAATCCTGCTGCGACCCTATAATGAACAAATAATGAACCAAGAAAAAGTGAACCTGAAGGAGACTACCACCACCTTTAAGTTTGTTATTTTTCATTTTTTTTTTCAGTGCAATCTTATCAATTATTACATAAAGTTTTCGATTATCAAAAACATATTTGGAAAATTTTCAATATTTAAACAATTTGAGATGGGACTCAGTTTCTCATAAAACATTATGGTAAATTCATCCGCCATCTTAGAACCACTCACGTTGTTTTGGTTTTTCTTGGGAAGAGTTGTTGCTCTTGTTTTTGTTTTTCAAGTTTTCTTCAGGTCTTATAATGGCATTTTCCTTGGAAACTCCAAAAATGGCTTTATTCAGAAATTTCGCAAAGGATTCAGTTATTTAATATGCTCAAGCAAAAAAGTTACATAGGATCAGTTTGCTATAAGATTTTATGAAAAACTAAGAACCACCACCGAAAATTGTTCAAATGTTGAAATTTTAACAAAATTTTTTGTCAATTGAAAAATTCAACGTTTAATGATAAAATCATAGTAATAATGAAGAGTGGATCTGGCCAGACGGTTTGCGATAAAAACGTTCAATAATAAGATGGAATCAAACTAGTAATAATGAAGAGTGGATCTGGCCAGATGGTTGGGATAAAAAGCATCAATAATAAGATGGAATCAAACTAGTAATAAAATAATAGTAATAATGAAGAGTGGATCTGGCCAGAGGGTTGGGATAAAAAGCATCAATAATAACATGGAATCAAACTTGTAATAAAATAATATTAATAATGAAGAGTGGATCTGGCCAGAGAGTTGGGATAAAAAGCATCAATAATAAGATGGAATCAAACTAGTAATAAAATAATAGTAATAATGAAGAGTGGATCTGGCCAGAGGGTTGGGATGAAAAGCATCAATAATAAGATGGAATCAAACTAGTAATAAAATAATAATAATAATGAAGAGTGGATCTGGCCAGAGGGTTGGGATAAAAAGCATCAATAATAACATGGAATCAAACTAGTAATAAAATAATAATAATAATGAAGAGTGGATCTGGCCAGAGGGTTGGGATAAAAAGCATCAATAATAACATGGAATCAAACTAGTAATAAAATAATAGTAATAATGAAGAGTGGATCTGGCCAGAGGGTTGGGATAAAAAGGATCAATAATAAGATGGAATCAAACTAGTAATAAAATAATAGTAATAATGAAGAGTGGATCTGGCCAGAGGGTTGGGATAAAAAGCATCAATAATAACATGGAATCAAACTAGTAATAAAATAATAGTAATAATGAAGAGTGGATCTGGCCAGAGGGTTGGGATAAAAAGGATCAATAATAAGATGGAATCAAACTAGGAATAAAATAATAGTAATAAAGTAGAGGGGATCTGGCCAGAGGGTTGGGATAAAAAGCATCAATAATAACATGGAATCAAACTAGTAATAAAATAATAGTAATAATGAAGAGTGGATCTGGCCAGAGGGTTGCGATAAAAAGGATCAATAATAAGATGGAATCAAACTAGTAATAAAATAATAGTAATAAAGAAGAGGGGATCTGGCCAGAGGGTTGGGATAAAAAGCATCAATAATAACATGGAATCAAACTAGTAATAAAATAATAGTAATAATGAAGAGTGGATCTGGCCAGAGGGTTGGGATAAAAAGCATCAATAATAACATGGAATTAAACTAGTAATAAAATTATAGTAATAAAGAAGAGTGGACCTGGCCAGAGGGTTGGGATAAAAAGCATCAATAATAACATGGAATTAAACTAGTAATAAAATAATAGTAATAATGAAGAGTGGATCTGGCCAGAGGGTTGGGATAAAAAGCATCAATAATAACATGGAATTAAACTAGTAATAAAATAATAGTAATAAAGAAGAGGGGATCTGGCCAGAGGGTTGGGATAAAAAGCATCAATAAAAAGATGGAATCAAACTAGTAATAAAATTATAGTAATAAAGAAGAGTGGACCTGGCCAGAGGGTTGGGATAAAAAGCATCAATAATAACATGGAATTAAACTAGTAATAAAATAATAGTAATAATGAAGAGTGGATCTGGCCAGAGGGTTGGGATAAAAAGCATCAATAATAACATGGAATTAAACTAGTAATAAAATAATAGTAATAATGAAGAGTGGATCTGGCCAGAGGGTTGGGATAAAAAGCATCAATAATAACATGGAATTAAACTAGTAATAAAATAATAGTAATAATGAAGAGTGGATCTGGCCAGAGGGTTGGGATAAAAAGCATCAATAATAACATGGAATCAAACTAGTAATAAAATTATAGTAATAAAGAAGAGGGGATCTGGCCAGACGGTTGGGATAAAAAGCATCAATAAAAAGATGGAATCAAACTAGTAATAAAATTATAGTAATAAAGAAGAGTGGACCTGGCCAGAGGGTTGGGATAAAAAGCATCAATAATAACATGGAATTAAACTAGTAATAAAATAATAGTAATAATGAAGAGTGGATCTGACCAGAGGGTTGGGAGAAAAGCATCAATAATAAGATGAATCAAACTAGTAATAAAATAATAGTAATAATGAAGAGGATCTGGCCAGAGGGCTGGGATAAAAGCATCAATAATAACATGGAATCAAACTGTAGTAAATAATAGTAATAACAGTGATGGATCTGGCCAGAGGGCTGGCATAAAAAGGATCACAATAACATGGAATCAAACTAGTGATAAAATAGTAGTAATAATGAAGATGGACTCAGCCAGAGGGTTGGGATAAAGACTGGCACAACAGAAATCAAACTTAGTAATAAAATAATAGTAATAATGAAGAGTGGATCGAAGCCAGAGGGTTGGGATAAAAAAGGATCAATAATAACATGGAATCAAACTAGTAATAAAATAATAGTAATAATGAAGAGGATCTGGCCAGAGGGTTGGGAGATAAAAAGCATCAATAATAATATGAATCAAACTATTAGTACTAATAGTAATAATGAAGAGTGGATCTACAGAGGGTTGGGATAAAGCATCAATAATAACATGGAATCAAACTAGTAATAAAATAATAGTAATAATAAAGAGTAAGATCTACAGAGGGTTGGGATAAAAAGGATCACATAATAAGATGGAATCAAACTATAATAAAATAATAGTAATAAAGTAGAGGGGATCTGGCCAGAGGGTTGGGATAAAAGAACAATAATAACATGGAATCAAACTAGTAATAAAATAATAGTAATAATGAAGAGGACTGGCCAGAGGGTTGGGATAAAAAGCATCAATAATAACATGGAATCAAAACTAGTAATAAAAATAATAGCAATAATGAAGAGTGGATCTGGCCAGAGGGTTGCGATAAAAGATCAATAATAAGATGGAATCAAACTAGTAATAAAATAATAGTAATAAAGAAGAGGGATTCACAGAGGGTTGGGATAAAAAGCATCAATAATAACATGGAATCAAACTAGTAATAAAATAATAGTAATAATGAAGAGTGGATCTGGCCAGAGGGTTGGGATAAAAAGCACACAAAGATGGAATCAAACTAGTAATAAAAATTATAGTAATAAAGAATATAATTCAGTTTTATGGTTGATAAAAAGCATCAATAATAACATGGAATTAAACTAGTAATAAAATAATAGTAATAATGAAGAGTGGATCTGGCCAGAGGGTTGGGATAAAAAGCATCAATAATAAGATGGAATCAAAACTAGTAATAAAATAATAGTAATAATGAAGAGGATCTGGCCAGAGGGTTGGGATGCTAAAAAGAAAGCATCACAATAAAGAGGAATCAAAATCAGAAAAATAATAGTAATAATGAAGAGTGGATCTGGCCAGAGGGTTGCGATAAAAAGGATCAATAATAACATGGAATCAAACTAGTGATAAAATAATAGTGCAATAATGAAGAGTGGATCTGGCCAGAGGGTTGGGATAAAAAGCATCAATAATAAGATGGAATCAAACTAGTAATAAAATAATAGTAATAATGAAGAGTGGATCTGGCCAGAGTGTTGCAATAAAAAGCATCAATAATAACGTGGAATCAAACTAGTAATAAAATAATAATAATAATGAAGAGTGGATCTGGCCAGAGGGTTGGGATAAAAAGCATCAATAATAACATGGAATCAAACTAGTGATAAAATAATAGTAATAATGAAGAGTGGATCTGGCCAGAGGGTTGGGATAAAAAGCATCAATAATAACATGGAATCAAACTAGTAATAAAATAATAGTAATAATGAAGAGTGGATCTGGCCAGAGGGTTGGGATAAAAAGCATCAATAATAACATGGAATCAAACTAGTAATAAAATAATAGTAATAATGAAGAGTGGATCTGGCCAGAGGGTTGGGATAAAAAGCATCAATAATAACATGGAATCAAACTAGTAATAAAATAATAGTAATAATGAAGAGTGGATCTGGCCAGAGGGTTGGGATAAAAAGGATCAATAATAAGATGGAATCAAACTAGTAATAAAATAATAGTAATAAAGTAGAGGGGATCTGGCCAGAGGGTTGGGATAAAAAGCATCAATAATAACATGGAATCAAACTAGTAATAAAATAATAGTAATAATGAAGAGTGGATCTGGCCAGAGGGTTGGGATAAAAAGCATCAATAATAACATGGAATCAAACTAGTAATAAAATAATAGTAATAATGAAGAGTGGATCTGGCCAGAGGGTTGGGATAAAAAGCATCAATAATAACATGGAATTAAACTAGTAATAAAATAATAGTAATAATGAAGAGTGGATCTGGCCAGAGGGTTGGGATAAAAAGCATCAATAATAAGATGGAATCAAACTAGTAATAAAATAATAGTAATAATGAAGAGTGGATCTGGCCAGAGGGTTGGGATAAAAAGCATCAATAATAACATGGAATCAAACTAGTAATAAAATAATAGTAATAATGAAGAGTGGATCTGGCCAGAGGGTTGCGATAAAAAGGATCAATAATAACATGGAATCAAACTAGTGATAAAATAATAGTAATAATGAAGAGTGGATCTGGCCAGAGGGTTGGGATAAAAAGCATCAATAATAAGATGGAATCAAACTAGTAATAAAATAATAGTAATAATGAAGAGTGGATCTGGCCAGAGGGTTGCAATAAAAAGCATCAATAATAACATGGAATCAAACTAGTAATAAAATAATAATAATAATGAAGAGTGGATCTGGCCAGAGGGTTGGGATAAAAAGCATCAATAAAAACATGGAATCAAACTAGTGATAAAATAATAGTAATAATGAAGAGTGGATCTGGCCAGAGGGTTGGGATAAAAAGCATCAATAATAAGATGGAATCAAACTAGTAATAAAATAATAGTAATAATGAAGAGTGGATCTGGCCAGAGGGTTGCAATAAAAAGCATCAATAATAACATGGAATCAAACTAGTAATAAAATAATAATAATAATGAAGAGTGGATCTGGCCAGAGGGTTGGGATAAAAAGCATCAATAATAACATGGAATCAAACTAGTAATAAAATTATAGTAATAAAGAAGAGGGGATCTGGCCAGAGGGTTGGGATAAAAAGCATCAATAAAAAGATGGAATCAAACTAGTAATAAAATTATAGTAATAAAGAAGAGTGGACCTGGCCAGAGGGTTGGGATAAAAAGCATCAATAATAACATGGAATTAAACTAGTAATAAAATAATAGTAATAATGAAGAGTGGATCTGGCCAGAGGGTTGGGATAAAAAGCATCAATAATAAGATGGAATCAAACTAGTAATAAAATAATAGTAATAATGAAGAGTGGATCTGGCCAGAGGGTTGGGATAAAAAGCATCAATAATAAGATGGAATCAAACTCGTAAAAAATAATAGTAATAATGAAGAGTGGATCTGGCCAGAGGGTTGCGATAAAAAGGATCAATAATAACATGGAATCAAACTAGTGATAAAATAATAGTAATAATGAAGAGTGGATCTGGCCAGAGGGTTGGGATAAAAAGCATCAATAATAAGATGGAATCAAACTAGTAATAAAATAATAGTAATAATGAAGAGTGGATCTGGCCAGAGGGTTGCAATAAAAAGCATCAATAATAACATGGAATCAAACTAGTAATAAAATAATGATAATAATGAAGAGTGGATCTGGCCAGAGGGTTGGGATAAAAAGCATCAATAATAAGATGGAATCAAACTAGTAATAAAATAATAGTAATAATGAAGAGTGGATCTGGCCAGAGGGTTGGGATAAAAAGCATCAATAATAACATGGAATCAAACTTGTAATAAAATAATAGTAATAATGAAGAGTGGATCTGGCCAGAGGGTTGGGATAAAAAGCATCAATAATAAGATGGAATCAAACTAGTAATAAAATAATAGTAATAATGAAGAGTGGATCTGGCCAGAGGGTTGCAATAAAAAGCATCAATAATAACATGGAATCAAACTAGTAATAAAATAATAATAATAATGAAGAGTGGATCTGGCCAGAGGGTTGGGATAAAAAGCATCAATAATAAGATGGAATCAAACTAGTAATAAAATAATAGTAATAATGAAGAGTGGATCTGGCCAGAGGGTTGGGATAAAAAGCATCAATAATAACATGGAATCAAACTTGTAATAAAATAATAGTAATAATGAAGAGTGGATCTGGCCAGAGGGTTGGGATAAAAAGCATCAATAATAAAATGGAATCAAACTAGTAATAAAATAATACTAATAATGAAGAGTGGATCAGGCCAGAAGGTTGGGATAAAAAGCATCAATAATAACATGGAATCAAACTAGTAATAAAATAATAGTAATAATGAAGAGTGGATCTGGCCAGAGGGTTGCAATAAAAAGCATCAATAATAACATGGAATCAAACTAGTAATAAAATAATAATAATAATGAAGAGTGGATCTGGCCAGAGGGTTGGGATAAAAAGCATCAATAATAAGATGGAATCAAACTAGTAATAAAATAATAGTAATAATGAAGAGTGGATCTGGCCAGAGGGTTGGGATAAAAAGCATCAATAATAAGATGGAATCAAACTAGTAATAAAATAATAGTAATAAAGAAGAGGGGATCTGGCCAGAGGGTTGCAATAAAAAGCATCAATAATAACATGGAATCAAACTAGTAATAAAATAATAGTAATAAAGAAGAGGGGATCTGGCCAGAGGGTTGGGATAAAAAGCATCAATAATAACATGGAATCAAACTAGTAATAAAATAATAGGAATAATGAAGAGTGGATCTGGCCAGAGGGTTGGGATAAAAAGCATCAATAATAACATGGAATCAAACTAGTAATAAAATAATAATAATAATGAAGAGTGGATCTGGCCAGAGGGTTGGGATAAAAAGCATCAATAAAAGATGGAATCAAACTAGTAATAAAATAATAGTAATAATGAAGAGGATCTGGCCAGAGGGTTGGGATAAAGCATCAATAATAACATGGAATCAAACTAGTAATAAAATAATAGTAATAATGAAGAGTGTGGGATCTGGCCAGAGGGTTGGGATAAAAAGCATCAATAATAACATGGAATCAAACTAGTAATAAAATAATAGTAATAAAGAAGAGGGGATCTTGGCCAGAGGGTTGGGATAAAAAGCATCAATAATAACATGGAATCAAACTAGTAATAAAATAATAGTAATAAAGAATATAGACCTGGCCAGAGGGTTGGGATAAAAAGCATCAATAATAACATGGAATCAAACTAGGCAATAAAATAATAGTAATAAAGAAGAGGGGATCTGGCCAGAGGGTTGGGATAAAAGCATCAATAATAACATGGAATCAAACTAGTAATAAATTATAGTAATAAAGAAGAGTGGACCTGGCCAGAGGGTTGGGATAAAAAGCATCAATAATAACATGGAATCAAAACTAGTAATAAAATAAAGTAATAATGAAGAGGATCTGGCCAGAGGGTTGGGATAAAAAGCATCAATAATAACATGGAATCAAACTAGTAATAAAATAATAGTAATAAAGAAGAGGGGATCTGGCCAGAGGGTTGGGATAAAAGCATCAATAATAACATGGGAATCAAACTAGTAATAAAATAATAGTAATAAAGAAGAGGATCTGGCCAGAGGGTTGGGATAAAAAGCATCAATAATAACATGGAATCAAACTAGTAATAAAATAATAGTAATAATAAAGAAGAGGGATCTGGCCAGAGGGGTTGGGATAAAAAGCATCAATAATAACATGGAATCAAACTAGTAATAAAATAATAGTAATAAAGAAGAGGGGATCTGGCCAGAGGGTTGGGATAAAAAGCATCAATAATAACATGGAATCAAACTAGTAATAAAATAATAGTAATAAAGAAGAGGGGATCTGGCCAGAGGGTTGGGATAAAAAAGCATCAATAATAACATGGAATCAAACTAGTAATAAAATAATAGTAATAATGAAGAGTGATCTGGCCAGAGGGTTGGGATAAAAAGCATCAATAATAAGATGGAATCAAACTAGTAATAAAATAATAGTAATAATGAAGAGTGGATCTGGCCAGAGGGTTGGGATAAAAAGCATCAATAATAAGATGGAATCAAACTAGTAATAAAATAATAGTAATAATGAAGAGTGATCTGGCCAGAGGGCGTTTGGATAAAAGCATCAATAATAACATGGAATCAAAACTAGTAATAAAATAATAGTAATAATGAAGAGGATCTGGCCAGAGGGTTGCAATAAAAAGTATCAATAATAACATGGAATCAAACTAGTAATAAAAATAATAATAATAATGAAGTGATAACAGAGGGTTGGGATAAAAAGCACAATAATAAGATGGAATCAAACTAGTAATAAAATAATAGTAATAATGAAGAGTGGGATCTGGCCAGTGGTTGGGATAAAGTATCAATAAAAGATGGAATCAAACTTGTAATAAAATAATAGTAATAATGAAGAGTGGATCTGGCCAGAGGGTTGGGATAAAAAGCATCAATAATAAGATGGAATCAAACTAGTAATGAAATAATAGTAATAATGAAGAGTGCATCTGGCCAGAGGGTTGGGATAAAAAGCATCAATAATAACATGGAATCAAACTCGTAAAAAATAATAGTAATAATGAAGAGTGGATCTGGCCAGAGGGTTGCGATAAAAAGGATCAATAATAACATGGAATCAAACTAGTGATAAAATAATAGTAATAATGAAGAGTGGATCTGGCCAGAGGGTTGGGATAAAAAGCATCAATAACAAGATGGAATCAAACTAGTAATAAAATAATACTAATAATGAAGAGTGGATCAGGCCAGAATGTTGGGATAAAAAGCATCAATAATAAAATGGAATCAAACTAGTAATAAAATAATACTAATAATGAAGAGTGGATCAGGCCAGAAGGTTGGGATAAAAAGCATCAATAATAACATGGAATCAAACTAGTAATAAAATAATAGTAATAATGAAGAGTGGATCTGGCCAGAGGGTTGCAATAAAAAGCATCAATAATAACATGGAATCAAACTAGTAATAAAATAATAATAATAATGAAGAGTGGATCTGGCCAGAGGGTTGGGATAAAAAGCATCAATAATAAGATGGAATCAAACTAGTAATAAAATAATAGTAATAATGAAGAGTGGATCTGGCCAGAGGGTTGGGATAAAAAGCATCAATAATAAAATGGAATCAAACTAGTAATAAAATAATACTAATAATGAAGAGTGGATCAGGCCAGAAGGTTGGGATAAAAAGCATCAATAATAACATGGAATCAAACTAGTAATAAAATAATAATAATAATGAAGAGTGGATCTGG
Organism: Ascarosepion bandense; assembly: GCA_037127315.1. NCBI lineage: Eukaryota > Metazoa > Mollusca > Cephalopoda > Sepiida > Sepiidae > Ascarosepion > Ascarosepion bandense. The sequence continues at coordinate 1,238,694 of JBBBDQ010000923.1, read as the reverse complement.
CCAGAGGGTTGGGATAAAAAGCATCAATAATAAGATGGAATCAAACTAGTAATAAAATAATAGTAATAATGAAGAGTGGATCTGGCCAGAGGGTTGGGATAAAAAGCATCAATAATAAAATGGAATCAAACTAGTAATAAAATAATACTAATAATGAAGAGTGGATCAGGCCAGAAGGTTGGGATAAAAAGCATCAATAATAACATGGAATCAAACTAGTAATAAAATAATAGTAATAATGAAGAGTGGATCTGGCCAGAGGGTTGCAATAAAAAGCATCAATAATAACATGGAATCAAACTAGTAATAAAATAATAATAATAATGAAGAGTGGATCTGGCCAGAGGGTTGGGATAAAAAGCATCAATAATAAGATGGAATCAAACTAGTAATAAAATAATAGTAATAATGAAGAGTGGATCTGGCCAGAGGGTTGGGATAAAAAGCATCAATAATAAGATGGAATCAAACTAGTAATAAAATAATAGGAATAATGAAGAGTGGATCTGGCCAGAGGGTTGGGATAAAAAGCATCAATAACAAGATGGAATCAAACTAGTAATAAAATAATAATAATAATGAAGAGTGGATCTGGCCAGAGGGGTTGGGATAAAAAGCATCAATAAAAGATGGAATCAAACTAGTAATAAAATAATAGTAATAATGAAGAGTGGATCTGGCCAGAGGGTTGGGATAAAAAGCATCAATAATAACATGGAATCAAAATAGTAATAGAATAATAGTAATAATGAAGAGTGGATCTGGCCAGAGGGTTAGGATAAAAAGCATCAATAATAACATGGAATCAAACTAGTAATAAAATAATAGTAATAAAGAAGAGGATCTGGCCAGAGGGTTGGGATAAAAAGCATCAACAATAACATGGAATCAAACTAGTAATAAAATAATAGTAATAAAGAAAGGGGATCTGGCCAGAGGGTTGGGATAAAGCATCAATAACATGGAATCAAACTAGTAATAAAATTATAGTAATAAAGAAGAGTGGACCTGGCCAGAAGGTTGGGATAAAGCATCAATAATAACATGGAATCAAACTAGTAATAAAATAATAGTAATAATGAAGAGAGTGGATCAGCCCAGAGGGTTGGGATAAAAAGCATCAATAATAAAATGGAATCAAACTAGTAATAAAATAATACTAATAATGAAGAGTGGATCAGGCCAGAAGGTTGGGATAAAAAGCATCAATAATAACATGGAATCAAACTAGTAATAAAATAATAGTAATAATGAAGAGTGGATCTGGCCAGAGGTTGCAATAAAAAGCATCAATAATAACATGGAATCAAACTAGTAATAAAATAATAATAATAATGAAGAGTGGATCTGGCCAGAGGGTTGGGGATAAAAAGCATCAATAATAAGATGGAATCAAACTAGTAATAAAATAATAGTAATAATGAAGAGTGGATCTGGCCAGAGGTTGGGGATAAAAAAGCATCAATAATAAGATGGAATCAAACTAGTAATAAAATAATAGTAATAAAGAAAGGGGATCTGGCCAGAGGGTTGCAATAAAAAGCATCAATAATAACATGGAATCAAACTAGTAATAAAATAATAGTAATAAAGAAAGAGGATCTGGCCAGAGGGTTGGGATAAAAAGCATCAATAATAACATGGAATCAAACTAGTAATAAAATAATAGGAATAATGAAGAGTGGATCTGGCCAAGGGTTGGGATAAAAAGCATCAATAATAACATGGAATCAAACTAGTAATAAAATAATAATAATAATGAAGAGTGGATCTGGCCAGAGGGTTGGGATAAAAAGCATCAATAAAAAGATGGAATCAAACTAGTAATAAAATAATAGTAATAATGAAGAGTGGATCTGGCCAGGGTTGGGATAAAAAGCATCAATAATAACATGGAATCAAACTAGTAATAAAATAATAGTAATAATGAAGAGTGGATCTGGCCAGAGGGTTGGGATAAAAAGCATCAATAATAACATGGAATCAAACTAGTAATAAAATAATAGTAATAAAGAAGAGGGGGATCTGGCCAGAGGGTTGGGATAAAAAGCATCAATAATAACATGGAATCAAACTAGTAATAAAATAATAGTAATAAAGAAGAGTGGATCTGGCCAGGGTTGGGATAAAAATAATAATAACATGGAATCAAACTAGTAATAAAATAATAGTAATAAAGAAGAGGGATCTGGCCAGGGTTGGGATAAAAAGCATCAATAATAACATGGAATCAAACTAGTAATAAGTATAGTAATAAAGAAGAGTGGACCTGGCCAGAGGGTTAGGATAAAAAGCATCAATAATAACATGGAATCAAACTAGTAATAAAATAAAAGTAATAATGAAGAGTGGATCTGGCCAGAGGGTTGGGATAAAAAGCATCAATAATAACATGGAATCAAACTAGTAATAAAATAATAGTAATAAAGGATCTGGCCAGAGGTTGGGATAAAAAGCATCAATAATAACATGGAATCAAACTAGTAATAAAATAATAGTAATAAAGAGATCTGTGGGGTTGGGATAAAAAGCATCAATAATAACATGGAATCAAACTAGTAATAAAATAATAGTAATAAAGAAGAGGGGATCTGGCCAGAGGGTTGGGATAAAAGCATCAATAATAACATGGAATCAAACTAGTAATAAAATAATAGTAATAAAGAAGAGGGGATCTGGCCAAGAGGGTTGGGATAAAAAGCATCAATAATAACATGGAATCAAACTAGTAATAAAATAATAGTAATAAAGAAGAGGGGATCTGGCCAGAGGGGTTGGGATAAAAAGCATCAATAATAACATGGAATCAAACTAGTAATAAAATAATAGTAATAATGAAGAGTGGATCTGGCCAAGGGTTGGGATAAAAAGCATCAATAATAAGATGGAATCAAACTAGTAATAAAATAATAGTAATAATGAAGAGTGGATCTGGCCAGAGGGTTGGGATAAAAAGCATCAATAATAAGATGGAATCAAACTAGTAATAAAATAATAGTAATAATGAAGAGTGGATCTGGCCAGAGGTTGGGATAAAAAGCATCAATAATAACATGGAATCAAACTAGTAATAAAATAATAGTAATAATGAAGAGTGGATCTGGCCAGAGGGTTGCAATAAAAAGCATCAATAATAACATGGAATCAAACTAGTAATAAAATAATAATAATAATGAAAAGAGTGGATCTGGCCAGAGGGTTGGGATAAAAAGCATCAATAATAAGATGGAATCAAACTAGTAATAAAATAATAGTAATAATGAAGAGTGGATCTGGCCAGAGGGTTGGGATAAAAAGCATCAATAAAAAGATGGAATCAAACTTGTAATAAAATAATAGTAATAATGAAGAGTGGATCTGGCCAGAGGGTTGGGATAAAAAGCATCAATAATAAGATGGAATCAAACTAGTAATGAAATAATAGTAATAATGAAGAGTGCATCTGGCCAGAGGGTTGGGATAAAAAGCATCAATAATAACATGGAATCAAACTCGTAAAAAATAATAGTAATAATGAAGAGTGGATCTGGCCAGAGGGTTGCGATAAAAAGGATCAATAATAACATGGAATCAAACTAGTGATAAAATAATAGTAATAATGAAGAGTGGATCTGGCCAGAGGGTTGGGATAAAAAGCATCAATAACAAGATGGAATCAAACTAGTAATAAAATAATACTAATAATGAAGAGTGGATCAGGCCAGAATGTTGGGATAAAAAGCATCAATAATAAAATGGAATCAAACTAGTAATAAAATAATACTAATAATGAAGAGTGGATCAGGCCAGAAGGTTGGGATAAAAAGCATCAATAATAACATGGAATCAAACTAGTAATAAAATAATAGTAATAATGAAGAGTGGATCTGGCCAGAGGGTTGCAATAAAAAGCATCAATAATAACATGGAATCAAACTAGTAATAAAATAATAATAATAATGAAGAGTGGATCTGGCCAGAGGGTTGGGATAAAAAGCATCAATAATAAGATGGAATCAAACTAGTAATAAAATAATAGTAATAATGAAGAGTGGATCTGGCCAGAGGGTTGGGATAAAAAGCATCAATAATAAAATGGAATCAAACTAGTAATAAAATAATACTAATAATGAAGAGTGGATCAGGCCAGAAGGTTGGGATAAAAAGCATCAATAATAACATGGAATCAAACTAGTAATAAAATAATAGTAATAATGAAGAGTGGATCTGGCCAGAGGGTTGCAATAAAAAGCATCAACTAACATGGAATCAAACTAGTAATAAAATAATAATAATAATGAAGAGTGGATCTGGCCAGAGGGTTGGGATAAAAAGCATCAATAATAAGATGGAATCAAACTAGTAATAAAATAATAGTAATAATGAAAGAGTGGATCTGGCCAGAGGGTTGGGATAAAGCATCAATAATAAGATGGAATCAAACTAGTAATAAAATAATAGGAATAATGAAGAGTGGATCTGGCCAGAGGGTTGGGATAAAAAGCATCAATAACAAGATGGAATCAAACTAGTAATAAAATAATAATAATAATGAAGAGTGGATCTGGCCAGAGGGTTGGGATAAAAAGCATCAATAAAAAGATGGAATCAAACTAGTAATAAAATAATAGTAATAATGAAGAGTGGATCTGGCCAGAGGGTTGGGATAAAAAGCATCAATAATAACATGGAATCAAACTAGTAATAAAATAATATTAATAATGAAGAGTGGATCTGGCCAGAGGGTTGGGATAAAAAGCATCAATAATAACATGGAATCAAACTAGTAATAAAATAATAGTAATAAAGAAGAGGGGATCTGGCCAGAGGGTTGGGATAAAAGCATCAACAATAACATGGAATCAAACTAGTAATAAAATAATAGTAATAAAGAAGAGGGGATCTGGCCAGAGGGTTGGGATAAGCATCAATAATAACATGGAATCAAACTAGTAATAAAAATTATAGTAATAAAGAAGAGTGGACCTGGCCAGAAGGTTGGGATAAAAAGCATCAATAATAACATGGAATCAAACTAGTAATAAAATAATAGTAATAATGAAGAGTGGATCTGGCCAGAGGGTTGGGATAAAAAGCATCAATAATAACATGGAATCAAACTAGTAATAAAATAATAGTAATAATGAAAAGTGGATCTGGCCAGAGGTTGGGATAAAAAGCATCAATAATAACATGGAATCAAACTAGTAATAAAATAATAGTAATAATGAAGAGTGGATCTGGCCAAGAGGGTTGCGATAAAAAACATCAATAATAACATGGAATCAAACTAGTAATAAAATAATAGTAATAATGAAGTTGATCTGGCCAGAGGTTGGGATAAAAAGCATCAATAATAAGATGGAATCAAACATAGTAATAAAATAATAGTAATAATGAAGAGTGGATCTGGCCAAGAGGGTTGGGATAAAAGCATCAATAATAAGATGGAATCAAACTAGTAATAAAATAATGGGAATAATGAAGAGTGGATCTGGCAGAGGGTTGGGATAAAAAGCATCAATAATAAGATGGAATCAAACTAGTAATAAAATAATAATAATAATGAAGAGTGGATCTGGCCAGAGGGTTGGGATAAAGCATCAATAATAAGATGGAATCCAACTATTAATAAAATAATAGTAATAATGAAGAGTGGATCTGGCCAGAAAGGACTGGGATAAAAAGCATCAATAATAAGATGGAATCAAACTAGTAAAATAATAATAATAATGAAGAGTGGATCTGGCCAAGAGGGTTGGGATAAAAAGCATCAATAATAAGATGGAATCAAACTAGTAATAAAATAATAATAATAATGAAGAGTGGATCTGGCCAGAGGGTTGGGATAAAAAGCATCAATAATAAGATGGAATCAAACTAGTAATAAAATAATAGTAATAATGAAGAGTGGATCTGGCCAAGGGTTGGGATAAAAAGCATCAATAATAAGATGGAATCAAACTAGTAATAAAATAATAATAATGAAGAGTGGATCTGGCCAGAGGGTTGGGATAAAAAGCATCAATAATAAGATGGAATCAAACTAGTAATAAAATAATAGTAATAATGAAAAGTGGATCTTTTAGCCAGAGGGTTGCAATAAAAAACCATCAATAATAACATGGAATCAAACTAGTAATAAAATAATAGTAATAATGAAGAGTGGATCTGGCCAGAGGGTTGGGATAAAAAGCATCAATAATAAGATGGAATCAAAGTAGTAATAAAATAATAGTAATAATGAAGAGGGGATCTGGCCAGAGGGTTGGGATAAAAAGCATCAATAATAACATGGAATCAAACTAGTAATAAAATAATAGTAATAAAGAAGAGTGGATCTGGCCAGAGGGTTGGGATAAAAAGCATCAATAATAAGATGGAATCAAAGTAGTAATAAAATAATAGTAATAATGAAGAGTGGATCTGGCCAGAGGGTTGGGATAAAAAGCATCAATAATAAGATGGAATCAAAGTAGTAATAAAATAATAGTAATAATGAAGAGGGGATCTGGCCAGAGGGTTGGGATAAAAAGCATCAATAATAACATGGAATCAAACTAGTAATAAAATAATAGTAATAAAGAAGAGTGGATCTGGCCAGAGGGTTGGGATAAAAAGCATCAATAATAAGATGGAATCAAAGTAGTAATAAAATAATAGTAATAATGAAGAGTGGATCTGGCGAGAGAGTTGGGATAAAATGCATGAATAATACGATGGAATCTTCTAATAAAATAGTAAAACTAAAAATAAAAAACAAACAGTATAATATGGATTCCTGGTGAAGAAGATGACTGCTTTCATTGTATGCTATGATCTCTAGTAAAAACATAATAGACATCAGAAAATTTATAAAGCAGAATTTTCACAGGAATTTTTCATGGCTTTTATGAAAACCACAGCTGTTCCTTCTCATGGTGAGCGGAGTAAACAAAAGAAATTCTTAAGAAAACCGAAGCTTCTACAAGTCAATATCAAGCAGCATCAGATTTACGCAAATTAAGCTGTGATATGTCATAATAAAAAATAAAAAAATAGGCAAGCCAACCAAATGTGAAGAGTTGCCTCTCTTGATTGAAGAAAGGTCTCCAATCAAGAAAGGTTTGTACTAGCAAAATATTTGCGTGTTTAAGAAATGCAAAATTGCAGGAATTGAAAAGTCAGCTTACCAGACGAGTCATGGGAGGCTTTTAGACGTGGAAGCCAGGAATTCAAGATTTGCCCTAAAATGGAACCAGGAGAGAACAATCAGGGGTGCACAATGGTTTTGAAGACAATAGCAAGTTCCAATACCAAAAATGTAAAAGAAACTAGCAGAGAAATATAAATAAATACAAATCAACAAGCAAATAAATGAATGGACCCTTCAATAAGGGGTTACAAACCTTGTGCACAACCCTTCATTGTGTATAGATAAAAATGTTTGAGAGGAAGAAAAGAAAGTTTTGTGGACTTTTCAATCTCAAATGACACATCACTCCAGACATTTAGGACCTTTGAACAGTATGACATTCTTTACGAAGAATAGTTTGCATAACGTCTGCTCTTTATTCCTTAAAACAGTCCAACCAGTAACCTACTGGCTGCATACAGCTTACATTTAAAGAGAAGGCAGCCTCTGAGTTTTTATTTTAGAAAACAGGCATTTAAAAAAGAGAAAGTTCCGAAAAGGCTTTCCAAAATACATCTGTTGAAAGTGGCAATTGCTCTTAACACTGTGACACAATAGGCCTCAAATCTGGCTGAACAGATGATTGATTTACAGAATTTACATTATTTGGACTATTGTCCTCATCTTTCTTGCCATTTGTAGAATGTTTCAGACATTGTACCCTGCGGTCTTCTTCAGGTAGTAGGAATTTCAAATCACTGGGGTATGTGAACTCCATTCCTTGCCTAATGCCACTGCTGAAAGTTATGAGTTATCTCCCTCTAACCCTGCATGTTACTTGCTGTAGCCTGGTATTGAACTCACAACACAGTCAAGTCTGGAACTAACCAACATCTATATCCACTGGGCTATGTGTCCTTAACAAGAACAGCTGAATTTTTGGGACTTATAAACTTAATGTCAAGTAACCCTTTTTTTTACCAAAGTTTATATTGCAATTTTTTTATGTTAATGGTTTTCTCTAGTATTTTTGACCAAAGCTCATATTGCAATTTTTGACCCTAATGATTTTCTCTAGCACCCCGTATTACTGGTTCCCATATTGTGTTCATCTCTATGCTTGGTTGGCTTAGGAGATTTTTGAAGCCTGGCATATGTGCTGATTTCTTAAGTTTACGTATAATAATTTAAATATTACATCATCTCAGAAATATAGACAAACAGATGTTTGATTTGTTTTGTTTTTTTTACAGCTTATCAAACCTTTGCAGGTTATTTAAAGTCAGAAAATATTTTTACATTTTAAGAATTTATTTTTTATGATTTTATTGATACAAATTAAATACTAATTAACCCATAATGAGTGGAAGAAGTGGATTCATATCTTTTCTAAGAGTATTCGTGCGTAAGTGATCACAAGGTACAGTGGATGAATTGTCATCTAAATTATGCAACAATTAAAATAAACTGACAATGACGGCTTCTTGACAAATTTAGAATCACAGCTCTTTTGAAAATATTCTCATTTAAACTGGTGAATGCTGCCATAATCCTTGCCTTCAAATCATCTTTGGTTTTACAAGGAGTTTTGGTGGTCGCCCGTTCAACTGCACCCCACACATAATAATCAAGGGGGTTGCAGTCTGGGGAGTTAGGGGGCTTGATGTAAGGAGTGATGTGATCGCAAAAATTGTCTGACAGCCATAACTTGGATCTCCTGCTTGTGTGGCATGATACAGAGTCTTGTTACCAGACAGAGGGTCTTCCAGCAGCCACCCTCTTGACCTAGAGCAGCACTACATTCTTAAGGCACTTGACGTAGGTGTCACTGTTGAGTCTGAGGCCCCGTAGAAAACTGAATGAAAGCAGAATATCCTCATCACTAGTGACCACTCCAAACACCTTCACGACCATCCAACTTTTTCTGAATCCTCTGCACTGTCCTCAAGTTAAAACCCAAACACTTTGAAATGTCCGTATTGGAGCTTCCAGCACGAATGTAAAGCAGTACAGCATGTCATTTTAAAATTTCTGGCAAAGAGAATTGCCTCATTGTGCTTGTTTTTATCCCAGATGGTGCCCAACTGACCCTATACAGTCAACAAAATTAAAAACAAACACACATATATTCAAGCTTATATCACCTGGTATTTCCACGTGGTTACATATCTAACAACTGACCAGGCTTGTTGTTGCTTAACATTGGTGATTGCACAAGAGCCTGTGATATGACCATAAGCCTGATCATTCTTTTGAAATATGTGATCATTCTCTATATTTGACATGAAGTCAAGTGATGTTGCTTAACATTGGTAACCACACAAGAACCCGTGATATGACCATAAGCCCAATCACACATGAAGTTAAGTGAGATGTAAATGATGTTATCTGAAATGTTGAATGTTTTTATGACTGGTAGATGAAGTCTGTGAAGTCAAGTCTTCTAAGCCGGACCCAATTAAGAGAAAAGGAATGAAACGTTAAATAAAATGATAATGCTTCAAAATAAGGGATAACAAAATTGGGTATCGAAGGATTTCTAGTCACAGGTCTAAATTAATAGATGCAGTTAAATTCTTCACTACCTGTTAAGGTGAACAGACTGTCCCTTTGTAGTTATGATGCTGCCTGTTTGTTTTGTTTGCTGTTGAGATGTTGGGACGAGCAGAAAGTTCATAGGGAAAAGCTGATCTGTTAAATGACCTGAGATGGCAAAAGTTGTCACCTACCCTATTTACCCAGACAGAGCAAGTGAAGCCCTGAATAATATATCTAAATATCCTGAAAACTGGTTTTGAGGACTCATTTCTCTTTTTGTATCCTTTTTCTTTGAAGTGTGCCTTTACCAATGTGTACATGGAAATGAACCAGAGAATATTTTACTAACTACCATGACTTCCTTGACAACCATAATCATCAACTTATTCCAAATCTCCATCGTAATGATAATTGTGGCAAAAGAAGAGACTTACTTCGTACAGCAAAGCGTGCAAGGACTTGTCTCACATGTAGGTCCATAATTTAGGTGAGTGTTGCCAAGAGGCAGAAAAAGATCCGACCTTAGCAAGTGTGATTTAAAATCGAAAGAAGGAATTTTGCTGCGGCTCTTACAATAATATTAGCCATTTCCTTACAAGGAAACAGCACTCACAGACGATGCATAGCCAGTGCTAATTTCAGCTAAGTTTATAAAAAACCTCCTCTTAAATTCATTTTCAGGCTCAGACCATCCATTTAATGTCAAATGAATGACTTCTTGCAACACTATATGAGTAGTATTTCAAATAAACATATTCAGAAAACATTTAAACATCAGCAGTGAATCTTACTTTTTTTTCCATAACATCAGGTTGGCTTTGCCACTTCTGACATCATGTTTTGTAATAAGTCGGGTAAATTCATAACGGTTCATTTAAATTATTTCATTTCATTAAAACTCATTTTAAGTGTTTATCTATACTTCTGAGACGAGGTAGTATTTACATTATTTACACTGTTTGGACTGCTGTCCTCATCTTTACTACCATGTTTATAATATTTCAAAATTTCTAACACCTGAAGAAGGCCAGAGCAACGACTGAAATGTTGTAAACATGACACTAAAGATGAGGACAACAGTCCAGAATAATGTCATTTTAAGGATTTCATTATCTCAGAACTCTCTAAAAAAAGAAACAACAGCAACAAATAAAAAAGGAGCACCACTTAATGCCCTTACATAACACAGTTTGAACGGATTTGAAAAGTTTTTTCCAGCCAGTTGGAATGTCGTTCTGTATTTTGAATTTGTCGATAAGCCCCCTTGCTATAACGAATACTCCCGGAACACCCCATATCCTATCATTTCTTGAAAGTGATATTATATCAAAATTGCTATCTAAAAATAAATGTGCAAAATCATCTAATGAAGGCCATCAAAAGAAATCATTTTTGCCTTTGTTTGGAACTAAACTCTTGATTACAACATGGGAAGGAGATACAGTTACAATGAATGGGTCATTGTAAAAGTTGAAGTGATAGTATACTGCAAACCATAAGACTTGGTATTTGTAAATGAAGATCATTTTTTCAGTTGGGTTTTTTTCATCACAAATGCTAGAGTTGCCTTCAACAAGTGCCTTTCCTTCTTTCTTTTAGAGGTGGAAATAAAAATGTCTTTTCCCTTCACCCCTTAATTTTTAATTGTATCAGTAACTTTTTTATACATTGCAAGAAAAGACGTGAAATTCATCATCCACTGAACAGAAGATTAAATGTGAATTTTATTACAAACTACCAGTATAGCCCGGCGTCGCTCGGGTGTAATGAAAGCTTTAAAACTAATCCATGGTCCTGGAGCTCAGACTCTTTGGACGTTGGCACAAAAGACTAAAAAGCAATAGTTGTTTCCAGTTAAAGCAAAACCGTAGATTGAAAGAAAAATGAATGGACATAAATCAAATTTTGATTTCCGGTATTGATGTCAAATAAGTTTTCCATCGCAAACTGAATTTTGAAGGCTAAATAAGTCCTCAAACTGAATGGTATCATGGCTGAGAATAAGAACTACAATTATACCTACTTAGAGCAAAACTCGAAGCAAAAACCAAGCGAAAAGGGCTGAAAACCTCATTTTGATCAGACCCGATAGGATATTGGGGTATCGATTTCCAATATCGGAGTCAAATAAGTCATCCAAAGATAAACTAACCTAAGTAAGTCCATGAAAACTTATTATACCCATCAGGAGTAAAATTGAAGAAAATGAGCCATACTGATAGCTGAATATCGCTTTTTTCATCATTCGATAGAATATCAGGGGTATTGATTTCCAATATAGAGGAAAATGAGTCATCTGAAAAGATCTACTAATGTTTGAGACTAAAAACTATAATTTTACAAAGTTAGAGCAAGTTCTGCAGCAAGAACCATGATAAAAGAACTGAAAAAAAAAAAAAAAAAGAGCAGATATCAGGGTATTGATTTCTGATATTAGGGGGAAATCAGAAAAAATAAGTAGCCCATGAACTGATCGAAAGCCTAAAGAATATTTGTGTGAAGTTTGGTGAGAATCGGATAAAAATTGTGGATTTGTATAATGGACATACAGACAGACACACACACACAAACATCTTGCCTTTTTTATATATAGATGAACTTAAAAATCTTAAAAAGTCAACAAGATGTTATGCTTATCTTTCATAATGGCTTAAGGAAAACAAAAAGACAATACATGTTTTCAAAAGTGGAAGACTTATAAAAACTATCTGGTCCAAGGCAGCCACAGTTGTCTCGCCTTCAAACTACCCAACTATAAAAAAAAAAAATGGGCAGTAGTCAAATACAATGAATAAAGCAAATGTAACAATTTCATTTTAACATTTGAAATTTAGAAATAGGACCTAATCCCTAGAATTAGTAAATAAATAATCCTTAAAAGAAAAAAAGAAAAGGAAATTGATTACATTTTGAGAATTAAATTTCAATTTTTAATGAATTTATACACTTAAGTTAAAACATATATCCATCTAATTCTTTTTAACTATTTATAAAATATATCCAATTTTTATTTTTTGTAAACAAAATGTAAATAAATTTTAAATTTAATCATAAAATCCTAAGAATTAGAAAAAATATTGCCAGTCAATATATATATATATATATATATATATATATATTGTGATGATGCTTCAATACAGAAAGGTGCAAAAACAACACAATACTATCAAAATACATATGAAACCAAAAAGAAAATAACATTACCACCAATATTAAATGAAATATCATAAAAAGAGCACTCCCACTCGACAGCAATAGCAAAAACTGCAAATTATGTCTGGAGGGGAGAAAAAAATATAGCAATAATAAGCTTTAAAAAGCACAGTAAAATATTAAACAGATAAAAAATGAAATAATATAAAAATGTAGAAATTCGAACAAATATTTACTTTGCTACACAAATACCAACAAAAAGAAATTAACATAACACAAGACACAAAACCAAAACTAAAACATATAAATATATGAAAACTCAATCACAAGATAACAAAAAACAGAGTATAATATAACAACTACCAAATTGGGAAAAAAACAATCACACAAACATAAATACACACAAAAACACAAACACTTAACTATGACTTAAATTTTTTTAAAGTTGTCACATATACTAACATGGTAAGAAAAAGGTCAACCCAATGCAATAAAAAGAGGTCAACCAAAATGACAAAGAGAAACCAACTCAATATAAAGCAATTATGTGAATACAAATACCCATTCACCTGCTAAAAGGAAATAAAAGCAATAAAAAAAAACAACCACCTGCAAATAAGTCAAAACAGCAAAAGGAATCAAAGGCAATTAACCATCTGTAGAATCACTCACTTACAAAAATATCAAATTACACCAAGCTCCATATAAATGACAAAAGCAGATTGAAAAAAGCCAGAGGACATCATAGTGGTACCTTCATGAAGCTTTGAAGTTGGTATGACTCTGCTCATTTAAGTGACAAACTTATTCACATAAATCCTATATATAATTTATTTGTTTGAACATTATTTTGGCGGACCTGAACAAGACTACCACCACCTTTAAATGTTTTTTTTTCAGTGAAGTCTTATCGATTATTACATAAAGTTTGTGATTATCAAAAAAAAAATTTGGAAACATTTCAATATTTAAACAATTTTAGGGGGTACTAAATTTCTCATACAATGTTATAGTAAATTGATCCTCCATTTTGGGACATATTGCATTGGAGTCACTTTGTTTTGTTTTTTTGGGGACGAGTTGTGACACTTGTTTTTGTCTTTTTCAAGTTTTCTTCAGTTCTTATGATGGCATCTTCCTCGGAAGCTCTAAGTTGTTGAATATGTGCAAGCAAAAAAGTTAATTGCACAGGATCAATTTACAATAAGGTTGTATGAAAAACTGAGCCCTCCCCGTTAAAATTGTTTAAATGTTAAAATTTTTACAAATTCTTTTTGTCAGTTGCAAAGTTTAGGGTTTAACTGATAAGATTGCACTGAGAAAAGTAAAAAAAAATTGATAATCAACAAATTTACAGGTGGTGGTAATGTCGTACCGGCGAGTGGCTCCAAAATGGAGGATTGATTTACTACAATGTTGTATGAAAAATTCAGCCCTCCCTAAAATTGTTTAAATATTGAAATTTTTCCAATTTTTTTTTTTATCAATCATAAAATTTAGGGTGTAATCGATAAGATTGAACTGAAAAAAGTATTAAAAAAAAATGCAAAACAACAAATTTAAGGTGGTGGTAGTCTCCTTCAGGTCCGCCATTATTTTTAGTGGCTACTCATATTTGAGTAGAGACTCTGTTTTTTGTAATAATTAAACAGTATATTTTTATTATCCTTTTTCAGTCATGTGTGCCTCTGGTTATTTGGATACTGTGACATGGCCTTCAATGATGAATGTTAAATCAAACGTATGATTAATTTATTAAAGGGCATGCTTTCTTTGTGTTCCTTCGCTCTTCATTCTTTTCTTTCCCGTCTCGACTAAGGCCTGTCTCAACTAAGAAATGTCAGGAAAGAATATGTGTTGCTTGACAACTAGACAGATCGACTACCTAAAAGAGTAATAAGTAAAAGGTCGGTCACCCAAGCTTATGTGACATGCATCACCAAGTTGGATTTTTTAATTGTAATTTCAGTTTCACGATAATCTCTAACTGTAACAAGTCAGGAGAAAATCAGCTCTCATCATGCACTCATGAGAGATGCGTCTATGAACTTATTCTATCATTTGTTGTGTAAGGAATGTAGGATGTATATCATTGCCGAGGGTCCTGGATTTATTCATGTGTAGTGAATAATTAATAAAAAAAAAAGAAGATATTATTCTTGAAGACCATGGATTTATTCTATTACTTGTAGAAAAATAAAAGAATATTATACCAGAATAAATTAACCCAATTTCATCATGGATGTAATTCGATTGATTACCGAGAGGGAAAAGAAATACACGTACCATTCCAGAGTTGTCCAGCTTAACTTGAGGAAAGAACTACTAACTTTTATTTGGATGTTTTAAAGACATTCAGTCTATTTGCCATGACGAACATTTAAACTTAAAAATTCAAGGGACATGAATGTTTCAATACCCAGTATGTGTGCGTTGTGGTGCAGTGGGCTCAGAACAACAAATCAGGGTGCCAAGTTTGAATTTTAGTTGAATTCCTTGTATTTACTTATGCACAAATACCCTTGGGAAAGGTATTAATCCATCTCTTCCCTCCAGTTATAGGTTAAATAATAGGACAGATTGGATTCTATAGCCTTAGATGGCAACCAGTCTACCGCAGAAAGCAATGGCAACCTACTGCGGGATAATTTTCTGCCCAGTCAGTCATGTCTCTTTCAAGACATGAATGCCCAAAGCTTGTATCACGTATGGCACTTAACTGACTGACCATTTATTGATTTCATGTCTTATCTCAAACACTTTCCATATTCTGTAGTTTTTGTTATATAAAAATATTTACAAATGTTCATCTTGTGTTCGTTATTCATCGACACCTGTATCATGTGTTCCTATCTGAGAAAACCCATAATCATTTTTTTTTTTTTTTTAACCTGGGGTTCATCTTTCTCTTTGTTGCGAATCTCTAGCAGTCCAGAGCTAGGAAACCAACTGATTATAAAAGAAAAGACGGTGATCTACAAAATGGTGTAATTTTCATTTTTTTTTATCCTTTATTGAAAAATGACCTTAAACCTTATGCTTAGCACAACAAATTGACAAGTATCATTTTTTTATTTGGACTATTGTCCTCATCTTTGTTGCCATTTGTACAACATTTTGGCCATTGTACGCTCCGGCCTTCTTCAAGTGCTAGGAATTTCGAACTGAACCCTTTATTACAATCACTAGGGTATATCATTCTTATTCCTTGTGTAGAGTCTCTTTTGGTAGTCATGAGTTATCTCCCTCTAACCCTCTAAGTTACTTGTTCACCACTGCTGTAACCTGGTATTAAACTCATAACTCTTTGGTTCAAGTCACAGGAACTAACCAATGTATGTATCTACTGATATAAGGGCAAGAACAACTGAATTTCTGGGACTTGTAAACCTAATGTTCAGTAACCCTTTTTTACCAGAGTTCATATTGCAATTTTAGATGTTAATGGTTTTCTCTAGTATCTTATTTTTCTATAAGATGGGACTATTTTGGTATATGTAGAGAAGCACAACTTGGATGCAACAAGTTTGAAAAACACTTAGCTAGCTTCAAAATATGGGAAAAAAGTGCCTGTTGTTGAAATAGTGACATAATTTAAAGAGATGTGGGATAAAAACTAATCCTCCCACATGAGAAAGAATTGTAATTTTAAAAGAAAAAAATATTCAATTCTGTTTATAAACTAATTTGTCAAAATAAACTTGGAAATAATTAAGATCTCAGCAGTTGAACTGGAAGGAAATTTCCCTATTTTTACATGTCTTTGCTGTGTAATCTAGGGCAGTTTTGGATAAATTTTAGTAAAAGACTTGAAGCAACAGAAATGAAGTTCTACAAAAGGGTGATGAGAATGCCAGGGATTGAACTTGTGAGCAATGATAAAGTTTTAGAGAAAATGGAAACAAAAAGTATGCTTATACTTATTAGAAAGAGAAAAAAATGTCACCTTTAGCTTTTTTTAATTTTTAATTTACTTTATTTTCTTTTAAATTGGAGTAGATAGACCCTACAATAGCTCAGTTCATACTCCACCCCTTATTATTGATCAGGAGTAGAGGCTCATCCTTTGTTTCCTGTTCAGGGAGGGGTTCCTGGCTTACTTTTTTTCTCTATTTAGGCCTCAATAGTGGAGTTTTTGCAACCTTTCTATAATGTGGGTGGACAGTGGCAACAACTCTCCACACTGAGAGTACCAGATTGGCAGTTTTTTGGTTGCTGCTTCTGACTGATAATTAAGAGCCCTAAATCTTGTTTAGCATCTTGAGTGGCTGCTCTGATCAACAGTTGCATAATATCAGGGTTCTTGTAGTGCCATGACACACATGGATAGCTGTTTCTCCAAGTTCCTCTGGTGGGTGACCCTGAGGCCACACCATGCTGCAATCTGTACCAGTTCCCTTCCTCGGCATGTCATAGTTGATGACCATCTTCTACCAATACTGGAGGCCTTTCCTTATCAAAAAATAACTATGAATACTCAGAATTACAAATAGAATGCAAAACCAGCCTTACAAAAATCACCTAAACCCCACAACATTGACTTCACTAACATCCGTGATATTCGTACCAACTTTTGCAGTGTGGAATCTTTCCTCCACGAAAAGTCCCCAGACATCCAAGGACCTCTATGAAACTAATCTGAACCCCTAAATCCCCTTCTCTGATTTCTCAATCCCAGATTACCTTTCCCTCTTTAAGAAGGACTCCAGCATCCATACACATGGCTTGGGAATCTATGTCAACAAACATCTCCCTCTGGCTAGGGAGGTTTCTCTTGAATCTCCTGACCATCCATAGATGTGCCTCCGTTTTGCTCTACTAAACTCAGTTAGCTATCATTTCTTTCTTTATCACTCCCCTTCCTCTCCTGACTGTTTCTTGCTAGATAGTATTTCAGATAATATATATATACATATATATATAGCCATTTCCTTTCACTCATTTACTAATATATTTGTGTTCGGTGACTTCAATGCCCACTATGCCAAGTGTCTGAAAAACTGTTACTGATATTGCTGGCATCCAAACCCTGAATTTCTCAATCATTCATTCTCTCATGCAAGCGATGGCTTTTAACACGCGTTTTCTTAGTAACCCTAAAGAACACAATTTCCTTCAAGATCTCTTTACTTCTATCCCTGACTTTTGCCATACCCTCTTGGCAACTCTGATCATGCTACGGAGACTTTTAATATCTTTCTACTCTACCTTCTTTCCAGGAATCTTCGCCCAGCAGAATATCTCTTAAAAAAGAACCTCTAATTTGTGTTAGAATGGGGTAAGAAATGGCCATAAATTTTAAAGCATTCAAAACAAAGCTTCTCTCCTTTAACCACCATAGAGAAATTTACATACTCTCTTTTAGCATGGCTGACGCTAGTCTCCTAAAAATGAACACACTGCACCTCCTTGGTCTCAGTCTCTCAACCTCACATCAAGTGGAACGACTGCATCAAATCTATATCTGCAGCCACTGCTAGGAATGTTGGGTTACGCTGTCGTGCAGAAAATTTTTTCCATCTTGGTAATTCTGATCATGCCGTGGTTTCTGTTATCTCTCTCTACTCTTCTTCTCCCAGGATTCTTCCAGCAGAGTCTTTTACTGCTATCAAAGTGCAGACTGGGAAGCACTATGAGATTTTCTGTGCAATGTCCCATGGAAAAAAGTGTTTAGTCTCCCCATTGAAGACTATGCTTCTGAGGTTTCCTCCCGGGTGAAAGCTGGCATTAATGCTTTGATCCTAGCCAGGAAGTTCCACCTTAAACCTCATTTGCCTGCTTGGTTCTCCCCTGCCTGTTTGGCCACCATAGTCCACAGAAATCACTAGTCACCTATATGCCTCTGCTCGCAATGAGTGTAAGAGGATCCCCAATGAAGCTAAGCTGTTGTTTGCCAACAGAATGAAGCAGCATATAGCAGCATACAAGTTTGGCTCCAAAACATACTGGTGGATCTGCAAAAGTGTGCTAAACAGTTGCAAACCTTCCATTCTTCCTTTAATAAATAAATATAAGGTTCTCACAGCTACAGCGTACAAGGCTGAGTGCTTTTCTCACAGATTCTCCTCCAACTCTTCACTTAATTTGTCTGGAATATATGTACCCTACTTCCTACCTAAAACAGACTCAAGTGAGCGACATTTACATTACCCCCATGCTGGTCTCTAAAATAATTTCAAAACTTGACCCCCATAAGACAAGTAGAGGTGATGGTATCCTAGTCATCATCTTGAAGAAATGTGCCCCTGAGCTCTCCTCTGTCCTCTCCAAACTCTACAACTACTGTCTCTCTGCTTCTTGCTTTCTGTTGTGGGAGCATTACCCACATATCAGAGTGAACTCATCCAGATTCTATTTAAGCCAGGAGACAGTATTTGGCGGGGGACTAAGTCGAGTAACTGTAGTAGTAGCATTATTGTGATACTTCGAGATTCTGCTAAGCGCTTATATTTGATTGACTATCTGTCTTTATCATATGTTGTATTGTACTTTGTATTGTTGTCAATATATGTATTTAACCCAATCCGTTGCGTTCGTGTTTTCTTTGAGTGGTCTTAAAACCAAGGCCACATCAATTGGTGACAAAGATGAGATAACTCACACGAAGAAAAAAAACGCAGTCATCGTACATCAATTGGTGACGAAGACTCATAACTCACACAAAGAAAAAAACGCAGAATCGTCATACATCAATTGACAATGAAGGTTTGGATTTCTCATGAAAAAAGCACAGACCCATAGCACATCAATTGGTCTTCAAACATCACACAGGAAAAACAAAACTTACCAAGGATTCAGACTACCCAACAAAAAATTACCAGAATTCAAGTGACTATCCTCACACTGACAAGTCGGTCATACAATCAAGTATCTGGGAAATAATAACCAACGGAATTGGCGCCATTACAGAAAAACTGTAAGTAATTCATCCAATATTTTTTGATACATATTTTTTCCATGTAAAATGGAAAAACTTTCAAAGGCGATGCTTCAACTTATGAAGAATCAGTTCAAACAGCAATAGAAAGAATTCTGGAGAACCCTCAGACACCGCTTACCGATTTTTGGCAAAGTGTTCAAGGCCATCATCAATGTTGACATGATTCAACATCTCATCGCCCACTGCCTGTTCTCCGACAGACAGTATGGCTCCTGTTTTGGCAGATCGACTGCTGACATTCTAATGACCATCATGTCATACATGTATCAGGCTCTGTTGCTCTGAATAACTCCAAAGTATTCGAAGAGTCTGGCATGATGGCCTTCTGCACAAGCTACAGGGCTATGATATATCTGGATGTTTGTTTGACTTAATCAAATCCTACTGAATCATGTAATGAAAGTCGTACTGAACAGGTATGCTTTCAGATCTTATCATATGAACACGGGTGTCCCTCAAGGCTCTATCTTAGGTTCTACACGTTTTCTGATTTTCATCAACAATCTCCCTGATGTAATCAGATCCCAAGTAGGCATCTATATTGAAGAGACCACCATTTACAGCTGAGAAATCTGCCAATGCAGACAAAACTAAACTTGCTGCTGTCCTAGAAAAGGACCTCCAGTCAGTGGTAGACTGGGGTGAGAAATGGCTTGTAAACTTTAATGCTTCCAAAACGAAGATGCTATCCTTTATCCACCATAGACAACCTTTCCTACCTGCCAACAGCATGAATCACGCTAGTCTTCCTGAGAGCAATACACTGCACCTCCTTGGCTTCACTCTCTCAGCTAACCTGAAGTGGAACGACTACATTGAATTAATCACCAAATCAACTGCTAAGAATGTCGGGTCCCTGTGTCAGGCCAGGAAGTTCTCTTCTGAATCCATTTACAAATCTACCATCTGTTCGTACATTGAATACTGCTGTCATATCTGGTCGGGTGCCCCTGCTGTTCACCTTGGGGTTCTCGACAAAACCCAAAGAAGAATCTGCAATGTAGTCGATCCTGACTTGGTGGCCCAACTCCAGTTTCTCTCTCACTGACAGGATGTGACTTCTCTCTGTCCTTTCTACAAATACTTTCACAGATTCTGCTCCAACAAGCTTAGCTCCTTGGTGCCCTCTTTACAAGAATTTACGTGAACTACTAGACTGGCAACCACCCTTTTACTGTGAAAACAATCAAGTGTAACAACTTCTACTCTATCAGCTTCTTTTCTCACACTTCCCACCTGTGGAACTCTCTTTTATATTCTTGTTTCCCAAATAGCTACAATCTTCAAGAGTTTAAATGCAACATCAACTGTCATCTCTTATCTCCTTGATTCCCATCCTTATTTTCTGTGAGGAACAAGAAGACTTACCTCCAGCCAAGAGAATTTGTTTGGGTGTCAGGTCTTGTTGAAAGATCATGACCATCATTAAAAGTGAAATAGATTATTCCGACTGACTATGAAAAAAATAAGAATTGGAACCAAGTTGAATTTCATTTATGAAATAAGTCCAGTGCAAGCAAGAATTGAGTCTAGTATGCAAATAGTAGTTCCCTCCTAATGCAGGCATAAAATATGAGTCTGTGCAATAGACAGTTTGACAAGCAAAAAAGAAAAAAAAAAAGAAAGAAAGAAAAAAAAAGAAAGAAAGAAAAAAAAGAAAAAAAAAGAAAAAAAAAGAAAAAAAAAGAAAAAAAAAAGAAAAAAAAAGAAAAAAAAAAGAAAAAAAAAGAAAAAAAAAGAAAAAAAAGAAGAAAACTTTGGTTGGTATGACATCAACAAAGTGTTTCTTGAAATCAAATACCTTGATTCATTTAAGGCATACAATGATGACCTAAATTAACAACATTTTCACTTTACACTTTGTTCTCATACAGGCATTCTTCACACCAATGTACCTGTCCTTCTCTTACCCATTCTCCGACACCTACTGTGACCTGTCCTCCTCTCTGTTCCCTCTCCTATTATGTAATCCCCTGTACAACAGTGGCAGTTCTACCCTGCTTGGGGTGAGACAATTAAAAAAAAAAAAGAAGATAGTTGACATTTCTAGGGCACATAGTGAGGAAAGAGGGCTTGGAAATTGACAGATTGAAGAGATAGAGAAAAATAACCTACCTAGAGTGCTCGAGTAAAGTTATTCAGAACATGGTTTAGGGAAGCTGACAAAAAGATAACATTTATTAAGAACTATAAAAAAGTAGAACACGGCATATAGAAGAACAAGCTTATGTAAATCATTTAAAAATCATTGAAAGAACAGAGCTTAGGGGAGATAAAAATGATCAGATTTATTAAGAACTAAAAGGTAGAGGAAGTTGTGGAGAACTGTGATTGCCAATGACCTGAAGGGACAAAGCACATCAAAGAATAACAAGCTTGTGTAAAGTGTTGGCAGAACAGAGCTTAGGAAAGATAACAAAAATTATCAAATCTATTAAGAGCTACAAAGCAGAGGAAGTTGTGGAGAGCCATGATTGCCAACAACCTGAATAGAAAACAGCATATAGAAGAATTCCATTCTCCAAAATTTATGACGAATTTATGACAAATATCAAACGTAAAAAGATTAGTTGAGTCTTTCCTTCGTTTGACAATTATGTTCTTCTATTGGTTCCACGGAATTGGTATAATCGACATCCAGTTCCTATCTTTCCACTGACATTTTTCTCCATGTTCTAAACATTGCAATTGTCTGTGACAACTTGTGGCATTTGTGTCATATCTAACTTCCAAAGTGTGCTTTTGATGTCAAAATTTGAATAAGAATTCTTTATATATTTACTGTACAGATTGGAAACATGTCACTTCTGAAAGACGAGCATTTCTCCCCATGGAATGAAACTTTCTATTATTTATTCATTGCTTTTGTTTGTTTGTTTTTGGATGTTTTTCTTCCATCCCACTTTGCAGACTCTTCCCGTTACCAATTTAGTGATACAAGTCTAATTCATAGCTGAGGGGATAAGAGGTCAATTCATAGTATTATTATATGGATATAAAGTAGAATTTCAATTCTTTATTGCAACAAATATATGAACTGATCCCTCACTTTGTGGTCATGCTAGTTTCTATACAATTATATTCTAGAGAATGGAAATAATTCTAAAAGACATGGCAGTGTAGCTAATCAGTATTTCATTGATTGACTGACTGATTCGGTTTGTATGGCTTATGAACAGACAAGAAATTGTAATGTGTATATAAAGTGGGGGATCAATTCCAGATTACAACCAATATATGAACTGATCCCTCACTTTCTGGTCACTGTAGTTTCTTTTCACTTATATTCTAGAGAATGTAAATAAATCTAAAAGACATGCCTGTGTAGCTAATATGTATGCTTGACTGATTGATTCCGATTTCTATGGCTTATCAACAGACATAAAAATTATAATAAGTATATAAAGTGGGGGATCAATTCTATATGAAAATCTATACATAAACTGATCCCTCACTTTGTAGCTATAGTAGTTTCTATACATTTGTATTCCAGAAAATGTAAATAAATCTAAAAGACATGCCTGTATAGATAATCAGTATTTTATTGATTGATGCATTTTGTACGACTTATCAACCCTTTGCAGGTTATTTAAAGCCAGAAAATATTTTTAGATTGTAACAATTTTTTATTTTTTAGATAACAATGACTTGGTGATACAAAGTCTTACTAATTAACACATAGCTGGGGGAGAGAAGGTGGAGTCATATCTAATCAGAATGTATTAATCAAACAAGAAATTATAACGTAGATATAAAGTAGGGGATCAATTTTATATAAAAACAATACATAAACAGATCCCTCACTTTGTGGACACAATAGTTTTTATATTCTAAAGAATTTAAATGAATCTAAGACATGGCGGAGTAGATAATCGGTATTTCATTGACTGAAACATTTTCTACAACTTATTGACATTTTACAGATTATTTTAAGCAAAAAAATAGTCTTAAATTATAAAAACTTGAATTCAAACTCAGATCTTCAATTAACCATTTAAAGCCGTAACACACAAGCAACATATCCACACTTACAGCACCGGGTATTTCCAAGTTGACATACATCTAGGTACTAACCAGGGCCAACACTGCTTAATACAGTGCTTCTCAAACTATCTGATGTGGCAGGGCCCAGTAGTTTTTTTTGTTTTTTTTCAATGTGCCAGGGATCAGCAAGCAAAGTAAGCCAATCCACCTGAGTAAGAGTGGGAGTGACTGTGAAACCCCAGAATTTTTTTTTTTTTTTTTTTTTAGATATGTACTATTTAAGGGACATTTTGAGACTATCTGTAATAAATATGAGGACATGATATCTTGTTCATCCTAAGGGCAGTCATCATTGGTGTAACAAGTCTTCCCAGTGTGCCATTGACCAGTATCATATTTGTGCTATATTAGTTATGCCCACTGGTTTCGTAGGTATATATTTTTAAAAATCCAGAAAAAAAATATTTAAAGTTAATATTAATACTTCGTAAGGAATTTGAATTTAATAAAAGGCATTAATCTTTTAAAAAATAGACAAACATTAAAACAAAATATTAATTTTAATTAATTTAAGATGTATTTAAAGTATATGATATGTATATATCATGGATATATGAATGGAACAAAGTCTGATGCGTATTCAGTTCACTGTTTTGCTGTTCATTATTCGTTAGTTGGATAGCAATAACTTTTAACATGAGTGAGTAAATGAACAATGTAGCCATAATAATATAAAAAAATAAATAAATAAAATGAGTCAAATATCCTGGCAGTCTCTCGTGGCATAGAGTATTACTATTATTTCTTTCTTTTCAGGGAAATCTCCGCTTACCAGCAGATGATGGCTTGCATACTAGCGATGGCACGTGTACCACACTTTGAATAGCACTGGCTTAATAAAAATCATTACAAATTTGAAATATATAATCATCACCAGGGGTCTATATGGATTTGCAATGCACGGAGCTCTCTGAGCACCAATTTATATATGACAAAAACTTAAAGATTTGAAAATAAAATTGTTTCTTGCACACATACACACACTTTTCAGTCCCCTTCTGCTTAGGATATATCTATAATGTAGACATGTTTAATGGCCGAGATTATTATATTTTTGTGATGTGCATCATTAGATAATGAAAGCTGCTTTTCAAGTCAAGTTCTCTCCATTCACAATCTTCGTATATCTTATTTTCTCTCAATCATTCGACCTTGAGATAACTTTAGTAAATATCAAAATGAATTCAGAATACTAACAACAAAAACTACTTTGTCCTTGGCAACACTGGGTAATCTTGCTGACAAGGAAAATTTTTCTCGTGTTTTTAAAGCACACACAATGAATACCAATTTAAAGAGTTTCCATAATTACAAGAAGAATCCCTCTCCTCACGAACCGACCACCCCAACAACCCCCCTCCGCCCCTGTTCATCAAGGTTGGAGGCGTTATCATTGTTATGGCTTTTCTTGTATCAATTGTTGTGCTTTCTATCATTACAACCAGTTCTTTTTCACCATTTATCAACAACAGTCAAGTGATAGTTTCGGGAACTTATAAAAACATCTCCAATAACTGACGAGCATAATCGACTCTCGAATTTTTTTTTTACTAGAAACAAGAGGGATATGTGCATATGCACATCTAACATCTTGCAAAGTAAATACATACAGGCAAGTACATCAGGTACCCACCCTATGATAAATTTTACAGCATGCTTTACATACAAAACATATACACACTTCTATAGATTCATATACACTTTCATGTCTTTGAAGGAGGGATTGTGTGTAGGTGTGTGCCTGTGCATATAAGTTTGATTTATAAGAACTGACAAAGTCGGTTTGTGTTTAAATTTTTAAAATATTTTGCCAATTTTCCAATAAAGTGTTGAGTATTGCACTCAAATTTATGAATAAACTACTCCAAGTTCATATTGTGCTATTGTTTTGTTGAAGTAATTTTGACCATTTCATAATCATTATCAAGAACCAATCTGGTGCCTGTTGTCTACATCGTGTGTGTGTGTGTGCGCGCACATTTCATTGAATATGTGTTATGGTGAAACACACCTATTCCTCAGATAATGGACCCTCCCTCCATTATGGTGAAACACACCTATTCCTCAGATAATGGACTCTCCTTCCTATATTAATAAGAGTTAACAGGAAGTTAACTCAAGAAGTTCTCGGCAAGTTTTTGACTAGTTTAGTCATTTTCAGACTTCTCGGACATTGGATTTGTCCAGTTTGTACTTCTTGAATAATTTTTTGATTCTCTATTTGGACACTTACCTTTTTTGCAGAAAAGGCCTTTTTTTACAGAGTTAAGTTTAAGTTGATTTTTGTTTTATACGTATTTTTCTTGGATTTTTAGTTTCGTATTTTTGGCTTCGGCTGCCATATTTGTGTTTGACCGTGTGTTAAATTGTTGTTTTATTTTTATTTTTTTCAGTATCTGTTTGGCCTTGAGTGCCACATTTAATTTTTGTTGAACTTTTAAAAAATCTATTGTCTTTATTTAATTTTTGTGACCAAAAAGACTTATCTGTTTTTTTTCCCTCGTTTAATTTTCTCTGTTTGTCTGTTTTAATTTATTCCCTAAAGTCTTTGTTTTTATTGTAATTTTTTTTTTAAGTACTTTATTTTTGTTGTATCAGTTTATTTACAAGTCTTTTTTTGTTTTAAAGTTTAATTTATGTTAATTTTCTGTTGTCTTAATTTTTTAAAACCTTTCGGGGTTGTTTTTGTATTTCCAAATCCTTTTGTCTAAATTTGTTTATTGCATTATTTTACCCCACCCCTCCCCATACATTTAATTTAGTTTAGAAGGAAAAAAAAAGTTTTGTTCATCTCAAGATGGCTGACACAAGTCGGCTGTTTAAAAAGAAGCTATCTTTTGATCCTCCTGAAAAACGACCCCCCAAACAAAAATGAGGAAAATTATCCCCCTCTTGTGGAAGAGACTTCCAAAACTTCTGTGACCAAAACAAGCGAAAAGTCAAAAGGTATGGTGGCCGAGAATGGTCAAAACTCGAAAGATATCACCTCAAATATGGAAGCCAAGAATGGCAATAATGATGCCGAGGCCAGGGAATGGTCCTGTAGCTGGAATTCCCCACCTAAGTGCAAAATCAATATGGCGGAGTTCTTGGAGAGGGCCAAGAGTTCTGCACACCTTGTAAAAGAAGGTGGGCTCTTGGAAGATCCACAAGAATTAAAGAACATTGAGAAAAAAATAGTGTCAGTCTTCGTGGTGGACAAGCTTATGCGTAAAATTTGTCGCAGCATGAAAGACAGTGTTAAAAGCACTGTAATCCACGTGGGTGAAGCCCTTAAGAATAATCAAAGGTGCAGGCTTCTGCATGTGGGATGTACTGCTACCCACGCCAGAAGGTTGCTTAAAGATGGTCACCCAAGACCTAATAACGAAAGAGCACATAAGAACAGAATATGATGGAAAAAGAAGGACCAGGGTAGTAGTATATAAGGTTCCTCCTCAGGTTATCGGGGAGCATCTGGCTGCATACTTCACGCAGTTTGGCCAAATTTTGGATGCCTCCTGTGATGACCTGACCGGGGGATGGTCATTTGATATTATGATCGATCGGTATGCCCTCCTGACCATCCCCAATTGCCTTGAAGTAGGGGGCCTGAGCCTGTCGGTGATCGTGTCCGACAGAAAGCCAAAATGCTGGCGTTGTGAAGAGACTGGTCACCTCTCCTCCTCCTGCCCAGAGAAGAAGGACTCTGGAAGCCAGGCCCCAGTCGACCAAATACCCAGGACCGGTGTGGTAGTTCCCCCGGTTGGAAATAAAAAAGTTCCCTCACCCCCCGAAAAACCATCGCCAGCTGCTAGTGCAGTTTTGGAGAAGGAAAAGAGGGAGTGGCTGGTTGTTGACAGGGCCAGGGGGAAGCGCCAAGCAGCGGAACCTCGGTCCCCGGCAACCCCAAGGACAAAAGGCACAAACAGCCCCACTCCCTCCAACAACAACAACACTGGAGGAGATAAAGAAATCAATGGATCCAGGTTATGAGGGAATGGAAAAGATCCGAAAATTAAAGCAACAACTCGACAAAAAACGTCTATCTCGCCCCTCGGCCTCTGCCCAGTCCTCCCCTCAAAAGAAAACATCGGAAAAAAAAACAAAGTACATTCATCTCAACCCACTCCCCGAAAATCGTCCCCTCGTAGTCGAGACCCCAGCCCAATCAATTATTTTCGTGTTTCACCATGTCTCTCTCCCTGTCCCTCTCCCCCAAAACAGATGCCCCTTCCATCAAAAAGACAAAGATGCCCTTCATATGAAGATAAAGAAGCAAGGAAAAAACCTGCCAAACTGCCTTATAGGCAAGGGGAGGACATCTGCCGCATTTCCCCGGCTCAGGCTGAACGTGCTAAGAACTTTGGCAACAGAATAAAGGAACTGAAGGCACTACTAGCAATGAAAAAATGCGCGGATAAAAATGCAGAGATTCCAACTAACTTTCCCACTGCCCAAAGGCTTTTAACTGTTATCCGCACAGGGCCGGGGGCACGGCAGACTTGGAGTATGGTCGAGGAGGCCTGTGAATCCATCAAAATGACACCGCCCATTATCATCACAAAATCAGACAGATTGTCAAATTTAGATAAATTTTGTTCTGGAAGGGTCCCGGTTTTAGTTCATCCCCCCTCTCTATAGGATGTTGGCGGCCTCTCCTCTGACGGCACTATTAAGAATGAAATGGGCCATGGGTCAATGGGAGATGCTGTCGGCATCCTTTCACCGTCCATGTTCCATCCAGAATCACAACCCTAATCACGTATCACAATGGCTCTTTGGTTAGCAAGCTTGAATGCCCGGGGCTGAGGTCAGAGTCTCGGAAGGTGAGACTCATGATCTCCAGCGTCTCGGTGTGGATGTTTGTTGTTTGTAGAAGACCCGGTTTTTAGCTGGCGACTATGAGGGCATAGTGTCTAGGGATTACGATTTCTATTCAGCATGTTTTGATGGTCGTTCTAGAGGTGTTTCCTGGCTAGTGAGCAAGTCTTTGGATGCGGTGTGTGCGCTTGTCTTCACGGATCCAGCGGGCAGGATTTGTGTGCTGGATATTACCATAAAGGAGAAGTCTTTTCGGCTAATTGGGGTTTATGCGCCCAATGACCATGCCGAGCGTCCTGCTTTGTTTCGGCGGCTCGAGTCGTTCTTTGGAACATCGAGGCGAGTAATTTTAGCGGAATAAATACCGAAATGAACACCCCCGGGAGGTAGTGTGGACTTGGACTAATAGGGGCAACTTAGATTCGAAGGTACGCGCTAGCTACCTCGACCGAGTCCTACTTAAGAGAGTCGACGTAGGGCTCTTAGGTTGTCCAAGTTTCCATTCAATAGTTTACACGGATCATAGGCTCGCCCGAGTTCGTGTAAACTTAGATAAGCCTAAGGTTAAGTTGGCTGGGTACTGGAAACTGAACGCGTCATTATTTGATAGCCAAGATTTCCAGGAACAGCTATTACTAACACTAAAGCGGGAATTGACGGGGGCTGTGGTTGGGAATAAATGGTGGGATTCACTTAAATCCAAACTTAGATCGTTTGCTGCCGACTATAGCCGTCGGCTCAACTTAGCTAATTTAGCGGCACAAACGGCAGTAGAGAAAAAAGTTGATCGGGCGGTTAAATCCCGTAATAGTGGGGACGTAGCCTTAGCTAGGGCCGAGCTGGCCTCCTTGCTTATCAAGAAGGATCAAGCTCTGGTAGTTAGGGCTAGGTTAAAAAGAATGTCTTCTGAGGCAACGAATATGGCCGTAGAATTGCGTGCAGAGGAAGCTAGGCAAGCAGTCAGTCGGCATATCACATTGCCGGATGGACGTACCGTGACCACAGACGTGGGTATATGTGGGGCTTTACGGGATTACTTCCAGGATTTCTTCACAAGGGAGCCCGGTCTGAGCACGGCTCAGTTCGACGCCTATTTAGCTGACTTTCCCCACCTCGAGGCGGCTGAAGCAGCTGGGTGCGAGGGGCCCATAACAGAGTCGGAAATCTGGGATGCACTGAAACTGGTTGGCCGGGACAAAACTTCAGGATTGGATGGTCTTCCCTACGAAATGTACTTGAGGCAGTCATCCGTTTTTGTTCCTCTGCTGGAGCTTGTTTATAACAACTGGATGGAGCAGGGGTCTATACCTCGACGCTTCACCAGGGGTGTAATCAAGTTGCTTCGCAAGAGCAAGGGCGGTGGAGGTGACATAGATAATTATCGGTCTTTACGATGTTAAATACTGACTTAAAGATTTTTGCCAAGGTCTTAGTCCGCCGTTTGCAGGCTGTCCTCCCTAGTCTGATTGGCCCCGAGCAGACTTGTGCTGTGAAGGGCAGAACTATTCAGGACAACCTTCATTTGGTACGCCTGATCATCGAGAAAAATCAACACTGAAGCCGCGCTGATCAATTTGGATCAATCCAAGGCATTCGATAGGGTTGACCATCGGTTTTTGCAGTCTGTCCTTTCCGCCGCCGGTTTCGGGCCGTACTTTCGCTCTTGAATCCGACTACTGTATGAGTCCCCCGGTGCGCTGGTGGAAATGAATGGGGTAAGATCGAAGCCCTTCACATTATCTCGCTCCATTCGTCAAGGTTGTCCACTTTCGCCTTTGCTTTAGGTTCTTGCGTTGGAGCCATTCCTTCGCAAGTTAAAGGCGAATCCGGTCCGTCGCGGAATTTCCGTACCTGGTGCTACCACCTCGGCCAGGTACTCCGCCTATGCTGACGACGTTTCGGTTTTTGTGTCGAGCAAAGCCGAGATTGACGAAGTTAGCAAAGAAATCAGATGCTATGAGACGGTGACAGGGGCCAAAATCAATCGCAATAAGTCTGTGGGCTTGCGATTGGGTGCATGGAAGGGAGTTTCTCTTCCCGGACCTTTCCTCTGGACGGACGGGCCGATCAAGAATCTCGGCGTCTGGTTCGGTCCTGATCTCTAGTTGGAAATGAATTGGTCGGAGGTTCGAGAGAAAGCCGAGTGCGCAGTTCGTCAGTGGACTCGGAGGAAGCTTTCCTTAAAGGGGAGGGCGGAAGTATGTGCCTCGCACATCTACCCGATTCTCCTTTACCGACTCTCGGTACTTCCTCTCCCGTGTGCCATTCGTTTGGGGTTAATACAGCTCTTGTTCTCCTTCCTTTGGGGAGAAGGCAAGGCTCCCAAGGTGCGTCGCGTGATCTGTTGCCTTCATCCTTCTGAGGGCGGTCTGGGCATGCCAAGCGTTGAGATTCGTCAACATACGCTTCGCATTAGATTCCTGGATCGAATGTGTATGCTGGCGGATGAGAACGGCGCCCTCGTTCAAGAGGACGTCCATAAACACTTTCTATCCTTGAGAAGTGTGCACTTGTCGGAGGAGGAGGCTGGCCGTACTACTCGTGGCGAGTGCTTCTTCTATAAAGAATGTCGTTTGGCTCTCCAGTTTCTCTTGCGGGCTACGGATGGCCTCTCCAACGCCCAAGCGTTGTCTCTTAGAGCATTATATCGGGTGTTAGTTAGGGGGGGGGGCGTTCAAGATGAACTAATAGGCGAGCTTGGGCTTACGAAGCAGGAGGTTCGCTTCATATGGCCTTGGGCGTCTGGGCTGAAATGTCTCACTAACGATGAGGCATCACTCACCTGGCTGATGATCCGAAAGGCATTATATTTCGTCCGGGGAACTGATTTTGTTGTCACAATATTAGAGTAGGGGGGGGGGGGGTATTACTAATACAATTTTATTTAGTTTCTTGTACATATCGTATTTTCATTGTATAAAATCATTGGGGATTTTAAATGTTATTTTCTGCCCATGCCCTCCACTGAAAATTGTGCATATGGGAGTTAAGTAGGACTACATAGAGCACCTAAGGTATTATGGTGGACGTGGTAAGAATGGTAAGTAAAAATGTGGTATTATGGTGTAAAGGTTATTGTGTGTCAGGGTCGACGAAAGTGAATAGCTAATTTAAACTAGGAAAGATGATGACCAGCCTTCCCCATCCCCAATTTCGGCCTTGTGCCACATTTTGGTATATTTTATACAAAAATAAATAATGAAGTTCTTGGGAAGTTCATAGGAGTTCTTTAGAGTTCTATTGGAGTTCAGTAGAACTACTAAGCAGTTGATATTAGTCGGCAGTTAACCGAATACTAAGGAGTAGTGGAAGATTACCAAGTTCCTAACATTTTGGGTGCATTAAGTCAATTAGCAACCAACAAAGCATGATTATAACCTTCAGTGCGAAAACTACTTCACAACAATAAGATAAACAAGGAAAATTTGATTACTTTTTTCCATTTAGTTTATCCAACATTTTTACATTTTTTCTTTGGGTAAGAGTCAGTCAGTTAAGTGCCATATGTGATACACGCTTGGGCGATCATGTTTCAAAAGAGACATCACTGACTGGGCAGAAGATTATCCCGCAGTAGGTTGCCATTGCTTTCTGAGGTAGACTGGTTGCCGACCAAGGCTAGAGAACCCAATCTGTCCTATTATTTAATCCATAATTGGCAGGAAGTGACAGATTAATACCTTTCCCAAGGATATTTGCACATAAGTGAATACAAAGAATTCAACTGGAATTCAAACTCGGCTTCCCGATTTGTCATTCCGAGTCGATATCCACTGCACCACAATGCACATGGGTAAGAGTAAGGTAGTATAA
Source organism: Ascarosepion bandense (assembly GCA_037127315.1). Taxonomy (NCBI): domain Eukaryota; kingdom Metazoa; phylum Mollusca; class Cephalopoda; order Sepiida; family Sepiidae; genus Ascarosepion; species Ascarosepion bandense. Next base: position 1,206,310 of record JBBBDQ010000923.1, on the reverse strand, counting down.
AAATTGTCTGTATTATCCAAAGCACTTTTGAACATTTCTTTTCAACAGGGTTTGTTTTTTTTTTCTTGTTGTGTTTGACTGTTTAAGATAGTTTTTGTGCTGTCAGAATAATAGTAAAAATATTTGAGTTTCATGAGGTGAGCACAGCTGGAATTAAAGTTGGCGTCTTTCTAGTTTTTTTCAACACACCATTTCCACTGCTGAATAAGGTGAGATTTATACTGGGTGTGACATGTTTTATGTAAAGGGCCTCTCTCACAGAGAGATGTTTTTGGTAACAGGATTTATACAGGATGCTAATTTTATCGACCAGAATCCTATTTAGTTTTGCAACCAGGATTTGTTAAGGATACAATAGTCAAAAATCATAGACAAAATGACACAGATTTCAGCAAAGGCTTCAGTCAAGGAAATTCTATTTCTGCCATTATAGAAACCAACAACGAAAGAATTTTAACCACAGAAACACCTAAACGAACTAATGGAACCCAGCAAAAAATAAAGAAATTTACATTACCTCCTTGGACAACAGGAGAGGAATTGTCCTCATGAATATGAATAGATATGATGAAAAATTAATGCATTACTAAATGACCAGTTAGTTAAGTGCCATACATGATAAGTGCTTTGGGCGATCATGTCTCGAAAGAGACATGACTGACTGGGCAGAAGATTATCCCACAGTGGGTTGCCATTGCTTTCTGCACTAGACGTGTTGCCAGCCAAGGTTATAGAACCCAATCTGTCCTATTATTTAACCCATAACTGAAGGGAAGAGACTAAATGATCCTGATGCATAAAAAAACAAAAAAACAGAAAATAATTACTAGAACAAAAATTTAAAGTGATGAGAAAAACTAATGAAAACAAATCGTTGTATAAGACTAATAGAATATCACCCTAGAATACCCAAACTTCACAGTCTTCTTAAAACCCACAAAACAGGCATCCCAATTCACACCATTATTTCAAGAATAGACATCACTCCCTACAAACTGGCAAAAGCCATCAGAAAATTTTTAACTCTTCTTATCAGAACAATCAGCTCATCACATATATAAAAAGAATAACTTACCAAAACAATCAACATACTTCTAAAATACAAGCTCTTGACTGGTAAGTCCAGGGTTCTTCATGGCCTTTCATTTAAGTCGTGACATGAGATGACGTAAAATAACCCTCAGCTTGCTTTTATCTGCCTATTTGCGTATTTGTGTAGGGTCAAGAATTTTTTAAAAAGTTTAACTGAGGCATTTACTTTGTGGCCATATCTATGCTGGAAAGTTTTGGACATCAATAAATAGATGCAACTGGCACAGATATATGACAGATGTGAAGAGATAGGCATCGATAGACTTGAGTCTGAGACTCTGTGGGAAGTTTCATGGAAGCATAATGTTGCCATCATTAGTGATCACTCTAAACACCAGGATGTTGACTGTGTTACAACTTTTATAACAGAATGGGGAAGGTTTATGTACCTTAGGATGCCTCAAGGCTACTTGGCGTCTGGTGACGCATACACCCGCAGATATGATGAGGTCATAAAAGACATTGCTAGAAAAGTCAAGTTGGTTGATGACACTTTGCTGTATGACACAAACATCAAAGAGGCATTCTATCATACCTTTGATTTTCTTATGAGATGCGCACAAAATGGGATTGTACTCAACAAAGACAAATTCCAATTTTGTAAAGACACAGTTCAGTTTGGGGGACTGCAGATAATGTCGTCAGGAGTATCCCCTTCTGAATCTATGCTTAATGCCATCCTAAACTTCCCTGTTCATAAAACTATCACGGATGCAAGATCTTGGTTTGGTCTGGTAAACCAACTTGCCTGGGCATATTCCTTAAGCCCCATTATGCTACCTTTTCAAGAGCTTGTCAAAAAGAATTCAAAATTCACCTGGGACCAGACCCTGGAAAGAATCTTTCAGGAATCAAAGCAAGTTATTGTTAAGCTAGTAAGGCAAGGTGTCTCAACATTTGACATCAACAGAGTTACCTGCTTAGCTCCTGACTGGAGTAAAGATGGTATGGGATTTTTACTTCTTCAAAAGCACTGCACATGTACACTTGATAATGCCCCAGTCTGTTGTCCTGACAGCTGGCACCTTGTGTTTGCTGGAAGCAGATTTTGTATGGATGCTGAACAAAGATATGCACCTATAGAAGGAGAAGCAGCAGCTATCAGCTGGGCACTTGAAAAGTGCCGGATGTTTATACTAGGTTGCCCAAATGTTATAGTGGTGACCAACCACGAGCCACTCAGAGGACTTTTTGGTGATAGAGATCTCAACAAAATCCACAACCCATGCATATTCCGGCTCAAGGAGAAAAGCTTGAGATATCATTTCACAATGCAACATTGCCCTGGAAAATGGCATAGGGCCTCTGATGCTATTTCCCGCAATCCGGTCACTACGATACAGAGCCTGCTTGATACATTCCCAATAGAACCCACCCCTACAGACATCAACGAATCAGATGAGACTTGTGTAGCAATGACATCTACAGCCCTCACATCCATATCTCAATTAGAGAGTAACTCTGCCATAACTTCCCCTGACCACATTCGTCATGCGGGTCAGAATGACACACAATACACCTTGTTAATCAGGACCATAGACCATGGTTTTCCGGACAGTCGTCAAGCAACACTGCCTACAATCCGAGAATATTGGGAAGTTCTTAACCATCTCAGCAATGACAATGGCCTAATTCTCCTGGACAGGAGAGTAGTTATACCAACTTCCCAACGCAGGAACAGACTAAGGTGTTTACATTCTGCTCATCAAGGAGTAGTGGGCATGAAAGCACGTGCTAATGAGTCAGTGTAGTGGCCTGGAATGAATGCCTCAATTCGAAATTATAGAAATAGTTGCATTACCTGTTCAAGAAATGCTCCAAGTCTACCACGTGAACCAATCCACATGACACCTTCACCAGAGTGGCCTTTTCAACAAATAGTGATGGACTTGTTTTATGTTGGATCTTTCACATGTCTTGCTTGCGCAGACAGACTCACAGGATGGCTCATTTTGTACCGCATCAAGCCAAGACAAGCAGCTGCGTCTAGGTTGATATCCATCTGCAGGAAAGTATTCCAAACATATGGTGCACCTGAGGAACTCAGTACTGATGGTGGACCTCCATTTTCAGCTTACTCATTCAGACAGTTCCTAGAAATGTTAGCAGTCAAGACTGCAAAAAGACTCATAAAGGACTGCACAGGACGTCAAGGTTCCTTGGACAATGATATGGTAGCACAAGCGATCTTGCAGTACAGAAACACCCCTATCCAAGGCATTGGCTTGTCACCAGCACAACTCCTGCTTCATAGACGTCTTCGGGATTTTATACCATCACACCCATATTTGTATCAGCCACACTCTGAGTGGATAGCTGCAGCCCGAAGGCATGAAAAGGCATTATCTAAATGCAATGCAGGCCTTATTGACAGGTACAATTGTACTGCACATAACTTATCCCCACTTCATGAGGGAAACACAGTTTCAATCCAAAATCCAAATAGCCATCGATGGGACATAAGTGGGCGAATAGTAGAAACGCTGCCCAACTGCCAATATAGGATTAGAGTTGCAGGATCAGGTAGGATAACCCTGTGGAACCGTAGATTTCTGAGGAAACTTGAGGCACCTACAGTCAAGACCCCTATCCCAAGTCCTTTGCGTGTGTACCCTGGAGCGACAGGCAGATATATGTAGGCCACATCAACCTGATGAGAAATCTGGAAATGGCAGCATTACTTTGCAAAGTGACCTGGTATCCCAAAGAACCTATTCAGTCACAGTTATCACGAACTAGGATACCAAGGGCTCTATCCCAACTACTCCCATATAATTGACCAGGCGATAAGGAACTGATTCCCCCCCAGCAGCCACTATGCTCCCACAGTGGGGTGAGGAGGGAGATGTAGAAGGCAAATAACTTACCTTTCAACATGGCTGTCTCCTTTTGTCTCCTTGCAGGAAGGTGTCTATTCAAAAGTGTGGATATTGGGCTCAATATTTATGGAGCTCAATATACACACTGAAATTGTCAGCCAATCAATACTTATAGAATGGACTTGCTTGTAACAGAATTGAATCTCCCAAGTTATTATTTAAACCACCTACCAATTTGCCCTGGGGTTTTTTGGTCAGTCAAACCCAACTTCTATTCTAGTTGATTACTGGCTGGTTGTTCTAGAAGACTTTTACAGACTGGAAATATCATCCAACTTTTTCTGAATCCTCTGCACTGTTCTCAGATTGACCCCCAAACGTTCAGAAAAATTTGCACGAGTTTCCGGCATGAATGCCAAGAGGTACGGCATACCATTTCTAAATTTCTGGCAGAGTGAATTACATCATGGTGCTCTTCTCACAGACAGTGCCCAACTGACTCTACTATACTATGCCGTTGAAAAAATAAAAAAACAACCCTGCACATGCAAAACTGAGAATATAAAATGTTGCCAATTTACCTATAGCAGCCTGTACAAGTACAAACAAGGCAACGTTAACATATGAGCACAAACTGTGCTTATATCTAGACATTGCTGTTTAATTTTTTTGTTTTTTTTAATCATATCGACCCAAGCAAAGCAGTCTACTGCCACTGATGCACAGGGGGTTACATAGGAAGAAATTTATGAAAACGAGTGACAGGTTATAGGGGGTGTCAAAAAGCTTGTCACAGCTCTAGCACTAGAACCTGACGAGAGGAGAGAACCAAGAAATCCTTTCCTAAACAGGAAACAAGGCATGCACTTCTACTCTTGTCCAAAAGAAGAGGGAGGAGTATGAACGGGCAATAGAAGGGTCTATCTACTCCAATTAAAATTTTACTAAGTTGAGAGAAGCCTTCAAAGCCAAAATAAGAGTTTTACAGTACTTTCCCTTACAAGTTTAAAGAAAAGGCAAAACAAAAGACAAAATAAATAAGCCTTTAACAGCACAAAAAGTGCTGACTCATTTTTTAAATGGAAAGAATCAAAAACATTTTCTTTTTTTTAAATTCAACCACTGCTATATACAGGAAGATAAATGTGCATTAAAAATAAATAGACAAATACATTTCCAGAATTAAATTTGTAACAATAATACAAAACAAGAATTATCAGGCAAGCTTATCGGACACCAAAACTGGGATGAGTGAAATTTCAAAAGACATGGCAGTACATGTTGACTCTTTTTCAGTTTTGAAGACAGTAAGTGACTGACAAGCGACCCGAGCCCATGTCCAAGAGGGTAGAGAGAAAGAAAGAGCCCATGTCCAAGAGAGAAGGAAAGAGCCCATGTCCAAGAGAGAAGGAAAGAGCCCATGTCCAAGAGAGAAGGAAAGAGCCCATGTCCAAGAGAGAAGGAAAGAGCCCATGTCCAAGAGAGAAGGAAAGAGCCCATGTCCAAGAGAGAAGGAAAGAGCCCATGTCCAAGAGAGAAGGAAAGAGCCCATGTCCAAGAGAGAAGGAAAGCCCATGTCCAAGAGAGAAGGAAAGAGCCCATGTCCAAGAGAGAAGGAAAGAGCCCATGTCCAAGAGAGAAGGAAAGAGCCCATGTCCAAGAGAGAAGGAAAGAGCCCATGTCCAAGAGAGAAGGAAAGAGCCCATGTCCAAGAGAGAAGGAAAGAGCCCATGTCCAAGAGAGAAGGAAAGAGCCCATGTCCAAGAGAGAGGTTGAAGGGAAGGAAAGCGTGCATCAGAGAGTCGAAGAAAAACTACCCTTCATTAAAAATTTAAGTTTCTCCTACCACGAGGGGACAGAGAAAAACACAGCCTGTTTATATCAAGAGAAGCCTTCAAAGCCAAAATAAGAGTTTTACAGTACCTTCCCTTACAAGTTTTAAAAAAAAGAACATCTACAGATGAGCAAAAATAGAGTGACATAAATATATGACCACAAATTGAGCGACGTCAACATGAGCACAAATTGAGCGACATCAACATGAGCACAGAGTGATGCCAGCATGAGTGCAAGTAGAACGACATCAATATATATTAGCACAAATAGAAAGACATCAGCACTTGCAGAGAGCAATGTCAACATATGAGCAGAAATTCAGCAACATCAACATATGAACACACACAGAGCAACGACTCTTTTTATAAAGATTTCATTTCTTAACCCAGGGTAGGAGCTGTTTAGACTGAGAAGAATGTATTATTCTAATATCTTATTTTACACTCCATCAAATTGTGTGTGCGTTCACGCAAGTGTGCATCAAAATGGCACAAGCACATGTAAGTCACTCATGTGCAACACATATATATGTATATGTGCATGCAAAATCATGCACAGACAAAGAATCAGATGGTGTCTTGCAGCTTCTGTTTGCAGTTGATGTCATTAATTAGAGGTAATTATTTCCAACTGCTGCATAAATTAATTACATCAAACTTAGTATAAGACTTACAAAAAATGAGGAAAACCAATCAATTACTGAAACCTCCTGACGAGTGGACAGAACAATTACAAAAGAAGTTAATTTACAAAATTCTAGAGTCGAGGTGATGAATATAACAATCAGACAAGTGACAAATTTTATTCGTATCAGTCCTTTCCTCTACCGAGCGCCCAAAGCTCAGAGGTAGAATCACCAACTAAAGTCAATTTGGTTGGATTTCAATCCTGGCTAGAAGCAATCGGATGTCTAACCGTACTGATGAGCTGTGATACAGCAAAACATATCAGTCTGCAGATGACTATATATTTATATATACACCAGTAAAATAATGCCTGAGGAGATCAGCGTGGTTGAAACCTAAGTAGCAAGTGTGTGTCCTGTTCTTTGACACACACACATACATACATATATATATATATGTATGTATGTATGTATATATATATATATATATCTAAACTTATTTATAAATGGAACTTTGTCTGTGTGTGTGTGCGTCCGTTACCTAGAGACTTAAAAATGGCTGAACCGATTTTCTTGAAAATTTACACAGTTGTACTATAAGCGCCTCTGAGCGTTCTTACCTAGGTTTTGTGTCGAGGTATCCCCGAAAATTGATAATCAAAAATAATCGGGTTATAGAAGGAGTGGTTTGATTTTAATCAAATTTGATACACTCATAGAGAAAGACATAAGAAACGATATTCAGAAGTTTCAAGGTTGCAGTTCTTACAATAGTACAGAAGATTTTATATCGATACCAGGAAATCAAAATTTGACTTACATCCATTCATTTTTCTTTCAGTCTACGGTTTTGCTTTAACTGGAAACAACTATTGCTTTTTAGTCTTTCGTGCCAACGTCCAAAGAGTCTGAGCTCCAGGATCATGGATTAGTTTTAAAGCTTTCATTACATCTGAGCAACTCCGTGCTATACTGCTAGTTTATTTATAAAGGAAAACTCAACACGTCATTTAAATTGGTTATAAACTATAATTCATTTCAATAAGCTAAATTAGCTCATTTTATCAGACCACACAATATTCGTCCCATTCGGTACAAAAATTTTTACTGGAATATGTATGTGCGTGTGAGAGAGAACGAGGTATTCCTAAATTGCCAAAAACAGATTCTACAATGATACAAACTATAATCTTAAGATTATGTGTGCACAAATAATCTACAGATTAAAAAAGATTTCTGCAAACATTTCAAACAAAAAAAAAAAAAAAAAAGATTTATCCCCACCCTCCCTATCATGTATGAGTGTGCATGCATGTAAGCTGGTAGAGGAAAGGAATCTGAGAGATTAAAGAACGAGAACATCTTTTGAAAAAGAAAATGTCTTCATTTGTTTCCAATTTTGCTAAAAAGACAAAGAATCAAACATTTTCAAGAAAATGAATGTCTATTTTTATTTGAACCGCTCTGAACATCCAACATTTTTTTTTTTTAGAGAGGAGTCTAAGTTAAATCTATTTCCCTAATGCCCTTTTAGCTGTTACTAGTGCAGAATACAAGATAAAAACTGAGGGTAATGCCGTGCAAGTCTCTACTTAGTGAATTATATTTCAACATTAGCAAGTATGCAATTAAAATAATGTTCAATAACTTTCCATGGAAAAAGATCTCAGTTAAATGCCACATGTGATACATGTTTTGGCAATTTTAACCCATACCTGGAGGGAGAAGAGATGGATTCATAACTTTCCCAAAGGTATTTCTGGATGCAACCAATTCAACCGGAATTTGAACTTGGCTCTCCGATTTCTCTATTAATAACAAAAGACGCTCAAATTTTTATACATGATGGCTAATGATGGAATGTTGCTTTTAAATGGAATAATGGATAGTGGCTTGGATTGAAGTTTAGGCAAAAGGCTAACAAATAATAAATATTATCAATATTATTGCCAATAGTGTTATCAGTTTGCTGTCTTTTTATTCCTCAAATTCCATTAACTAGCCTATTAAATCTACATTTTATATTGCCAAAACCTAGAACTTTAATCTTAATACAATCTCTGAAGAAAAAAAAACAATACCAAACAAAGAAAGTATCCAAGAGCCAAGTTTAAATTCCAGTCGGGTTCATTGAATTCACATATGTGAAAGGTATGAATCTATTTCTCCCCACCCCTAGCTATAGATTAACAGAAAGAGATATTAGCCTTGTTTGGCAACTAGTTAAGGAGAAAAAAAACTGAATTATTTTCAAGTATATGTGTGTGTGTGTTTTTGACAATACAAAAACAAATTGTGTCTCTAGCATCTTTAGATGTTATAACTTTTATTATTTTTCCCTGTCCATTCATTCACGTCATCCATGACAGACTTTCTTCTCACAATTTGTTCCCCCATTTACTGTTCTGACGAGAGGGGACAAAACCGGTCGACTGGTGTTTTTTGTTTTAAAGTTTATTACGGCCTATTGTAAAAAATTTCTTGTCTTTAATACCATTATATTAACTATATTTTAGAACATGTGAAAAACCACAATCTACTACAAAAGTGTACATTTTGTTTCGACATTCGAATCTATTTCTATATTGAGCACTGTTTCAAATTAATTTTTTGAACATTATAAATATTTTCTTTGTTTCTTATTCATTTGGAGATATATATATATGGCTCAATCCCTGTAAAATCAACAACGGTTTGACCATGTCCGACACGGATTTTTGTCAAATTTACTACACTTAATAGATCTCCATGAAAGGAATTGAATGGCACCTGTTACACATCTCAAGGTCAAGGGGTTCCTGAGATATGACCTTTGACCTTTTTACAAAAATGTTGAAAAATGTGAATAGTGACCAACTTTAAAAGATGATATCTCACTTGTTTATAGATCTACAAAGTTCATTCATATATCATTCTAAAGTACTTGGATAGATCTTCAATTTTATCTGGGGATTTCTTTTCTTTTTTTTTTTTTAGAGAGCAAATAAAAAAAGTTGACCTTGATCTTTGACCTGCCTTATCTCAAAAAACAATATTTTAATTTTTTTAAAATTTTGACAAAAGATTTGTTTATCTTATGACAGTATATAATCCACATTTCATGATGGGCATTTCACTAGAACTGTTGCTACAAGTGTTTTATAGAGCTGGGAAAATTCCAAATGGCAGAATGTAGTATCTGCTACTTCATATAAAAACATTTTGATATTTCACAATATGTCCAAGTTGTATATCTTTGTAAAGCTATTTTAATACTGATTAATATTCACATAAGGACCATGGTCATGGAATCAATAAAAAAATATTTTTCTCTTGATGAAACTGAATTTTCTTCATTTTTTTTTGTGATACAACACAGATTTTGTTATGGAAAAAGTGATATAACAAAAAAAGAATTCTGAAAAGTGTTAAAGTTTAATTAAATTATAACATAAAAAAAATATCTGACCTCAATGGTAAATAAATTTTGGTTGATGTTTGATATTCTAAATCTATAAAAAAAAGTAATTCCCATTGTTTATGGGTACTTTTTTTATGAAAAAACTTTAAAAATGAATGTTCTAAAAAATTCTTGACACTTTCAGTGTTATGCAAGTTCTGGTTGTGAAATCAAAATATCTTTTTTCTGGAGATCAAACTGTTTTTATATGAAAAAGTGATGTAATAAAGAAAGAATTCTAAAAAGTGTGTTGAGATTTAATTAGGTTATAGTATCAAAAGAATAAATGACATTGGATGTTGATGGTAAACAGTTTCTTTGACTTTTGACATGATACACTATATGCACAAGAAATCAATCTGTGTTCATTAGGATACATTTCAAAATGGAAAATGAAAAATCTGTTTCATTGAAACTTTTTTTTATAATAATGAACTTTAATGTATTTATTTAGATTTTTCTTTCAAAATCTTTCTTTCTAAAATATTTGATGCATTTTTCATCTCATTTTTTGAAAGTTCATAAGTTCTTCCTGTTTCATTTATTGGATCAACTGAGCTAAGAATATCAGAATATTTCAAAATTGATATATTTGGATGTGATGGATAATAGAAAGATGTAGAGGGTCCATTTGGTTGTAAAAATGTCAATTTCAGCTCTCCATTATCTGAATATTTTTCAAGTACACATCCTCACCACCAATTTCTATCATGAAGTGCTGTCACAAATCCATTAATGTCTTCGAACTTCACATTGTTTAGTTTTGTGATTCGAACTATCCTTCCTTTATTTTGTGTTGACACTGTTTTTACTTCCACTTCTCTCTGAGAGACAGGAATGAAAGTATGTAATTTCTGTGTTCCTATAATAGTGAAGGAATTGCTAAGTCTGTCTTCTAAGATGTTTGCTTCATTCGTCCATTCTGCAGTTGAGGAATGTAAGAAATGTATTCCGGAAATATTTTTTCTCACATAAAAATACAGCTGTTTTGGTGTCATGATTTGTTCATTATAGGGTCGCTGCAGGCTAGCTTTTGCTGCTAACCTTTTAACAGTGCCACCTAACCCATCACATAGTCCTTTCCCCATGAGAACTATGCAAAAAAAAATGCAACTCTGCATCGATACCAAAATCAGATTTATTGTTGCACAAATTTATAAAGTTTTTTAAATTTTTATAATGTGAAACAGCACCATCAGAGAAATATATCATTTTTTGGTCATCAAAATCAAGAATTTAATTTTTCTATGAGCTTTCTCTGAAAAAAAAAAAGGACAGCTACTGTGTCACCCTTGAGACAATCAGATATTATTACAAAATTAATATGCTCAAGGTCAATTCTATTTCTATAGTAGCAGATGAATGGATGCAATATAGCTTGATCATTATTCCAGTGGAAGCCTTGAGCCACATCTTGCAAAATAAATGAATAATTCTCAGCAAAATCTGCCATTGCTAAGACTTCACTAACCTTCAAAGAACCTTTTCTGTCAGAACAAAATTTTGATAGTGCTTTGGCAATAGAATTATGCTTCTTCAATGTTTGAAGGCCTGCATGGAAAGTTTCAATGAATTCCTCTGTGGATTGTGATAGTTTGTAGAGTGGTTCTATCAGTTGATAACCACTGCTTGCATACAAAATCTTCAACTGAATTTTTGTAAAAAAATTCTTCTATATACAAAACAAAATCATCCATTAGTTTGCTGCAAGTTGAACAGTCACCCAAGTAGCAACTTGCTGATGCATGTAACAGCAACTATGCATTGGTGGTAATCTGTCAAATAATAATTTTCTCCTTCAGTTAGTTTACCAAGATGAGATCCTGCAATCATATTCTGATGGATTGTGCAAATTCAGACAGTATGAGTCCCATCACCACATGCTAGCACACATTCTTTTGGTCTAAGCTCAGCGAATTTAGAGAAGCTTATTTTCTCCTGGTTCCTTGATTTGAACAATGCCTCTTTCAAGTTACAGAGACCAAGATATTTTTGTTCCTGAACCTGTTTCCCATCCTTTAAAAACGTCTTGTAATCATTTTTTTCCATTTTTTCTGACTTCTTCACTTTTATAAAACTGCCTCACTTTATCAATCGTCTCTTGTGGGAGTCTAGTTTTTCGTGTATGTGGCAAAGCTAAAATTCCTTCCTCATTCACAAGTTTTTTTGCTTGTCTCACCATGTACATTGTAGTGCCAAATTCTGTTTGTATTTTGCTTAGACTCCAGCTTTTTGGAAGTACAGTCAGAATTTGAATTTTTTGTGATCTCTTTTCACTTGCAGCAAACTTCTCTTTCAACAGGGTGAGGATTTCTTTTTCAAAGTTTTGGTGTTCTGCGCGAGTTGATTCCTCATGAGAAATGTTTGATGAAATTTTACTGATTCTATCAGATTTTGCTCCTGTAATTTTTTCTAATTTTTTTTTCTTTTTCTTATAAATGGTATGTTTTTCAAGTTTTCGTCGCATTACTGGTGATTCAGCAATAATTGACAGTGACTCATTCAGTAGCTGTAAACCAGTTTCAGTATCCACAAAAATGTTTGAAGATTGGTCTTTAGCTGATTGTGGCTGATCTTCATCTATTGTTGAAGCAGTGTCAAAAGACTCAGCTGATGTAATTTTTTTTCGACATTGTGTGCAAATCTTCTTACCAGGGATCAATTTGAATTGTCTGTTATTATCAGCACATTTCTGTGATATTTTTCTTAAACCTTTTCTGACTTTCTATACATTGCAAATTTAGACTGATGAAGAGATCACATTTTTTCACTTTGCCATAAACTGAGTTTTGTTACCCTTTAGCAAGGACAGTATACATTAGTTTGAGAAAAGGGTTTTAAAGTTGAATGGTAGTAGTAGAAAGAATGAATATTCTGGATAGCATAAAAGAAAAGACCAGAACTTACTAAATTATGGAAATTTGTTTTTTTGTAGATTTAGAATACAATATCAAACATCAACCAAAATTTATTCACCATTGAGGTCACATCTTTTTTTATGCTATAATTTAATTAAACCTTAACACTTTTCAAAATTCTTTCTTTATTATATCACTTTTTCCATAACAAAATCTGTGTTGCATCAGAAAAAAAATTAAGAAAATTCAGTTTCATCACTAGAAAAAAGATTGTTATAGATTTCATGACCATGGTCCTTATGTGAATATTAATTAGCATTAAAATAGCTTTACAAAGATATACAACTTGACCATATTGTGAAATATCAAAATGTTTTTATATGAAGTAGCAGATACTACATTCTGCCATTTGGAATTTTCCCAGCTCTATAAAACACTTGTAGCAACAGTTCTAGTGAAATGCCCATCATAAAAATAAAAAAAAAAAAAAAAAGGAAATCCCCTGATAAAATTGAAGATCTATCCAAGTACTTTAGAATGATATATGAATGAACTTTGTAGATCTATAAACAAGTGAGATATCATCTTTTAAAGTTGGTCACTATTCACATTTTTCAACATTTTTGTAAAAAGGTCAGAAGTCATATCTCAGGAACCCCTTGACCTTGAGATGTGTAACAGGTGCCATTCAATTCCTTTCATGGAGATCTATAAGTGTAGTAAATTTGACAAAAATCCGTGTCGGACATGGTCAAATCGTTGTTGATTGAATGAGCCATATATATATATATATATATATATATATATTTTTTTTTTTGTTAAGAAAATTTAAAATAAAATTAAATTTAAAAATAAATTATTATTAAACACTTACCATTCTTTTAAACACAGAATAAACAATTCCTAAACAGAAGACATTTTTTTATAAATACAGTCAATACTACAATACTGCCCTAAAAAACAACAGCTATAAATGCAATAGCATTAAATATTATAAGTAAAATGATAATCATACCTTATACTATAGAAATAGATAAATAATTGGTCCACACCAGAATAGTTAGTACTAAATGAAGCAATAAGTCCCTTAACCCAATTCAGAAACACTTCCCAACTAATAACCCCCTTAGCAAAATTTTTTATAATACATTGAAACTTAGTTATAGCTGTACTGATAATCTTGAAATAATAATAATAAAAAAACAATAAAATCCTAAAACAATATAAGAAAATTAACACTCATAAATAACAATAATATAAATACTTACAATGAAATAAATGAAAATAAAACTCTTACACATAAAATGGAAGATATTAACAGGGCTAGAATATGTAAATCGCTACATAAGAAATGTTTTTTCTTTACTTACAAGAAAAAATCCATATATTTAAATTCCCAAAAACTAACTTAAGCGTAATGAAATTACCACTTATAGCCATCATAAGAACATTCACACTCTTAAATATATCTAAGATTATCTCAATCAGTTTACCATTTGCAAGAATCTATAAACATTCCACTTTTTATGTATACCTTAAAACTAATCTTTAACTGTTTTCATAAATCTACCATCCACCTGTGCATTGAATACTGCTACCATATCTGGTCGGATGCTCCTGCTATCCACCTAGGGGTCTTTGACAAAATCCAACATAGAATCTGTAATGTGATCGATCCTGACTTGGCAGCTCAGATAGTCACTTTCTCACTGGCACAATGTGGCTTCCCTGTGTCTCTTCTACAAATACTTTCATGGCTTCTGCTCCGATGAACTTAGCTCACTGGTTCCCCTTATATTCGAATTTACTTGAGCAACAAAATTAGCAACGAGGTCTCACCCTTTTACTGTGAAACCAATAAAATGTAAACACAAATACTACTCCAGGAGCTTTTTTTCTCGCACTTCCCACCTGTGGAATTCCCTTCCGTTTACCTGCTTCTCCAACAGTTACAATCTCCAAGAATTTAAATGTAAAGTCAATAGTCATCTATCTCACTAACTTGCATCCTCTTTTAAAATATAATAACCCCCAACCCCTCTACAATATTTAATATGGTGGCATTTTTTATTCTTATGTTTAATTTTGTTATTCTAAATTTCTTTATCAATACATATACACTACTGGCCATAATTATTAGGCCACCCCAGTTTTTTTTTTTTAAAGAAATACTGTATTTCGTACTAATTTTTAGTATTTATTGTCAAGTGGATAATTCTAAAAGAAAACAGAATGGTTCTTTTCCTATTATTACTTTACAAAATTTTACAAGGCAAGGAAGCAAAGATGAACTCATCCGAATCATCCTAAATTTTCTTCATTCTTTTATTGATGAAACTGCAATATAGGTAATTTTTTTTTTTAATCGTATCACCCCAAGCAAGGCGGTAATGCCACTGATGTGCAGGGGGCTACGTAATAGTGAAAAGATTGGAAAAGAGAAAGCCATAAACCACATCCTAAACAGGGAACAAGGGATGAGCCTCTTAACCTGTTCAATAGATGTGGGTGGAGTGTGAACCGGGCGATAGATCTTCTAGACAAGGTACAGCAGAGGGTCTGTAATGTGATCGATACCGACTTAGCAGACTGCCTGCAGTCTCTCTCTCATCAGCGCAACGTGGCTTCCTTGTGTCTCTTCTATAAATACTTTCACGGCTTCTGCTCCGATGAACTTAGATCACTGGTGCCCTCTAGGTTCGAATTTGCACGAGATACTAGATTAGCAACTAGATCACACCCTTTTACAGTGAAACTAATAAAATGCAACCGCAACTTCTACTCCAACAGTTTCTTTTCTCGCACTTCCCGACTGTGGAATTCTCTTCCACATGACTGCTTCCCTGACAGCTACAATCTTCAGGAGTTTAAATGTAAGGTCAATAGACACCTCCTAACACACTAACTTCCATTCTTTCAAACACTCTTCCCACCCACCCAACTATCTATCACCCCACTTCTGACATTTCCTATATCTAACCACTCTTCCTATTTACCTCCCCCTATGTAGCCCCAAGCGCAATAGTGACAGTGGAATGCCTTGCTTGGGGTGAAATGATTAATATGAAATGTGAAATTATATATATATAACAAAAGAACCATTCTATTTTCAATTATTCACTTGGCAATAAATACCAAAATATAGTATGAATATGAAATACATCATTTTTTAAAACACTTGGGTGCCCTAATAATTATGGATGGTAGTGTATGAATCGTATTGAATAAATTGTATTTCACTGCCTGATGATGGTGTATTGAACACTGAAACTTAATAATTTCTCAGTTGCATTATGCTCTTATTATAAAAATAATAATAACTATATATCTATAAAGGCTCTACTTATGTAACAAGTACTTTTTAAAAAAAAGAAAATATTAAATTGTGGAATATATAGCCATTAGTTTAAGCCACTTATATTAACTTTCCTGACCTTCGGTTGAATCTGTCTTCGTTATTTGTTTATCTTGGACCGACCAAAGTAGGATCGCCTGTCATCACCTTACTAGGTTAGCTCAGACATGCGAGAGAACAGTATGTAGGAAAACCAGATTTAAGACTGCAATGCCATGATGTAGATTTATATATATTAAATAGATTCAAAATTATAAGCAAGTCAAGAATATGTGACGCAGAAAAAAATCAGTTGACTGGTATTTCAGTAGCATGCTAATATTCATGATCCGTTATCTCCACGGGATGGTGGTTTGCTCAGTTTGCACCTTGCTGAATTTGGACTGATCATCTCTTGCAATATCTCAGGCCCAAATCACTTTTCTGTTGATAGGCTATTCAGCTTGACTGTATCATCCATCTCTTGTAATTCCATTTGCAACCTCAGTTTTATTAAAAAAGGACAAAACTGGGGTGTCGAAGGTGGGCATGGAATTTCTATTTCCCCCTCCCTATATATGTCTTACCATATCGAAATATAAGTAATATCATTTAACCATTTCAACTGAGACTTCCGCCCTTCCGATGGAAGGGAAGAAAACTTACTCTCTGTTATCTGCCTGTTACTACTAGCCATCCTGATAGGCAGTAAACAGGAAATTCTCAAGGTCCAATTTTGACTTAGGGCCACTAATTGTCAAAACCAGATCCCAATATTATGACTATACTTTTAGGTAACCAGCTTTGATAAGTTTGCTTACTTCTCCCGAAAAAAGCAATTGTATTCTTTGTATTTTTCAGTTTTATCACTTTGGCTACTTTTCCCGACAATTTTAGTGAAATCTCTTCACATCTTTAAAAATCAATAAAAATTAATACTAGCCATCTGGAAATAAAGTTACAAAAGAGGAGACAAGAGAAAGAAAAATCGAGACAAAAGAGGAGACAAGCAAAGAAAAATCGAATTGTTGAAAAAGATAAAATAAACTAAAATAAATATAGAAAAATAAAATCAGAACCAACATTAAAGATACGAATAATGAAAAAAAAATTGAAATTAAAATATAAATAAAAATAAATTCTTAAGGGGATTTGTTCATAAGTACAAATAAAAGAATAATAGTAACTAAAATTTTCCAGTTTAATAAGCTAAATTTTTTTAGGTATAAAAAGAGAAAATAAAGAAAAAATTGAGATAATTTCAGATATATTTAAAGGTATGGAAGTTTCTATGCTGGCAAAAATTAGTTACTTCATTATGTTGGTTCAATATGTCAGTTTTAGGGAATTTTATTAGATGGATTTTTTCTTGTAAGCAAAAGAAACATATTTTATGTAACAATTTACCTGTTCTAGCTTTAGTTAATATTTTCCATTTTTCTTTGCTGGCCTTTTCTTTTTCTTCTCCTTTTTTTCTTTTTTTCCAGTTTAAAATTTTTGACATATCTAACTTTTAGTACACATGCCATTCTTTAAAATGTTATAACTTCCCCGCCCAACTTAATTCATCTCATCGGATGACCTCTTAATTCTTGGTTTTATTTATTTTTTAAATGTCCTCATCTATATTTATTACCAAATAAATTAACCACATTTTGCTGCCTGATGATGGTGTTTTAACAGCGAAACTTTATAGTTATTGAGTTGCAGAATGCCTTAGTAATAATAATGATGATGATGATGATAACAACCATATATTTATGCTCTACTTTTGTATTGAGCACTTTTTAAAAGTAAATATCTAACTGAAGAATGTACTTCCATAAGTAACCATTACTTATATATATATATATTATAAATTATGTTTTAGAACATGTACATAATTTTTTCTATATATATAAAAATTTTAAACTGGACATATATAGAAAAAATTATGTACATGTTCTAAAACATAATTTATAATAAATATTCACAGCTCTATACATCATATATCGAGCACTGTTTTAAATCAATGTTTTTTGACAGAAAAAAAATTTTCTTTTCTCTCCTTGTTCTATAATCACTCGTATATATGTATATATATATATATATATATATATATATATATATATATATATATATGCACACACTACCGACCATAAGTTTGGGACCACCCAAATTTTTAGCAGAATCAAATTCGCCGAGTTTGTATTTTTTTTATTATTCTTATGCAAATGTCAAGTAAAAAAAAAAAAAGGGCCTTCTTTTCAACTTTAAAGTAAACATTTACTCAGTTTGCTACTTGACTCCTCTTATTGTTGCCAAAAATTCAGATTTATTCAGATATTATAATTACGGCATAATTCATTTTTGTAAACCATATTACTAAGATATAAATGGCAAGGAAGAAACAGATTAGCATTGAAAAAATAGCTCAGGTTGAAATTCTTTTGAAAGAAGGATATTCTGAACGTGTTATTGCTAAAAAATTAAGCCTATCAAAAAATGGCGTACATTATTGCCTTCAATGACTGTGAAAATGAGTTAAATATTGACAGAAAAAGATCTGGTAGGCCCAGAGTAACATCTATTGTAGAGGATAGACACTTGATCATATTTAGCAAGAGGAATAGAAGAAAAACCGCTCCGGAATTAACAATTGAAATGATTTCTACTCAGTAACATCCAGTATCTGCTACTACTGTTAAGAGACGACTTCATTCTGCTGGGCTTAAAGGCTGTGTAGCAGTTAAGAAACCACTATTAAAGGAGAATAAGGGATGAAATTGATTGTAGATTTCGAAATGAACTTCCTAAAAATGAACAAATGTTGTTTAAATACTTGCAGGATGCTTGGAAATCACTTTCACTAACTTATTTTTATAAGTTATTAGAAAGAATGCCAAGGATTTTATATTTATTTTTTGTATTAAACCTATATATATATATATATATATATATATATATACTACCGACCATAAGTTTGGAACCACTTAGATTTATTCTCTAAGAGAAAGAAATAACAAATTTTATGTCTTAGAAGAATAAATATAGATATATTTCATTGTTGCTCACAATTGCACAATAATTAAAACCAAAATTAACAGAGTAATTTCAAATTTAATTAAAGTTAATTCAGATTTTTTTTTTTTTTATCAAAGAAACCACCATGAGCCTTTATTACTGTAGAGCAAATCCTTGGGACATTGCTGGGCGAATAGTAGAAACGCTTCCAAACCATCAATATAGGATTAGAGTTGCAGGATCAGGTAGAATTACCCTGCAGAATCATAGATTCTTGAGCAAACTTGAAGCATCTGGAATCAAAACCCCTATCCCGAGTGCCTTGCCTGTGTCCCTTGGACTGACAGTCACAGATGTATGTAGGCCACATCAATCTGACAAGAAATCTGGAAATCGTGGCGTCACTTTGCGAAGTGACCTGGAATCCCAGGACCCTACTCAATCACTGCCATCAAGAACCAGGATCCCCAGGGCGCTATCCCGACTACTCTCATACAATCAGCCAGACAATAAGGAACTGATTCCTCCCCAGCGACCACTACACTCCTGCAATGGGGAGAGGAGGGAGATGTAGAAATCAAATAAGTTACCTTCTAACATGGCTGCCTTCTTTTTATCTACCTCATTTATAAGAGAGTATCTAATGCAGCGGGTAGGTTAGTCCACTTTACTATAATGGACCTGCCCAACACATTTGCATGAGTGGATTCTATTCACTCATCTATATCTCTCCATTAGATCCCTCAAGAGCTTGGTCTTTCATTTGGACTGACTACACCAATATGCTTGTGTGACAAATCACTCGCTATTAAAACCAATATCCAATAATTATTTAGTATTACTAACTGTTAGCTGGAAGCACCAGATGTTCAGTGAAGAACTATATGGGAGCCCACCAAAGATTACAGACACAATTTGCAACAGGCAAGTATCGTTTAGTGGCAATAGAAGTAAACAAAGAGTTGTTCATGAGTTTATACAATGCAATTCAAATTAATGGAAAAGATAAACTCATTACCTCAGAATCAAATTAAAGTGGATAGAACTATGGATGTGTTGTGGAGTTATTTTGATAGTGAAGGCTAGTATTTGTGCTAAAGTTGGTTTTAATAGGTTCAACGTACAAAATGTTAGGAACTTGATATAATATGTATTACGCAGAGTAATCTTGCCAGGCTGCTGACTACTTTCGTATTTGACTAACAGTCGACTACTATCATCCAACATCAACTGACTCTCGTTCCTCTTACTACTCTTACTTAAATTAGGTGGGAGTGTCTATTCACTATAGAATAACACTATCTATCTAATTCTGTTCACATCTATCTATCCATCTATCTGTTGTGGAGTTATTTTCGCAGTGGAGGCTAGCATTTGTGCTAAAGTCGGTCCCAATAGGTTCGACGTACAAAACGTTAGAAACTTGATATAATATGTATTACGCAGTGTAATCTTGCCAGGTCACTGACTACTTTTGTATCTGACTATCAACTACTATCATACAACATTGACTGACCCTCATTCCTCTTACTACTCCTACTTAAATTAGGTGGGAGAGTCTATTCACTAAAGAATAGGTGTGTTTCACCGGAACAGGATGACAGAAATAAATGAAATATATATGCTCCATCATTAAAGATGAAGGGGGAGAAAAATGGTCATTTCCTTGTACCTCTCCTGAAAGTACCAGACTCCTCCTACCATGCTCTGACTTTGCGAGACCCAGATTAGATCAAAACTGGAGTATTGCTTCTCAATCCTCAATTTCCAGTTCAAAAAGCATTTTTACGTGGCCTTGTGAGTGATTATCCCCCATATCCCCTTTTTATCATTGACAAGACATTTCCATAGCAAATGGAAAAAGCTATATTCCTAAGTTCTAACAACCTGACCTTTAACCTTTTAGCATTCAACACAATCATATCATGTAAATATCATCACTTAATATCTCACTGCCTAATTTCCTGCATTATTTGCCATGATGGTGTCATATTATAGCAGAGTATACATGGATGTGCGTTGTGGCGCAGTGGATATCGACTTGGAATGACAAATCAGGGAGCAGAGTTCAAATTCCAGTTTAATTCGTTGCATTCACTTATTCAAAAATACCCTTATGAAAAGTATTAATATGTCTCTTCCCTCCAGTCATGAATTAAATAATAGGACAGATTAGGTTCTATAGCCCTGGCCGGCAACCAGTCTACTGCAGAAAGCAATGGCAACCTACTGCGAGATAATCTTCTGCCCAATCAGTCATGTCTCTTTCGAGACATGATTGCACAAGTGTGTATCACATATGGTACTTAACTGAATAAAATAATTTAAAACATGATTAAGGCTTCTACTGGGCATAAAGTGGGGGATCAATTTTATTTTGTTATGAAGTTATAAACTGATCCCCCACTAGTTACTACTTAATATAATACATCTCTTCCCCTTCTAGCAATGACTCAAATAATAGGACAGATTTGGTTCTATAGCCTTGAGTGGCAACCAATCTACCGCAGAAAGTAATGGCAACCTACTGCGGGATAATCTTCTACCCAGTCAGTCATGTCCCTTTCGCTACATGATCGCCTAAAGTGTGTACACGTATACCACTTAACTGACTGATACATGAAATGGACTAACATGGATTGAACCTTGAAAGCTGGAATTTACTGGTTGGGGTGGGGGAGATGCTAAGATATGCCAGGTCATATATCACAAGGCTGAACCCTTCTCCATCTCTTCATATTTCATTAGTAAGAAGGAAGCTCCATTCAGAAAGCATCTTCTCGAGAACTACTACTTTGTAGAAAAGACACCCAAGGAGATATTTTCCAATCCGTACAACCTTAATGTTTTCAAGTATAGGGTCAAATATCATCTAGCCGACACATCCTCATAATCTGCATCTACTTTACCCTCTTGCATCCATACAAATTCAATCACTAACTTTCTACCTTGACTTGCTTTTGCAACTTCTATTGGGTGAATTATTTAGTTAAAAAAAGGGGGGTAGAAATGTTCTTTTGAAGATGAACAGACAGAACTGTTCCTACCAGACTAAATAATTTCATTATTAAAACCATATTTATTTATGTTGGTTAAATAAATGATTATAAACCATGATTGCTGAAGGAGGCTATCAAGCTTTAAATAAGAATAGTGAAACCTGACCTGTTGCTTTGGATATCTCAAAGGCCTTTGACAGGATTTGGCATACTGGGCTTCTTCACAAGTTGAAAGCTTATATGTTTCTAGATGAAGATTTTAACATTCAGTCTTTCTTATAAAATCACAAAATTAAAGTGATCTCTGTTAGATCTTTTTGCATGAATGTCGTTCATCTCCAGGGCTCTATTGTTGGACTTACACTGATATGTTAACGATGCTGAAAGAATTTATCAAGCTTTAAATAAGAATGGTCAAACACAGGCTGTTGCTTTGGACATTGTAGTTTCAATGTCAAAACAAATGTACTATTTGTACTGGATATATAAAAAAATTCTGTACATGTTCTAAAATATATATATATATATATATATATATATATATATATATATGTAATGAATTATTTTGAACATTACTTTTTACCGATACTCGTATTTAAGTAGATATTCTGTTTTTAATTAAACGGTATTTTAAATTTATATCTACCGGCCTGATTATTTTACGATAAATTTTTATTACGAAAATGTGTGCTATCCAGCAGGATTCGAACCTGCGACCCCTATTTACATAGGGGAAGCTACCATTTGATCTGGTACTGTCTTAACCACTCGACCATGAATAGCCTCTTGATCAGACGAGGTTTTTATCACGCTTATATAACACAATTTTCGATCTACCATAAACAAACCATGTAATATTGGGGCAATATGATTATAAAAACAATTTCTATACTATAATAATGTGGGTATAAAGTGGGGGATCAATTGTACATTATAATCCATGTATAAAGTGACCCCTCATTTTATGGCCACAGTCATCCTTCTCTTACTTCCTGACACCCTCTATAACCTGTCACTCTTTCTCATAACTTTCCTCCTATGTAACCCCTTGCAAAAAAGTGGCCATAAAATGCCTTGCTTGGGCCGATATGATTATAAATTCAAAAAAAAAAAAAAAAATACAGTAGATTTTTGGAAGGAATCTTTTGCTATTTGGTAACCTCACTTTACAGTTTGCATTTTACACATTTTTACTATTAACGTTTAATCAGGGGAAAGGAGACGTCACTATCATCAGTGAAGTGAAGGATCATTAAGAAACTGCATTTTTTAAATTTAGATATTAATCATTACAAGTCCTATAGTCCAAATGAGTACATGTACTCAACAGTAGGTGTGTCCAGGGCAAGATAGCCTAACAGAACCTGTTTTGAATTCACTTTTACTTCTTCAATACTGGTTCTCCTCCTTCCTTTATGTGCTATGTTCCTTCAAGACATAAGTGATTATGGCTCCCGACATCTTTCTGTTCCTTGTAGTTCTGAATAAGTTTTATCTTTTCATTATTTCTCCCAAACTGTTCTCTCATCTATTTCCTCAAGCCCATCAAGCATGTTGTGCTATTTTACTGTCCCTCAATCTATCCTGTGATAATCAAATTTTCCAAGCCCTCCTTTCTCAGACATGCCCAAAATATTTTCAACTGCCTTTTCCTGATGTTAAGTATAAATTTCTTTTTTGTTTCCATTTTTTTTTTCAAAACCTTGTTAATGCTTACAAGTTTGGTCCATGGTATCCTCAGCATCTTACTGTAGAATCACATTTCTGTTGCTTTATCTTTTAGTCCTGTCATTGAGACTGTCATACAAGCGGACAGATATCACATGACTATTCAGTACTCTTTGTTTCTAACAATTTTTCTGTTTCCTAATACTCTGCTTAGCTTTTGGGAGGAGTCTTTGGCCATCCCAATAGGTCTTCTGTGTTGTTCCTAGATTCAACAATTTTACCTTCTAAATATATAATTTAATTCTCTCTCTCTCTCTATATATATATATATGTATGTCAGTCTCTGTGTGTGTCTCCATTCTAACAAATCCTACTCCTCCGAAACACTTTTTCAACCAAAATTGGATCAGTTATCGATCATGACATGAACCTTTTATGAACAAAAACTTTTCAAATCAATTTACAATGTATGGCAGAAATCACTGAAATGCTTAGAATTTTTGAACTCTTCCCCTCCGAGACGCCATGTGCAAAGTCAACCAAAATCAGGTAATTTCTAAAATCAAGATCCGAACCTTTGATGTACACAAAAATTTTTTCCAATCAAAGTACAGTGTTTGTCAAAAATTGGGTAGTCTTTTGCACACTTTTATGCATTTCTCCAAGATGCTTCACTTCAACTCAACCAAAATTGAGTCACTGATAGATCAAGGTCTGATGCTTTGATATTCAAACAAAAATTTTAATTGACACACAAGATGCAGAAAAAAAATTAATGGAAAATGTTACTTTTTGTGACCGTTTATTTCTCTGAAATACTTAATTGTATTCCTACAAAAATCGTATCTCATATGTAACTTCTACCTTATCATATAACATAACAATTTCACATTTTTAACGCGATGCAAACCCCTCGCCCCGACATTGCAGGGACAAGGCATTCGCTTCTTTTCAGTCACAAAATCATGACATCACAGGCTGCAGTAATGCCCACCCACTGTTCATTGGTAAAATTAATCATGCATGAATCCTGTTTTTACAAATACAGCAAAAACCAATATTTACATTTGCATTTTTTTTTAACTTAGGCATCACGACAACCTAATACTGGAGTTTTTTGAATAAGGACCTGAGCTTACCATTTCAACATAACCACTGAAAAACCCCGAGCATCACCAGGCTATACTGCTAGTTATAGGATAAATTTAGTATAATATTGTAAGTTTAATTACAAGTACTCAAAATATTTAAATACATTTTAATTTTGAATTGGTATCCAAGATTTAACACAAACTTGCTTTATGACTATAGAATTAAATTTAAATAATCCCTTAGATTTTACATTGTTTTGTGCATTTAAGAAAATTTTGTCCAGAGAACAACCTAACACTGGAGTTTTTTTGAATAAGGACCTGAGCTTACCATTTCAACATAACCACTGAAAAACCCCGAGCATCACCAGGCTATACTGCTAGTTATAGGATAAATTTAGTATAATATTGTAAGTTTAATTACAAGTACTCAAAATATTTAAATACATTTTAATTTTGAATTGGTATCCAGGATTCAACACAAACTTGCTTTAAGACTATAGAATTAAATTTAAATAATCCCTTAGGTTTTACATTGTTTTGTGCATTTAAGAAAATTTTGTCCATAGGACCTCAGGAAATGAAAAGTTCCCTTGAAGAATCTGACATTGAGAACAAAAGCACCAATTATGATATGACGTTTGTATCAATTATGATCCGTGCATGTACTTGATCTGGAGATCACATTACTGAACAGTGGTGTCGAAATCAAATATCTTGCCTTCTAACATGGCTGACTTCTTTTTGTCCCCTTGAAGTAATCTACTTTATTTGTAAGAGTATTTAATTCAGCAGGTGGGTTAGTCTACTATACTATAATGGACCTGCCCAACACGTTTGCATGAGTGGATTATATTCACTCATATATATCTCTTCATTATAACTCGACATGAGTTTTTCTTTCATTTGAAGTGTTTACCTTGTTCGCCGGATATTAGTCATTCATTGAAGTTTGTTTGTCCGCTTTTCGTGTTTTCGTTCAGGGATTGAAATCCGTCCGTCGGTTTAATAGTTGTTCGTTTGTGAGTTTGAGAAGAAGGTATTTCTGGGCCGTAGAAATATCAGGAAAACGATTGCAGATGGTGGCGGCCCCACAAAGGCCAGACTCACCAGTTCCCTCCACCTCGGCCTGGAGTGGAAGGAAAGAAAGTGAAGGATGAGTCGTACTAGGATTCTTTGAAGAAGAAATTCAAAGAATTTATTGCAGGAAATGAGCTAATCTCCATCCCAGAGGAACTACAGGCCATTGAACCAAGGATCATTTCCCTACTGACGAAGGATCCGAAAACCCACAAGTTTGTGGGTGTCTGCAGAGAGACAGTCGAGGAAACCATAGAGAGCCTTCAGATAAAGGCTAAGATGGTGGCGAGGAGGAGTCGTGCTATGTGGGACATCCTGCTTAACACAGTGGAAAAAGCCAAACAACTGGCTGGCGCAACTTTGGCTACCAAGACGTTGCATCTCAAGACCGAGTACATGGGTACCTGCAAGACCCGAATAACTTTGCAAGGGGTGCCCATGGAAAT
Source organism: Ascarosepion bandense (assembly GCA_037127315.1). Classification (NCBI taxonomy): domain Eukaryota; kingdom Metazoa; phylum Mollusca; class Cephalopoda; order Sepiida; family Sepiidae; genus Ascarosepion; species Ascarosepion bandense. Next base: position 1,180,020 of record JBBBDQ010000923.1, on the reverse strand, counting down.
TTCAGAAGACCATATTGGGGCCTTCTTTGCCAGATATGGGAAAGTTGCAGAGGTGACGTCCGTAATTAGCAAGGCAGGATTTGCCATGGTTGATATAACTCTGAAGGTAACAGTCTCCAGAAAGCAGTTTGGAGAGATCCCCAACATCCTCACCTGCAGGGGCAGATCCATCTTTGTCATGGCGGAAGGTCGAAGACTGTTCTGCCAGGTCTGTGGAGCTTCAGACCACACTGCAAAGGATTGCCCAACCAAAAATCCAGCCCCAAAGACCCAGCAGTCTCAAGTTCTGAAAGAAGCAGAGGTACCAAAAGAAGTTCTGAAGGAGGGAGAGTGGCAGGTGGCTGGGAGGAAGAATCCCAAGAAGAAATCTTCAGCAAGCCAGGAGAAATCCCAGACATCTCAGGAGAAGTCTCAGCCGTCTCCTGGAAAATCACCTCTGTTCGAAGCAGGATGTCCCACATGGAAAGGGAAACCAACCAATCCAAGAGATGCAGTCATCCCAGGAGAAGCAGGAGAACATAGAGGTGGATATGCCAGCACCAAGGTCCTCTTCTTTAAAAAGAGAAAGAGAGGAAGAGGAGGATGAAATGGAAAGCCCGAAAGTCCTTCGGAGGAGCAGAGCAGAAGCAATAGAAGGAGTACCCTCAACAGCGTCTTCTGTGCCAATGTCCCCAGAGAGCTAAAAAGACACTTATGTGGCGAAGACTAATAGCCTCCCAACTACTCCCCAAAAAATCCCCCCTCCCGTTTGTGAACTGATTCCCCTCACCCCGATCAAATCTCCTTCTCCTACTACCACCCAGACCAAGAAAAAGACACACCCCCTCCCCCAAGGGGAAGCCTTATGTCATATAGACAAAAAAGAAATTTCCAAAGAGTGGTCCGCACAAAGGCGCAGTCTACTAAAGCCATTGTTAAAATTAACGACAGTGGATGATAAATCCACAGACAATCCTAATAATTTTCCCAAGGCCCCGGAGAGAACCTCCGGGTGTGGGATCATCTGGCAGCAGCTAAAGACTTTTATAAAGATGCGACAATTTACAGGAGTAGGACTCCTAAATTGCAAAAAATGGTGAAATCATGTGCTGGGAGGGACCCTATTTTGCTCCATCCCTGCATATATAGGGTGTTGAAACTAACCTACCCCATGGACGTCGGCGGGATTGTCCTAGATGGATGAATTATGTTCGATGTTGGCACCGGTTCTCTGGGACAATCTGTTGTGGTCCCTGCCACCAGAGATTTTTACTATGTACATGACTAAGGTAATTGTTTATCTCTTATCTTTGCAGGTCTAACAGATATCTATCAAGTTAGCCAGTTTAAATGCGAATGGCTTGAGAGATTGGGGTAAGGCGGCTCACCTGCTTCGTGACCTTCTTGTCATTCGGTCTGAATGTTGTCAAGTTCCAAGAGACTCACTCTGTTTGTGATGTTGATTCCTGTGTTCTGACTAACAAGTTTGTCGTCTTTTCAGCATATGGGGATCAGTGGGCCAGAGGAGTTTCTTGGCTGGTCAAGAGTACCTTGGATGCAAGGGTGGATCTTGTTCATGTTGGTGCCAAGGACGGGTTGATCATGGCCGATATTGCAGTGAAAAGCAACTCGCTTCGTCTGATTGCGGTTTATGCGCCCAATGATCAGGAGGAGCAGGTCTCGTTTTTTTCGGCTATTGAGGGCATTCCTGGTTGATTCATCACGACTAGTCCTAGTAGGGGACTGGAATGCCACCCTGAACCCCAAATGGGATAGAGGGAGGGGCACTAGCAGGTGGCATGGTGATCATAGCCTGGTTGATCTCATTAACGAATTCAGTCTTGCTGATAGATATTGGGTCAATCATCTGGGTGGGAAGATGTGGACGAATAGTTGGGCTTCTACCCATGTATCTAGTTACCTGGATAGAATGTTAGTGAGAGAAGCCGACAGATTTTTAGATTGTCCCACATTCCACTGGTTAGGCTACTCGGACCACAAATTTGTTTGTGCTCGGGTAGAGTTAGAAAATAGGTCTAGAATGGCTGGTTACTGGAAGTTCAATCAGTCCTTACTGGACAGGCGGGACTTTCAGTGCCAGCTAATTAATGTAGTGCAGTGGGTGTTAACTGGGGGAGTCATTGAGAATAAGTTGTGAGAGAATCTTAAGAATAGCATTAGGTCTTTCACCACCGAATATAGCCAACGGCTCAAACTAGATAAAGCTGCAAAAGTGAAGACACTTAAAGCTACTTATACCTGGGTGGAGGCTGGTGGGGATCCCCCAGAGATAGCTTTAGCTAAGGAGGCCCTGGAGCATTTGACTAGCGAGCGTTACATGGGTCAGGTAATTAGTCATAGGTTAAGCAAGATGTTTTCTGAAGATGTGAACATGGGCGCAGAACTGCACAAGGAAGAGATTCATCGAGGCAGCAAACAGTATATTTGAGAGGTGCGAGACTTGGAGAGACATACTCTGCGGTCGACCGACAACATGTGCGAGGCATTTTGGTGGCATTTCAAGAGCCGATTTACCAAGGAGCCTGGTCTCCGTGATGAGGAATTTTGCAGCTATTTGGCTGACTACACTTGGCTTTTGCCGGCTAATGCAGCTATCTGCAAGGAGAGATTATGGATGACAAAGTCTACGCAGCTTTGAAAAAGGTCAGCAGTGGCAAGTCGCCAGGTTTGGATGGTTTGACTTATGAATTGTACTTGAGGCTGTCGCACATCTTTGTCCCGATTTTAGCTGTCATGTTCAACAACTGGTTCCAGCAGGGGTCCATCCCCAACCGGTTCACCAGGGGTGTGGTCATGCTGTTAAGAACAGGGAAAGGTGTTGGAAGGGAATTAGACGGTTACAGGCCTATAACTCTGCTAAACACAGAGTTGAAGATTTTGGCCAAGATCCTGATGAATCGTTTGCAGTTAGTTGCCGAGTCTCTGTTTGGACCTGAGCAGACTTGTGCTGTGAGTGGCCAAACAATTCAGAGCAACCTGCATCTGATTCGCACGATCCTAGAGGGTGTAAAAGACTACGATGAAGCCACACTGATCAATTTAGATCAGTCCAAGGCATTTGATAGGGTTGACCATGGCTACCTGGCAGCTGTCCTGCAGGCCGCCGGATTCGCACCCAACTTCTGCCGCTGGATTAGTCTTCTGTATCAATCCCCCACGGCTGTGGTACAGGTGAACGGGAAGCTGTTCAGTGCTTTTGCGCTGTCTATGTCGGTCCAACAGGGTTGTCCACTGTTGTCCTTACTTTATGCTTTGGCGTTAGAACCCCTCTTTCACCGGCTAAGGGACAGGACGTGCAGTCCAGCCCTATATAGAATTGTTGTCCCTGGTGGAGCTCGAGCCAGGGCTTCCACGTACGCCGATGATGTAACTACTTTTGTGTCATCCTGGAATGACATTGAGGTGGTACAGAAGGTGCTTGAATGGTATAAACAGGTTACAGGGCCAAGATTAACTGCGACGAGTCTTCCGGCTTACGGTCATGTGCCTGGAAGGGTGCTCTCCTCCTGGGGCCCTTTGACTGGACGAACGGCCAGCCCTGTCTGCATTCTTGGAGTGTGGCTTGGGCCCGACATCCAGTTAGAGAAGAACTGGTCTGAAGTACAGGTCGAGATTTGACGTCGAAGGAATTTGTCCTTAAAGGGTTTGGCTGAGGTGTGTACCACATACATCTTTCTCATTATCCTTTACCGGCTGTCTGTACTTCCACTTTGTGAACGGCATGAGAAGGTGATTGAGCATTTGCTATTCTCCCTTCTGTGGAGAGGACACAAACATCACGTCGACAAATGTGTCTGTTACCAACGTCTGTGCCATGGGGGACTGGGAATGCTACACGTGGTGCCTTGAGGTTGGCATTTCTCAGTCATGCATTGATGAAAGACTCATTGCTGGCAGGGATAGTGAGGGATGTGTTCCCTAGCCTTACTATCACTTCCCCCATCTTGAGGCAGTGCCATAAACCTCGAGGGCGATCGAGTTTCCTTCTCAAATGTCTGGCAGCCTTGAAGGCCATTCCTCGGTTCATTGACCTTTCTCAGCCTAGGAGAATCTTCTATCAGGGATAAGTGGTGGGTGTCATAAAGGATCCACTATGTGAAGTGTTCAACATGTCGGAGGATGAGTATTGCTCCTTTTGGTCTTGGGCACCAGGGGCAGTCTACCTCAGCAACTCTTACTTTTCGCTTACCTGGCGATTAGCTCGGAATCCATTGTCTCTCAATGACATGGCCTTCATATAGGTCCTGGTGGATTTGACAGATTGTGAACGCTGCAAAACTTGGTTTAAAGGAGATGTCTGTACATGCCTTTTACCATTGTTTGTGGGTCCGCCCTCTATGGGACCGTGTCGGTGAGGTGACTGCTCGTATCGTGCCGCGTGAGCTCATGCTCATTGATCATGCATACGCCTGTGACAATGTGTTGCCTCCATTCTCCAGGGTGAAGTGGATGGTGTTTTTGTCGCTGCTAGCCACGGCTCAAATGGAGGAAGTCTTGCGTGATCAACGCTTTTCTCATCAGGATTTGATCGGATATTTTGAGCATCTGCTCAAAATCAAGATTAGAACTGATAGGAAGCTTTTGACTTCAACAGACTTCAGCAAAAGGTGGGTGTCTATGGCAAGCCTGGTTCGCATGAACAGGGTTAGCCTTGATGTTTCTATTTTAGATGTCCTTAGTTGCATTGGGGTGGATTCATTTGGAACCCTCCCCTGGTTAAGGTAGCTGTTTTTATGTACCTTTTTTTTTTTTAATCATATCACCCCAAGCAAGGCAGTGACGCCACAGATGCGCATGGGGCTACTTAAGAGTAGAATGATAGGAAAAAAAAAGAAAGCCGGGAACCACATCCTAAACAGGAAACAAGGGATGAGCCTCTTCACCTGTTCAAAAGACATGGGTGGAGTGTGAACCAGACGATAGTTAAGTCTATCTACTCCAATTGAGAACAAAAAAATGAGAAAAGAAAAAAGTGAAAGAAGATTTGGGAAAAAAAAAAAAAAAAAAAAAAGCCGGGAACCACATCCTAAACAAGAAACAAGGGATGAGCCTCTTCACCTGTTCAAAAGACGTGGTTAATGTGAGTAAGTGCTGTTCCCGGCTTCCTCTTTTGTTATGATCCAGGTCAAGATTCCTATCGTCCCCAATTTTTTAGATCTCATATTTCATCTCCTCTGGGTCAGAATTTTGATTTTCACATCTGTTATTTTTCTCCTCCCCACTCCCTTTAGAAAGAGTGTCATAAAGGCAGAATACAGCGGCCTGTTTATTTTATGGGATGGATGGGTCCTACTAACATTAATTGATTTATTTTGCATTTTAAGTTTTAAAAAATTTTTGTTGGAATTTTGTTTCATATAACCCCACCCCTTTCATTTCATGTATAAATTTTTATATATTTTTCTATACATATTGTATAAAGAAATTTTTATTCATGTGAGGATTCTTTTGTAGGTTCCCTGAGCGGATGCGGCACTTTGGTACATGTAGAATTGATTGACGACGGATATGCTTATGGTGAATGGGAAATTGTAAAGAACGCGTGGGTCATGAGTTTGATTAGCTAGGTATAGGATAGTTATTGTTAACCAACCTCAGATTTCCCCCCACCACCACCACAATATGTGCCCAAATTGTAATTTAGTTACAATATCGGTTTTCCTTTCATTTGGAGTGACTACACCAATCTACTTGGTGTGTCAAATCATTTGCTATTAACCAATATCCAACAAGTAGGAAGCTGATAGGTAAACATATTCATGGGCAATACACACCGTGAAGTTATAAAAGCACTAGCCAGGGCATAAGAGACTCAGAGGTGAACTAATGAGACAGAAGAAGAGGATAATAGGAGGAGGGCAGAGCTACAAGACAGAGAGAGAGAGAGCAGTGTAAAGACAAAATGAAACACCAAGGGGGGAGTTGATGTAAGAAGAGCTGCTAAAAGAGAATGTGTAGCAGAGAGTTATGTAGAAATGAGATAACGTTTAGCCCTTACACTGTAAGAAGTTAAGATTGTGGTCAGCAGGAAAACATCCTGCCAAGAATTCGTTTCTTCAAGCAACAGTTCTTGAGAAGAATTTGAATTTGAACAGCATATCAACCTCTGTGGGTTATTTAATGCCAAAAAGGTGGGGTTTTAAGGTATTTTTTTTTAAATGTTTGATGACAGTGAGAAAGTTGATTTAGTCAGATTTTGATGAAAAAAATTTTTTTTTTATTTAAGACAACTGAAGATGTCTTCTAGTTTTGTATTCAAAAATGTATTGTTGGTAATATTTTTCTTTCAAAAATGTATATTTTTCTATAAAAGTCTATTTTATACTTTCATAGTGTTTTGACCCCAGTTTAAGGGTTAACTATTTCCCCATAGCTGGGACCCTAACAGGTGCTACCACTCCGGGTCAGGGTGGACCTGGGAACAGCAGCAATTAAGAGGTGGTTCCATGCTCCTCACAACCTCCCAATCAGAGGTCTTGCTGCCGGATGCAGTTTACTGTCATACCCAGGACCCTCTTGAGAAAAAACTATCCAAGTGAAATTACTTTCTTACTAATGCCATATGAAGGCACTTGGTAGTGATTTATCCTTACTTATATGACATGGTGGATTTTTACTTTAAACCTTAAATTTTGTATGTGTGTGTGTGTTAAATTCTTCATAAAAAATAAAAAAAAATTCCAGTTACCTGCCTTACATTGCACCTGAATTTTGCCTGTTTACTTTTTTTTTCTAAATTCTCCCTTTAATTTAAAATTTAGTTCATGGTAAGCAGAAAACACAAGACAAATGTTGTTTATCAATGTCAAGTTCTTTTAACCAAAAAATTGACAGAAAAAAAATATTTTCTTGCTTTAAGTCCTTCAACCTTAATTCAGGTTTTATAATATATCATTTTCTTGCTTTGTTTATTAAAGCCAAATTCAGTCTTCCAATCAGATTCTAATGCTTTTCACATTTAGAGATAAATAATAGAAATATCTACATTTAAGTCCTTCAACCTTCATTTGAGTTTTATAATATATCCTTTTCTTGCTTTGTTTATTAAAGCCAAATTCAGTCTTCCAATCAGATTCTAATGCTTTTCACATTTAGAGATAAATAATAGAAATATCTACATTTAAGTCCTTCAACCTTCATTTGAGTTTTATAATATATCCTTTTCTTGCTTTGTTTATTAAAGCCAAATTCAGTCTTCCAATCAGATCCTAATGCTTTTTACATTTGGAGATAAATAATAGAAATATCTACATTTAAGTCCTTCAACCTTCATTTGAGTTTTATAATATATCCTTTTCTTGCTTTGTTTATTAAAGCCAAATTCAGTCTTCCAATCAGATCCTAATGCTTTTTACATTTGGAGGTAAATAATAGAAATATCTACATTTAAGTCCTTCAACCTTCATTTGAGTTTTATAATATATCCTTTTCTTGCTTTGTTTATTAAAGCCAAATTCAGTCTTCCAATCAGATCCTAATGCTTTTTACATTTGGAGGTAAATAATAGAAATATCTACATTTAAGTCCTTCAACCTTCATTTGAGTTTTATAATATATCCTTTTCTTGCTTTGTTTATTAAAGCCAAATTCAGTCTTCCAATCAGATCCTAATGCTTTTTACATTTGGAGGTAAATAATAGAAATATCTACATTTAAGTCCTTCAACCTTCATTTGAGTTTTATAATATATCCTTTTCTTGCTTTGTTTATTAAAGCCAAATTCAGTCTTCCAATCAGATCCTAATGCTTTTTACATTTGGAGGTAAATAATAGAAATATCTACATTTAAGTCCTTCAACCTTCATTTGAGTTTTATAATATATCCTTTTCTTGCTTTGTTTATTAAAGCCAAATTCAGTCTTCCAATCAGATCCTAATGCTTTTTACATTTGGAGGTAAATAATAGAAATATCTACATTTAAGTCCTTCAACCTTCATTTGAGTTTTATAATATATCCTTTTCTTGCTTTGTTTATTAAAGCCAAATTCAGTCTTCCAATCACATCCTAATGCTTTTTACATTTGGAGGTAAATAATAGAAATATCTACATTTAAGTCCTTCAACCTTCATTTGAGTTTTATAATATATCCTTTTCTTGCTTTGTTTATTAAAGCCAAATTCAGTCTTCCAATCAGATCCTAATGCTTTTTACATTTGGAGATAAATAATAGAAATATCTACATTTAAGTCCTTCAACCTTCATTTGAGTTTTATAATATATCCTTTTCTTGCTTTGTTTATTAAAGCCAAATTCAGTCTTCCAATCAGATCCTAATGCTTTTTACATTTGGAGGTAAATAATAGAAATATCTACATTTAAGTCCTTCAACCTTCATTTGAGTTTTATAATATATCCTTTTCTTGCTTTGTTTATTAAAGCCAAATTCAGTCTTCCAATCAGATCCTAATGCTTTTTACATTTGGAGGTAAATAATAGAAATATCTACATTTAAGTCCTTTAACCTTCATTTGAGTTTTATAATATATCCTTTTCTTGCTTTGTTTATTAAAGCCAAATCTAGTCTTCCAATCAGATCCTAATGCTTTTTACATTTGGAGGTAAATAATAGAAATATCTACATTTAAGTCCTTCAACCTTCATTTGAGTTTTATAATATATCCTTTTCTTGCTTTGTTTATTAAAGCCAAATTCAGTCTTCCAATCAGATCCTAATGCTTTTTACATTTGGGAGGTAAATAATAGAAATATCTACATTTAAGTCCTTCAACCTTCATTTGAGTTTTATAATATATCCTTTTTCTTTGCTTTGTTTATTAAAGCCAAATTCAGTCTTCTCCAATCAGATCCTAATGCTTTTTACATTTGGAGGTAAATAATAGAAATATCTACATTTAAGTCCTTCAACCTTCATTTGAGTTTTATAATATATCCTTTTCTTGCTTTGTTTATTAAAGCCAAATTCAGTCTTCCAATCAGATCCTAATGCTTTTACATTTGGAGGTAACAATAGAAATATCTACATTTAAGTCCTTCAACCTTCATTTGAGTTTTATAATATATCCTTTTCTTGCTTTGTTTATTAAAGCCAAATTCAGTCTTCCAATCAGATCCTAATGCTTTTTACATTTGGAGGTAAATAATAGAAATATCTACATTTAAGTCCTTCAACCTTCATTTGAGTTTTATAATATATCCTTTTCTTGCTTTGTTTAGCCAAAGCCAAATTCAGTCTTCCAATCCAGATCCTAATGCTTTTTACTTGAGGTAAATAAAATATCTACATTTAAGTCCTTCAACCTCTCATTTGAGTTTTATAATATATCCTTTTCTTGCTTTGTTTATTAAAGCCAAATTCAGTCTTCCAATCAGATCCTAATGCTTTTTACATTTGGAGGTAAATAATAGAAATATCTACATTTAAGTCCTTCAACCTTCATTTGAGTTTTATAATATATCCTTTTCTTTGCTTTGTTTATTAAAGCCAAATTCAGTCTTCCAATCAGATCCTAATGCTTTTTACATTTGGAGGTAAATAATAGAAATATCTACTTAAGTCCTTCAACCTTCATTTGAGTTTTATAATATATCCTTTTCTTGCTTTTACTATTAAAGCCAAATTCAGTCTTCCAATCAGATCCTAATGCTTTTTACATTTGGAGGTAAATAATAGAAATATCTACATTTAAGTCCTTCAACTCTCATTTGAGTTTTATAATATATCCTTTTCTTGCTTTGTTTATTAAAGCCAAATTCAGTCTTCCAATCAGATCCTAATGCTTTTTACATTTGGAGGTAAATAATAGAAATATCTACATTTAAGTCCTTCAACCTTCATTTGGTTTTATAATATATCCTTTTCTTTGCTTTGTTTATTAAAGCCAAATTCAGTCTTCCAATCAGATCCTAATGCTTTTTACATTTGGAGGTAAATAATAGAAATATCTACATTTAAGTCCTTCATTTGAGTTTTTATAATATATCTTTCTTGCTTTGTTTATTAAAGCCAAATTCAGTCTTCCAATCAGATCCTAATGCTTTACATTTTGGAGGTAAATAGAAATATCTATTTAAGTCCTTCAACCTTCATTTGAGTTTTATAATATATCCTTTTCTTTGCTTTGTTTATTAAAGCCAAATTCAGTCTTCCAATCAGATCCTAATGCTTTTTACATTTGGTAACAGTAGAAATATCTACATTTAAGTCCTTCAACCTTCATTTGAGTTTTATAATATATCCTTTTCTTGCTTTGTTTATTAAAGCCAAATTCAGTCTTCCAATCAGATCCTACTGCTTTTTACATTTGGAGGTAAATAATAATAGAAATATCTACATTTAAGTCCTTCAACCTTCATTTGAGTTTTATAATATATCCTTTCTTGCTTTGTTTATTAAAGCTAAATTCAGTCTCCCAATCAGATCCTAATGCTTTACATTCAGAGATAAATAATAGAAATATCTACATTTAAGTCCTCAACCTTCATTTGGGTTTTATAATATATCCTTTCTTTGCTTTGTTTATTAAAGCCAAATTCAGTCTTCCAATCAGATCCTAATGCTTTTTACATTTGGAGATAACACAATAGAAATATCTACATTTAAGTCCTTTCAACCTTCATTTGGGTTTTATAATATATCCTTTTCTTGCTTTGTTTATTAAAGCCAAATTCAGTCTTCCAATCAGATCCTAATGCTTTTTACATTTGGAGATAACACAGAAATATCTACATTTAAGTCCTTCAACCTTCATTTGAGTTTTATAATATATCTTTTCTTGCTTTGTTTATTAAAGCCAAATTCAGTCTTCCAATCAGATCCTAATGCTTTTTACATTTGGAGATAAATAATAGAAATATCTACATTTAAGTCCTTCAAACTTCATTGTTTTTAGTTGGGTTTTATTCTCCAGTTGAACAGAGCCTAAGATTTTTTATTTGCATATGTGTTTGTGTGTGTGTGTTCACAAAAAGTTTGCCATTATTGTAGAATAGAAAGGATTTTTTTATATTTTAAGAAATCAGTTGCTTTCAGAATAACTATAACAAAATTATAATTTAAAGTGTTCTATATCCCTAAACAACCATACAAGTTTTCTGTCAGCCAGCCTGCAACTTGGTGAGTATAGCCAGTGTGATCTTATTTTTTATTATTTTTTTAATTATTTATTTATTTATTTTCATTTGTATTTTTTATTTTATTTTATTTCGGTTCTTATCTTTTCTGCCTAATTTTTGTGTAAATTGTTCTTAATTATCAAATTTAGGTTTGACTTATACTAAGTTAAAACTTAATTAACTTCAGTCACACATTTATTCTTTTTTTTAATTGGAGTAGATAGTACCTTCTATCGCCCGGTCTCACACTCCACCCCCTTCTTTTGGACAGGAGTAGAGGTGATCGCCTTGTATCTTGTTTAGAAAGGGGTTCCCGGTTCATCTCTCTCTTTTTCGGTCTTTATGTCAGTTCGGCTGGAAGCTTTTTGCAGTTGGTGAGTATGGTGGCAATGTCTCTTCATTCTGAGGGTGCCAGGTTGGCAGTTTCCTGGTTGCTGCTTCCGACTGGTAGTTAGGAGCCCGAACTCTTGCGTAGCGTCTCGAGAGGCTGCTCTGATCAACAGTTGAATAATATCGGGGTTCCTGTAGTACCATTTCGCGCATGGACGGGCGTCCCTGCATGAATTTCCGATGGGCAACCCCGAGGCCACATTATGCTGCAGGTGGCGCCATTCTCCATCCTTCACCTGCTGCAATTAACGACCATCTGACCCTACTCTAGACCTCTCTCTATCCACAACTATAACCAGCATGAAATTAAACAAACAAAATAGCAAGCCTAAACCAGCTAGTCGTAAATCGCCCAAACCTATCTACGTTACCTTCACAAATATACGAAGTATTCGCAGTAACTTTAATAGTGTAGAGTCTTTCCTTCTAACTAACTCACCCGATATCTTAGCTATATGTGAGACTAACCTTGACCCTTCTATCCCCTCTTCAGAGCTGTTCGTTCCTGGTTACCTTCCTCTCTTCAGGAAGGACTCCAATGTCCATATGCATGGGCTTGGTGTATATGTCAGCGAACAACTCCCCCTAGCCAGGGTCACATCTCTTGAATCCCTTGATCATTCCTTCATGTACTTCCGTCTCTCACTTCTAAGCTCGGTTAGCTATCTCTTCTTCCTCTACCACTCCCCCTCCTCCTCTGACTGTACGTTACTTGATTGCATCACGACTAACATCGACAGGGCCATTTCTTCTCACCCATCTGCCCATATATTTGTGTTTGGCGATTTTAACGCCCACCACACCAAGTGGCTTGAAAACTCAGCCACCAACCTTGCTGGGATCTGCATCATGCACTTTTCAATAGCCCAAGCTCTAACGCAAGTGGTGGACTTCCCCACGCGTTTCTCTAAAAACCCTAATGGAAGGGACTCTTTACTCGACCTTTGTTTTACCTCCATCCCAGACTCCTGCACTACCAGGCAACTCTGCCCCCTTGGAAACTCTGACCACGCCGTAGTCTCCATAAACATATCAATCCGCACTAACTCTACCCAAGAAAACCAGACCAGCAGAATATCATACTGCTACCAAAGAGCCGACTGGGACTCGTTCAGGGACTTCCTCTGCGACGTCCCCTGGAACAACGTCTTTGATCTTCCTGTCGAAGACTGTGCCTCCGAAGTCTCCTCTTGGGTTAAGGCTGGCATCGATGCTTTTATCCCTGCCAGAAAATTCCAACTAAAACCTAATTCGTCCCCCTGGTTCTCACCCGCTTGCTCGGCCGCTATTGCCCACCGGAACCATTTCTTCCGGCTCTATCGAAGCTGCTCGTCGAACCAAAACAGGCGCCTTTTCACCTCAGCACTGAACAAGTGTAAAAAAGTACTGAATGAAGCCAAGAGGGCGTTTGCTACCAGAATTAGGCAACGCATAGTATCCTCTAAGTTTGGCTCCAAAGATTACTGGCGTCTCTGCAAAAGCGTGCTCAGCAGGAACAAGACTTCAATACCCCCACTAATCAATGAATTTGAAGTTCTCACCTCCCCAGCCGACAAGGCTGAATGCTTTGCCCGTAGATTCTCAACCAATTCGACACTGGACTCGTTAGGAATACCTACACCAGACTTCCCACCCAGAACTAAGGCTCAACTAAATAACGTCCACATTTCACCCTCGCTGGTCGCCAAGATAATTGCGCAACTTGACCCACACAAAGCGAGCGGCGGTGACGGAATCCCAGTCATAGTACTGAAGAAATGTGCCCCAGAACTCTCCTCTGTCCTCTCTAAACTCTATAACCTCTGCCTATCTGCTTCCTGCTTTCCTGCCTGTTGGAAGTCCTCCTGCGTAGTACCTATATTTAAGAATTCTGGCGAACCCTCAGACCCCGCCAATTACCGTCCTATTAGTCTCCTTCCAATCTTTGGCAAAGTTTTCAAAGCCATTATCAACGCTGAGGTGATTTAGCACCTTATGACCAACGGGCTTCTCTCTGACAAACAGTATGGGTTTCGCTTCACCAGGTCTACTGCTGATATGCTAACGACCATTACCGAGTACATATACCAGGCACTTGACAAGAATGGTGAAGCCCGAACCGTTGCCTTGGATATCTCCAAAGCATTCGACAGGGTCTGGCATGCTGGCCTCTTGTGCAAACTGCAGAGCTATGGGATAACTGGACATCTGTTTGACCTCATCCAGTCCTTCCTCTCTAACCGCACATTAAAGGTGGTATTAAATGGGCATGCCTCCCAAAACTACCAGACGAACGCGGGCGTCCCTCAAGGTTCTATCCTAGGTCCCACGCTCTTTCTGATCTACATTAATGATCACCCCGACACCATTAGATCCCAAGTTGGCATGTATGCCGACGACACAATCTACTCCCGCATCAATCAGAAACCAGGTCTGGACGACAAAGTGAACCTCGCTGCCGCACTTGAAAGGGACCTCCAATCCGTAGTGACCTGGGGTAGGAAATGGTTGGTAAATTTCAATGCCTCCAAAACAAAGCTGTTATCAACTAACCACCATAGACAATCGCATCTACCTCCCATTAGCATGGGACAGGCTGGCTTCCCAGAGAGTAAAATACTACGCCTCCTTGGCCTTACACTCTCGGCGGACCTCAAATGGAATGACTATATTGAATCCATTGCCAAATCTGCTGCTATGAAAGTGGGCTCCCTGCGCAGGGCCCGGAAATTTTTCCCACCTGAAACTATTCTGCACATATACAAATCTACCATCCGCCCGTGTATTGAATATTGCTGCCATATCTGGTCGGGTGCCCCTGCTGCTCTCCTTGGGCTTCTTGACAAAATACAAAGGAGGATCTGTAACGTGGTTGATACTGACTTGGCAGACCGGCCGCAGCCGCTCTCACACCGGCATGATGTGGCTACCCTGTGCCTCTTCTACAAGTACTTTCATGGCTTCTGCTCCGATGAGCTTAGATCACTGGTGCCGCCTAAGCACGAATTTACATAAGATACTAGATTAGCAACTAGGTCCCACCCTTTTACAGTTAAACAAATAAGATGTAACCGTAAATTCTACTCCAACAGTTTCTTTTCTCGCGCTTCCCGCCTGTGGAACTCCCTTCCACAAGTCTGCTTTCCCGACAGTTACAATCTCCAGGTGTTTAAATGTAGGGTCAATAGACACCTCCTATCACACTAACTCCCAACTATTCTCACAACACTCTCATCTACCCAACCCTCATTCTCGGTATCCTCACCCGCCTATCACCCACCCTCTGTTATTTCCTATATTTAATCAGCCTTTCTCCACTCTACATAGCCCCCTGCACAGTAGTGGCAGTGACATGCCTTGCTCGGGGTGAAACGCTTATAAAAAAAAAAAAAAAAAAAATTAATATTAAGCCCTGCCTTATACTCCACAGGCAGATCTGCAAGATCTTGTTATTTTAAGAAAAATTACCACCTCAAATTTTAAATTTAAATGTAAATCATTATCTTCTGTTCTCTTCATTCCTGTTCTTTTATTATTCTCTTTCCTTCATGTTTTTTTCCTCGTTCTCTCACACTCAGTAACCCTTTGTGTCTTAGTGGCTTTATTGCCTGTTTTTAAGAGCCATTACATAAGCTCACCTGGATATCATAATCAAATCTCTTCCAACCAAAGAATAGACTATCGTTCAAAATTTTTTAAAAAAATTGAAAAAGTTGTGGTAAAAAGCAAAATAATGCAATTCTTTTCTTTCAAGATCCAGAGTCTACTGTTACAGCTTACTAACCAAGGATCTATTAATGATCTTACTCATGCATATAATTACAATATAACAGTTTAAATATTCAAGCAGAACATCCATTACACAAAAAAAAAAACAAAAAAAAAACATACAGAACACATATTCTTGAATTCATTTTTTTTTTTTTTAATAATCATATTGCCCCAATTAAGGCATTTTACTGCCACTGTTTTGTAGGGGGTTACATAGGAGGAAAGTTATGAGAAAGAGTGACGGGTTATAGGTGGTGTCTGGAAGTGGGTAAGAGAAGGATAAGAATACTGATTAGAGTGGAGTAGATGGAGAAAGGAGCATGTGAGAAGGATGACTGTGGCCATAAAGTGAGGTATCAATTTATATATTGACTGTAATATAAAATTGATCCCCCACTTTATATTTACATAATTTCTTGTCTGTTGATAAGCCGTAAAAACAAATCAAACAGTTGATGAAATACTGATTAACTACAAATGCATATCTTTTAGATTTATTTACATTCTCTGGAATACAAATCTATAAATTTTTTTTTTATCATCATATCACCCCAAGCAAGGCATTTTACTGCCACTGTTGTGCAGGGGGTTACATAGGAGGAAAGTTATGAAAAAGAGTGATAGGTTATAGGGGGTGTCAGGAAGTGGGTAAGAGGAGGATGAGAATACTGATGAGAGTGGAGTGGACGGAGAAAGGAGCATGACAGAGAGAATGCAGGTTAGTGAGATAGGAGATGACTTGACTTTACATTTAAACTCCTGGAGATTGTAGCTGTCGAGAAAGCAAGTAAACGGAAAGGAATTCTACAGGCGAGAAGTGCAAGAAA
Source organism: Ascarosepion bandense (assembly GCA_037127315.1). Taxonomy (NCBI): domain Eukaryota; kingdom Metazoa; phylum Mollusca; class Cephalopoda; order Sepiida; family Sepiidae; genus Ascarosepion; species Ascarosepion bandense. Next base: position 1,163,978 of record JBBBDQ010000923.1, on the reverse strand, counting down.
AGAATCTGCTGGAGTAGAATTTACATTTACACATTATTGGTTTCACAGTAAAAGGGTAGGACCTAGTTGCTAATCTTGTGGCTCGAGTAAATTCACATATAGGGGGCACCAGTGAGCTAAGTTCATCTGAGCAAAAGCCATGAAAGTATTTGTAGAAGAGACACAAGGAAGCCACATTGCACCAGTTAGAAAGTGACTGTATCTGAGCTGCCAAGTCGGGATCGATCACATTACAGATTCTCCATTGGATTTTGTCAAGAACACCTAGGTGGATAGCTTGAGCACCTAACCAGATATGGCAGCAGAATTCAATTCGACAAAACCTGATAATTTCCTAAATAAAGGATGTGGCAGGGGCGATATCACCCCTGAAATGATGATAAAATTAGTAATAATAATGGATATGCCTCTTTAAATAACCAAGAGATTGATAGGCTGTGTAAAAACATTGAAATATAAAAAATATTACAGAAAGAGAAATTAGGACATGAGATACAATCATTTTTTTAAGTATACAAAAGGTAGCAGATTACTAATGGAAATGTTAATTTTATCTATAAACAGAAAACACGATCTTTTGTGAAGTTGACAAACTGTGTCAGAACTATACATAGGAAAGAATCTAGAACAATGACATATGAAACCTAAGATGACCAATAGATAAAGAGTGAAGTAAAAAAGAAATATATATACACTATCTCCACCTATGATGTGGATGTGCAAGTGGTGTAATAGATGTCAGCTCAGAATGAGAGCTCAAAGAGCCGAGTTCAAATTCCAGTCAAGTTGGTTACAGTCACTTTTTTTTATAAACATATCGCCCCAAGCAAGGCATTTTACTGACATTGTTGAGCAGGGGGTTACAAAGGAGGTAAGTTATGAGAAAGACTGACAGGTTATAGGGGGGTATCAGGAAGTGGGTAAGAGAAGGATGAGAATATTGATGAGTGGAGCATGAGAGAGAGGATGCAAATCAGTGAGATAGGAAATGACTATTGACATTACATTTGAATTTGTTGAAGATTGTAGCTGCTGAGAGAGCAAGTAAACAGAAGGGAATTCCACAGGTGGAAAGTGTGAGAGAAGCTGCTGAAGTAGAATTTGTGTTTACAATTTATTGGTTTCACAGTAAAAGAGTGAGACCTAGTTGCTAATCTTGTGGCTCGAGTAAATTCATGTATAAGGGTTGCCAGTGAGCTAAGTTCAATAGTGCAACTATGTGTGAGAAAGGTATAAATCTACAGATCCCAGCTTTATATCTGGAAAAATAAACTTATGATTATAACAAAAACACAAAATAATAATTGATAGATTTCAATTATAAAAAAAAAAAGTTTCCTTCTGAATCTGTCAAAGTTCAATCTCGAGATTGGGTAGTATAAAAAAATCATTAAGTACAAGAGACATACAGGCAGCATAAAGACAAATTAATTAGGAAGACTTGTGAAATTGCAGTTTAACATTGCTGACAGAAGAGACCACAATCAGAGGATGGGGAGGGGGGGTCAACAGACACTTGCAGCCAATCCTAGAGCTGAATATTATGGCAAATGAAAACACTAATTCCAAGTCAATAAACCTGAGAAAGTTTAGGGCACACAGTCGAATTGTTAAGAACATTTGTGTTTTCAGAATGAGTCTCCAATGTTTGAATTTCACCACAGTCAATTAAGTCAAGGTTTTTACTTCTTGGTTATAGTTTCCTAAGGGAGACAACTCCAGCAGGCAGCACTGTTGAGAAGTGACTGAAAAGCATAGGTTGACCGGAACCTTTTAGAGTGAAATTAGGAAGACAAAAACAATTCAAAACAAAACGTCTGGTTTTCCTGTGATGGGATCAGCCTTGTGTGCTGTCGATCGGGGTCAAAAGACGTAATACCCACCAAGGAGAAACCGCTGTCATGCCAAGTTTATTATGCAGAATATTCTCAATTCTCTTACTTGATATGCTAATAGCATTAATTATTTGATTTATAGTCAATTGTCTGTTTTCCATCATCATGCTGTGAACACAATATTTTTCTTAGTGGTAACAGTTGCAGGATATCTAGACCTTGGGTTGTTTTCAAGGGTCTTCCTTCCACTTCTAAATCCAGCTTCTAATTTTTACACTGTAGGATCATCCCCCAAATGTAGCAACCATATAAACATAAATATCCTTGGGGGCTAAATCCTTTTTCTGCAGGTACTTGATATCAAATACTCAATGCCAAATTTTGTCGCTACTAGTTATTTTCAAAGACTTCTTTGAACAGTCTGATGTCAGTTCTACCAGAAAGAAACAATGCAGTTATTAACAAGAAGAGTTGGAATTAATATATGCAAGATTTCACAGCTCTAGAATCATTCCTTCAAAATCAGGCTATGAACTTTTCAGCCTACTCTTGTATTTAACCCTCTAGGGCCATTCGTATCATATTTGATACAGTATGAAAACAAGCCTTGAAAGAAATATTTTCCTGAAAAATTTTTTAAGAGAAATATTTTATAAATTTCAAATGAAAGCAGTACTGACTGCTCAGTCAATGAATACCAAATGTTTCCTTATAGGGAAATACTGTATCAAATATGATACGAATGGCCCTAGAGGGTTAAGGGTGTTTTTCTAATGGTAAACTGAACTAAAATTCAACATAATTATTTTCAAATACTCTTTAGAAAGAAAAACACAAATTACTCATAAAAAATTAAATTTCATCAAAATATATTTGTTCTAATGATTAACAAAATCATGAAGAAAAACATTTAACTAACTTCATGGCATTTTGAAATTTTGCAATGCAAAACAAAATCAAAGAAAAGTCTTTGGCTGAAAAGTCTATTGAAAATTAAGCATAGATCATTAAAAATGACAATTCTGTTTTTGTAACATTTGTAAGAAGCAAAAAAGAAAAAAATGATTTAAATCAAATAAAATTTTACATTATGGCATAAGAAATATGGTCATAATTCAACATACTTTTTACCTACATTATTTACACTGTTCGGACTGTTGTTTTCATCTTTCATGCCATGCTTACAACGTTTCAGCCATTGTACACTCTGGCCTTCTTCAGGTGCTCCAGGACACATGGCCCAGTGGATATATGTGTTGGTTAGTTCCAGTGGTTGCCCCGAAGAGTTGTGAGTTCAATACCTAGCTAGAGTAGTGGCGAACTAATAACTAAGAAGGTTGAGTTAAAGGGAGATAATTACATGGAATCCAGAAATGGCATTGCACATGGAATGAGAATTATATCACCCTAGTGATTGAAAACAAAAGGGTTCGGTTCAAATTTCTTAGCACCTGAAGAAGGCAAAACATTGTAAACATGGCAATAAAGATGAGGACAACAGTCTGAACAGTATAAATAATGTAAACTACATCATCTCAGAAATATAGACAAATACTTTTTACCTGTTTTAAACAAATACAGACTATACAATATAGATTTTATCATTTTAAATGTTATTTCTAGTGGATACCCATATTTGACTAGACACTTTGCTTATTTATTAAACCGTTATATCTATTGTCATCTACCGGCTTGAAAATTTGAGAAATCTTATTTTAAAAAAATAAATAAATATCCCTTGGTAGGAAGAACCACTGTTAGATCTGACATGCTTATACCCACTCAGCACAAAAGAACTTTTGCCAATCAAGCAAGGCTGAATAGTTTTCTTTAAGATTTCTTGAATATTCAGACTCACCAAAAATAAATAAGTATACTGTTTAATGAATGAACAGAAAATCTACTCAAATATCATTATCCAATAAAACCTATGTTTAAAGTGATAGAATGTCAGATTAGTAATGAGAAATCCATTACTTCTTTAGAAATTGTTTTGTTTACATTTTGGATACGAAACTTATCAGATATAGAATTTCAAGAATCTCTGACGAGGAGGATTTCACTTAAAGGCCTTATTCAGCCTTGCTTGATTGGTAAAAAGTTCTTTGTGGCTGAGCAGGTATAGGAACATCAATACAGACTCATTTAATCATAAGTCTATTTGCCTTTATGAAAAAAAAGGCTTCATAGACGAGATTAAATTAACTTTCATGACAAAAAAGTTATATTATCCTCTAAGAAGACTATAAAACATAAATTACATTTTATTAGTAAATCCAATGCAAAAAAATTGCTTTTTAAATAAAAAAAAACATGTTGCAAGTCCAAAGAAAATGAATCTTAAATACTTATTGGAAATGAATCTTAAATACTTATTGGAAATGAATCTTAAATACTTATTGGAAATGAATCTTAAATACTTATTGGAAATGAATCTTAAATACTTATTGGAAATGAATCTTAAATACTTATTGGAAATGAATCTTAAATACTTATTGGAAATGAATCTTAAATACTTATTGGAAATGAATCTTAAATACTTATTGGAAATGAATCTTAAATACTTATTGGAAATGAATCTTAAATACTTATTGGAAATGAATCTTAAATACTTATTGGAAATGAATCTTAAATACTTATTGGAAATGAATCTTAAATACTTATTGGAAATGAATCTTAAATACTTATTGGAAATGAATCTTAAATACTTATTGGAAATGAATCTTAAATACTTGCTTCAAATAAATCCTATCTTATTTTGAATGAATCTTAAATACTTGCTTCAAATAAATCCTATCTTATTTTGAATGAATCTTAAATACTTATTTCAAATAAGTTATTTCAAATGTAAAACACATTTTTCCTAAGTTTCGAAAATACGCACCTTCTGTAGCGCAAGAGGATGTTGTCAGTGATGTACTTTACTCAGGTCACTGGGCAGTTTCGGGTCTTGCAACATCATACTACCCTCACTGAGTTGACCCTGTCAGAGCTGATCAGACTCCGACACACCCTCCTTCTGTTCTATGCTATACGACACTGATTTATTTTTCTAAGCCGGCTTGTGTTTAATACTGGCAGGAAACACATAAGAGTCCATAGCGTTCGGGTAAGTTGGGTTTTTCAAGCAGTCGGAAAAAAATTTTCATGTAATATAATTAAATACGAACTTCAGTCTAAAATTACAAGACAAATAATTCCCCCTCCCCCCAAGAAAAAAAAAAGAAAGAGATTACACGAAAACTTAGAACCACGAATATTAACATAAAATACATCAATATGTACATGTATATACATGATACAAAATTGTCATGTTTAAAGTTAAAATTCATAAATTACCCACGAGAAGATAAATAAAATTATTAACTAAATAATAATAATATTAATAATATTATCCCCTCCCCGAAAGACTGAAAGTAAAAACGATTAAAATAAATGTACAAGTTTAGTTACAATCAAATACATTAGTATGCGTATATACAGATTTATTGTTAACAAAAACAAAAAAAAACAGCACAAGCAAAGGAAGGACACGCTTTCAATCGCTCAGCGGGTTTTTATGAGCATTTTCTACAAATAATAATTTAAGTTATGCGTTTTAACTTTGGTTTTGACTTTTATAATAAAAAATGGTCATTTCTAATTTTTATGGAGCCATGCGCTATTTCGCTTAATCCATAGCCATTTGGCAGTTCGCTCAGCGGCGTCAGTAATCGTTTTAATGACTTTTCGTTTCTTTAACCCCACCAATCCAATATCTGTTAAGGCTCTGCAGAGCGACCATGCTACAAAGCCTCTGGTTCCCACTTCAATTGGCATACAGCTTGCTTTCTAGCCATTTGATCTGCAGTTTTCTAATAATTCCTCATATTTGAATTTCTTCCTTTCGTTAGCCTCTTCTACGTGTTCTTCCCAAGGAACCGTCAATTCCCACAAAATTACAATTTTTTTATTATTGTCTGGACGTAATTGTGTGAGGGCTATATGCTCTGGGAACATCAGTCTAGGCCCTAAATCGACCTTTACGACCCAGTCTATTGCACCTGTGAGTAGGTTTATTTTTGAGGGCTTTTTCTTCAGAGGTTTAGAACCAGCTTTTATAAACTCTATGGATCTTTGGTTCGGGTTTCGTACATTTTCTTGGGTTGCGGGTCATACTATTTCTGTGATTTCTCTTAATATCTCATCGTGCCGCCATTTGTACCGACCATCCACTAATGCTGATGGACAGCTGCTGAGGATGTGTTTTAACGTTCATATCTTTCCCACAGTTGGCAATGAGGCGAATCCGCTTTATTCCATAATTTCAGATTAGCCGGGCTGGGTAGAGTGTCATACACGGCATTGATTAAGAATTTCAACCCCATGTTATAATGCCAAATTTCTGCCCATTTCACTTTTCGGTGGATGATGGACTCCCATTTGGTCCAGGCGCCCTGCTTGCTCATTCCTACCATTTTAGTTATCCTTGATTCTTCTTCACCTTTCCACACTTCTTCTTGCAGCAGAGCGTATTTTTCTTTCCCTGCTACTTTGTCATATCTAATTGAAGGGAAATAGCCCAAGCCAGCATGACCTTTTGCTACCGTACCTAATATAGCTTTTGCAGAGTCTTTTTTCTGCTATATTTAATTCTTCAGTAGCTTTCCATTTCCTTCCTGTGTAAACTTCAATGCCTGCCCCAGCACCTTTGGGGTCATTGGAGAAATTATATTGTATGGTAGACCTCACCTTGGCAACTTTATACTCCTCCACCAGGCTTGTAAATGGTAAGTGCAATGCGTTGGAGTTTCCATACAAAGCTATACTAGACAACGATCGAGGTAAACCAAGCCATTTACGTAGCCTGGCTGTTATGCGTCTCTCCATAATTTCCACAGTGGAAGTTGTGACATTATATATGGTTATTGGCCAGAGTAACTTGGGAAGGATTGCGTATTGATATATCCATGCTTTGAAACACCCGGGTAAAGCTGACTCGTCAACCTTGTTTAACCGAGTCTCCAAGTTGACTTTAGTTTGGTGTATTGCTACAGAGTCTTTTAGGGAGGCGTCAAATTTCACAAACACTTCCCTAAACATATATTTTTCCTAAGTCAACTATAGCAGCAAATTATCGCAAACAAAAACTATAATGTGGCACTCCCTGTGGGACAACGAGAACATTTGAAATAACCCCCCAGTTCTAGCCCTCACCTGCAACAGGAATTGGCTGAAATAAAGAATGCCGTTATTGATTTTCCTCTTACTAGAAAAGCAGTAAGAAATATTTTTGTTAATGCAAAAAAAATGACGGATAATGAAACTAGTACATGGCATAGTGGTTAAGTGCAATGCCAAGTAAAAACACCAAATGTGGTGAGTGAGGAAAACATTTTTGCCTCCTCTCCTGACAGAATTTGTTTTGTTACTGTTTCTATAAGAATAAAGGAAAGATTTTATAACTAAGTTATTGAGTTTGAGTTTTGTTTAACTACATATCAACCTCTGTGGGTTATTTAATGCCAAAAAGTTGGGTTTTTAAGGGTTTTTTTTTTGTTTTTTTTTTAATAATATTTGGTTATAGTTAAAAGGTTCATTTAGTCAGATTTTAATGAAAATTTTTGGTTTTTATTCTTTTTTAGTTTAGAAAACTGAAAATGTCTTCTAGTTTTGTATTGAAAAATGTTTTGCTGAGAATAATTTTTTTTTCTTTCAAAAATGTATATATTTCTATAAAAGTCTATTTTTATACTTTCATAGTATTTTGCCCCCAGTTTGGGGGGGTAACTATTTGCCCATAGCTGGGACCCTAACAGGAGCTACCACTCCGGGTCAGGGTGAATCTGGGAACAACAGCAATCAAGAGGTGATGCCATGCTCCTCATACCCTCCAAATCAGAGGCTTTGCTGCCAGATGCAGTTTACCATCATACCCAGGAACTATCTGAGTTATACAAGTTGTTTAAGAATATTGATTATACAACAATAGACTCACTCACAGTGTGTGTGTGATCATGATGTCTCAATTTCAGAGCTTTGGGAGAAAATGACAACTAGAAAATTATGCCATTTGTTTATCTTTAAGTTTTATATGAAACTGCAAAAAAGAGCCCCTTCTCAAACACCATCTCAAAAAAAAAAAATAAATAAATAAAAATTTAAAAAAAAAAAATCAACAAAGTAAAGTTTCTAGAGTTGCAAAACTTTAGCAACGAGAGCTTATAAAAATGGAGAGAAATCTTGTCCTCCTCTCAACACCATAGGGAGATCCCATAGGGTTCAGCCTTCATACAAATCTCTTCAGTTAAATTAGTTATTCTTTACATAAAGAATCACAAGACGTGAGGAAAATATTGCTATTTACTTTGAAAGTACTAAAACTTTTTTGTAGCTAACAGAATCTTGCCTTCCATACTGACAGCACATGGTTCTTGATAGTTGACAGTTCTTTAAGAAAATCAACAGAACAAAAATGAACTTCACTTTATCCACAATTTAAATCCTGTTAAATATCGAATTTGAAAATTGGAAAATTCCAATAAAAAAAAATTAAAGTAACAGATCTTGTTGGTCAGATTTAATAAAACATGGATAAGATTATTATTCTTAATTTTTGCCTATGATAAACACTATTCAATGAACCATAGTCGATATGTCAAGTGCAGAAGAACAGGACTCTGAACCTGAACATATGCAAAAGAGAGTAATACCAAATTATTGGCCCATCCAAGAAGAGGTAGAAAAATAAAAAGTTTTATATTTGGTCAGGTTAATAACTTCAGCATCCTCATATAAATAATGCCGCCATTTTTAACAGGTACTCTGCTACAGGATGTACATTGTGGTGCAGTGGATATCAACTCGGAACAAAAGATCGAGGAGACAAGTTCAAATTCCAGCTGAATTTCTTGCATTCAATAACACACAACTACTCTTGGGAAAGGTATTAATCCGTCTCTTCCCTCCAGTTATGGGTTAAACAATATGACAGATTGGGTTCTATGGCCTTGGCTGGCAACCAGTCTACCACAGAAAACAATGGCAACCTACTGTGGGATAATCTTCTGCCCAGTCAGTCAAGTCTCTTTCGAGACATGATCACCCAAAGCGTGTATCACATATGGCACTTTAACTGACTGACTCTGCTACAAACTTTTTTTTAGTCCATATCAGTAAATTTAACAATTCTCACAATTGTTTTGCCAAATAAAAATATTTTGCATAAAAAATAAAAAGTGTAGAAGTTTTTAAATTAAAAAAAAATCGTTTTTTCCCCCTTCTACAGAGATTTTAATTTTTAATTATTTAATTTAATGAATTTTTAAATTGAAACCTACCAGATGACCAGGGTTGAAAATCACAAAACGAATGAAACAAACTTTGACAGCACAGAATTCTTTAAGTTTTTTTTGTTTTTATTTCCATCATATTTTACCAGACTTTCTGAAAAGATTGGCAGATTTTTTTTTGAAGTCACAAAAAAAAAAAAAATGAGAGAGATAAAGAGAGAAAGTTAAAACAGGTCAACTTGGGCTAAAATTATCACAAAACCAAACACTTGTTAATTGTTTTGTTAACAAACCTACCAGACATTTTTTATGTTTAAAAGCCCCAGGAAGTCAAAAAAAATACTGTCATTCATATTTAAATATGTTTGATATAAAAATAAAATCAACTAAAAGAATGACATTTTTTAAAACACTACTCCTAGAAATAGTCGAGACTTAAAAATAGATAATACATAAAAAAAAAATAAAATCTCAAAAACAAATTTTCAACAAAACCGTGTTTGCCTTTTTCAATTTTGCTTTTTTAAAAATGACTGATTTGGAACGTTTTTTAGCCAAAAGGTAATTTAAACGATATGACTTGTTAAAAAAAATAAGCAAGCAATAAAACAATTATCTATAACAGAATTCAATTATTCATTGCAAAAATAAATGAGCAATTGATTTATTTTGAGTTCAGGGTTTTTGGACAAGGATTACAATACATAAATCTTTTTTTTTTTTAAATGATTTGTTTGTTTCTAAAAATATATTTTTTTAATAAAAGAGGGTATTTATTTTTATAGTAAGTTTTTAATAAATAAAAATTTACATTTTTAATGTATTTTTATTTTCAATGTTCTATTCAAACAAAATGCAATATAGTTTTACTTTATTTGCATGTCCGTCAACTTTTGAGTATGTGATAAAAAACGACGCACCTGCTAGGAATAAAAACTTTTAAAAATAATTTTTTTTTTCGCCTCATATTACAAAAAATATAAACTCGACTGATCTTTTTTCAGGGCGAAAATAAAAGCACAAATGATAAGGTATGCTATATAGGTTAAAGAATGTTGCCTATATCAGAGATAGAGAACGTAATAAAAATTTTAAAAAGTGGTCATTGAATTCCACACCCGGAAGCGACAGTTTTTCAGGCAGGCCTGAAATTTTTTATTTTTTTGAAGACGGCCCGATGCATGAAACTGACAGTCACCATGTTGTGTTGATTTCTATAAGTTTTAAAAATGAACTAGAATTGTGAAGGAGGAATGCTTAATTGGGGGTGGGGGATAGGGCGTTGCTTTGTTGTTTATGTAACTAAAAAGACACTACAGTTTTGAGTTAATTAATAGGACAAAAGTAAAACGACTCAAGCGTTCGGTTCATCAGCAGATCATATCCACAAACCCAAGAAAACATCTGCATGAAAAAGAAGCGTGTAGGCCATGTGACTACATTGCGTAAACGGTTCTGTTGAGAAGTGGTCACATCAGATTAGGAGAAAAAGAGTTAGGAGGTTGTTCCAGTGTTCAATTTTTTTTCCCCCACGCCCATCAGGTATTAGTGAACACAACACTCGGTGAGGTTTCTTTATTTCTTAATTGTGAAAGTAAGCGAGCTACTAAAAAGTACAAAAATGTACAAAGGTAAAAATAAATGTTTTTTTTTTTTTTTTTTTACAAAGGTAAAAAAAAAATGTTTTTTAAAAAGTGTTTTTTTTTTATATTGCCTTTTTAAATTTAAAAAAAAAGGGTTCATAATTATTTTTTAGTAAAAAAAAATAAATAAAATAAAAAATATTTTTTAAAAATAAAAGATTCGGATTTTATAAAATTTACAATAACAAACAAACGAATTTGGTGGGGTGGAGGTTCTTAAAGGGTGGAGCACCAAAATTTTTTTTTTTTTTAAGCAAAAAGAAAAAAAAAAAAACAATACTTATTTTGCAGACTATAGTTGGCTCATAGATATCTATATGAAACATGCTTTAATGATCCAAAGAAAATCAAAATCGCCCTTTTTTATCCCATCTTACAAACTTCAAAGAAAAAAAAAACAAAAATCAAACTAACGTAGAAAACTATTAAAAACTTATGATCTAAATTAAAAAAAAGAAAAGAAAAATACATAATTTACTAAATTTAAGATTTTAAAAGAATAAGAATGTTTTTGTGAATATTTCATAATCACACGGGACAATAAAAATAACTAGTCTTAAATTTTAAGACTTAAAAGGACAAATTATTGTGGAAGGAAAATTCAAGATTGATGTAACAATTAATTGTCAATAAACGTTTTATTTTTATTATTGTGAATAAACATCGGAAAACGATTTGTTTAAAGTTTATAAAATAATTTAAATCCAATTGTCAAATTTGATTTACGTAAAATGAAATTTTAAAAACAAGTTCATAAATTTTTGTAGTAACCATTTAAAAAAATTACCACAGGTGTCAGTTTTTTAATTGAAATTCTTTTTTTTTAATTCTGGAATTCATTAATTAATTTAAGTGTTAAAAAATACTACTAATAAATTAAAAATATTTGATGAAGAATATTTTTTGACAAAACAAAATACCATTTTTAAAGTTAACTTAAGTTGGAAAAATAAATAGCATTTTTCTTTTTTTAGGTCTTAGAATTTTCTTTCTCGTTTACATATTTTAAACAAGATTCAAATTATTAAAAGCTTAAAATAAAAAAGAGACATGAAAGTCATTTTACTTTTTGTTTTGTATTTACATAAAACTAAAAAACTATTAAAAACTAATTTTCTAGGAATTAATTTAAATAAAATCGCTATTTATTTTTTTTCAGGATGTAGAAAAAAAATGTTTTCTTTTTTATTTTCATGAAAAAATTTCGTTTACCAACCAATTTAGACTTAAAACCAGAAAAGTAAGATTTAAAAAAGAAAGAATTAATTTGAAATTAAATTCCTTCAAACTAAAAAAAAAAAAAAACTATTAAAAAAAAAAACAATTTTTTTTAATTACATTTTATAAAAGAAAAATTAAATAAAAATTCTAATTAAAAAAAATACAGAAATATTTAAACACGAAATAAAAGTGCTTGAAATTTCACTAACCTTTCGTTATTTTATTATTTAAAAACAAAGTGGTCAATTTACAAAAAAATACAAATCTCGAAACACGGCGATCTGAAAATGGGGGATCAATTTATGTAATAAAACAATAATAAATTGATCCCCCATTTCGAAATCTAAGCAAAAGGGGGAGGGTTTTTTTTCCTTTTACCTGGTTTTCTCTTGAACAACGGCATGGTCAGTAAAAGAAGCCAGGGTTGATTTCAAGGCGGGTAAGTGCCTTGCCCCATATTTTTAGAGGCCCCCTTCTTGACTTTGTTGTCTGCCTATTTTGGAAATAAATCCCAACGAGTTGATGTAAAGTTATTCCTTCCAGAATGAAAAGCTCAGCAAAAAGAAAAAGAGCAATAAGCAGGCGCCATAACTTAGTGACTGAACGACGTCTGTAGTTGAACACATTTGCCTCATTGGAAAGAGGTAGGATGAGGGGGAAAATGAAATAAGGCTTTACTACAGAGACGAATAGACACCTCAATATACCTCGCCGCAACCCAAGAAACTTCAATAAAATACATTAAATACAATATACTATTGAACAAACTCGATATTTCTTTAGCACAAACGTTTCACACGCTTAACAAACAGAACTTAAAAGACATATTGAATTAAATTTAATCTTCATCTTCATTACATTTTTATGATCGTGACAACTGACAAGAAGCAACGTTGAAAGGTAGTGTCATCAACTCAACAAGTGAGTTTGATCATCACGGAGTACCCCAATAGCCTTGTACCTGACACAGTTTTTTTTAATCTGTATTAATATATCAAATGTCGAACGATGATTGAGAAAGGTAGTTTCAGCTGAGAAACGTATTAATTGGATTGTGACCCGGATTCTCACTGAGTGCTCAATTATTATTGCCTTGTGCCTGACCAAATTTTGTAAGGACATCTCGTGTGCATTATATAAAAAAGACCATCAAAAACCATGTTTCCTAAGTTTATTTCCTACCGAGTGCTCAGATATTATGGCCTTCTTGAGTATTTGCAAGGTCGTTTTAAACGCGGAGATTCTGAGCAAAAATTCCACAGACTACGCATATGCGAAAACATATTTCATCCGAGTGAGCCTCTGCCCATAAACATAGCATCGTCTGAGTCCCTCACCACCCGAAGACATAGCATCGTCTGAGAACCTCTCCGTTCGTAGACATAGCATCATCTGAGTCAGTCTTTGCCCTAAATCATAGCATCGCTTGAGTCCCTCTCCGCCAGAAAACAAAGGCACGTCTGAGTCCTTCTCCGTCCGTAGACATGGCATCATCTGAGTGCCTCTTTGCCCGTAGACATAGCATGGTTTAAGTTCCCCTCCTCCTTTAGACATATCATCGTCTGAATCCTTCTACGACCGTAGACAGAGAATCGAGTCCCTCTCCGCCCGTAGACACAGCATCGTATGAATCCCTGTCCACCTTTAGACACAGCATCCTCTGACACCCTCTCAGCCCGTAGACATATCATTGCCTGAATCTCACTTCGCCTGTAGTCAAATCATCGTCCTTATCCCTCTCCGCCCGTAGACATATCATCGTCCGAATTCCTCTCAGCCCGTAGACATATCATCGCCTGAATCTCACTTCGCCTGTAGTCAAATCATCGTCCTTATCCCTCTCCGCCCGTAGACATATCATTCTCTGAATCCCTCTCCGCCCGTAGACATATCATCGTCCGAATTCACCTCCGCCCGGTAGACATATCATTGTCTGAATCCCTCTCCGCTCGTAGACATATCTTTGTATGAATCCCACTTCGCCAGTAGTCATATCATCGTCCTTATCCCTCTCCGCCTGTAGACATTATATCATCGTCTTAATTCCTCTCCGCCCGGTAGACATATCGTCGTCTGAATCCCTTTCCGCCCGTAGACATATCATCGTCCGAATTCACCTCCGCCCGGTAGACATATCATTGTCTGAATCCCTCTCCGCTCGTAGACATATCTTTGTATGAATCCCACTTCGCCAGTAGTCATATCATCGTCCTTATCCCTCTCCGCCTGTAGACATTATATCATCGTCTTAATTCCTCTCCGCCCGGTAGACATATCGTCGTCTGAATCCCTTTCCGCCCGTAGACATATCATCGTCCGAATTCACCTCCGCCCGGTAGACATATCATTGTCTGAATCCCTCTCCGCTCGTAGACATATCTTTGTATGAATCCCACTTCGCCAGTAGTCATATCATCGTCCTTATCCCTCTCCGCCTGTAGACATTATATCATCGTCTTAATTCCTCTCCGCCCGTAGACATATCGTCGTCTGAATCCCACTTCGCCAGTAGTCATTTCATCGTTCTTATCCCTCTCCGCCCGTAGACACATCTTCGTCTGAATCCCTCTCCGCCCGTAGACATATTATCGTCCTTATCCCTCTCCGCCCGTAGACATATCATCGTCTGAATCCCACTTCGCCCATAGACATATGATCTTCCTTATCCTTTTCCGCTCGTAGACATATCATCGTCTGAGTAAGTCTCCGCCCGTAGACAAAGCATCGTCTAAGTCTCTCCCCACCAGAAGACATAGGCTCGTCTGAGTTTCTCTACCCCTGTAGGCACACACACACACACACACACACACACACACACACACACACACACACACACACACACACACTTATATATATATATATATATATATATATACGCACACACAGATACAAAACAAAAAACGGATCTATAAGTACCAACAATTCAAACCAGACAATAAAATTCAGAAACAATGTGAGATTGATGCTTTGAAAAAAACATTTACTAAATATTAGTTTAACAATTGGTGCTATAATAAAATGTGTTAAATATTAACCAGATGATGTGTGCTAGAATAAGATCTATAGAATATTGGTATGATAATTGATGTTAGATAAAATACCTCAGAACTATACAACTTGACGATCAATGTTAGATTGAGCGCTCGGCAAATATTAATATGCTAATATATGCTGAATGAGATGCCCAGCGAGAATTAACTAGAACGTCCAAATCAAATAAAACTATCGATCAAATAAAGGCAAATAACAAGTGACAGCAGTTAAAAAGGTTATACATGAATTCTTAATATTACACGCCAGATGTTAATGTAAATACTGAACTATGTTTACAATTAACAGTAAGCTCATTTCTCTAGTTTAACAGTTTAACCTTGTCCCTAAATTTGATAATTTCTAACTTTTCATTGAGACAAGAGTAGCAAGGTGCACGGAGAGAATTAAAAGTTCGAGCCTTTGTCAGAATTTTTCATTTAACACTAGGTGTTTTGTTTTTTCTTAGATAATGAAGTGCTGTATTTATTGGAAATATTGTTGAAAGATAGTGGGTGTTGATACCAGCAAGTTTTGAACGGGTTTTTAGTAGAACCGATATAAAACTTTTTAGTATCGGAATTTTCAATTGTAAGGACAATACAAAGACAAACTATGGTGCAATTATTATACAATGGGCATTCCTTAGAATTTCTACAATTACAACCGCTGGTATTAGTTCTGCTGTCTTTGGTACGATCTATTTGAGCATTGTAATTGTTGTGGCGGAACTACCCATTAACATGGTAATAATGGATTAACCCAACCTGCACATATACCATGCGACTAGTTGTCATCGGGGAAGCACCAGTCTGGTACGAGTCAGACAATCGTAGACTGACTTTGTGGTATCTTGTACCTTTTACCGTATTTTGTAATACAGATTGTTTACACTAATCCCGTCTTCTTGTTTTCATTTGTGACCCCTTAAAACAGGGTTACAACCCTGGCGATGGAAGTTTTCGAAAAAAAAAGAACTCTACGCGCCAACCAGAAATAAAGAAAAAAATTCTTTCGAAAAGATACGTAACGAACTACACGTGAACCAGAATTTTTTTTTTTCTCAGCCAGGGTTTACACCGACGACAAAGGACGGAGCCTTCACGGACAAACCCCAAACCAACCCAGCGTCTTACAAACACTGGCTGACTAAGGAGTTTCATTGCGAAACAGCATCCAACTAGAAAAACAAATTCATTATCACACAACACTGGTTATGTACGAACAGACTTTTCGTCGGAGTATTAACTTAATTCAGTGCTAAAACACTGACAAACGAAATTCGAACAAAGAATTTCAATTCAAATTTAATGTTCACAAAACATTACAGCGAAAAGTCTTACTACAAAGAGACATTTCAAAATCAATATTCCCAAAATATTGACAAGTGATATATCACAAAAGTTTTTTCTCTGTCGAAATTACAGCGATTTTTTTTTGTCTCCCCAAGTTAAAAAAAAAAAAAATTGACAAACAGCATACGCAACCCAAGAGTGTTTATTGTTTTGCATTGTTCACGGGATTCCAGGAAAAAACGACTAAAGGAAACTGTAAGTACGAAGTTTTTCCTTTATCATTCGAATAAATATATGTTAAGGGAAAAGATATCTCAAATAAAAAAAAAAGAAGTGTAAGCTAGTCGTTAGAAAATTACGACTCTTAAGCGAGACAAAAGGAAAACTAATTACTGTTTCTTTCCCCCCCCCACCCTCCACCTCAGTTGTTCAACAAAAAAAAAAAATTAAAACCAAGATTTTTTGTCGTACAGCATTGAAACCTAGTTCAACCGAACACTCATAACTCGTACCCCACTTTTTTGTTCTGTGTAAAAAAGAAAATGGAAGTGTTAAATTATACATTTACTCAATTTTTAAAGCTTCAAATCGAACAGCAAAGAAAATCCGAAGAAAGACAGCAACGAATTGAAGAACTACTCTCGCAAGTCTTAGCAAACAATTCAAACACAGAAAATAATAATGCATTCTCGCAGGATTCTATTTGGAATGCAATAGACAATTTCTGTTACACGCCAGATAAGGACAAAATGTTTATTGCTTACTATAGAAGGTATGAGGATTTCTTCAGTATTGATTGTAAAAACTGGACTGATCAGAAGAAAGTTCGCTTGTTACTACGTAAATTAGATACCATAGAACATGATAAGTTTGTGGATTTTATCCTTCCGAGGAAAACTTCTGAGCTAACTTTTACCGACACGGTAAAACTCCTTACCAAACCTTTTAGTCCCAAAACTTCCTATTATAGTGGAACATCCTACCATCCCCGAGAACAGAATGCTCTACTTTATAAAAGACGGTAATGAGCGGTACGAATGGTAAAGGTCTTAGGCGAAGGCATTCAGTATTCGATAGTCGATTCCGCTCCAACCCGTGGCTTGCCTATATGGGTATTATTGTTAATTGTACCTTAGTACAATAAAGCTGTATTTCTTATTCCTGGTGTGGAGTTCCATTCTTCAACAGATCGTTTTATACTGTATTCTTTTTCGGGATATATCAGTTTGGCGACGAGGATGACTGTCACATGATATCAGTTTGGCGAACTAGGAAATTTACCACCGGATATCAATTGGCGACAGAAAAATCAAATTCACACGGAAATTTCAGTTGTTGAATAAGGATTTGGACCCCTAAGGAAATAGAACCGTATTAAACGAGGAGTCGTAAAATATGAACCTTCAACAGTGACAACCATATAAAAAAATAAGTTAGGTAAGAAGTAGTTTTTTGTATCCACCTCATAAATAAAAACTACGTTTTTTTTTTTCTTGCCAAAGTTTTAACTTATTGGTCAACTGTATGGTTGAATTTTTATTTTTCCATATACATATTTTGGTGTGTACGGAACATGGAACAATTAGTAGAATGTATGAAGACGCTAGGCGTAGCGGTTCAACAATTAATATTTAAAATTCATGGTTTTTATTGTCTGTTTATGTTTTTTTTTTCTTGTAGGATGATTAATCTTTTAACAGAAATAGGTTTTCACCTCGACCTGGCTTAATTCTAGACTGTTTTCACTCATAAACTTCCAAAACAAAAACAAAACAAAAAAAGCAAAAAGTATAAAATTATTTCTGACCAATCAGAAAATGACCTATGCAGGTTCTGCCAACAGTTCGACTCTAGATGGTTGGCTCATTCGCTCAACCACAGTTATTTGTCTGCCCTTTGCTCATTTTTGGTTGAACACTCGACAAAGCCACCTACCCACTAAGATCCGATACCAACGACTAAAAACAGTGACGGGGGTGATAGGAATTTGATATTAAAAAGCAATACGCGATGAAAGCCTCTACTCCTACTGTGTGATAAAAATATCTTACACATGTACATCTTCCTTCACATGACCTTTCTCTACAAACACAATGCAATACCAACCGCTATGACTGCAGCAGAATCCCGAAACTACCCCCAATTATTTTTGTGTATCACCCGATGCGAAAACGTAGATAAATACTCCCTTTTTTGATGTAGCAATGCCTCATCTTCACCGTTTTGTGTTAACAGGGTCTATGCAAGGTTCTTGTGCCCGCCTCCAAATCTATCATATCGGGCCTCCCACTCTACTACATCTCAATTTTCAGAATTCTTCCGAAATTCCGCCGTAAAGCTTTAAGTGCTATGCTTTCCTGACGGCTACAACTTCTAGGAATTTAAATGCAATGTCAGTACCCATCTCTTATCCACTTGACTCCAGTCTTTTCTACATTACCCGCTATATCTTGTTCTTTTCCTTTCTCTCTACCTTTGCAACTGTCTTCACACCTGTGTTTCCATCCTTCTCTTGTCCTTTCTCTGACACCCCCTGTAACTGGTTCGTCTTTCTCTTCACTCTCCTCCTGACTAAACTTTTACTCTTATGTAGCCCCCTGCGCATCAGTGGCGGTACCGCCTTGCTTGGGGTGAAACGATTGAAAAAAAAAGAAAAAGTGGGTAAGTGAAACTTGTATTGTCAAGGTGCCTAGTTGTATCTTTCTGAGGCGAAATTCTTTTTGTTTCTTAAAGCTTACTGTCAAATTAGTTTCAGATCAAAGAGTAAGCCAGACAACTGGTGGGGTACAGAGGTCAAATGTCACGTTTGATACGCTGTAAAAAAAAAAAAATCACGGATTTGGACGAAGATAAAAATAATGACGTTAAAATCCGTGAAAATAGTTCACCCTTTAATAGTCAGTTGTGCTTGGTTGAATTTGTAACGTATATAAATGTAGGTTAAAAAAAAAACAATAAAAGAAAACAGATAAGATACCCAAGGGTCACAAAACACTACCCGAGAGTACTACGCGCCGGCCCTGTGTGTTGCTACTCATTTTTGTTTTGTTAGTATGAGTTATGGTACCGACACCATAGCGACACAATCAAACAAAGCTCTTGGACACGTTGTTACTGTAGCGAACAATAAGAGAACTTAGTGAATTACAATACATTTGTTATCTAGGGATTTGTTATATATATCAATAATCTACGCGTGATACGATTTGTTGAACTAATATACAGAGTGACCCCCCCCAAAAAGGAACCGTTTAACAATCCAATAAAACCAAGAGTGACGGAAGAAAAATATTTTATTCAAAGTAATTGAAACCTTAAAACATGTTACTTAAGAAACAATGATAGAATTTTCATTTTTTTAAAATTACGTCCTGTAGATGGCGTCCTCCTGTACGAATGGATTCTTGAAATCTGCTGTTGAGACAGTGACAGTGACTGAGATCCCCTGTTCATTAAAAAAAATATGGTCCGATGATTCCATGTAATGAAACAGCATACCATACTGTCACCTTACTAGCGTGTAAAGGGCGCTCATGAACTTCATTAGGATTTGTGTCTGCCCAGTAATGATAGTTCTGTTTATTCACGTAACCTGAGATGAAAATGGACCTCATCTGACATCCATAACTTGCTTAGAAATTCAACTTGATCCATGGTTACTGAAATGGCAGAGTGTTTACTTCGTGAGGCCACTGTTTCGCAGTGCTACCACTTGCTCATGTCTGCAAATACACACTTCAAAAATACTCGTTTTTTGGGGTCACCATATATATATATATATATATATATATATATATATATATATATATATATATATATCCGAGTGAGTACAGAACGAGGAGAGAAAAGAAAAAAAAATTTCCCCGTCCAAAACATTAATTATAAATTATGTTTTAGAACATGTACATAATTTTTTCTATATATGTCCTCTTCTCTACAATCATATGTTTGTTTCAATGTTGGGACCCCAACATTTCATCAGGAGGCAAGAGTAAGAGTTGGAATCATCCTCTGTTTATATTTGGTTCGTTGTTGTTGTGGGGTTGGTTGGGGTTATTGATAATTAAGGGAATGTGTCTTTCGTTTTGACCGTTAGACTTTTAAAGAACTTGGTGTGTAAGTGCGAAATTTTTGATTAATGGTATTATCTGTTGGAATGTACGTTTTTATCGGTCGGGTATATCTTTTGGTTAGAATTTCGAAGAAAGTGGCGTGTGGAGGGGTTTGATTACTTGGTCATTTTGTGTGTTTGTGTGGGGTTTTGTGTGTATGTGTGTGATTTAGGGACTTCTCTTGTTTGTTGACCTTAAGAATTTTTAGGATGGCTTTATGATTGGCTAGCGTTTAATTAATTTATGTCTGTTGTTAGCAGACCTATTTTATGTATTCCCTTTGATTTTGTGGCTAGGTTTTCTCTTTGGAGTTCCTTAGATAGACGTGATATGGGTGGGGTGTTTTTTCTTTTTAATTTTGATTTTTCCGGTACGAAATATTTTTTTATTTTATTTTTGTTTTTTCTATTTTTATTTTAGCGGGATAGGGTTTTTTTTAATATTTTTTTATTTTTTTATTTTTTATTCAAGTTTGGAGTATTATTGTATTTAGGCGAAGTTGTTTCAAGAAATCTAAACTTGTATTTTTTAGGAAGTAAATGAAAATTAGCATTTTATCAGTTTTTTATATATAAAGTTGTATGTTTAATCTTAATTTTGAGTTTAGAGGATCGGTTTTTTCTTTTAATTTTTTTATTTTTTCTATAAATTATCGTTTGGAATCTTATTTATTTCTTTTAATTTTTTATATATTTTATTTATTTAGATATTTTTGTGGGTATTTGATCTTACTTTAGGGATTTATTAGATCGATTTTTCTATAGCATTTTTTATCTTTTATAAGAAAAATATCTACTCAAATTTCCAGTATTTTTTAGCATGATTGTAGGGTTAGATCTTCAATGTGCTTAGAGTTTATTTTTGTGGATGATATAATTATTCTGAAATAGTATATTTAATCTTAATTTTGAATACAGGAATTTTGATTCTTTTTTGAGGTTGGGAGCCATTTGTTTCGTTTAAATTTGATTTTTCCAATACGGAATATTTTTGTAAGTAAGGTTATTGCTGTAGACTTTAGTAATAGTTTGGGAGCTTGTTTATTTCTTTAATTTTACGTTTTATTTATTTAGATGTTTTTGTGGGTATTAGACCTTCCTTTATGGATTTATTGGATCGATTTTTTCTATAGCATTTTTAATCTTTTATAATAAGAATATCTAATCAAACTCCTAGTATTTCTTAGCATGATTGTAGGGTTAGGTCCCTAATGTGCTTGCAGTTTTACTGTGGTTTCGTGCCTCTGATTTAAAAACTTGTTACTATTTATATATTTAAGGATCTCTATTTTTTCTTGAAGGCAAAGAAAGCATGGTTCTTTTATAGATTTTGCTGTTCTTGCTTGTTTGAGGATTTTCCATTTGACCTTAGGTGTTTTATTTTCGTTTTTTAATTTCCAAAAGTATTTGGAGAGAGATGTCATGTTTTGTTTTTCTTTGTTATTGAAGGATGAGAGGTGATTGTAAAAGCGCTTTTTAAATACATTCATGGTATTCCCAATATATATTTTTTCATCTTTAGGATTTAGTAAACCACTAAAAAAAACCCCAAAAAAAACCCCAGCAATCTTGACACTAAGCATCATCACAACTCAACACTATATATATATATATATCACACACACGCAATCAGTAACAATAACCACACACACACTTCTTCCTCCCTTATAACAAACCACTAACCAGGCTAAAGCACACACGCACACACACACAGATATATAAAATAAGGTAGATTTAATTACAATACTACACATAGCCTTTACACACAGAAAAAATAGTTACAATAACCACGCTAACACATTTTCTCTCCCCCCCCCCCGTGCTGTAGTAGCAGAGGTGCCCATAACAAACCACGTACGAGGACAGAACACACACACACACACACACACACACACACACACACACACAAGTAGATTCAATCACAGCACACACAACGAGCAAACACCACCAGATAAATCAGACAGATAAGACAACAGCAATGTAACTGATATTCTTTGACCCGGTCAAAGTCACATCAACTCCCAGATCCTACGAACTGATTCCATCAGACCAATAAAAACCCCAACTTGAATACACACACACACACACACACACACTATTAGACCATAAAAACCCCCAATTAGAACACACACAGATACACCTTCGCACAGACACACACACACGCACACATACATACACATACATACTACGCCTCTCAAGAGAGAGAGAGAGAGAGAGAGAGAGAGAGAGAGAGTCGAATTGGTAGTAGTTCACTCCATACCAGACTGACAGTCATACTAACTAATATATATATATATACAGAGAGAGAGAGAGAGAGGGGCGAAAATTTTACAAACACTTACGCATTACTCTTTAGTTATGAACTGAGTTCTCCCGCTGACTAGCATGTGTATTCATCGCATATGTATAGCACGATAAAATTTTCCTATCAGCCATGCGCCGATAGCTCAGACGGTAGGCACGCGGACTGACTCCAAATCGGTCTAGTTTCGATCCCGGTTAGAAACAAGTGGATGTCTTGCCACACTGATGAGCTGTTATACAGCGAAACAGGCTTGTATGTGCATGACTAATATATATATATACACGTGAAATATTTATATCGAAGTCATTATAGTAAAATCATTTACAATTACATAGTTCAAGACAGGATATTTTTAACTTCGTACACCAATAATATAAAGTCGTTGCGTACTTAAATTGGCATGTCAGCCCATTGTATGGTAGACATTTATCCTCATTTCTTCGGTCTGTAAAATCCTCCAACGAATGATCCACACAAATGTAAAAGAGCTGGCAAGTGTGTCGAAACGGGGTAATTCTAAGATTTTATGTGTTAGACAGTTTCAATTTATTTTTATGGCGGCATTTGAAAATTATTTCATTTCTCTGATTTAATAATTGGCTAGATTCTCCGAATTTGATAATTTTAATCTTTTAATCATATTGCTCTGGATAACATCCATTGAGCTCTCTATATAGATATAATACTTAATATTTTATATTAAGTTGATCTTGTTGGATTATTCTCGCCGTTTACGGACTGGACATCTATACCTATATATATTTATTCCGCTCTACCTAAGTATTGAGCGCTTTTTGTTAGTTGATTACTCGTATCGGGGCTTTTTCTTTGCGCTTAGTGCTGATCTCGGTCCGAACACTTTTGACTGATGTTCATGTACTCAGCTCTTTCTTTTTTAAAACCATTTTTTCCCTTCTTCGTTGATTCGTGGAAGGTTTTTCGACACGAGTATAGTTATAATCTCATTTAGAATGGTAGACTTTGAAAAGCAGTAGCTACTCTGGCATCTACGCATCGTTCATTCAGCAATGAATTAGAACACTCTCAGCTATTGGGCGTGTATAATGATAATATACACGTTAAAAAGTCTACCTCCTTCTACCGAGCGCCCGTAGCTCAGAGGTAGAATCGCCGCCTGAGGCCAGTGCGGTCGGGTTTCAATCCTGGGTAAAAAGCAATCGAGTGTCTAACCGTACTGATGATCTGTGAAACAGATCTGTCTGCGGATGATTATATATATATATATATATATATATACTTTTACACATGCATATATCTACACACACATATATATATATTCACATCCACGCATGCGCATATACATACATATACAGGGTAATTGAAAAGTAGCTTATTTTAAAATACTTATAATTAATACGTTAACTACAATTTTTATAAGAAATGCATATGAGAGGAAATCGTTTAGCAAGAGGTTTTATTTAAAATTTGATATGGCCACCAGATTTCACTCTTAGCTTCTCGAGCCGCCGAAAAATCAAGTCAACTGATTTAACCAGGAATTCTTGTGGGACGGAAGACATAATTTTTTGTATTTGCCCTTCAAGTTCTTTCAAAGTCTTGCTTTTGTATTGTATTTTTGTGTTGCTCCTTTACCCAACCCCAAAGAAAAAAGTTACAGGGTGTTAAGTCAGGACTCCAGGCTGGTCACTCAGATATAAAATAGACATTTATTTTTCAATCACTCTGTACAGTACTGCGCAAAGGTATTAGAACAAGGAACTATTTTATCTGTTATGAGGCATATTGACAGAAAATAAACAATTTAATTAAATTAATTTGATTTGATTTACTCAACAAATGCTTTAACAAGAAAAATAATACTTGTTACAAAATAAATTTAATATTTAGTATAATAGCCTTTTGGTTTGAAATAATAAAATAATTGCGACAATTTACCAATCGTGCTTAGAGTATATATATATATATATATATATATATATATATAGGTCTAGGTTAATTTACTTATTCTGCTCTGCTTACGTAGTGAGCGCTTTTTGTTATTGATTACTCGTTTCGGGTTTTTGCTTTGGGCTACGTACTGGCTCGGTCCAAATCTCTTTGGCTGATGTTCATGTACTTAGCGCTTTCTTTTTTTACAACCATTTTTTCCTTCCGCGTATATACGCAGAAGGTTTTTCGAAACGAGTATAGTGATAAGTTTGTATATATATATAGTACTGTGCAAAAGTATTAGGACAAGAACTATTTTATCTTTATATGAGGCACCAAAATAAAGTTTAAAATCACCCCTGTCTTAAAACTTTTGCACACTACCGGTAGTGTGCAAAAGTATTAGAACAGGGGTGATTTTCCTAAAAAAACTCACTGAAATTCAAATACAGGGTGAAAAGCCAAGTAAATTCCAAATAAATATTGATTATTTAAAACTAGGTGTAAAAGAAATGTATTAAAAAGAAGATATATTTAATTTTTCCTATTTTCCATTAAACAAGTTATTTTGAAACTACTCATTCTATTATCCTTGGATATGACTGACTTTTTTCTTATTCCTCCCTCTAGAATTGATAAATCTAATGTTACTTCGCAAGACACCCTTTGGGAATAAATACAAGCTGCTTGGCAGGAGATACCATTAGATATATAAAAAAAACTTGTGATGTTAATGCCTGACAGAATGAAAGCTGTGATCAAAGCAAAAGGCTATTATACTAAATATTAAATTTATTTTGTAACAAGTATCTTTTTCTTGTTAAAGCATTTGTTGAGTAAATCAAATAAAATTACTTTAATTAAATTGTTTATTTTCGGTCAATATGCCTCATAAAAGATAAAATAGTTTTTGTCCTAATTTCCACAGTATATATATATATATATATATATATATATATATATATATATATATATATATATAAAACGTAAAATACTTGGTATATAAGTCCGGTAAATTCCGATAGAGACGAACTCAAAAGAACTCAATGTTAAATTTATTTATTTAATTTAACAGAATAATATCATTTAGAAAAAAAAATAGATATTCTACAATTTCATGGGTAATGCGTATTTCACAGTAGGAAAAAAGCTGTTCGTCAGACCCAAAAGATACAGCAATTAATAATATTCAAAATAATCCCGAAAAATAGTTACACACAGACGCTCACGTGCCCGTGTCTAGAATAGACATTTGTAACGGTAATCTACAAAAACAATTCCCCGCTCATTTAAAAAACAACCAAAGAGAGAAATAAAACTAAAACTAAAACTATCGACAATTGATAAATGGAAAGACGAGAAGAAAGGGAAAGAAAACGAACAGTATAAAGAGAAAATAGTTAACGTCATAGATCGACACCAGCGTCAATTGCAATTCAACTGCTTTCTTAGAAAAACATGACATGGAAATTTAACATTAAAATTTAGTGTTAATATAATGGGATATATTTACGGTAAAAAATAATAAATAAATTGTCAATCATACTTTTTAATACAAATTAAAAGATAACCACTAGTAGTATTAATGTGACACGATAACTAGATATATATGTATTTTGTTATAATAGATTAAAATGGAGAATGGATTGGAGTAGAGGGTGGTTTAGAAAACATGTCTAACAGGGGTGAGGAGGAGGAGGAGGGGAAAGATAAGTAGGCGCTTTTTCTTTTTGAGGAAAATTGACTCAGTGATAAAGTTCAGCGAGTACGTTTTTTTCGATGACCCGGTCAAGGGCTGTTCTTACTGTATCTTGACCTCACATTGAGCCTTTTCCGGCGGAGGCCTTGTTAAGATGAACAAAGGGAAGATAACTGAAATTTCGGACTTACAGTCGCCGGTGTTTGTCACCGGTGGTCTAACCCGGTCAAAGGCTGACCTTACTGTATCTTGACCTCACATTAAGCCTTTTCCGGCGGAAGCCTTATTAAGATAAACAAAAAAAGAGATAACTGAAATTTCAGACTTACAGTCGCCGGTGTTTGTCACCGGTGGTCTAACCCGGTCAAAGGCTGACCTTACTGTATCTTGACCTCACATTAAGCCTTTTCCGGCGGAAGCCTTATTAAGATAAACAAAAAAAAGATAACTGAAAATTCAGACTTACAGTCGCCGGTGTTTGTCACCGGTGGTCTAGAGCATTTTCCGGATTTCCTTGTTTCCGGTCGATTTTAGATAAATTCAGGTGTTTTTTCCGAGTTGAGCAGTTAAGTTAAAGACGAGAGAAGTGAAAGGAGTCAGCCGGGTGCGAACTTGAAGTAAGGGTCTCCGTTCGTCTTGGTTCGTTCAGTTCGGGTTTGTTGATCTCCATTAGAGTTGGAACTGTGTGTCACATTCGCCTGCCCCAACAGACAAGGCCAGCTCTAAACGAATAAAGCCTTCTTTTCCACTCATCCAAATCTTGGAAGTTCGTTCCTTACAGTCAATCTTGTACCCCCAGCTGTTCGTCCGACATTTTCTACAAAAATCCGGCAACATCACAGCGTGGAGAACGGCCGCCGGAGGAAATTGTTAGGACGGACCTTTGGGGTATTACATTAATTTATAAATATACTTAAAATAATTAAAACTTATAAAAGAAAATGATAAATAAAATATAGAAAATGAAAACGGAAAGAAGAGAAAGAAAAAGAAAAAGAAAAAAAAGAAAGAAAACGAGCAGTATAGATAGAAAGGCAGTTGAAGTTAACGTCTTAGATCGATACCAGCGTCCATTACAATCGATCTGCTATCTTAGAGAAACATAACATGGAAATTTAACATTAAAATTTAGTTATAAATGCAATGGGATATATTTACGGTAAAAAAATAAATTGTAAATCATACTTTTTAATACAAATTAAAAATAACCACTAGTAGTATTAATTTATAAATATAGTTAAAATAATTAAAACTTATAAAAGAAAATTATAAATGAAATATTAAAGTACAATCTTTAAAAATATCTAAAAAAATATTAATAAATAATAAAAAAAATAATAAATATATATATGAAAAGATTTTAACACTAATAATAATAATAATAATAATAATAATAATAATAATATTTAAAATCTTAAATAATATTAATAAATTAGTATTAATAATAATAATAATAATAATAAGTACATATATAAAAATTTTTAACACTAATAACAAAATAATAAAGATATTATTATAAAAAAACTACATACATACACATACATACCCACATACACACACACAGATATATATATATATATATATATATATATATATATATATACATGCACATAAATACATACATGCATGCATATATTCATATACACGCATACATAAAAATACATCCCCCAAAAAACCTATATACATATCCCATATATATTTTTCATTAATATATATAAATATATACACATACACATACATACACCATACACGCAAACAGATGTATAAACACACACACACACACACACACACACACACACACACACACACACCTATCTATCTATCTATCTATCTATCTATATATATATATATATATATATATATATATATATAACACATACATACACACATATATGCACAATACACGTACATAGCCACACATTCATATCCATATATACATACAATATTACAATCTAAAGTATCATAAAAATAATACAATAATATAATATACCTATAACCATAATAATTATTAAAAAAAAATATTTTGGGGTAAAGAGTATCCAACGGTAAATTATAGATTTTTTTTCCAAAAGAAGCCACCTTTTTAATTTCAATTATTTTAAATTGATTTAAATTATAATTTTGATCTAGCTAAACTATTTTATATTTATTCTTATGTCTACGTTTAAATATCAATTCGTTACGTTGATTAAGGAGTTCCTTTGGATTATTGTATTTGATAATAAACAATTTCTCCTCCAGGCATAAATTACACCTATCCCTGAAGTTCTTGGGAGTGTTCGCATATTTTATTATCCTCCATTTGACAAGTGGGGTAAATCCTCCATCCTTTATATCCCAGTAGTATATCTATCTATCTATCTATCTATCTATCTATCTATCTATCTATCTATCTATCTATCTATCTATCTAATAAATTTCGAATTCTAAATACGTTGTATAGCTATTTCAGCGAGAAAAATCTCGCTTCTTCAGTAATGATCAAGACAAAATTTTTTATTTCAAATATGGTACAAAAATTCACTTTTCGGAAGGAGCCCCAAAACATATCCATACACAGGAAGTTTACATAAAAAAGGGGGATTTCAAAAAGGGAATTCTTTTTAAATTTGTCGTTCAGACATTGATACATAGAAGCAAGACTTAATATTTTAACCGCTAGAAAACCAGTTATAATAACGATAGTTTCAGAAATTTGTACCTCCCAAAGGGACTGTTGAAGGTCATGAGACTGCTTGACTCCTCGTCCAAAGGGATAGACCAATACCCGTGCCTTGCATTGAGCTCGGAAAAATATTTTTGCCCCGGAAAATTTGTGGGTGATTTCCTATAAGTTTGAGTTTTGTTTAATGGCATATCAACCTTTGTGGGTGATTTAATACCATAAAAGTGGGGTTTTAAGGTATTTTTTGAATGTTCGGTTCTAGTGAGAAGGTTGATTTAGTCACATTTTAATGAAAGTTTTTTTTTTATTCTTTTTTATTTTAGAAAACGAAAAATGTCTTCTAGTTTTGTTTTTAAAATGTTTTGATGAGAATAATTTTTCCTTCAAAAATTTGTTACAGTAATAATTTTTCTTCAAAAATGTATTGTTGGTAATATTTTTCCTTCAAAAATGTATATTTTTCTATAAAAGTATATTTTATGTATATATTTCTATAAAAGTGTACTTTTATACTTTCATAGTGTTTTGACCTCTAGTTTTGGGGGCTAACTATTTACCCATAGCTGGGACCCTAACAGGTGCTACCACTCCGGATCAGGGTGGACCTGAGAACAACAGCAATTAAGAGGTGATTCCATGCTCCTCACAACCTCTCAATCAGAGGCCTTGCTGCCGGATGCAGTTTACCGTCATGCCCATGACCCTATGATGTAGTGGGGCCATTTGATGGCTTTGTTTAGGTCCTTTGGGCAAAGGCAAACTCTGAGCTTTCTATTGGATTTGTGACTGATTCTATATTCAACACCCAGTCTTTGCAGATGACTCAGCTTCTTCATCTCATCAAGTTCTACCTTTATATCATCTTTGAGGTGGATGGGCATCTTTTCGGTGGGTTTACTAATGGGGGAACATCTGGATCAACTCTGATGTGGTATTTTCTCTGGTAACAGCCAATGCCTTGGAATATGTCGGGATAGATTGACAGAAGGTTTTCTTTATTGTTGAAAGACGGAGTTGTTGTGATAGAGTTCTGATTTTCACAGTTGATGGTCACTAGCTCAAGTGGATATGAAGTTGGTAGTCGAATGATTGCTGGGCCTTCTGAACTAGTTACAAAGAATCCAGCAATGCAGTTCTTCCTGTTGTAGCTGCACGGGATCGTTTTAATGCCATATTGTGGGATTTGTTCAATTGTAGGCCCTCAGATTAATTGGACAGGGTCTGGAGTAGGAACTATACTCATATTCGATATGGAATTTTTAAATTGAATTTTTAAATAATAAAAAAGTTTTCTTGAAACTTTCATTGAAAGCTAAATGGTTAAATTTACTATTTCTAGCAAGCAAACTACTCTGGTGTATTTCAAACAGAAACTATATTTATTCAAATATCATTTGTTTTTTTTCGAGTTTTCAAAATTCATCATTTTTTGCGACCATTTTGACAGCTTGACAAGTTTGTAAACAAAAGTTAATTATCGGTTTTAAAAATCTTGCAAAAATAAAACATACATCTGTGACACATTATTTTTAGGAAAACTAGCAATTTAAAGATAAAAAGTTATCATCTGCTTTTCTTATATTTGATAACCAAAAGGAACCCTTTAAGATTGAGCGATAACTTCAAAGACATTCCTACCCAACGTTAACGCTTATACATACATCCACACAAGTTCCTACTACGAACTCTTGATACTTTTAACTCCTTACCACTGTTTCTCATTGAACGTTTAACTTCTACCAATTCATATTATTCAGTTCTATTAATAAATTTCTATTTAAACATACAAAAAGTATACTTTTATTCTTCCACAAAATCCACCTTCTGGTAACTTTCTGATAATTCTAATGATGTTAAGTTTTAGGAAGTTTGGTTATGTTTGACACAAGGCCAGTTTAATAAACATTAACCATATCCCTACTGCTACAAGCTTTTTAACGTAACACAGGAACTACTATATTTAAAAACTACATATGCACAAAAAATATTTCAAAAATCTTTTGACTCGAAGATTTGTATGAAACTTTTCAATTTTAGATTAGTAAATATTTTTTTTTAATCGTATCACCCCGAACAAGGCGGTAACGCCACTGATGTGCAGGGGGCTACGTAATAGTGAAAAGATTGGAAAAGAGAAAGCCGAAAACTACATCTTAAACAGGGAACAAGAGATGAGCCTCTTAACCTGTTCAATAGACGTGGGTGGAGTGTGAACCGGGCGAACCGGGATATAGTTTTCACTTAATAATTTAACCGCGACAAGGATTTGAAGAATTAAAAAATATTTTTGAACTTTTATAAATTCTTAAAAGAAAAAAAAATGAAGACAATCCTTGTCAAATTCCATTATTCATCGAAAACTTTTTTCTTCAGACTAAAATGCCATTATATATATATATATATATATATATATTTTATAAGCGTTTCACCCCGAGCAAGGCATGTCACTGCCACTACTGTGCAGGGGGCTACGTAGAGTGGAGAAAGGCTGATTAAATATAGGAAATGACAGAGGGTGGGTGATAGGCGGGTAAGGATACCGAGAATGAGGGTTGGGTAGATGAGAGTGTTGTGAGAATAGTTGGAAGTTAGTGTGATAGGAGGTGTCTATTGACCCTACATTTAAACACCTGGAGATTGTAACTGTCGGGAAAGCAGACTTGTGGAAGGGAGTTCCACAGGCGGGAAGCGCGAGAAAAGAAGCTGTTGGAGTAGAATTTACGGTTACATCTTATTTGTTTAACTGTATGGACTTTTATATACAAATGAATAATATATATATATATATATATATATATATATATATATATATATATATATATATATATATATTTCATTCGTTTGTATATAAAAGTCCATAAAGTTTAATTAAAATCCGACAATTATTTGATTTTTGGAAGAATTTACAAATTAATGTGTTTTTCAAAAAAAAAATTGAGGCTTGGGGGTTCATTAAAACTTCGTCACTGACTGTCTCTGTGACTTCCTCGAAAGAGAGAGATTGAACAGAAGATTTTCCCGCAGTAGGTTGCCATTTCTTTCTGCGGTAGACTGGTTGTCAACTAAGGCTATAGAACCTAATCTGTCCTGTTATTTAACCCATAGCAAGGGTATTTGCGTGTAAGTGAATTCAATGAATTCAACTAAAATTCGAACTTGGTTCTCTGATTTCTTGTTCTAACCCGATATCCACTGCACCACCACGCATATCCCTAGCTGTTCTATAAATCGTTCCTTCAACACATCCTCCTGGAATTTTAGAATAATGAGAAAATTTTCATTAGACTCACTTGTCTATTGCCTGTACTATAGGGGAAAAAAAACGGTTTATTCTGAAGTTTGTTTTGGGCTTGATTTGTCTGCAAATTTGCAAAAATGTTATTTGGGTCATTTCTCTCTTCTGTCAGCACCAAAGAGTTTTATATACACAGGCCCTTGTAGAATAATTTTTACATGCATGTACATACTTATATACATATCGCCATGTACGCACGCATACACACATATACGCACATACCTATACATTAGTACCGCACGTGAAACATCTTTTTTCCCGCGCTTCATTCAGAAATATATAAGCTGACATTCACACGTGTCTAGACCCGTTGGAATCTGTCTTTCGGGGCTAACAGCCCGAATTCTGTTAGTTCTTTCCAACTCACATACTGCGTTAATTGTGTTTAGCAATTAGTTACACCAAAAATATTTCTCTCTCTCTTACAAGCATACTTTACTACATATAATTATATTCAACTACTGATTAGTACAAACATCATATTTCCCTTTTTTCAAGAACTCTTCCAGGATGAATATTGATGCATTTTCTTCAACATCCAAGAGAGAACTTTCTCCACTAAATCTTGCATGCACAAAATAATCAATCCTGTAACTATGTTTAATACATTGTTATTATTCTTGTTATATTGTTCTCTGGGTTATTTTTATTATTAATGTGGTGGATTGGACAACCAGTCTACTTTATAATGGTGACTCCGCTTTCAAATTACTACCACGTTGTCCAGTCCACAACACCCTCATCACCAATGAACAACAGAATGTGGTCCTCTTGCGTTTTAGTTTTTATGTCCTTAACAGAGAAATAGAGCTTGAATGTTTTTTAAATCGTTAGCTAGTTTTGGGCTGTTCCAGTCTAGCTGTGGTGTGCTTATTGAAACCATCAGGCTATGAATTCAATTGTTTTATGTATTGATAGTATTGTATTTTTCTATTTAGTAGCTATTATTATTTTTTATGTTATTTTTTTCTTTTTTCAATGATAAAATCCACAGAAAATAAAATATCTTGTAAAATAGTTACTCGGCTCTGCATAGTTGTTGAGTATTGTCTTGCTTTTTGTTCGTAGTTTGCACCTGTGGTGATACCGACCGAGCAAAAGCGATGGACCGGATGTTTGCTCTCTCACAACAAAAGGGTAAATGACTAAAAGTTGTCTGTGCGCAGGTGAATCCGCGCAGATGTTCCGGTTGAAAAATAAAAATTAATCAAATATTAAATTTCCATTTTGCGAGCCTACGCGAATTTTATTTATCAGCCAATGGGAAGCCCAGAATCAAATACAAGTGTGAGATCCCAAACGAGCTGCTTTGATCCAAAAAGTAGATATAAAAAGCGGATACAGACAGACCCCAGCAGGCAGAACTTGAGGAGAAGAGTGTAATCAATATCCCTTTGACCTAAGTCAAGTGGCTACTACGCTTGCCTCTTTCTTTCTCCCCTGTCTCAAAACTACGCACTGACCGAAGGAACGACTACATCAAAGACATTCCTCATTTACACGCTCCCCAAATTCCTAAGCCTTAAATCTCTTTCAGCTTGTTATTTGCCATGAACATTTTAACCTCCGTTGGACCAATATTCAAGTACTGCTTTAATTGTAAAGACATTAATTGAGATGTGTATATATAAAAATGTTATTTTCAACTCAATTTGCTTTTCTTGATTTTATAATCATTTTATGACTTGTAGTGGGCTATCTACCACAAGGCCAAATTCCGTTAACCTGCAACAGTATACAACTTCCCTTCTCTAGAACGGACTCCCACTACAACTAGAAAAAGAATAGATAGATAAGATATCCCCTATACAGCGACACTTTAGACCTATAGCTATATTGTTGTATTTTATCTTGTTTCAGTGTTGGGTCATCCGTATTCAATTTAGCAAAAAGAATCTCACCGCTGCCACCATAATGGCAGGGAGGATGCATACGTTTGCAAGACATAGACAGCGATTTTCTAAGCGCTGCTTAGGTGTGGCACAAGGCCGAAAGTATGGGATACTCATTAAGGATCGAACTCACTACTCAATTGCAATGATTACAAGGCAAGGTTGCTAATCCTTACACCGTCTCGAGGTGTCCGTGACATAGATAAGTGAGGATTCATAGAAAAAGAAATCTGTGGTAATACCGACCGAGCAAAAGCGATGGACCGGATGTTTGCACCCTCACAACCAAAAAGCAAATGACCAAAAGTCGTCAGTGCGCAGCCGGATTCGCGCAGATGTTCCGGTTGAAAAATAAAAAAAATTAATTAAATATTAAATTTCCAGTTCGCGAGCCTACGCGAATTTTATTTATCGGCCAATGGAAAGCCCAGAATCAAATACAAGTGTGAATCCCCAAATGATCTGCTGCGATCCAAAAAGAAGATATAAAAAGCCGATACAGAAAGCATCGGCAGACAGAAAGACAGACAGACTCGAGAGAGACTAATGTAATTAGTATCTCCCTTGACCAAGTCAAGTGGCTTACTATGCTCGTCGCCTTCACCTCCCTTTTCCTTCTTCCCTGTCTCAAAACTACTTACTGACCTAAGGAGCAAATACATCAAAGACATCCCTTACTTACAACGCTCCCACATTCCTAAGTATTAAATCTCTTTTCAGCATTTTATTGCCATGAACATTTTAACGCCCGCTGGACCTATACGTCAAGTATTACTTTAATTGTAAAAACCTTAATTGATATGTGTATATATAAAATGTTATTTTTAAACTAAAATTGCTTTTCTTGATTTATAATCATTTTATGACTTATAGTGGGCTATCTACAACGAGGCCAAATTCTGTTAATCTGCAACAACATAATACTAACCTTCACTAGAACGGATTCCCCACTATAAACTGGAAAAGAATTGATAACCCACTATAAATCCTCTCTTTATTGAGTATTGAGTCAATTGACCAATGTATTACACCAGGGTGGTGGTGGGCTTACGAAATAGTCCCATTTACCGTCATACACTGCCTTACAGTGTAATGATTCGCAAGCTAGTATAAAAACCCCAGTGAGTTTGATCCGCACTGAGTTCACTATAGTTGTAGACCTGTACAGGACTAAGCTAATACTTTTAAATTTAATTACTTACCGTCAGAGTGAACAGGAATTTTAATGATGTTCTTTTTTTATGATGCCATTGTTA
Source organism: Ascarosepion bandense (assembly GCA_037127315.1). Lineage (NCBI taxonomy): Eukaryota > Metazoa > Mollusca > Cephalopoda > Sepiida > Sepiidae > Ascarosepion > Ascarosepion bandense. The sequence goes on along the minus strand of JBBBDQ010000923.1, from coordinate 1,128,549 downwards.
AAAATGAAAAAGATAGGGCCTTTGGTTTGTTCCCACCGAAAGCTGACGTTCATACTTTTAAAGTATGTAAACCTAAAAAGAAGAAAAATAACATTGCATTTTTTAATCATTTTTTTTTTTAGTTGTTTTTTACAGTTAAGTTTTCAGATTTCTGCAGTTTTACTACTTGAGTCAGATGTGTTTAAAAGCTTGAAAAAAAGTCTCTAAAGAAACACATCGTTTTCAAGTTTTACGATAAGGAAAAAAATAAAAAATAAAAAGGAAACAGAAAATATAACCTTTTTGTCTTTGTAAGCTTCCGTACTTTAATATTATGGCCGTTCGAACTTTTAGTGGGACGAACAAAAAAAAACAAAAATCACAACAATTTTTTTAACGTTTGTGAAAAGGTGCAATGGAAAAATATATCTGCTGACCTGTTACACTGAATAAATTTGTGAATTGTATGAAAGAAAGGGGACGAGTTTTCTGTAAGTGTATATCATTTATTTATTTATTATTTCGACATTGATTTCCAGCTCGACCCTCGAAGATTCACTACGTTTTTTTTTGGTTGAAATTTGTAAAGAACAACACCCTCTCCAAATAGACAAAATAATACCGCGATTTTATTTTTTCAAATAGTTTAATGATCTTTTCTTTAAAGAGGCTTTAACTAAACGATAATTAATATTGTACTTAATTATTGAAAAGACAAAAACAATCTGCGCTATTTTTTAAAAAGTTATCTTCTTTTTTCCCCACCCTAAAAACTTGTCACGGTAAAAAACGAAAACCTAGGTAAGTTTTTTCATTTTCATTTTGACGATGTTTGCACATCTCTTTTTTTTAGTTGGGTAATTTTATCAAATAAATTATAAATGTATATACAAAAAAAAATTCTTAGTAAAACTAGATTTTATTATTGAGTTGAAAAGAAAAAAAAACCTAAAAGTCAAAAAATTAAAAAAGTTTGCAGCACTTTTTTGTTGGTTTAACAACAAAAAAGTTTAAAAAAATTAGTTTAAAGCGTATTTTTTTTTAATTTACTGGAGTTTTTAATTTTCAGTGTTTTTCCTTACATGTTCAGAAACTTTAAAAGAAAATTTAATTTTTGTATTTTTTTAATATTCAACTGACTATTCATGTTTTATTCTTTTCGGTTGAGGAAGTGGAAGTCGATAAATTAAACTAAAAAAAGGGCCCAAAAACTAGAATTTTTTGGCCCTTTTGGGGGTGAAGTCGACTTTCCATTTTTTTCTTTTATCGATTTAAACTTTTTGTTTTCTTTAAAATATCCATACAAAACCTTGATCTATTTTCGTTTATTAACATAACATTTCACTTTCAGGCAATATTTTTACTTTTATGTCTATTTATTTTTGGTTTATTCACAAAAATGCTGAAATAAAAAAAAATAAAATTTTGATTGCGAAAAAACAGAAGCAAATAAATAGTTGAACAAGTTGAAATATCGAAAGTTAATGACAGTGTCACTTAATTTAATTTTGAATGCACCCCACAAAAAATAGCTAAAACCTGATTGCAACGTAAAAGGAAATAAATCAGTTTTGTTAACTTTTAAAATCGATTAAAATAATTTTTTTATTATTTTAAATTAAAAATAAATCGCTAATAAAGCGAAATCTGATTTTAAAATTATGCCACGGAAAAAATGAAACTTGAAGTAAAACATTAACAAAAACAAAATAGATTTACAGTGACTTTTTAAAAACTTATTACAAATATTATAATTCACCCTAGGAAATTATCTAAACTTATTTATAAATGAATGTTTGTCTGTGTGTGTGTCCGTGAGACTCCGAAACGGCTGAACTTATTTTCTTGAAAATTTACACAGTTGTACTATAAGCGTCTGCGAGTGTTCTTAGCTAGGTTTTGTGTCAAGGTACCCTAGATAAATATTGAAAATCGATAATCGAAAAAATCGGGTTATAAGGAATGGTTCGATTTTAATCAAATGTGATACACTCATAGACAAAGACATAAGAAACGATATCCAGAAGTTTCAAGGTTGCAGTTCTTACAATAGTGCAGAAAATCGATTAAGGCAAGATGTTTGTGTGTGTGTCTGTTTATCTGCCTGTATGTCTGTATTTTTTTCAGCCCTTTTATTTTAGTTTTTGCTTCGGGTTTGGTTCTAAGTAGGTATAATTGTAGTTCTTAGTCTCAGCCATGATACCATTTACTCAGAGGACTTATTTAGCCTTCAAAATTCAGTTTACAACGAAAAAAACTTATTTGATATCGATACCAGGAAATGAAAATTTGACTTACAGCCATTCATTTTTCTTTCAATCTACAGTTTCGCTTTAACTGGAAACAACTGTTGCTTTTTTAGTCTTTCGTGCCAATGTCCAAAGTGTCTGAGCTCCAGGACCATGGTAGTTTAAAGCTTTCATAACAGCCAAGCAACGCCGGGCTATACTGCTAGTAAATTTTAAATCAAAATTTTTTTTTTGTTTTTTTTTTAACTTTTTGAGTTTTGAAATTATAAATTTTAAATTAAAATTTGTTTAGCTTGCCACGAATGAAAAATTGTCAAAAACCAGAAAGTTTGTCTATATTTCTGAGATAAAAGTATTAATTACACTATTTACACTGTTCAGACTATTATCCTCATCTTCGTTACCATGTCCTCAAGAGCACATGACCCAGTGGATAAAAACATTGGTTGGATCCAGTGACATGACCCAAAGAGTTGTGAGTTCAATACCTAGCTATAGCAGAGGTGAACTGAAAATGTTGAGAGTTGAGTTAAAGGGAGATCACTGAGGCATCTAGAAAAGGCATGATTCATTGAACTAGAACAATCTTCCTCCATGAATGAAATAAAGGGATCAGTTTGACATTCCTGTCACCTGAAGAAGGTCGGAGTGTACAACTGCTGAAGTGAAATATGACAACAAAGATGGGGACAACAATGTAAATATATGCTATTTACATAATCAGGGAGTTATTTATATTTCATAAGTACACATGATATTCAAGTACTTACAAGAAATTTTTTACAATTTAAAAAAAAAAAAAAAAAATTTGTTTTTAGGTTTATTGGAATTATAGGGGGGTATCTTCACTTCTTTATTCTTTTCTAGTAGTAGAAGGATTCCGTAGCAGATTAACGGAATTTGGCCTCGTGGGAAGATAGCCCACTATAATTCATAAAATGATGATAAATTCAAGAAAGGCAATTAGAGTATAAAATAACATTTACATAGCAATTATGTTTTACAATTAAAATAATACTTGAAATAAAAGTTCAATGGAGGTAAAAGAGTTCATGGAAAATAATGATGAACTGAAAGAGATAAAGGCATGTTCATGGAAGATATAACGCTGAAAAGGTAAAAGCTTAGTAGTGTGATTAATGTTCGTTTTCAAGTTGCCGATTCTCAGGTCAGTGAGTCAGTAAGTACTTTGAGGAATGTCTTTGAAGAGGTCGATAACTACTTTTGAGAACAGGGAGAAAGTAAGAGGTCATAATAGTAGCCGCTGGACTTAGGTCAAGGGAGAAACTAATTACACTCTTCTTTCGTTTTCCCATCTATCTGCTGATGCTTTGTCTCCGCTTTTTATATTGACATTTTGGATCAAAATGCAGCTAGTTTCGAATTTCTTCCTTGTATTTGATTCTGGGCTTCCCATTGGCTGGTAAATAAAATTCGCGAAGGCTCACAAAATGGTAATTTGATATTTGATTAATTTCTATTTTTCAACCGGAACATCTGCGCGAATTCACTTTCGCAGAGATGATTTTTATTCATTCGCTTTCTGGTCGGCATAGAGCCAACATCCGGTTTGCTCGCTTTTGCTTGGTTGGTATCACCACAGAATGAACATAGACACCCACACTTAGAAAACACTCACCCAAGTCACCCACAGTTTTTTGGTTTTTTTTTAATCATATCACCCCGAGCAAGGTGGGAATGCCACTGATGTGCAGGGGGCTACATAAGAGTAAAAGGATTAGAGGAGAATGAGGAGAAGGACGAACCAGATAGAAAGGAGCAAGAGAAGGATGGGAATACAGGCGTGATGACAGTTGCGAAGGTGGAGAGAAAGGAAAGGATCTACAGGACAGTCTGGAAAGAATTAGGGTCAAGTAGTTAAGAGATGAGAATTGACCTTGCATTTAAATTCCTGGAGGTTTTAGCTGTCAGGAAAGCAAGAGAGTGCAATGGAAGGACCTCACTCTGGGAGAATTTTGGTGTTTAGTAATTTGTTTTTTTTTTTTAATCATGTCACCCCAAGCAAGACATTCTACTGCCACTGTTGCGCTAGGGGTTACATAGGGGAAAGTGATGAAAAAGAGGGGTTATTTATAGGAAATGTCAGGGGGAGGGTAAAGACGGATGAGGATGCCGAAGATGTGGGTGGAGTAGATGGAAAAAGAGTTTGTGAGAATCTATGCGAGTTAGTGTGATAGGGGATGTCTATTGACCTTATATTTAAATTCCTGGAGATTGTCGGGGAAGCAAGTATATGAAAGGGAAATCCACAGGTGGGATGTGTGTGAAAAGAAGCTATTAGAGTAGAAATTGCGGTTACATTTTATCGGTTTCACTGTAAAAAGGTGGAACCTAGTAGCTAATTTAGTAGCTCGTGTCAATTCATACCCAGGGGGGCACCAGTGATCTAAGTTCATTGGAGCAGAAGAAATTCTTTTTATTTTGGGATGAATTAGCAGAAAGATCTGAAATTAATTTTTGTTAATGGTAACAAGCTTAATTTCAAAGGTCATATTTCAGCTTGAGTCTGCTATGTCCCTGGGATTTCGGCAATAATGGCTTATATAGCTTAATTTCTAAATCTAATTTTACCTTTTTTCCTAAGTAGATAGTAAAAGACAGAAAAAAAAATGTCCCATCAATTATATTATTGACAAAAGATTTATTTCTTTTTAAAACTAAAAGTCTTGTCCTTGAAAGTTGATTGTGATTTTGCTGTTCACTCAAACAATCAGAGAAAGAAGAAAAAAATGCTATTCATAAAAAAATTTTGTTCATTTTTTTTATCATGATTTAGATTTTATTGCAATCAAAGATTTTGTTAATAATAACAAATTATGTGTAAAATTCAGTTCGGTTAAGTGCCATATGTGATACACACTTGGGTGATAATAAGAGACATTGTAGCGGATCAGAAATTAATTAAAATCAACCTTCTTCTTCATTTTTACAAAAATTCACAATGATGAGTGAAATCGTGGGTTTTCACAAATAGAAAAAGGATTGACCATGTGCTTAAAGTAGGTGTTAAAATGATTTTTGACCAATGGGACCTCCACTGCTAAATTCAAAAAGACTATATAAATGACCTCGGCATCAGTCAAGAGTCAGAGATAGGAGCAGCGAGAGACACTGCTAAAATGTAACGAGAGAAGCTTCAGGTCAACTCGAACATTGTCCTCTTTCTCTTTCTCCTTATCTATTTCAACAATTACTACTAGAACATTTTGTATGAACTCGTGATACCTTAACTTTCTCAGTGAACATTAATTTCTATGAATTCTTGTTATTCCTCCTTTTAATAAATTTCTATTTTAAAATGAAAAATCTATCTTTTATTCTTACATTCTTCTAAACTATTCCACGTAAATCCAACCTGCCGACAAGCAACCTTTTGATGATGAAAAACTTTCTGATGATTATAACCCTGCATAAAACTTGTAAGCTGTAGGGAGTTAAGTTTGACACAAGGCTGAGCCAAGAAATATTAACCAGCTCCGTATGCCACAACATGACTGAACAGAAAAAAAAATTTCTCACAGTAGGTTGCCATTACTTTCAACAATAGGCTGATTGCCAACCAAAGCTATAGAACTAAATCTGTTCTGCTATTTAACCCTTAGCTGGAGGAAGAAGCAATGGATTAATATCTTTCCCAAGGATATCTGTGTGTAAGTGAATGCAATGAATTCAACTGGAATTGGAACTCAGCTCACCAATTTCTCGTTTCTAGTCAATATTCACTGCACTACAATGCAAATCTATATGTAAAATTACATATTAAAAATAAAATTAACATTGCACCAGTCTTTTCATTGGAACCAGAGATTTTTAAGTTTTTTTACCTAATTTACTGCTAACCATTTGGTTGAATGTGGGTGTATACTAAATAATATTTCTATTCTTATTTTTTCTTGGGGGGGGGGGGGTAGATCTTATTTTTTCCATATTTAATATTTAGGCTTTTATATCCACTATTTTTTAAGATAGTATTATAAAAATTACTACGCTTATTAAACACTTCTTCATTTGTGAAATTTCTACTAATTTTATATTTTATGGATGAGGTTACATGCTTAATAATGAATGGAGGATGGTTAGATTTTGGGTGGATATATAAAGGATTTGCAGTTGTTTTTTTATGTGGTCGGTATATATTATTTCCTAAATCTTAAGTCACATCGAGGAAATCTACTTTTTTATATTTGTACTAATTGTCATTTTTAAATTAACATTTTCAAATTCTCTATATATTAACTTTCTAATTTTATCTATTTTAAAATTTGTGGAATTCCACATCACCATAGGGCTATCATCCCTGTATAATCCAATATCTTCTGTATTTGTATCATTATTAAGATTGTATAGCACAAATAAGCTAACCAGAGTTGAAAACTTGGCAGAGTCTACAATTTTTTTTTTTTTTTTTAATCATTTCACCCCGAGCAAGGCGGAAATGGCACTGATGTGCAGGGGGCTACATAAATGTAAAAAGATTTATTAGAAAAGAGTGAGGAGTACAAACTAGTTAGAAAGGAACAATAGAAAGCTGAGAAAACAGGTGCGATGACAGATGCGTAGGTGGAGAGAAAGGGAAGGTTATACGGGAGTGGGGAGAGAGCTAGAGTCCGGTGGTTAGTAGATGAGTATTGACTTTGCATTTAAATTTCTGGAGGTTGTAGCCGTCAGGAAAGCAAGAATACGGGAGCGAGTTCCACAGGCGGGAAGTGCGAGAGAAGAAGCTGCAGGAGTAGAATTGTCGTCTGCATTTAGCTAACCTGACTGTGAATGGGTGGGACCCAGTTGCCAGTCTGGTTGCACGAAACAGTAAATATTAAAAATTTTTGAGGTCATATTAGCAGATGTTATAGGGGGGTTAATTTTGTTTATTTACATTACTTTATTTTAATTTATTTTCTGTTGACAAAGGCACTGAATATCTATCTATCTATCTATATATATATATATTTATATGTACATAGTCATCCGCAAATAGATCTGTATCACAGCTCATCAGTACGGTTAGACAGCCGATTGCCTTTTACCCAGGATTGAAACCCGACCGAATTGGCGTCAGTCGGTGATTCTACCTCTGAGTTACATGCTCAGTAGAAGGAGGCAGACTTTTTAGCATGTGTATTATCATTAATATTTCCAGTTTATAAACGGTGAGGATAGTCCAAGATCAACTTAATACAAAATATTAAGTGTTATATCTGTACAGAGAGCTCAATGGATGGTAACGAACTCACATCTCTAAGAGTCAAGTCAGGAACTAGTCAACATCTATATCCACTGGGCCAAGAACAACTGAATTTTTGGGACTTATAAACCGCCGAAACACTGTACAGATGGCAACAAAGATGATGACAATAGTCCGAATAATGTAAATACTGTAAATATTACCTCATCCCAGAAATATAGACAAGGGATAAATATCTGTTCAAAAGTGTGACCTTCACTCTCTTGGAAAAGACAATGCACACTTTTGATTTTGTATAAAGTGTTTTTTTATTTTTTTGCTTCTACTACCCAGGGTCAGTGTGTTATACCCCCAAGCTGCCCAAATGGCAGATCATTGAGGTCCTAAAAAGAACTTTGTGAGCCTCGTTATCTTATCAACATTTGATTTTTTTTTTGTTCTACCTATGTTTATATAGGTTACAAATTAAACTAAGAACTACTGACTATTTTTTTTTTTAATCATTTCACCCCAAGCAAGGTGTTAATGCCACTGATGTGCAGGGGGTTACATAAGAGAGTTAAAGTATTAGGCAGGAGAAGAGTGAAGACAAAGATGAACCAGATATAGGGGGTGAAAGAGAAAGGGCAAGAGAAGGATGTGAACACAGGAGTGAAGACTGTTGCGAAGGTAGAGAGAAAGAAAAAGAACTAGATACACGGGGTGATGTAGAAAGGGCTGGAGTTAAGTGGATAAGAGATGGAAATTGACTTTACATTTAAATTCCTGGAGGTTATAGCTGTTAGGAAAGCAAGTATATGGAAGGGAGTTCCACAGGTGGGGAGTGTGAGAAAAGAAGCTGCTAGAATAGAATTGTCATCTGCATTTGGTTGATCTAACAGTAAAAGGGTGAGACCTTATTGCCAGTCTGGTTGCCCAAGTAAATTATTGTGGAGGGGTCACCAGTGACCCAAGTTCGTCAGAGCAATTAAAAACTATTAAAGGATTTTAATGTAATTCAGGATTCTTTTCCTTTTTTTTTTTTTTTTTGTCCAAATATGTAAATTTGTTTTGCTTATGCTAAATTTCAAAACGACGCTATAAAATTTTCTATTTTTTATCGAAAATGTTGGATGTGTTAAAATTCAACTTTTTAACAAGAAAAAATCTCATGTTGATGTTTAAAATTGCCACAAAACATTGTTGATTTCTTTAAGATGAAATAATCTATTATGACAGGTCTCTAATTTGTATTTAGATATGTTGTAGTATTTATTTAAAATTTCTTTGGTTGAATTGTTCACCTATATTCCATGTGATCCATTATTATACATTATAGGTTACAATAAAATTTGTATTATACATAAAGGTTTTATAGAAAAATCAAAACTGCCAATGTTTTATTTATCTGAAGTTGGTGATGCGAAGCTAGCAGATTTCAGTTTAGCTGCGCAACTGATCAACACAACGAACTTCAGGCACACGTTTGTAGGGACCCCTTTCTGGATGGCACCAGAGGTCATTAAACAATCTGCATATGATACTGTTGTGGAACCCAGACTCACCTCAACATGGACTCACCCACTGCTATATTAATAGGTTTGTGATAGCAGTAAGGGGAATCCGACAGTAGCACTGTGCGCATGACCGCAAGGACTATACTGGATTCATAAGCTCTACTTTACTGTACCTTCTTCTTTGTAACCTTTTCTGTAAATACGTCTTTCTTTAACTTACACCTCATGTTCCATGTTATATTTTCGTGGACGAAGATTCGTTTTAACCCCACTGGTTTCCACATCAGTGGTGACAAGAATTCGAACCTGACACGGGAAAAAAGAAAAATTACACGCCACATCAGATACAAAGGCTGATATCTGGAGTTTAGGTATTGCTGCTATTGAATTAGTCAAGGGCGAACCTCCCAACTCTGACATGCATCCAATGCCGGTGTTGTTCCTTATTCCTAAAAATAACCCTCCCCCATCTGTCTGGCAGCTGCAGTAAATCTTTCAAAGCAAGGAAAACAGCCTGTTTACAAGAACTGATAGAATGTTACGAGAAGTGGAGATTCTCTGGTGGCTGGACAGATTCTTCAAATAGTGATGAATCTGATATAGATAGTGAAGCATGGAAGGATGAATGGATAATGACATTAAAATTCTCATATGATGGTGATGGAGCCAATGCTGTCTCTGCTAATGTTGACAGCACTATGTGGAGAAAAAAAACAACTTATATATGAATACTACCTTATGAAAATCAGAAGTTGAGTAAAGTATTAAGAAACAGGATAATTTCACTAGAAACAAAGAGGTGAGTACTGCATTGCTATGTGATGTTGGTTCTTCAATATGGCAGTGAATGTTGGACAATATCTCCGAAGATGAAGGAAAAACTTGAAGCAGCTCTACAAAAGGATGTTGCGAATATCATGGACCGAGCATGTGAGCAATGACGAGGTTTTGGAAAGGATGGAAATGAAAAGGAAATTAATACTGAGCATCAGGAACAGACAACTAAAGTTCCTGGGACATGCAATGAGAAAGGAGGGCTTGGAGAACTTGATACTGACAAGCCAGATAGAGGGAAAAACAGACAGGGGAAAGCAGCAGATAACATATTTGAAGGACCTGATCAGGTGGATGACAGAACGAGGGTTGCATGAGGCAACAGGAGAAAGCGTGCTAAGAGCTCTAGGAACAGGGAGATGTGGCAAGCTATGATCGCCTACATTCCTGAAAGAAGTTATATACCAACTGTTTATAAGAAATTATAATTTGGATATAAAGTGGGGGATCAAATCTATATTATAATCAATATATAAAATGATCCCTCATTTTGAGGCCATGCAAGTTTTTATACATTTATATTCTAGATTTATGGGCTTCAGCTAGTGGATGGCAGAGCAGGGTGTGGGTGGTGTAACAGGAGAAAGCATGCTAAGAGCCCTAGGAACAGGGAGATGTGAAAGCCATGATTGCCTATGTCCTGAAAGGACAGGGCACATAGAAGAAGTTATATGACAACTGTTTATAAGAAATTATAATATGGATATAAAGTGGGGGACCAAATTTATATTATAATCAATGTATAAACTGGTCCCTCATTTTGTGGCTATGCTAGTTTCTATACATTTATATTCTAGATTTATGGGCTTCAGCTAAGGGCTGGCAGAGCAGGGTTTGGGTGGTGTATGTATATTTTTTTATTGCATTGATTCAGAAATTTTTATTTTTATGTATTTGAATCACTATAATAATTTCTGCTTTTATTGCAGATTGGACGATGTATTTTTAACCTTTTCAAAAGAAATCCTCATCTACTAGAATAGAATCAGTATGGATATACTGAAAATTTTTCACGAGAAGCCATGGCACATATTGTTGATCAGCTCATTAGTGTTCACCTCCACCCTTACATACCTGATCACATCGGACATATTTCGTACAGATGCTCGTGTTAAACTCGATGTCTGTCTTTTCCATCTTCGACAGAAACAAGCCACTGCTTATCATCGACATTTGACAGTTTCTCCTAACCAAACATGTTTTAGCAGTAATTACTTAAACAGGTTACGACTCCGTCAAAAGATACCGTCCGTGCCATCACATTTGAATGCCAGCTTGAAATGTCCTCACGGAAATGCCAGCATCTTGATTTTGAGCCCTTTTGAAGAATTTCCTGGTTATTTCAGCCGTTTCCTGGGTAACATCATGTCTTTGACTTATCCACACTGTCTTATTCGAGTTGTAATTGGAATTGATCAGTCTCTGGATGGATTGGCACCAGTTTTTCAGCAACATGTAAAAAAATTACCGCACAAGTTCCGAGCCTTAGAAGTTCACCCTCTCGCAGTCAATTATTCCGAGGCAGACAAAATTCCTAAATTTGCTGATCGACATCACAAAGATATCCAATTTGTTCGACGACGAAAACTCGCTAAAGTTCGCAATGCACTGCTTTTCAGTGCATTGCGAGACGAGAAATATGTCTTTTGGCTTGATAGTGATGTACGAGAGGTTCCGTCAGATATTTTACAGACTCTGATCTCTGCTCATGTACCTGTTGTTGTACCGTCTTGTCTCTACCGAAAATCTCTTTCTGAACTTGATGTTTATGATCGGAATTCTTGGAGAGAGACTGAAGCATCCCGCAAATTTCTTGACAGCAAAGATAGGAACTTTCTGATGCTTGAAGGTTATGAAAACAAAACTCTTCGACGTTATCTTCCAGATTTGGCCAGTGAGGGAGCTCTGGTGAAGCTAGACGGTGTAGGAGCCTGCTGCCTCCTTGTTGAGGCCAATATTCACAGACAGGGAGCTATTTTTCCTTTTTATCTTGTTAATAACCATATTGAAACTGAGGGTTTTGCACAGGTGGTAAAACTCCTCGGATACCAAGCTTACGGAATGCCTCACATAAGTGTAATCCACTAATAATGCGACGCAATACCTTTAGAGGTAAATCAGAAAAAGTTTAGCCATTTTTCATACAACACCTTTACTTTCACTGACATGGTACGTCTGTTTGATAGCTATCGGTCATTTAATGCTGAAGTTTTATTTTCTTGTGAGATTTGGTAATTTTTTTTCTTTTTTATTTATTTATTTATTTCCAAAAATATATTGGTAATTTTTTTTTTTCCAATAATGCATTGATAGTAATTTTTTTTTACTATGAAAATGCATCACTGACACCTCTATTACAAATTCTATATTTTCATGTTTTGACCCCAGTTTGGGAGTTCACTATTTGTGCATCACTTGGACCCTAACAGATGCTAACCCACCAGGTCAGGGTGGACCTGGAAATAACAGCAACTAAGATGCGGTTCCATGCTCCTTGACACTTCCCACTCACAGGCCTTGCTGCCAGTTGTAGTTTATCATCATGCCGAAGACTGTCCATTTATGAAAAACAAATGCGTATATCACTTTTCAACATAGTCCCCCCCTGCATGGAATATGCACTTCTGGTATCGTTCAGTGAGTTACTTCCTCTCTTCCAAAAAGTTGCTCGCGAAGTTACATCTGTACCACATGCTTGTTTGGGCACGTAACGCACACAAATCTTCTTGTGTGGATAGAGGCCCAAAATTACCGCCACTTGTGCTAACATAATTTGTCGGCGCTTCCTGATTAAGGCATCAACCCTCTGGGTGTGTTCTTCCATACACAATGTTGATAGGATAGAGCTTTGGCTTTCAGTTGCTACATTTGCTCCTCCATCTTCAAAGTACCACACCTGCTCATACACCTTTGGTTGATTGATGCTATGTGCTCCATACCGCACCAGCATCTGGTGGTGGATTTCTACATGTTTCACTCTCTCTGCCCATATTAAGTGGACTACAGAGCATTGTTCCTCAATGATGCAAATAAAGAGTGAAGTGTTTATATATCTGGCTTTGTTGCACACCCCACCCCACCCCGCCACTCGATTAAAAGATGGAATGCTGCACTGAGTTAATCAGCCATCATCCCATATGCTCAGATGTTGTCACATGACAGATTCCTCCATATTCTTTTTACTGTGTAATTTTTTAAATTGCCTTTACTTTCTAATATACCCATGGATATACATTTTAAATGGAACATATTTTGGTAACTGTTATGTCGTGAGTAAGAATAAATAACTCAACAACAGGAATAGGTTAATTGTTGTATTCCGTGAAAATAGTATTTACAAAGGTTATTAGTATCCAATACAAGAATAAGGGTTAATCATCTCAACCATCATAAGACGTAGTATGAGCAATGGGTACTTCTGGGTCGTCACCGGAAGTCTACGACTGACTTGTCGATCGGCTGCTCAGCACACTCCTACGTAGATGCCACCATTACTTTACATCGTAATGGAATAGTCCATTATAGCCGAATAGGCGCGGGCGTCCCAACAGTAACAACCCTTCATTTAAACATGTTCTATTAAATTGTGTAGACAAGAAAAGATTTTCAAGCCTTTTGGTGAATTTCTCTTTGTGTTTAATAACTTATTTCTTGTCTGATTGTGTAGAAATATAGCAAAATTCACAGACCATCACCATAACTGATAAAAAACCCTGATTTATATCAAAACAAACATGCTTTGCAATTTTACCAAAAGCATACACACCCCAATTAAATAAAAATTGAGTGAGCAATAAATTACATATGATCCATAGCTATATAACTCCTTCAGATTGTAAAAGTTGCATAAAATTCATCATATACATGATGTGGCAGAAACATCTCCCACATAATGGTAACACATTAGCTAGATAAGGGACGATTGCCAGTAATGTCTTTTTACCATTATACCATGCACAATACAATAAAATTATTGGCATTTTCTGATTACTAATAAGACCTAGAAAGGATTGCAGATTAATGTTGTATAAAACTATTTTTTGTTTGTTTGTTTATATCATTTTAAAGCAAGGTAATAAAGCCACTAAGAAACATAGGATTTGTGGGAACAAAAGAAACAAAGAAAATGTTGTTGAGGAGAGAAGACAATAAAAGAACAAGGATAAAAATGAAGAACAAAAGGTTGAGTGGCTTTGAAGATATCTTAATAAGTTTATGCTGGTTGTCTTTTAAAGGAACCAGTTGTTGAAATTTGAAAGTGTAAGAACTTATTTGAACAAGGATTTTGTTTCATTGCATTTAGCCCAGAAAGAAAAACGATTTTCTTTCGTCGAATATGAAAAGAAAAAAATAAATGGAAACATCTACATTTCCGAGTCTGTTTTTTTATTTGTAAAAACAAGCATCAATAATAAAATAGTTTGAGTTTTGTTTAACAGCACATCAATACCCCTGTGGGTTATTTAATGCCAAAAATGTAGGGTTTTAAGGTTTTAGTGAGAAGGTTGATTTAGTCAGATTTTAATAAAAAAAAATTTATTTTTATTCTTTTTTATTTTAGAAAACTGAAAATGTTTACTAGTTTAGATTCAAAAATGTTTTGCTGGGAATAATTTTTTTTCTTTCAAAAATGTGTTATAGTAATTATTTTTTCTTCAAAAATGTATACTTTTCTATAAAAGTCTATTTTTATACTTTCATAATGTTTTGACCCCAGGTTGGGGGTTAACTATTTACCCATAGATGGGACTCAAACAGATGCAACTAGTTCAGGTCAACTAGGACCTGAGAACAACAGCAATTAAGATGTGGTTCCATGCTCCTCTCAACCTTCTGATCAGAGGCCCTGCTGCCGGATGCAGTTTACCATAGTGCCCAGGACAATTAATAATAAGATGGAATCAAACTAGTAATAAAATAATAGTATTAATGAAGAGTGGATCTGGCCAGAGGGTTGGGATAAAAAGCATCAATAATAAGATGGATTCAAACTAGTAATAAAATAATAGTAATAATGAAGAGTGGATCTGGCCAGAGGGTTGGGATAAAAAGCATCAATAATAAGATGGAATCAAACTAGTAATAAAATAATAGTAATAATGAAGAGTGAATCTGACCAGAGGGTTGGGATAAAAAGCATCAATAATAAGATTGAATCAAACTAGTAATAAAATAATAGTAATAATGAAGAGTGGATCTGGCCAGAGGGTTGGGATAAAAAGCATCAATAATAAGATTGAATCAAACTAGTAATAAAATAATAGTAATAATGAAGAGTGGATCTGGCCAGAGGGTTGGGATAAAAAGCATCAATAATAAGATGGATTCAAACTAGTAATAAAATAATAGTAATAATGAAGAGTGGATCTGTCCAGAGGGTTGGGATAAAAAGCATCAATAATAAGATGGATTCAAACTAGTAATAAAATAATAGTAATAATGAAGAGTGGATCTGACCAGAGGGTTGGGATAAAAAGCATCAATAATAAGATGGATTCAAACTAGTAATAAAATAATAGTAATAATGAAGAGTGGATCTGACCAGAGGGTTGGGATGAAAAGCATCAATAATAAGATGGATTCAAACTAGTAATAAAATAATAGTAATAATGAAGAGTGAATCTGGCCAGAGGGTTGGGATAAAAAGCATCAATAATAAGATGGATTCAAACTAGTAATAAAATAATAGTAATAATGAAGAGTGGATCTGGCCAGAGGGTTGGGATAAAAAGCATCAATAATAAGATTGAATCAAACTAGTAATAAAATAATAGTAATAATGAAGAGTGGATCTGGCCAGAGGGTTGGGATAAAAAGCATCAATAATAAGATAGAATCAAACTAGTAATAAAATAATAGTAATAATGAAGAGTGGATCTGACCAGAGGTTGGGATAAAAAGCATCAATAATAAGATGGATTCAAACTAGTAATAAAATAATAGTAATAATGAAGAGTGGATCTGACCAGAGGTTGGGATAAAAGCATCAATAATAAGATGGATTCAAACTAGTAATAAAATAATAGTAATAATGAAGAGTGGATCTGGCCAGAGGGTTGGGATAAAAAGCATCAATAATAAGATGGAATCAAACTAGTAATAAAATAATAGTAATAATGAAGAGTGGATCTGGCCAGAGGGTTAGGATAAAAAGCATCAATAATAAGATGGATTCAAACTAGTAATAAAATAATAGTAATAATGAAGAAGTGGATCTGACCAGAGGGTTGGGATAAAAAGCATCAATAATAAGATGGAATCAAACTTAGTAATAAAATAATAGTAATAATGAAGAGTGGATCTGGCCAGAGGGTTGGGATAAAAAAAAAAAAAAGCATCAATAATAAGATGGAATCAAACTAGTAATAAAATAATAGTAATAATGAAGAGTGGATCTGGCCAGAGGGTTGGGATAAAAAGCATCAATAAGATGGATTCAAACTAGTAATAAAATAATAGTAATAATGAAAGAGTGAATCTGGCCAGAGGGTTGGGATAAAAAGCATCAATAATAAGATGGATTCAAACTAGTAATAAAATAATAGTAATAATGAAAGTGGATCTGACCAGAGGGTTGGGATAAAAAGCATCAATAATAAGATGGAATCAAACTAGTAATAAAATAATAGTAATAATGAAGAGTGGATCTGACCAGAGGGTTAGGATAAAAGCATCAATAATAAGATGGAATCAAACTAGTAATAAAATAATAGTAATAATGAAGAGTGGATCTGGCCAGAGGGTTGGGATAAAAAGCATCAATAATAAGATGGAATCAAACTAGTAATAAAATAATAGTAATAATGAAGAGTGGATCTGACCAGAGGGGTTGGGATAAAAAGCATCAATAATAAGATGGAATCAAACTAGTAATAAAATAATAGTAATAATGAAGGGTAGGTTAACCAGAGGGTTAGGATAAAAAGCATCAATAATAAGATGGAATCAAACTAGTAATAAAATAATAGTAATAATGAAGAGTGGATCTGGCCAGAGGGTTGGGATAAAAGAAGCATCAATAATAAGATGGTTGAAGCTAGTAATAAAATAATAGTAATAATGAAGAGTGGATCTGACCAGAGGGTTGGGATAAAAAGCATCAATAATAAGATGGATTCAAACTAGTAATAAAGTAGTAGTAATAATGAAGGTGGATCTGACCAGAGGGTTGGATAAAGCATCAATAATAAGATGGAATCAAACTAGTAATAAAATAATAGTAATAATGAAGAGTGGATCTGACCAGAGGGTTGGGATAAAAAGCATCAATAATAAGATGGAATCAAACTAGTAATAAAATAATAGTAATAATGAAGAGTGGATCTGACCAGAGGGTTGGGATAAAAAGCATCAATAAGATGGAATCAAACTAGTAATAAAATAATAGTAATAATGAAGAGTGGATCTGACCAGAGGGTTGGGATAAAAAGCATCAATATGGAATCAAACTAGTAATAAAATAATAGTAATAATGAAAGTGGATCTGACCAGAGGGTTGGGATAAAAAGCATCAATAATAAGATTGAATCAAACTAGTAATAAAATAATAGTAATAATGAAAAGGATCTGGCCAGAGGGTTGGGATAAAAAGCATCAATAATAAGATGGATTCAAATAGTAATAAAATAATAGTAATAATGAAGAGTGGATCTGGCCAAGAGGGTTGGGATAAAAAGCATCAATAATAAGATGGATTCAAACTAGTAATAAAATAATAGTAATAATGAAGAGTGGATCTGACCAGAGGGTTAGGATAAAAAGCATCAATAATAAGATGGATTCAAACTAGTAATAAAATAATAGTAATAATGATGGATCTGACCAGAGGGTTAAGGATAAAAAGCATCAATAATAAGATGGATTCAAACTAGTAATAAAATAATAGTAATAATGAAAGAGAGTGAATCTGGCCAGAGGGTTGGGATAAAAAGCATCAATAATAGATGGATTCAAACTAGTAATAAAATAATAGTAATAATAGAAGAGTGGATCTGACCAGGGGTTGGGATAAAGAAAGCATCAATAATAAGATGGAATCAAACTAGTAATAAAATAATAGTAATAATGAAGAGTGGATCTGACAGAGGGTTGGGATAAAAAGCATCAATAATGCAAAAGATGGAATCAAACTAGTAATAAAATAATGGTAATAATGAAGAGTGGATCTGACCAGGGGTTGGGATAAAAAGCATCAATAATAAGATGGAATCAAACTAGTAATAAAATAATAGTATTAATAATGAAGAGTGGATCTGACCAGAGGGTTGGGATAAAAAGCATCAATAATAAGATGGAATCAAACTAGTAATAAATAATAGTAATAATGAAGAGTGGATCTGACCAGAGGGTTGGGATAAAAAGCATCAATAATAAAGATTGAATCAAACTAGTAATAAAATAATAGTAATAATGAAAGAGTGGATCTGACAGGGTTGGGATAAAAAGCATCAATAATAAGATGGATTCAAACTAAATATTAATAATGAAAAGTGGATCTGGCCAGAGGGGTTAGGATAAAGCATCAATATTAATAGGATGGATTCAAACTAGTAGCTTAAAATAATAGTAATAATGAAGAGTGGATCTGACCAGAGGGTTGGGATAAAAAGCATCAATAATAAGATGGATTCAAACTAGTAATAAAATAATAGTAATGAAGAGTGGATCTGACCAGAGGGTTGGGATAAAAAGCATCAATAATAAGATGGATTCAAACAAAAGTAATAAAATAATAGTAATAATGAAAAGTGAATCTGGCCAGAGGGTTGGGATAAAAAGCATCAATAATAAGATGGATTCAAACTAGTAATAAAATAATAGTAATAATGAAGAGTGGATCTGGCCAGAGGGTTGGGATAAAAGCATCAATAATAAGATTGAATCAAACTAGTAATAAAATAATAGTAATAATGAAGAGTGGATCTGGCCAGAGGTTGGGATAAAAAGCATCAATAATAAGATGGAATCAAATTAGTAATAAAATAATGGTAATAATGAGAAAGAGTGGATCTGACCAGAGGGTTGGGATAAAAAGCATCAATAATAAGATGGATTCAAACTAGTAATAAAATAATAGTAATAATGAAGAGTGGATCTGACCAGAGGGTTGGGATAAAAAGCATCAATAATAAGATGGATTCAAACTAGTAATAAAATAATAGTAATAATGAAGAGTGGATCTGGCCAGAGGGTTGGGATAGAAAGCATCAATAATAAGATGGAATCAAACTAGTAATAAAATAATAGTAATAATGAAGAGTGGATCTGACCAGAGGGTTGGGATAAAAAGCATCAATAATAAGATGGAATCAAACTAGTAATAAAATAATAGTAATGATGAAGAGTGGATCTGGCCAGAGGGTTGGGATAAAAAGCATCAATAATAAGATGGATTCAAACTAGTAATAAAATAATAGTAATAATGAACAGTGGATCTGACCAGAGGGTTGGGATAAAAAGCATCAATAATAAGATGGAATCAAATTAGTAATAAAATAATAGTAATAATGAAGAGTGGATCTGGCCAGAGGGTTGGGATAAAAAGCATCAATAATAAGATAGTTCAAACTAGTAATAAAATAATAGTAATGAAGAATGGATCTAAGACAGGTTGGGATAAAAGCATCAATAATAGATTGAATCAAACTGGTAATAAACAATAATAATAATGAAGAGTGGATCTGTGGCCAGAGGGTTGGGATAAAAAGCATCAATAATAAGATTGAATCAAACTAGTAATAAAATAATAGTATTAATAATGAAGAGTGGATCTGGCCAGAGGGTTGGGATAAAAAGCATCAATAATAAGATGGATTCAAACCAGCCAACAAAATAATGTCAATAATGAAGAGTGGATCTGGCTGAGGGTTGGAATAAAAACATCAATAATAGACCAGTTAAACTAGTAATAAAATAATAGTAATAATGAAGAGTGGATCTGACCAGAGGGTTGGGATAAAAAGCATCAATAATAAAGTTGATTCAAACTAGTAACTAAAATAATAGTAATAATGAAGAGTGGATCTGACCAGAGGGTTGGGATAAAAAGCATCAATAAGATGGTTAAACCTAGTAATAAAATAATAGTAATAATGAAGAGGGTAGAATCTGGCCAGGGTTGGGATAAAAAGCATCAATAATAAGATGGATTCAAACTAGTAATAAAATAATAGTAATAATGAAGAGTGGATCTGGCCAGAGGGTTGGGATAAAAGCTACATCAATAATAAGATTGAATCAAACTAGTAATAAAATAATAGTAATAATGAAGAGTGGATCTGGCCAGAGGGGTTGGGATAAAAAGCATCAATAATAAGATGGAATCAAACTAGTAATAAAATCATCATTAATAATGAAGAGTGGATCTGACCAGAGGGTTGGGATAAAAAGCATCAATAATAAGATGGATTCAAACTAGTAATAAAATAATAATAATGAAGAGTGGATCTGACCAGAGGGTTGGGATAAAAAGCATCAATAATAAGATGGATTCAAACTAGTAATAAAATAATAAGTAATAATGAAGAGTGGATCTGGCCAGAGGGTTGGGATAAAAAGCATCAATAATAAGATGGAATCAAACTAGTAATAAAATAATAGTAATAATGAAGAGTGGATCTGACCAGGGTTGGGATAAAAGCATCAATAATAAGATGGAATCAAACTAGTAATAAAATAATAGTAATAATGAAAGAGTGGATCTGGCCAGAGGGTTGGGATAAAAAGCATCATCAATAAGATAGTTAAACTAGTAATAAAATAATAGTAATAATGAAAAGTGGATCAGTAAGGAGTTGGGATAAAAACTATCAATAATAAGATGGAATCAAACTAGTAATAAAATAATAGTAATAATGAAGAGTGGATCTGGCCAAGGGGTTGGGATAAAAAGCATCAATAATGAGATGGATTCAAACTAGTAATAAAATAATAGTAATAATGAAGAGTGGATCGACCAGAGGTTGGGATAAAAAGCATCAATAATGAGATGGAATCAAACTAGTAATAAAATAATAGTAATAATGAAGAGTGGATCTGGCCTGAGGTTGGGATAAAAAGCATCAATAATAAGATGGATTCAAACTAGTAATAAAATAATAATTATAATGAAGAGTGGATCTGGCCAGAGGGTTGGGATAAAAAGCATCAATAATAAGATGGATTCAAACTAGTAATAAAATAATAGTAATAATGAAGAGTGGATCTGACCAGAGGGTTGGGATAAAAAGCATCAATAATAAGATGGAATCAAACTAGTAATAAAATAATAGTAATAATGAAGAGTGGATCTGGCCAGAGGGTTGGGATAAAAAGCATCAATAATAAGATGGAATCAAACTAGTAATAAAATAATAGTAATAATGAAGAGTGGATCTGGCCAGAGGTTGGATAAGCATCAATAATAAGATGGATTCAAACTAGTAATAAAATAATAGTAATAATGAAAGTGGATCTGTAGAGGGGTTGGGATAAAAGCTATCAATAATAAGATGGATTCAAACTAGTAATAAAATAATAGTAATAATGAAGAGTGGATCTGGCCAGAGGGTTGGGATAAAAAGCATCAATAATAAGATGGATTCAAACTAGTAATAATAATAGTAATAATGAAGAGTGGATCTGGCCAGAGGGGTTGGGATAAAAAGCATCAATAATAAGATGGAATCAAACTAGTAATAAAATATTAGTAATAATGAAGAGTGGATCTGGCCAGAGGGTTGGGATAAAAGAAAAGCATCAATAATAAGATGGATTCAAACTAGTAATAAAATAATAGGAATAATGAAGAGTGGATCTGGCCAGAGGGTTGGGATAAAAAGCATCAATAATAAGATGGATTCAAACTAGTAATAAAATAATAGTAATAATGAAGAGTGGATCATGAGGGTTGGGATAAAAAAAAAAAAAAGCATCAATAATAAGATGGAATCAAACTAGTAATAAAATAATAGTAATAATGAAGAGTGGATCTGGCATGTGAAGGGGTTGGGATAAAAAGCATCAATAATAAGATGGATTCAAACTAGTAATAAAATAATAGTAATAATGAAGAGTGAATCTGGCCAGAGGGTTGGGATAAAAAGCATCAATAATAAGATGGAATCAAACTAGTAATAAAATAATAGTAATAATGAAGAGTGGATCTGGCCAGAGGGTTGGGATAAAAGCATCAATAATAAGATGGATTCAAACTAGTAATAAAATAATAGTAATAATGAAGAGTGGATCTGACCAAGGGTTGGGATAAAAAGCATCAATA
Organism: Ascarosepion bandense; assembly: GCA_037127315.1. Classification (NCBI taxonomy): domain Eukaryota; kingdom Metazoa; phylum Mollusca; class Cephalopoda; order Sepiida; family Sepiidae; genus Ascarosepion; species Ascarosepion bandense. The sequence continues at coordinate 1,106,529 of JBBBDQ010000923.1, read as the reverse complement.
ATAAGATGGATTCAAACTAGTAATAAAATAATAGTAATAATGAAGAGTGGATCTGACCAGAGGGTTGGGATAAAGCATCAATAATAAGATGGAATCAAACTAGTAATAAAATAATAGTAATAATGAAGAGTGGATCTGACCAGAGGGTTAGGATAAAAGCATCAATAATAAGATGGAATCAAACTAGTAATAAAATAATAGTAATAATGAAGAGTGGATCTGGCCAGAGGGTTGGGATAAAAAAAAAAAGCATCAATAATAAGATGGAATCAAACTAGTAATAAAATAATAGTAATAATGAAGAGTGGATCTGACCAGAGGGTTGGGATAAAAAGCATCAATAATAAGATGGAATCAAACTAGTAATAAAATAATAGTAATAATGAAGAGTGGATCTGACCAGAGGGTTAGGATAAAAAGCATCAATAATAAGATGGAATCAAACTAGTAATAATAATAGTAATAATGAAAGAGTGGATCTGGCCAAGAGAGGTTGGGATAAAAAGCATCAATAATAAGATGGAATCAAACCAGTAATAAAATAATAGTAATAATGAAGAGTGGATCACAATGGAAGGGTTGGGACAAACTTGCTCAATAATAGATGGAATCAAACTAGTAATAAAATAATAGTAATAATGAAGAGTGGATCTGACCAGAGGGTTGGGATAAAAAGCATCAATAATAAGATGGATTCAAACTAGTAATAAAATAATAGTAATAATGAAGAGTGGATCTGATCAGAGGGTTAGATAAAAAAGCATCAATAATAAGATGGAATCAAACTGACAATAAAATAATAGTAATAATGAAGAGTGGATCTGACCAGAGGGTTAGGATAAAAAGCATCAATAATAAGATGGAATCAAACTAGTAATAAAATAATAGTAATAATGAAGAGTGGATCTGACCAGAGGGTTGGGATAAAAAGCATCAATAATAAGATGGAATCAAACTAGTAATAAAATAATAGTAATAATGAAGAGTGGATCTGACCAGGGTTGGGATAAAAAGCATCAATAATAAGATGGAATCAAACTAGTAATAAAATAATAGTAATAATGAAGAGTGGATCTGACCAGAGGGTTAGGATAAAAAGCATCAATAATAAGATGGAATCAAACTAGTAATAAAATAATAGTAATAATGAAGAGTGGATCTGGCCAGAGGGTTGGGATAAAAAGCATCAATAATAAGATGGAATCAAACTAGTAATAAAATAATAGTAATAATGAAGAGTGGATCTGACCAGAGGTTGGGATAAGCATCAATAATAGATGGAATCAAACTAGTAATAAAATAATAGTAATAATGAAGAGTGGATCTGACCAGAGGTTGGGATAAAAAGCATCAATAATAAGATGGAATCAAACTAGTAATAAAATAATAGTAATAATGAAGAGTGGATCTGACCAGAGGGTTAGGATAAAAAGCATCAATAATAAAGATGGAATCAAACTAGTAATAAAATAATAGTAATAATGAAGAGTGGATCTGGCCAGAGGGTTGGGATAAAAAGCATCAATAATAAGATGGATTCAAACTAGTAATAAAATAATAGTAATAATGAAGAGTGAATCTGGCCAGAGGGTTGGGATAAAAAGCATCAATAATAAGATGGATTCAAACTAGTAATAAAATAATAGTAATAATGAAGAGTGGATCTGACCAGGGTTGGGATAAAAAGCATCAATAATAAGATGGATTCAAACTAGTAATAAAATAATAGTAATAATGAAGAGTGGATCTGACCAGAGGTTGGGATAAAAAAGCATCAATAATAAGATGGAATCAAACTAGTAATAAAATAATAGTAATAATGAAGAGTGGATCTGACCAGAGGGTTAGGATAAAAAGCATCAATAATAAGATGGAATCAAACTAGTAATAAAATAATAATAATAGAGAGTGGATCTGGCCAGAGGGTTGGGATAAAAAGCATCAATAATAAGATGGAATCAAACTAGTAATAAAATAATAAAAAGTAATAATGAAGAGTGGATCTGACCAGAGGGTTGGGATAAAAAGCATCAATAATAAGATGGAATCAAACTAGTAATAAAATAATAGTAATAATGAAGAGTGGATCTGACCAGAGGGTTAGGATAAAAAGCATCAATAATAAGATGGAATCAAACTAGTAATAAAATAATAGTAATAATGAAGAGTGGATCTGGCCAGAGGGTTGGGATAAAAACATCAATAATAGATGGAATCAAACTAGTAATAAAATAATAGTAATAATGAAGAGTGGATCTGACCAGAGGTTGGGATAAAAAGCATCAATAATAAGATGGAATCAAACTAGTAATAAAATAATAGTAACAATGAAGAGTGGATCTGACCAGAGGGTTGGGATAAAAAGCATCAATAATAAGATGGAATCAAACTAGTAATAAAATAATAGTAATAATGAAGAGTGGATCTGACCAGAGGGTTGGGATAAAAAGCATCAATAATAAGATGGAATCAAACTAGTAATAAAATAATAGTAATAATGAAGAGTGGATCTGACCAGAGGGTTAGGATAAAAAGCATCAATAATAAGATGGAATCAAACTAGTAATAAAATAATAGTAATAATGAAGAGTGGATCTGACCAGAGGGTGGGGATAAAAAGCATCAATAATAAGATGAATCAAACTAGTAATAAAATAATAGTAATAATGAAGACTGGATCTGACCAGAGGTTGGGATAAAAAGCATCAATAATAAGATGGAATCAAACTAGTAATAAAATAATAGTAATAATGAAGAGTGGATCTGACCAGAGGGTTAGGATAAAAAGCATCAATAATAACAAGGAATCAAACTAGTAATAAAATAATAAATAATAATGAAGAGTGGATCTGACCAGAGGGTTGGGATAAAAAGCATCAATAATAAGATGGAATCAAACTAGTAATAAAATAATAGTAATAATGAAGAGTGGATCTGACCAGAGGGTTGGGATAAAAAGCATCAATAATAAGATGGAATCAAACTAGTAATAAAATAATAGTAATAATGAAGAGTGGATCTGACCAGAGGTTAGGATAAAAAGCATCAATAATAAGATGGAATCAAACTAGTAATAAAATAATAGTAATAATGAAGAGTGGATCTGGCCAGAGGGTTGGGATAAAAAGCATCAATAATAAGATGGAATCAAACTAGTAATAAAATAATAGTAATAATGAAGAGTGGATCTGACCAGAGGGTTGGGATAAAAAGCATCAATAATAAGATGGAATCAAACTAGTAATAAAATAATAGTAATAATGAAGAGTGGATCTGACCAGAGGGTTAGGATAAAAAGCATCAATAATAAGATGGAATCAAACTAGTAATAAAATAATAGTAATAATGAAGAGTGGATCTGACCAGAGGTTAGGATAAAAAGCATCAATAATAAGATGGAATCAAACTAGTAATAAAATAATAGTAATAATGAAGAGTGGATCTGACCAGAGGTTGGGATAAAAAGCATCAATAATAAGATGGAATCAAACTAGTAATAAAATAATAGTAATAATGAAGAGTGGATCTGACCAGAGGGTTAGGATAAAAAGCATCAATAATAAAGATGGAATCAAACTAGTAATAAAATAATAGTAATAATGAAAAGTGGTTCTGACCAGAGGGTTGGGATAAAAAGCATCAATAATAAGATGGAATCAAACTAGTAATAAAATAATAGTAATAATGAAGAGTGGATCTGACCAGAGGGGTTGGGATAAAAAGCATCAATAATAAGATGGAATCAAACTAGTAATAAAATAATAGTAATAATGAAGAGTGGATCTGACCAGAGGGTTAGGATAAAAAGCATCAATAATAAGATGGAATCAAACTAGTAATAAAATAATAGTAATAATGAAGAGTGGATCTGACCAGAGGAGTTAGGATAAAAAGCATCAATAATAAGATGGAATCAAACTAGTAATAAAATAATAGTAATAATGAAGAGTGGATCTGACCAGAGGGTTGGGATAAAAAGCATCAATAATAAGATGGAATCAAACTAGTAATAAAATAATAGTAATAATGAAGAGTGGATCTGACCAGAGGGTTAGGATAAAAAGCATCAATAATAAGATGGAATCAAACTAGTAATAAAATAATAGTAATAATGAAGATAGTTCTGACCAGAGGGTTGGGATAAAAAGCATCAATAATAAGATGGAATCAAACTAGTAATAAAATAATAGTAATAATGAAGAGTGGATCTGACCAGAGGGTTGGGATAAAAAGCATCAATAATAAGATGGAATCAAACTAGTAATAAAATAATAGTAATAATGAAGAGTGGATCTGACCAGAGGGTTAGGATAAAAAGCATCAATAATAAGATGGAATCAAACTAGTAATAAAATAATAGTAATAATGAAAGTGGATTGGCCAGAGGGTTGGGATAAAGCATCAATAATAAGATGGAATCAAACTAGTAATAAAATAATAGTAATAATGAAGAGTGGATCTGGCCAGAGGGTTGGGATAAAAAGCATCAATAATGAGATGGAATCAAACTAGTAATAATGAAGAGTGGATCTGGCCAGAGGGTTGGGATAAAAAGCATCAATAATAAGATGGAATGAAACTAGTAATAAAATAATAGTAATAATGAAGAGTGGATCTGGCCAGAGGGTTGGGATAAAAAGCATCAATAATAAGATGGAATCAAACTAGTAATAAAATAATAGTAATAATGAAGAGTGGATCTGACCAGAGGGTTAGGATAAAAAGCATCAATAATAAGATGGAATCAAACTAGTAATAAAATAATAGTAATAATGAAGAGTGGATCTGGCCAGAGGGTTGGGATAAAAAGCATCAATAATAAGATGGAATCAAACTAGTAATAAAATAATAGTAATAATGAAGAGTGGATCTGACCAGAGGGTTAGGATAAAAAGCATCAATAATAAGATGGAATCAAACTAGTAATAAAATAATAGTAATAATGAAGAGTGGATCTGGCCAGAGGGTTGGGATAAAAAGCATCAATAATAAGATGGAATCAAACTAGTAATAAAATAATAGTAATAATGAAGAGTGGATCTGACCAGAGGGTTGGGATAAAAAGCATCAATAATAAGATGGAATCAAACTAGTAATAAAATCATAGTAATAATGAAGAGTGGATCTGGCCAGAGGGTTGGGATAAAAAGCATCAATAATAAGATGGAATCAAACTAGTAATAAAATAATAGTAATAATGAAGAGTGGATCTGACCAGGGAGGGTTAGGATAAAAAGCATCAATAATAAGATGGAATCAAACTAGTAATAAAATAATAGTAATAATGAAGAGTGGATCTGGCCAGAGGGTTGGGATAAAAAGCATCAATAATAAGATGGAATCAAACTAGTAATAAAATAATAGTAATAATAAGAAGAGTGGATCTGGCCAGAGGGTTGCGATAAAAAGCATCAATAATGAGATGGAATCAAACTAGTAATAATGAAGAGTGGATCTGGCCAGAGGGTTGGGATAAAAAGCATCAATAATAAGATGGAATGAAACTAGTAATAAAATAATAGTAATAATGAAGAGTGGATCTGGCCAGAGGGTTGGGATAAAAAGCATCAATAATAAGATGGAATCAAACTAGTAATAAAACAATAGTAATAATGAAGAGTGGATCTGGCCAGAGGGTTGGGATAAAAAGCATCAATAATAAGATGGAATGAAACTTGTAATAAAATAATAGGAATAATGAAGAGTGGATCTGGCCAGAGGGTTGGGATAAAAAGCATCAATAATAAGATGGAATCAAACTAGTAATAAAATAATAGTAATAATGAAGAGTGGATCTGGCCAGAGGGTTGGGATAAAAAGCATCAATAATAAGATGGAATCTAACTAGTAATAAAATAATAGTAATAATGAAGAGTGGATCTGGCCAGAGGGTTGGGATAAAAAGCATCAATAATAAGATGGATTCAAACTAGTAATAAAATAATAATAATAATGAAGAGTGGATCTGGCCAGAGGGTTGGGATAAAAAGCATCAATAATAAGATGAAATTGAACGGTAGATAAATTTCATGATGAGTCAATATAGTTTTTACTTAAGAACAATATCAACTAAGCTTTGTAATGGAAGAAGTAGTTTTGAAAGCTTTAAAATCTTTTGAAATTTATTAGAAATTGTATTTACTAATCTCAAATGACAATGCTTGCTTCTATTTCTTGACCCTAATATTTTAAAAAGAGTTATTTTTTTATTTACTGTCTTTGTAGTCATATTTACAACATTTCGGCCATTATACCCTCAGGCTTTTTTAGGACCGCAGCAGAGATCAAAAAAAATATTTTAGCATTGTATTATAAAAACAGTGCATCTACTTCAGATATGGGTATTCATTAAAATAATATTTTTAAAATTTTCAAAATCACAAACAACAGAAGACAAAAAAAATAATAAAACAATCGCCAAGTAGGAAAAAATCACATACCAAATCCACAATCCAAACATAAGTATATACAAGAACACAAACACTTAATCAAGGCCTAGGAAAAATCTTTTAAGTGGTCACATATATTAACATGGTAAAAAAAAAAAGATCAACCCTACACAGTAAAAAGACATCAACTCAAAATGTTAGGAAGTGGTCAACAATAAAAGCAATAAACCACACTTTCAATAAAAAGCAATTAACCATCTGTAGAACCGCTCACATACAAGGATATTCAATTACACCAAGCTCCAATAAATAAGGTAACAGCAACAGAAGGAAAAACAACTCCAGCTATATCTTAATATCAAGCACTTTATGACAAAAACCTGCTTACTACAAATGCCTTTCCAACAGTAAAACACTGAGAAAACAGCAATCTTGACACTAAGCATCATCACAGTTAAATTACACTAAAAAATTACACAAATTTCATAGCATCTTCTAACATATATATTATTAAAAAAAATGACACAAATTTTATATCTTCCAACACATATATTACACAAAAAATTACACAAACTCGTATCTTCCAACACATATTACACAAAAGAATTTACACAAATTTTATAATATTTTCCGACACATATAACATCCAACATATAAACTTACAAATAAATTCGTTATCCAAACACTAGAATCGTTACCACCACCTTCAAGACTATTGGTGATATTATCAGATTAAAAAGGAAACCAAACACCAATTTAAATGCCAGGATTTACAAAATACAGTTTCTACAATGCAAAAATGGGGAGGCTTCATGAAATCTAAAAACGCAGATCTATGAACACAAAAGAGACGTTTGGACAAACATTTCAACTCTCTTGTATTACATTGAAACGTCGTAAGACACAATTTTGACTTCTCTAATGGTAGTTTAATTTAAGGAGAAAGTACTTTAAAAACATTAATAGATTATTACCGACTGTAAACATTCGTTTAAAATTACATTACATAACTTCTGCATCTTTCTACAAATCTATACCCTATGAATCCAAAATGTGTTTACCAGTAGGTATAATTAAATAATTTAAAGATACTTTCATATATTCATAGAATTATAATATTTTTCTCTATAGTTAATGTATTATAATCATATTTTCTCCCTTATAATCTTTATTTTCTATTATTATTTGTATTTTTGTCCCTATTATTGTTTATTATTATGTCATTTTTCATCATATTTCGATTTCTGCTATGGTCTCACTACCAACCAAGTCTGCGGGGAGACCTAAGGCAGGTAGTGGCATGTTGTTATGGCTCCATTTCATGTTTTTTTATCTTCCCTATCATCACATAGACAAAGTTCTCCTTAGTGTGTGGGCTGTACTTAACAAGACAATTTTTTGTATATCTCTTAAGCTGGGGTTTCCAGGGATTCTTTCAATGTGTTGTTTTGTTCCATTTTTTATCATTCCAAGTGCTCCTACTATCACTGGCACAACTCTTGTTTTCAATATCCACATTTTTTCTATTTCAATTTCCAGGTCTTTATATTTTGACAGTTTTTCAAATTCCTTGGTTGCTATGTTACAATCCGCTGGACAAGCCATATCAATTAATAGACAAGTTTTCTCTTTCTGATTTTTAACAATAATGTCTGGCCTATTTGCTTTTATTTTTCTGTCTGTGTAGATGGTGTAATCCCATAGAATGGTGACATTTTCTATTTCTGTAACCGGTGCTGGGTGATGTTCATACCAGTGTTTGTTTACAGATTTTCCATAGTGTTTGCACATTGTCCAATGTAAATATTGCCCCACTCTATCGTGGCGATTTTTATATTCATTTGGGTCAAGTACAGAACATTCTGAGATTAGATGGTCTCTTGTTTCTTGGTGTCTATCACAAAACCTGCATTTTGGATCCATATTATTATGTATAATATTTGCCTGAAAGTTTCTAGTGAAAAGACTTTGGTCTTGCGCTGCAAAAATAAAGCCTTCAGTCTCAGACTTTAATCCAGATGCACGTAACCATCAATGAGTATTAACTTTATTAACATTGGATTTATTGGCACGTTCTGGATATTGGCCATGCAGAGGTTTGTCTTGCCAGCATTGTTTCATCTGTTCAAGAGCTTTATCTTTGGCTTTAATTTTCATAATTTTTGCTGCAATAGTTGGTTCTTGGCTTCTGTTTTGCTTTTCTACAGAATCTACTAACTGTAAATCTTGTTTGTATTTACTGCCTTCTTTTATTATTGAATATTTTTTCTTTCTTTCTTCATGTTGCCTTACTAATTGTATCATCCAGTCCTTTGTTGTTTCTATGTATGTTAGTAAACCAATAGTTGTTGTCATGTATGACAATTCTAGCTGAATAAGACCTCTTCCACCTTCTTTATGGGGTATGTATAGACGGTCTACATCAGCCTTTGGATGATGCATCTTATGCTTAGAAAGAAGCTTTCTTGTTTTAGAATCTATTCGCCTGACGTTGTTTAGAGTCCAATTTAAGATGTTGAAACTATATTGGACAACTGGGATTGCAAGGCTATTAATGGCCATAATTCTGTTTTGAGAATTCAATTCAGTTTTTAATATCATTCATAGCCTTCTATAGTACTCTTTACGCACTATTTCTTTCATTTTTTTATGATGAATATTTTCACTCTCATTTACACCTAGGTATTTATAAGCTTCTTCTGGCTTCAATTCTTTTATTGTTACATCAGGGTCTAAGCTAATTGAGGATGTTTGTTGTAGCGATCCACGTAAAACTGTAGCTTTAGCACATTTATTCAAATCGAATTTCATTTTAATGTCTTCGATGAAGCATTTTACAGTTTGCAGAAGACCTTCCAGCTCATTAGCATTCTTAGCGTATAACTTTAAGTCATCCATGTAAAATAGATGGCTTATTTTCTTTTGGCCTATTTTATAACCTTATTCTGTCTTATTAAGTTGACTGGTTAGTGCTATTATTGATATGTAGAATAGTAAGGGATTGTTTATTATTATTATTATTATTATTATATAATCATAATTTTATTATTATATATTATTATATTTTTTCCATTTATATATTATTGTTTATCATATTGCTTAATTGTTATATTGTATTGATATAATCTGGTACTTTATATCATTACTATTATAATATTATACTATATAATACTTTAATTAATGTTTTAATATTTCTATATGTTACATATATATGTATTTTAATACCGATTATTTCATTGAAAGATTCTGTTACCTTATTTTCAAAAATTCACTTTTAAAATGTTTGCTTAATATTTGTATACATTATTTCCTTAGAATTTTAAACAGAAATGCATTTCATTTTATTATTCACATACATACTAGGCTTATGGCCATATCATGTTGAATACACTGGTTCTCGCTCGATCACCGAAGTTAAGCAATGTTGAGCCTGGTCAGCACTTAGATGGGTGACCGCTTGGGAATACCAGGTGCTGTAAGCGTTTAGTGACAGATGTGTGTGCTTACGGCCATATCACGTTGAATACACCGGTTCTCGCGTGATCACCGAAGTTAAGCAACGTTGAGCCTAGTCAGTACTTAGATGGGTGACCGCTTGGGAATACCAGGTGCTGTAAGCGTTTAGTGATGGATGTGCATTGTGGTGCAGTGGATATCGGCTCAGAAAGAGAAATCGGTGAGCCGAGTTCGAATTCCAGTTGAATATCTTTTATTCACTTAAGCACTGGTACCCTTGGGAAAAGTATTAATCCGTCCCTTCCCTCCAGTTATGGGTTAAATAACAGGGTAGGACTTGGGGACCCTGCCCTTAAAAACAAATCCCAATGAATCTTAATACTTGAAAAAGAAAAAAGTATTACTAGACACAAAACTTATATAAAAACAACAATAAACTGTTGAAAGAAAAAAGGTATTACCAGCAATAAATAAATAAAATTTAGTTGGCAATAAATGACCCGCCAAGGTTGATTTGCCATAACAACAAAACAACCAACCAACCAAACATACATACTAACTTTACTAACTCATAAGCACACACATACATATACGATTCTCTCATACACATATTTTATTTTAAAAAAGAAAATCATCCATCACTAGATACTTGTATACATTATTTCACTACAATTTTGCTTCAAAATTCAGTTTATGACGAAAAAACTTATTTGATATCGATACCAGGAAATCAAAATTTGACTTACATACATTCATTTTTCTTTCAGTCTACGGTTTCTCTTTAACTGGAAACAACTATTGCTTTTTAGTCTTTTGTGCCAACGTCCAAAGAGTCTGAGCTCCAGGATCATGGATTAGTTTTAAAGCTTTCATTACACCCAAGCAATGCCAGGCTATACTGCTAGTATATTTTAAGTAAAAGGGTACTGTAATGAGAATGTAAATGGCACCAACATATGCCACTCTAACCAAACGTTAGCTTACCGAGAAAAACCTGTATGAAAAGTGTGACAAATGTAAGCCAACAGTAGATACCCACCCACTTCCCACATCATGCATAAGTTATAAACGTGTAGGCGAAGAACAGCAGGAGCAGCAGATGAAAGAAGCAACATAATTGGCAATCACCTAGCCGGAAATTTAGGCGCCAAAAATATTATGGAGAAACATACCTATTCCTCAGATAATGGACTCTCCCTCCTATATTCCAGAGTTAACAGGAAGTTAACTTGAGAAGGTCTTAGGAATTCATGGGAAGTTCATAGGAGTTCTTTAGAGTTCAGTAGAACTACTAGGCAGTTGATATTAGTCGGCAGTTAGCCAAATACTAAGGAGTCAGCTTTCAGTGGAAGATTACCAAGTTCCTAACATTTTGGGTGCGTTAAGTCAATTAGCAACCGACATAACATGATTATAGCCTTCAGTGCGAAAACTACTCCACAACATAAAAGAAGAGACACAAGGTGATTTTTAGAAAAGTCAGTAACTGGCCGTATCTTGACGGATGAAGTCATATTAACTGCGACTCCAAGAAATGAGCTGAGACTACACATTCCCTGAGGCAGAAGACAAACCGTATTGTTCCAGATGCCAAGAGGCTGAGAAATATTGTCTCTCGCAGAACAAGGCTATAGCACTAAAGACAGAGATCCCGAAGGAAAAAAGAAAAGAAATCCAATGCCAGACCAGAAGAAAAAAGATACGAAGCAAGATTGAAAATATAGTTCCCAGTCGTCAGAGAAAAGATTGAAAATATAGTTCCCAGTCGTCAGAGAAAAGATTGAAAATATAGTTCCCAGTCGTCAGAGAAAAGATTGAAAATATAGTTCCCGGTCGTCAGAGAAAAGAAAGATAAAAAAAAAACGAAGTTGTTCAATAAAGTAAAAAAAAAAAAAAGGAAAGGAAAGATGACACTCAGGTAAGTTATTTCACCCATCCCCCACTTTAGCTTTAGCCTACAACCAATACGCCAATATTATATTTGTGCAGACACCATTGCACACGTCTGAATAGAGTATAATAATATGGCCCATAATGTATATGTTGGATTATTGTTGGTTTGCATCGTTTGCTGCTCATTATCTCTTTATTGTTGGATAAGAACAATATTTTACAGATTCCCCACCCATATCTGTTATTCGTTCCTTTTTGTTCATTAAACTCTTATATTTTAATATTCAGTGTTTTTGTTCATTCATGGTCCACGGTCAGTTGAATGTGTTATTTAGGGAACCCAGAAACATTAGGTTCAATTAACTACAATTGAACCGACTATTCTTTTTCATAAATCTTATCTATTCTGCCGGTAAACCTTCAGTACTAGGAAGGCAACCCCAACAAGTTTAACGGAATGTTAAAAGGAGTTTACCGTAGCAGAATATCTGATTCTAAATGGACACTGTTCACCCATGCAGGGCAACATTCTGGGGAGGATCTATGATAAAGGAGAGAACAAATATATGGGGAAAATATGACAACCTGCTTCACTAAGTCTTGGAAACAATACTTAGATGATTACTTTTTTTTCTGTAAATCCTCATGGGGCGATATTACCTAATTCCACACTCTACTCCAGAACTTACACCCAAAAATCAAATTCACCTAAGAATATAATTTTCATGAATTATTAATTTTAGACATACTCATTGGAAATAAAAACAACCACATAATTACAGATATCTACCACAAACCTACAGACATTCAATAATATCTTAATTTAAAGAGCCATTACCAAAAAGGCTATCTAAAATCCATCCCCTATTTCCTATCATGTAGGGTTTGGACTATAGTGGTCGACAAACACCTTTGAAAAACCCACCTAGAAGAACTACACAAAACTCTAAAAAAACAAGTCTTGAACTAGCAGAAAAAATACCTTTAGACCAACTATGAACCCCAAAGAAACATAAAGTCAAACAGACTCTAGCATGGTGATTCCTAATGTGGGGCATATGCCCCACGAGGGGTGAGGGGCAATTTGATTTTTTAGGGGGCAATTCAATTGTTAGGTGTTTTGCTTCTTGAGACTAAAGCTGACTAAATTAGTTCATAACATAAAATCTTTTTGCAGCAGGAATGAAGCACAAGGGTCTCACTAACTTTATTGTACTTATCTGAAATGAACTGAATGATATTTTGCATTTGATATCTTTACTTTACTGTACAATGTACAATTTAATTAAAAGTACTGATCAAAGTATTACAGGAAAAAGCTTCCTTTGAAATTAGTTTTTGCTTATAAATTTAAATATTTCAATTCTCTATTACATGCCTTGAAACTTTATTTGATTGTTTCATATAAACATAAAAATAAGACAATCCCTAATATTTTATTTTTTGGTAATTTCTTGCTCAGAACTTTAATTGTTTTTTATTTATTTTTTGTTTTTCATGGATGCCATTTTTGTTAAGTTTGATTAAGCCACCTTAAGGCTTTAAGGCAGTTTGAGCTTTAAACAAACTTTAAATTTAAAGTTTAAAATGAAAGCTTAAATCAAAGTATTGGTGTTTTAAGCATCACCTAAAACGGAATTCACTTTTTACATAAGAATTATATATCAACATATGGGAGGGGGGGGGACATCAGGATTCTAGAGGTGATTAGGTGGGGCATGGCCAAAAAAGCTTTGGGAAACACTGTCCTAGCATATATCTCAACATACAACAAGAACAATCCAGAACTATTTACAGAAATTACAGAAAATTAAGACCTACTTAACAAGAATGATAAAATGGAAACTATACTAAAGACAACAAAAATAATTAAAAGTAAACACCAATCAAAAAACCGAAAACGCATATTAATTAACTTTATCCAAATTTAGCTAGTTCACAATACCTGGGGTTACAAAATGCAACAAAAAAGATGTCGGGTTTGTGATATCATTATAGAAGGAAACTTCTACACTTTTGAAAACCCCACCATGACATTTACAACAAATAAATATATAAAATGCAACTCCAAAAATGTGATTTATACTTTCGAGTGCATAAAATTCAACAGATCCTATATAATTTTTTTTTTTTTTTAATCATTTCACCCCAAGCAAGGCAGAACTGCCACTGGTGTACAAGGGGTTACATAAGAGGTGAGTGATGAGAAAGAGAAACAAGTTATGGGGGTGTTAGAGAATGGGTAAGTGAAGGATGAGAACATTGGTGTGAAGAGAGCTGCATGAGAGTAGAGTGGAAATGAAGAATATGATACAAGGGTTGTCATGGAAAGGATGTGAGTCGAGGAGATAAGAGATGGCAATTGACTTTGCATTGAAATTCTTTAAAATTGTAGCTGTCAGGGAAGCAAGTTTATAGAAGGAAATTCTGCAGGCAGAAAATGCAAGCAAAAAAGCTGATAGAGTAGAAGTTACAGTTACATTTGATTGGTTTCACTGTAAAAGAGTGGGACCTAATTGCTAGTCTAGTAGTTTGATTAAATTCATGCAGAGAGGACACCAGGAAGCTAAGCTCATCAGAGCAGAAGGCATGAAAGTATTTGCAGAAGAGACAAAGGGAAGCCACATTACATTGGTGAGAAAGTGACTGCAGTTGAGCTATCAGGTTGGGATCAATTACATTGCTGATTTTCCATTGGATTTTGTCAAGAAGCCCAAAATGAATATCAAAGGCAGCTGACCAGATGTAACAGCAATATTTAATGCACGTGCGGATGGTAGATTTATCTATGTGCAAGATGGATTCAGACGAGAAAAACTTTCTGGGCCTACACAGGGAACCAACCTTCCTAGCAGCAGATTTAGTTGTGGATTCAATGTAGCCATTCCACTTGAGGTCAGCTGATTGACTTAGGCCGAGGAGGCTAAGTATCAGCCAAGCTTTAAACAACAGAGTTTTCAATCACAAAAGCAACATCGAATTACCGGACAACAGAAAACTCTTTGTATCACAACACATCTACAAATGTAATGAAGGTAAATTTAAAATTATGCCAATATATCAGACAGACAATTACTCTTACCTACAAATACATGAAGAAAACTTCATAAACAAATTTTAACCAGTACTAAATAGATGATAACCCACCACACACACACCTATGGAGAACGAATATATATATATATACTGGCAAAAACAAAGAAGAGATTACTCAAACACATGAAACCCTACAAAAATAGGAAGTATGTATGCCTATTTATATTCATACATATTCATTCCTTATATTTTTTAACTGTTTCACCCCAAACAAGGTGATAACACCACTGATGCCTATAGGGCTACATAAGACAGAAAGATTAGGTAGGAGGAGAGGACAGAGAATGCCGAACCAGTTACAGGAGGTGTCAGAGAAGGAAGCAAGAGAAGGATGTTAATACAGGTGTGATGACAGTTGCAAAGGTAGAGAGAAAGGAAAAGATATACAGGGTGATGTATAAAGAACTGGAGTCAAGTGGATGAGAGATGAGTATTGATATTTCATTTTAATTCCTGGAGGTTGTAGCTGTCAGAAAAGCAAGAATATGAAAGAGAGTTCCATGGTTGGGAAGTGTGAGAAAAGAAACTGCTGGAGTAGAATTGTCGGTTGCATTTGGTTGATATAACTCTGGCAACTGGGTCCCACCCATTCAGTCTGTTTGAACAAGTAAACTTCGGTGGCAGTGGTACCAGTGACTTAAGTTTATTGGAGCAAAAGTCATGAAAATATTTATAGAACAGAGGGAAGCCACTTTCTCACCGAGATTTATAGAACAGAGGGAAGCCACATCTCGGTGAGAAAGTGGCTGCAGTGGAACCGCCAAGTCAGTACCTATCACGTTATATGTATGGAGAAAGAATATATGTTCACATACTAGCAAAAAAAAAAACACGCGCACACACACAATACAAAAAAATTAAAATAAATGTAAGTAGATACAAAGGTCATAAAATAAAAAAAGAAAATAAAGACCTGCCCTTCCTTTGCCCTAGGTCTGACCCATCCCAACTAATTTGTTACACCTAAGCAATGAAGATTTCTCTACAAGTCCAAGAAAGTTTGAATTACTACTAAACACACAAAGATAAAAAATTGTTGAATACAGAGAATTACTTCCTTTTAATATTATATGGAAATAACCATTCATTGCCTAATGAAGGTCACAAGAGCAAAAACATGGGGAGCAAAATTATGAAAAATGACGAATATATATTAAAAAATCTACTTGATAACTGAAAAACATTACGGCTTCTCTCTTTTATTGAAAATATAAACTTTTTTGCATAGGAACAACCATCACAGTGCTATTATGTTATCCATAGATAGATAGATAGATAATGTACAGATATAGATAGATAGATAGATAGATAATGAACAGAGATAGATGGATAGATAGATAGATAATGAACAGAGATTGATAGACAGATATTGAACAGAGATTGATAGATAGATAGATAGGTATTGAACAGAGATAGATAGATAGATAGATACATAGATAGATAGATAGATAGATATTGAACAAGATAGATAGATAGATAGATAGATATTGAACAAGATAGATAGATAGATAGATAGATGTAGACAGAGATAGATAGATAGATAGATAGATATTGAACAGAGATAGATAGATAGATAGATAGATAGATATTGAACAGAGATAGATAGATAGATAGATATTGAACAGAGATAGATAGATATTGAACAGAGACAGATAGATAGATAGATAGATAGATAGATATTGAACAGAGATAGAT